>JAVLUX010000012.1:2355000-2962500 GCA_032164185.1 Moxostoma hubbsi
TGAGCCTGTTTCATGTTTCCTTGTTTGACAGGGTCAGGGTTAGAGTAGTTCAGGATCTCTTCAAAGATGCCATCTGTAAGAATGTTTGGGGTGGAGAACAGGTTACTCGTAATATTCATCTTGTCTTGATTATAAAAGTGGTCATACTGTAAGTATACAATAGCACATGGGTAGAGTAGAGCCAATAAAAATGAGTAGATATCCTCTGTGCTACTTTTCTGGCCACTGTCATTTCTATCCAGTCATCGTACCTGTGAGTTCAGTGTAGTCTGCCATATCATCTATGGAGTCTGAGATTTTGCATTCGGGTCTCAGCTTGTCATCAGCCTCTAAGAGGGCTTTAGTGATCCTAATGTACAAAGAGAAACAAACATGCACAGATAAATAACTCAAGTTAATCCAAGAGAAATATCAGGACCCATATTCACAGAGATGTTTATCTTACCACTAGAAGTTCTCCAAAGAGATCCTAGCTAAGAGTTTTTGCTTAAAAGGATTTAAGAGAAGGTGGATTTGACCATAGATGACGTCACATTTTATAAGCGTGCTCTCTTATACATCGCCCAAAGTAATTGATGTACAGAAAAACGTTATTTGTCAGCAGTTTCCTCATAGACAGATAGTGGAATATATTTAACAAATGTAAAATTGCTGTGAATGCCGCCATTATTTCTCTGCAGTGAGCGACCATCCACAGAAAAACAAGCGCTGTGAATTGTCGGTCGATGTGCTGACGGATGCCAGAAATGTCCAATTCATCCGTGCTACACAGTTACATTTTGCATGTGTCCAGAGAGCACGCGTGTTGTTAAAACCTTAATCTCTGGTGTAATTGGGTTGTTTCGATTCGTGGGAGAGTTAGTTGCATCTCTAACTAACTTTGCAATAAAAAAAATACCCTCATGATTCAGACAATAACTTTGTTTAAAGTCTATTTCAATATAATGTTTTTAAAATTAAAATGTTATATTATTAAAATGCATAGACTCAAGGGGGTCTGGGTAGCGAGTATTGACACTGACTACCACCGCTGGAGTCGTGAGTTTGAATCCAGGGCGTGCTGAGTGACTCCAGTCAGGTCTCCTTAACAACCAAATTGGCCTGGTTGCTAGGGAGGGTAGAGTCACATGGGGTAACCAAATTGGCCCGGTTGCTAGGGAGGGTAGAGTCACATGGGGTAACCTCCTCATGGTCACTATAATGTGGTTCTCGCTCTCTGTGGGGCGTGTGGTGAGTTGGGCGTGGATGAGAGGGAGAATAGCGTGAAGCCGCCACATGTAAATTTGCATGGTAGGAGCTAATTTTAGCCTTAATATTTGTTTGTGAATACAGGCCCAGAGCTATACAAACACACATAAAAGAAATGTTTTGACCTATTTCAGTGACGTCACATATTCCTCGGGAATAAACAATGGAAAAACACCTGAGAAACGATATTAAGAAAAAGGGCTTTTGATCCATGCCGAGTTCTAGAAAAGGTGTATACTGATCTTAAGTCAGAACCAAATTTGACTTTCACGGGCATTAAAATATATTTTATCCACGATATATCTCCGAACGCTGCCAAGTATGATGTGTGACCGGCGAGTACACGCGTCCAGCGGCACAAAACATCTTTCATAAACAAGTTACAAATATTTGTTGTTTTCTTATTTGTGCAAAATATTAAAGTGTCTGTGATGATCCCGTCTGTATGAAAGTGCTGCTTTTAACTCTCAGAAAGCATCTGAGGCACGTCAGTGTCTATGAATAACATGAGTACATTACAGTCTTGTGGTGTGAATAAAGTCTGTCCTTCATAATCTTACAATGTGCTTTTATTGACATTATAGTGCTTTTTAATTATCATTTGTGCATTTCCAGTTTAACTGTGTCCGACTCGATTACGCTTTTCATACGTATAATTGATAACGGACATGTATGTATTATGTGCACATTTGATATGTAAATTGTGTTGTGTAAATATGTTGTTTATTGTAATTGGTATATGTCCCATCACTGTCATGCACACAAGAATTTCACCTACTGTTGCACTTGTGTACATGTCATGTGACAATAAAGTGATTTGATTTTGATTTGAGCATGTTTTATCCCTGATCACTTCATCGCTGCTTCAGTTTAGCTAAATGAAGCCGTGTCACTTCAAAGATAAATCTTAACTGGTCATATAGTGACGTCACATGATACAGGTCAATAGATCTGCTCTTTTGGACACAAAACCCACATGTCTTCAATGATGTAGCAGGTCTTGTGCTGGAGGGCCCGACGGTGGAGAGTGTATCGGGTGTAAAACATGTCGTAAATTGTATCTGCCATCTGTGAGAGACAAAAACAATGAACTAGAGCACAGACCGAGACACAAAGGCATGTGATATATTAATTACAGAATGGTTCATTTAAAAGAACAAACACTTTATTCAAGATAGTAAGTTTATATATTTATGATATTTTTTATCCATGATATCAATTCAAAATGAAATGTTTTCGCCTGTGGAATATGGCAATGAAATAATGTAATTTTGTGTTGCATATCCCCGTGACCAAAATACAAACTTTGTGGCCACTGCAGGACAACCACCCCCAGACAAGCTGAAGCGCTCCTGATTTTATATAAGTAAAAATGAAAATGTGATTTATCATGTACCTTGTCCCTGAAGCAGATACACTGTTTTTTCTCCCCTTCATTTTCCACCTCACACACTCGTGTAGATTTCAGCAGACGCTGAAGATCAAAATTGTTTGGAATGCCGAGGTAGTGACAATCTCTGTAAAATAATAAAAACAACGTAGAGCAATAAATCAAAACTTGAGCCACATTTACAGAGTAACAACAATTTCATTATCTTCAGCTGTTCAATCTTAACCTGTTCTCATGCTGGGGAAATCTAAGATTCAGATACCAACATAGCAGAAGTTTTAAATGCATTGAATTCACATGAATAATTAATTAGCAGTGGAAAAATTATTTAATAAAAAATGCTAAGTTATTTTGCTAACACATTTCAGACAGGCTCCAAAATTAGTCAAAGGACATCTCAGGCAAGACTCATTGTGCCAAACGTCATTTTGAAATGTGAATTTATTTGTATTTTATACCTCCGTCTCTAGGGCTGTCATAGACTGAAATCCCACTATAATATTAATAACTAGACAGGTACATTTCCAGAAGAAAATGTGAGCAGTGCTTGCCATGGCAAAATGTATCTCTAAGGGCATCAGTACACTGCCCCAATTGAAACGAGCCCACACACACGTCTGTAAGATGTTCAAGTGCAGAGATACTACAGGTGTACTTCTATGGTTGCTAAGGAGTTACATGTAGCTGCCAGAGTGTTTCCAGGGTAATAATTAAAAAGGCTGATCTCTATTCTGCGTCAAATGAGCCCAATCCTGTGTCTTAACGATGTTCTGGTGCAGAGATGGTATTAAAATATGGTTGTTAGGGGGTTCCATATGGTTGCTAGGATGTTACCAAGGTGAAAATACAAAGACTGCTTGACAGCTGAGGTCAAAATAACAAATCCCTACGTGTGTATGATGTTCTTAGGTAGAGAGATGAATGAAGCATGTTGCTATATGGTTGCTAGGGTGCACTAAATGGTTGCTAGGGCATGGATAGGCAGTTGGAAATGTGATACTTCAGGAAAGCTTGCCAACCTGAGTCAAATGAGCCAACCCAAAAATTGTTTTGCTACTCTGTTGCTAGGGTGAGCTCATTTGGTTGCTAGGCAGTTGCCATGGTAATAAAGCACCATGAATAATAATAATGTAAAAATCCTTTAAAATACTAATTACCTCACAAAATAGTCCCATTTGTCCACATCAATGCCGTTCTGTTTATTTGCCACAATCTCATACAGGAAAGATTTCTCCTGCAAAGAAAGAATGCTACATATAAGACAATTTTATACTTTATAAAGCTGAACTTAATCACCACATCCTGAAAGGCACTAAATAAGTTTTTACCTGATCTAGAGTTTTGACTCCCTGAATTAATTCCTTAATAAAGGGAAGATCTTTAACTGGATTCAATCCATAGTTTCCCATCACCTCTTTCAGTCTCTGATCAACCATGTGCTGAAACATCTTAATCGAGGCATCCTCATGCTTGAGAAGATGGACATTAACATCAGTATAATAATACTGTACACACAGCCACAAATGAATTATAAACTATAACATTGCTTAGTTTAATTCTCTATTCCACTTTTCACTTTGATTCTAATTTGATCCGGAAGTGATTTGGAAGATGTGTTTAAAGCATGGATAGTTTGAAGTCAAGGTTTTATTATAGGGGGCAACATAAGAGTAAGAAGTATATTTTTCTGCATTGTAAACAGCAGATTGAATTAAACTTGGCAAAACATGCACACATTTTCAGTCACATGTTGTCTAAATAATATGTCCTTTGTCTTTTCTGTCGTCAAGCTGCAATTTTGTTTCAAGAGAACATGTTGTAGCTACTATTGATTTGAAATATTCCAACATGATTTTGGTCCTGCAAATAACCTGGGGCACCCGTCTCATTGGTGGTCCCATCATCTCATTTCATCCCATCAGTCTCTAAACTGTGAAATATATTCAAAAGATTTGGTTGAGGCAGTAGATAGCAGGTAAATGTCTGTACATGACATGTCGGTTAAATGATCCACAGCTTGATATTTTGAATGGGTTTAAATTGTGCACAATGTACATTCATTTCCTGTATATTCTATACTCTTATATATATAAAGGCCTGGGGACAAGTGTCTTCTGTTATTTTGATCGAACCGGTAACCTTTTGGAAAGGAGGCTGTGGAACAAAAAATACTATTTTTGCTCAGAACGAACAAATAGTAACTGCATTAAATGTTAAAAGAGGTGTAAAACTGAAAACAATCAGTGTATGTAGTGGTGGTGTTATATTTGGTGGTGTTAAATATGTTTTTTTAAAGATAAAAAAAGAGTGTGTCATGTTTCATTTTGTTTCAAATGCTGTTTCATACAACGCAGAACTGATTATTTTGAGTTACTTTTGTGAAAAATCTTTTCATCTACACACTATGTTGCACACTGATAATAAATACAAGTGTATTAGAATATGTATCTGTACTAGAGAGTTATGATGCTTACCTCCCACTTGGAACCTGTCAGACAAAAACAGATTTTTAGAGATTTAGACATGTTGAATGAATTATCCTACAACTAAGAATCAGGCACAGATTTAGAAAGCAGAACAACACCCGGGCATCGACCCGGGCATCTATAATAATCAGGGTTTTTAATAAGGGGAAAAGTAATAGATAGACCTTCATTTTAAGGCTGTCAAACTGGTAATGTACGTTAACCTACCTTTCACCGGCGGGTCTCTGCTGTCTTCAGCGGCTTCAGAAGCGCCAGCTCCGGTTTCGGTCTCTAGTGGAGACTGTGGTGGTGGGGTATGGAGGCCCAAACCTGTAAAAATAATAAATAAATAAATGTAATAATATAAAAATAAATGAAGTGTAACCAGGTGCTGGTTAGGGTCCTTTATGCTTTTATTATGAATAAGATGTATCTTTCTAGAATGCGTTTTATATGTATTGAAGGGTCCTTTAAGGGGCATCGGGTGACGTCATTGCGTATACGTATGAGAAAAATGAACGTGAACGCGCAAAAAAAGAGGAAGTTACAGAATATGCTGCACATGTGCCTGTGACTGTGGTTCGAGTTAATCTGTCATTATTCAGGTACCGATCTGTGTATAATGGAGTTGTAATAGTGTATATTTGTGCTTTCTAGACGATTTCCTAGAATATTGATTTATATCTATAGGGAGTTGGATGGGTACGCCGGATTGCGTGAATGCGTGAGTGTGATCGAGCTAACGGCACCGCGTGTACAGACGAGGCCTGTTTGCATTGACGAAGTGATTGTATAGTGTGTAACGTGAGAAACACGAGGAAAAAGTGAGTAATATACATACTATGTCATTTCAGGTGTATTATGTGAATGTTATTTCAGCTTAATTGTTATGTAGTTCTAAGATGTTTGTGTTTTCTTTATAGAAAGTACCACTACCGTATTGTTGTCATTGGTGTTTCAGTATTTGCATTGTTTGGATTACTGCACACAAAAAAAGAGATGACCATTGTATTTTCTTTTTATATTTTCCTTTACTTTGGGGAACAATTTGCTGTGTTATTTAAGAATACACTGGCACTGTATTTTGTTTTATTGTAAGATTTCTGCCTGTAACAGACCACAACGAAACAGAAATTCCTAACTAATTTATAAGGAATAAAATAAGAACCCCATTTGTATTAGTTGGTCCTGTGTCATTTTCCTGTGGCCACAATTTTGGTACCAGGAGTGGGGTATTCCAAGAGAGTTAGGAAAATCAGTTTGTTTATTGGTGTGTGCACTAAAAAAAAAAAAAATAGTGTAATGCAGTAATACGGTAGTGGTGCAGGAGACTGAAGACCAGGAGGAACGGCTGTGGCGAGGAAAAAGACGGATCGTCGGGAAGGATCGCCAGGGCCCAGCTGGATCTCATCGCCAGGGGCTAAAAGAGACTGTTCGACAGTGTTGCATCAGATTGGAAGGACTTCAACAAGCACTTACCCTTTTCAGAGCTTTGCATAGAGACTTGTAAGGACGTGAGATTTTACAATGTCAGACCCAGATGATGACCATAGCGGAGCTAATTTAACAGAACAATTCGGAGATGATGATCATCGTGGAGCTAATTTAACAGAGCAAATTAGAGAGTTGCATAGTAAACATGATCAAGCAATGGCTGCGATTTCCTCACTGAATCAGAAGTCTTATGTGTATGTCCCGAGAGAAAGGCACATACCACCATATTGTGGTGATATGGAGAAAGATGGCAGGTCAGTCGATGACTTTATAGAGGAAGTCGAGCGGGTGCTGCGTGTTAGGCACCAGTCTGACCAAGATCAGTACGATTTTGTTATGTCTTTGTTAAGGGGTACAGCCTTGGAAGAGGTACGTCTTCGCAGTGCTACTGATGATGAGGTTGACGATCTGTTTGAGTACCTCAGGGCGGCGTTTAGAGATAGACGCAGCGCACCTCAGCTCCTCCACTGTTTTTACAGCCGGAAACAATTAGAGGGGGAAAACATTAGGGACTTTTCTCATGCTCTGTCACAAGCCCTCGGCTTAGTTTTGAAATGTTCTCCTAATGCTATTGCGAACGAACGGGTGGCATTGAGAGATCAATTTGTTGAAGGTGTTCGCGACCCATCGCTTCGAAGAGAGCTTCTTAAATTTGTAAGAAATCACCCTAAGTGTACTATGATAGAGGTGCGAGATGAAGCGCAGCTTTGGTTCGTAGAAGAGCCCACAGCAAAAACGACTAAGTCTCTGTGTAGTACTAATATGACACA
The DNA here is from genome assembly GCA_032164185.1 of Moxostoma hubbsi. NCBI lineage: Eukaryota > Metazoa > Chordata > Actinopteri > Cypriniformes > Catostomidae > Moxostoma > Moxostoma hubbsi. The sequence continues at coordinate 2,362,368 of JAVLUX010000012.1, forward strand.
ATGTTCAGTTCTCAGGGTGCAAGAGAGGAAAAGTGTCACATTAGAGGATGTTCTCGAAGTGGTAGCCGAACAAGGCAAAGCAATTAGTGAACTCACTCAAGCCGTAAAAAATCTGACTGTAAGGGGTGGTAGTACAAGAGTAGAAACCTTTAGGCCAAAAACACAGCCAAAATTCACTGAGGATGGACAACCAATATGCTTCAAGTGTCAAGTCGCTGGACATGTGGCAAAGAATTGCCCACAGAAGCAGAGCGCTAGAGCAGTTAGGCCTGTATCCTCTGACTCCCAGGGAAACGGGAGCCCTCGGTTGTTGTGAGTCAGGCAATTCGGGGGAGACCTACCGACTCAAAAGAAACACCTCCAACCTGTGACCAGTTATTGCAACGTGCTGTTGGCACATGTCCTGTAGTAGACCTTTCAATTTGTGGCGTTACCACTAAAGGCCTATTGGACACAGGAAGTCAGGTTAGCACCATAAATGAGCAGTTTTTCAGAGACCATTTGAGTGGTAAAGATGATGATATTCTCTCCATGGCTGGTTGGCTAAAGCTCACAGCGGCCAATGGTCTGGATATACCCTACCTGGGTTATTTAGAGCTGGAAGTGGAGGCGGAGGGAATTAAGATCCCGAATTGTGGTTTCCTAGTGGTCAAAGACATCTCCAGCTCTGGCAACACAGTTCCATGCATCATCGGAATGAATATTATCAGCCGATGTGGACAGCTGGTTCAAGCGGAATTTGATACCACCTTAGGGGGAAAATTAGGTTCTGAGTGGAGACATGTTTTCCAGAAAGTCCAGACATGTACTGTGAACAGAAAATCTGTTGTGCGTGTTGCTGGAAAATGGACAGAGCGCATACCTGCAGAAACGGTGGTGACCATAACCACGACGGGTTTCAATAGAGGTGGTGGGCAAGGAAGTCCTATGCTGTTAGAACCGCTCAGTACTCCGTTGCCAGGAGGTCTGATAGTCATCCCCAGCCTCGTTGACTCGCATTGTCCCTGCATACCTGTAAAAATTCTGAATTTGTCTCGGGGGGATGTGTGGTTGTCACCAAGGACTCGTCTGGGTATCCTGTCAAAAGTGGAGTGTGTGGACAGCTCGCAGCGGTGTGAAGTAAAATTTCAACGGATTTCGGCGGACCTGGAACAAGTGACTTTAAACATGAGGAATGAGCAGTGCCGGGACCGTGTGCAGGATATCTTGGATAAGATAGATGTAGGAGGAAGTGATTCGGAACAAGCTCAGCTCAAGTCGTTGTTGACGAAATACATAGATATCTTTGCCTTAGTGGATGAAGACCTCGGTTACACAGACAAGATCAAACACGAAATCCACCTCACTGATGAGGAGCCCGTCACACAGCCCTACCGTCGAATTCCTCCTAATCAGTATAAAGAAGTGAAGGAGCATATCTCACGACTGGTAAGGAAAGGAGTCATACAAGATAGTAACAGTGCCTATGCATCGCCAATCGTGCTGGTACGTAAAGCAGACGGCTGTATCCGGCTGTGTGTAGATTACCGGAAACTAAATAAGAAAACAAAAAGAGACGCTTTTCCCTTACCCCGAATCGACGAGAGCTTCGATGCTTTGCAGGGGGCGTGTTTTTTCTCGACAATTGATTTAGCAAGCGGCTATCATCAGGTGGCTATGGCGGAAGAAGACCGGCACAAAACGGCTTTCTCAACCCCTTTTGGCCTCTTTGAATTCTTGCGTATGCCATTCGGGGTCTGCAATGGTCCTGCAACCTTCCAAAGGCTGATGCAGGCTACCATGAATGATCTTGTTTTCCAGGTTCTGTTAGTTTACCTAGATGATATCCTAGTGTATTCTTCAACGTTCCAGGAGCACTTGGTACGGCTGGAAACTGTGTTGAGCAGGCTGCAGGACACTGGTCTCAAGGTCAAGTTAGAGAAATGTCACTTCCTTCAGTCGGAGGTTGTGTTTCTGGGACATCAGATATCTGCCGATGGTATTGGCACAGACCCTCAGAAAGTGGCAGCTATAAAGCAGTGGCCAGTTCCGTCTACACTGAAGGAATTGAGATCATTCCTTGGTCTCTGTAGTTACTACAGACGGTTTATTCAGGGGTTCTCTAAGATAGCTGGCCCACTTCATGATGTGGTGAATTCATGCTTGACCACTGAAGGCTCAAAAAGAACCATTGTCTCGTTGGGGAGTCTATGGACTGAACAATGTCAAGCCACGTTTGAAACTCTCAAAGATCGGCTTACGAGTGCGCCTGTCTTAGGAGTGGCTGACTATTCTAAACCTTTCATTGTGGAGACAGATGCCAGTAATCAGGGGCTAGGTGCCATTTTATACCAGAAACAAGGAGATTTAAAACGTGTGATTGCCTTTGCCAGTCGACGGCTGAGAGACGCAGAGAAAAACGATAGAAATTACAGCAGCATGAAGCTTGAGCTCCTCGCTCTCAAGTGGGCGGTTGCTGAGAAGTTCCGAGGGTATTTGTTGGGGTCCAAATTTACTGTGATTACTGACAATAATCCTCTGTGTCACTTGAAAACCGCAAAGTTCGGGGCGATTGAACAAAGATGGATTTCACAACTATCCGTCTTTGATTTCGATGTCCAGTATCGCCCAGGGTATCGGAACACAGTGGCTGACGCACTATCTAGGCAGCCATTTGCAGGGGAGCCTGAGCCAGCCCCAGAGGATGCAGAGTATGATGGATGTGTGGCCGTCTGTGGATGGATTCACCGAGGTTCCGACCTGGATCCAGCACTTGTGGCTGCTGGGATGCACAGCTGTCAATTGAGGCAGGTGCGAGCTGTAGTGTCAAACTCCCTGAATGATGGTAACGGATTGGGTCAAGGTAATACGCCTACCCTTCCAGGTTATTCACATGTGGAATTGATCAGCTTTCAACAGCAAGACCCTGTGATTGGCGGATTTAGGAAGTTCTGGGATCAAAAGAAAAGACCCTATGGTAAAGAACTAAAAGCTCTACCAAAACCTGTTCGATCAATGCTGAAGCACTGGAACCGCATGAAGGAGCGCCAGGGTCTACTGTACCGTGTCTTTGAGGATGTGCGGCACGGGGAATGTTATCAGCTCTTGTTACCTCTCAATTTGAAGAAGCCTGTTCTGGAGTATGTGCACGATTCTATGGGACACCAAGGTATCGAGCGTACCCTTCACTTGCTGAGGAGACGGTGTTTTTGGGTAGGAATGCACCACGATGTGGACAAGTGGATTAAAGGTTGTCAACGTTGTGTGCTGACCAAAATGCCGCAGCCAAGGGTCCACCCACCCATGAAATCGTTCTTGGCTTCTAGACCGCTTGAGGTAATTGCTGTGGATTTCACGGTGTTGGAACCCGCAACAAATGGTCAGGAGAATGTTCTTGTAGTCACTGACATCTTTACGAAGTTCACCCAGGCCTTCCCTACCCGAGATCAAAAAGCGGATACCACAGCCAAGGTATTGCTTCGGGAATGGTTCATGAAGTATGGTATTCCCACACGTCTGCATTCCGATCAGGGGCGTAATTTTGAGAGTGAAGTTGTAGCTGAACTTTGTAAGCTCTATGGGGTGAAGAAGAGCCGCACCACCCCATATCATCCTACTGGCAACGCTCAGTGTGAGAGGTTTAACAGGACGCTGCATGACCTGTTGAGAACACTGCCCCCTGAAAAGAAACGACGGTGGCCCGAATACTTACCAGAGTTGGTCTTTGCGTACAATGCAACACCTCATGCAACCACTGGGTACTCTCCATATTATTTATTGTTTGGGGTTGATCCTTACCTACCCGTGGATGCCCTCCTAGGCCAGGAGCAAGGTTTTGATCAGGAACATGACTGGTTGTTGATTCACCAGAGACGTCTGAATGATGCTCATGCCAGGGCAAGGGAATATTCTGAACAGAAGGCTGCCGAACGCATCTCCTTGCACAAGGATAGAGTTTTTTGTCCGAAGATCGAGGTTGGAGCACTTGTGTACCTGAGGAGTAGACCAGTAGGCCGTCACAAGATCCAGGATGCCTGGAGCCCAATCGTATATCGAGTAGTAGGAATCATGGACAACACCTACACAGTGGAACCATTGGAAGGAGGACCTACAAAGAGAGTAAACAGAGTAGACATCAGATCCTGTGTGAGTCCGCCTACTCCTGCCCCTAGAAGACTGCCAAAGGTACGAGAGGAAAAGTCAGAGTCCCTTAGTGAAGCGGAATCTGAGGATTCAGAGGAAGGTGTAGTTGTAAGGGAAGAGAGACCTCATGCGCCTGCAGTAAAAGGGCTTAGCACTTCGTCAGTTGACCAACAAAATATAGTTCATGTGCCCGATGTGGTACACAGCAGAGAATCAGTTGGTTCTGACATTGCCAATGTTAGACAAGACCCTGCTGAGGCCTTGGAAACTGAGGAAAGGCTGGATGCAGCTACCAGGGTGTTGACTCGTCCTGTTGCGGCACCCCGTAGATGTAGCAGGAGACCAAACGCTGGCCAACATTCAAATGTGCACCATGAGCCAAGGTCTGTCTTAGATTGTCCGTCTATAAGTCCGGTAGCAGTTTCACAGATATTAGCTGGGTTAAGTTCTGTTCTGTTCCGAGAAGCAGTTAAAGAAGTTAAGAATACTTTGACCCTTAATGAGTAATCGAGGTCGTCTACTCATATGCAGGGGAGAATGTAACCAGGTGCTGGTTAGGGTCCTTTATGCTTTTATTATGAATAAGATGTATCTTTCTAGAATGCGTTTTATATGTATTGAAGGGTCCTTTAAGGGGCATCGGGTGACGTCATTGCGTATACGTATGAGAAAAATGAACGTGAACGCGCAAAAAAAGAGGAAGTTACAGAATATGCTGCACATGTGCCTGTGACTGTGGTTCGAGTTAATCTGTCATTATTCAGGTACCGATCTGTGTATAATGGAGTTGTAATAGTGTATATTTGTGCTTTCTAGACGATTTCCTAGAATATTGATTTATATCTATAGGGAGTTGGATGGGTACGCCGGATTGCGTGAATGCGTGAGTGTGATCGAGCTAACGGCACCGCGTGTACAGACGAGGCCTGTTTGCATTGACGAAGTGATTGTATAGTGTGTAACGTGAGAAACACGAGGAAAAAGTGAGTAATATACATACTATGTCATTTCAGGTGTATTATGTGAATGTTATTTCAGCTTAATTGTTATGTAGTTCTAAGATGTTTGTGTTTTCTTTATAGAAAGTACCACTACCGTATTGTTGTCATTGGTGTTTCAGTATTTGCATTGTTTGGATTACTGCACACAAAAAAAGAGATGACCATTGTATTTTCTTTTTATATTTTCCTTTACTTTGGGGAACAATTTGCTGTGTTATTTAAGAATACACTGGCACTGTATTTTGTTTTATTGTAAGATTTCTGCCTGTAACAGACCACAACGAAACAGAAATTCCTAACTAATTTATAAGGAATAAAATAAGAACCCCATTTGTATTAGTTGGTCCTGTGTCATTTTCCTGTGGCCACAGAAGGAATAAATGGCTTGATAAAACAAATATAATTCGTTTTTAATTAAATTTATTCCTGAATTTATTATTGTATGACTTTATTCCTTTATTATTTTCTCTATTTATTTGTAAAAAAAAAAAAAATTATTTATTCATTTATTTTGCATTCTTTTTTTATTTTTTTATTTATGTGTTCATTTATTTTTTTATATTTATTTATTCCCACATATATTTATTTCCATATTTATATATTCCCATATATATTTATTTAGTTATACATGTATTTATTTTTACATGCAACATGGAAATGAGAGAGGCGGTCTTGCGTAGCTCCAGTGCATCATTGGATGAGAGCTCAAGTTTATCGGAAGCAAATAAGATGGACGTCCCACCTTAGCACCCCCTGACTCGCACAGATTTAGAATATGCAGGGAAACGTTTTGCAGAGAGTCTAACAATCTAGGATGTGCTTCGACATTCATACCGGCCTACAGCTCTCCTAAACCATCAACAAGCACCTCTACTCTAAATGAAACATAGTCATTTGATGCGTGGTTATCCACTTCATTCGCAAGTTGCGCAACTCTCTAGATGTGAAGCGTCAGCTATAGATTATTTTTTAATGCAGAACTTATACATACATACATACATGATCAGGGAAATGAAGCATGATTGTATCTTTTACAATGAACAATCATAACAACAGAAAACAATATTATGGATTTGCGGACATCAAAATATGAAGTTATATACACAGAATAAAAAGAAAAGCATAAGGTTAAATCATATCATTTATATAACTTGCTAATTTTGTGGTTTTGTTGGAGAAACAGCTCCCCATTTATTTTGTGATTGTAGTATAACCAATAAATCTTGGACTGACTTAAGCTCTTATGTTTTTAGCCCCACAAATAGCTATAGTTTACAGGATATGGCCATGACCTGACGTCACATCAAAACAGGTCAAGAGTAATCGAGCACACGCTTCAATCTACCATAATCCAATGGTGAGCAGGACCCGCCCAAATAATCAGGGATTGGAGGCTAAACGCACGTAAACGCCGTTTACGCACCTCCTAAAATTCGGAAATAGCGTTTACCCACCTCCAAAGTGCGTTTATCCACCTCCAAAGTGCGTTTATCCACCTCTAAATAGCCTATTGTTCCTAAGCCATTTTAAATTAAGCTTATGCCGTTTTAGTTTTATATTGTTCATTATTAGTTTCATAGGTTGTTAAACCTAAGACGAAGTCTTTCATATTGCGCTGCATTACTGTCAGTGTTGACCAATCTCTTGCATAGCCAGCAAGCAGCAGACTGCATCAAGATTCATCAGTCACTAGCCCAAAGTATACATAAGACATAATTTTTGAACACTTCATTGAGTTTTGTTAATAAATATTTGTAAAAAAATTTCGTTTTGTATAAATTGTATCTTAATTTTGATCAATGTTTTATCAACCAACTGCCTGTAGGTCCGCATCGTCAACTTCATCTTTGCAGCGACACAGAAAACACCAGTTTATTAATAAACAATTAAATGTCTCCTTGCTATTTTTGACACATTAATAATTACTTTCGCCGGTTCTTTGTGGCAAGCTTTATGCGTGCGGGCGTGCGCTTGAGTGCGGCTCTATTAGGCTAACGCTCATCCATCCTGTATAGCCTATTTAAGTAATTAAATTAATATAGGGGCGATTTGTCCACTAATGGCTAAAATGAACAACTACTAGTCGATTAGAAAAAAACTTTAGTCGGAGGCAGGCAGCCCTTATTCTACATATTTTCGAACCAGCAGGTCATTCTGGGTTGAGCGCGCGACCCTGAGCGTAATGAGCAAGCGGAGTGGAATATTCAGAAATGCGCTCTCCGCGCATGCTCTGATCGGAACAAACCAAGCATGACAAATTCAAACTTTATTTCTACATTATCAAACACAATATGTTATGTCTATTTTTATTTATTTATTTTTATTTCACGTTTCTAAGTAGGCTACAAAATTATGTAAGTCCACAAGGCGGTCCACAAGCTGATGCTATGACGAGGGGGGCTTCTTCCCGCACTACTGCCTACATGTATAATGAATGAATTCATTCATAGTCCATAAAAAAATGGACATCTGGCAATTTTTTAAGCGCCGTCAAGACAGCAGCCCTCCTCCTGATGCCAGCAGCCCTGGATATAAGCCTCCCTCTCTATCTCTCTTAAATATTTTAGTTCTCACTGTTTTGTCATTTAGTAAACTTTATAAATTTCAACCATATTATTCCTTCTTGAGTCTCTTTAACAAGAACTTAAATGAATGTATGAATTGAATAGTGATTGTGTGACCTATGATGAGGGAACAACCATTGATACCCTTGGAAGTACCATCAAATGATAGCCTATAGCGATGTCATCAGGATACACATACACCGGTAGGCAGTGGCCCACCTTACCGGGTGACCATGTCGTGGTGCACCAGAATTTATAGTTTACCCACCTCTTTTTTTACCACTACACTTCTGCACATAATTATCATACAAGAGACAGAAATGTAAGCATAAATATAAAAATAAATACATGTGGGAATATTTAAATATGGAAATAAATACAGGTGGGAATAAATAAATATACAAATAAATGAATGCATATATAAATAATAATAAAGAACAAAAACAAATGAAAGCATAAAAAACGTTTTTAAAGAATAAAAATAAAAGAGAAAATAATAGGAAAAAAAAAGTCTACAAATATAAATTCAGGAATAACTTTCATTTAAAACTAATTATATTTGTTTTATCAAGACATTTATTCCTTTATTTATTTTCTTATTATTACATTTATTTATTTATGAATTTATTTATTATTTTTGCAGGTTTTGTCCTCCATAGTGGGGGGGCACTTGAACAGGTGTCTGTCACTCCAGCCGGGCTGTGGTTCTCTGTCTTGTCGTGCTGGTGCTGATGCTCAGTGAAACTTTAAAAACTATTTAAATCTGAAACCTCTAACAGATTCAAACCTGGGCAACACTCTCCCGCCCTTTAAATGGTCCTCATGCCCCATGAGACCTAACACCTATTAGATGGAAATTCAACCTATTTTAATTACTATTCCCGTATGAACAATAGTCAGGGGATGATCTGTAGTTTTCCCCAACTCATCATAAGTAAGTTTGAGGACAGGTTTCACTTCCCTTTGAGATCTTCTAGGGAAATTCACCTCAATATTTTCTTCTACACCACTTATCAAACCATCTCTTTCTAACTGTGGGGGTTCTGGGCTTCTCTCTTGCCCACCTGTTTTTTCCACATCCTGAAAATCTTCTACTCCATTGCACAAATCTACAGTATTATCTGGAAGATTCACATCTGCAGTGAGAATTTCTCCAGGCTCTTCTTCAAAAGTCTCATCCTCACTTGTGCCATGAATTTGCTTTTTAAGAGTCTCGTGATGCTTTTTTTTATGACAACATGTCTCAAACTCATTTTCTGTCACACTATTCGCTTCATCGTCTCTTAGACTCTGTGATACAGAAAAATGCATGTTATGACCGCTATCATAACGGGTACCTCTCTGATGTCGGGTTATAGGCCTATTCATGGAAAGCAATGAGTCTTCCTCTGAGGAGATCCTAACCATCTGCCCAACAGGCAATAAGTGATCTCTGTGAAGGACTCTTGAACGACCCATCACACTCTCTGGCTTTACGGTGTATACAGGCAAATCTTGGTATTTATTCATGACCACATATGGCAATTGATTCCATCTACTTTGCAGTTTATGCTTTCCATGAAGACCAAGATTCTCCACGAGCACTCTGTCCCCTTTAGTCAACGTCTGGTGTCTTACGACTTTATCGTAAGCTTTTTTGTTTCTCATGTGCACTTTAGATGCTGCTTCTTCTGCAAGATCATAGGCTCGTTTCAAATCTCTTTTCAGTCCCTCCACATATTGAGAATGACTGACTCTCTCTTCCTCGGTCTCATACAAATATCCACCGGTAGCCTAGCCTTCCTACCAAACATGAGGTAATACGGTGAATATCCGGTGGTGTCACTCTTCGTACTATTGTACGCATGTACAAGCTGACTCACATTACGACTCCACTGCCGTTTCTGTGTAGTGTTCAAAGATCCTAACATTGACAGCAACATTCTATTGAAATGTTCTGGCTGAGGATTACACTGGGGGTGATAGGGTTTTGTCCAGGATTTCCAAATACCTAAACTCTTCAATAGTTCTTGGATCACTCTTCCTTCAAAATCCCAACCCTGATCCGAACGGATTCGGGCTGGTAATCCATAATGGACAAAAAACTTCTCGACCAACACCATAGCTACAGTGACGGCTTTTTGATCTTTGGTAGGATATGCTTGCGCATATCTACTAAAATGATCTGTGACAACCAGTATATTACTGAACCCGGCTGTATCAGCCTCCAGAGTCAGAAAATCAATACACACCAACTCCATAGGACCCCCAGAAGTTATCTGATGCAACGGAGCTGCCCTTGTACGAGTAGTCTTCCATGAAACACAACTGCCACAATTTTTTACATAGTTTTCTACCATCTGTGCCATTCGTGGCCAGTAGAACCTGTCCCTGATCAGACTTGTCGTGCGTTCCACTCCCAAATGTCCCAAATCATCATGTAAAGCCGTAATCACTTGTAACTGGAACTTATCAGGTAACACTAATTGATACATCCTTCACAACTCTGTGCAATAATCCATCCTTGATTTTCAGCTTCTCATTCTCACGTTTCATTAACATTACCTCTTGGGGATACTGACTCAAATCTGATGGCCACAAATCTGCACTCACAAACTTCTTTACCACTCCTGTGACACCATCGATCTCTTGACCCTTCCTCAAATCACCTCTAGTGAATTGTTCCAACTGCCCCATTCCAAGATTAGTTGCAAAAACGTATAGCTTAGGAATAGCTTCTGCAGGCACTCCCAACCTGTCGACTAGTCGCTCTGCATTGGCTGAGTATCCCAAATGGATACAATTGCATATTCCTTTCACCACAACCTCTGAAAGATGTTTCCAGAAATCAGTATGCGAGTCATTCCAACACCTTGATAGTAGATCCGCATCAATGTTTGTATGACCAGGACGATACTTGACCTCAAAATCATAAGTCGCCAAGGCAGCAAGCCACCTATGACCAGTGGTATTGAGCTTTCCAGTGGTCAACACATAAGTGGGCAGATTGTTATCCATCACAACAGTAAATTTCACACCATACAAATAGTCGTGAAATTTCTCCACCACCGCCCACTTAAGAGAGAGAAATTCCAGCTGGTGGATATGATACCTCTGTTCAGCAGCATTCAGCCCTCGGCTAGCAAATGCAACGGGACGTAGCCCCTCAGGATACACCTGATTCAACACAGCCCCAAGCCCCTTCAGGCTGGCATCCACATGCAAGACATATGGCCGTGTAGGATCAGCAAATGCTAATACAGGAGCATGAGTCAAACAGTCAATGATCTTATGAAAGGCTTCAGTGCAGGAATCAGTCCATCTAAACCCAAATGGTTCTGACTCATGATGGTAAGTTTGACCAGAGAGAGACTTTTGTTTTTTTTCTTTTCTAACCGGAGGATACCCCTTGGTAAGGTCAGTCAAAGGCTTAACTATAGCAGAGTAGTTTGCCACAAACCTCCTATAATAACCACAGAAACCCAGGAAAGACCGGAGAGACTTCAGATCAGTTGGCTGCGGCCATTTACCAACTGCTTCGGTTTTATCTGGGTCAGTTGATACTCCATCCGCTGAGACTATATGACCGACATATTTGACCTTGTTCCTACATATTTGACACTTGTCCAATGAAACCTTGAGACCTACCTCCTCAAGGCGATCCAACACCTTTAGGAGTCTTATCTCATGCTCCTCCAATGTAGCTCCAAACACAATAAGGTCATCAAGATATACTAGTACCTGGAGCAAGTTCATATCTCCAACTGCCTTTTCCATTAGACGTTGAAATGTCGCAGGGGCTCCCGTGACCCCCTGCAGCATCCTCTCAAATTGATAAAACCCTAATGGGCAGATAAAGGCTGTTTTCTCTTTGTCTGATTCAGACATGGGTATTTGGTAATACCCATTCCGAAGGTCTAATACAGAGAACCAGCAACTTCCAGCCAAACAATCAAGAGCATCATCAATCCGAGGGGTGGTATATTGATCGGGTATGGTCTTGCTGTTGAGGGTTCTGTAGTCTATTCACGTACGGATTTTGCCATTCTTCTTCCTAACAATTACTATAGGAGAAGCATACGGGCTCCTTGACTCCTTGATTATCCCTGTCTCTAGCAAATCCTTCAAGTGTCTACATACATCCTCTATATCTGCAGGAGCTATTCTCCTTGATCTTTCACGGAAAGGCCGAGGGTCTGACAATCGGATGCAATGCTCCACCCCCTTGGCTAGTCCCACTTCCCACTCGTGTACGGAGAAAACATTGCGTTTCTGCACCAATTTCTGTCTAAGTCTCTCTTTCCATTCCACAGGAATGGAAGAATCCCCAAAATCAATAAGGCTTGGATCTATTTCCTCAGACTTGCTCTCTCTCATTGGTGGTACAGCCATGTCCGCGACTTGCAGATTTCCAAGCAAAGCACCTTCAGGTATAATAACCTCTCGCTTGGTCTCATTCTGTACAAGCACAGAGAAATTCTCTCCGTTTATTGCTGAAGCTAAAGCCACCATAGGCTGAACCATCAACCCTTGAGGCAGTGGGGTTAAATCATCAGCTTCCACGAGAACTATACCCTTTGTCACTGGTTGGAAAATTCTACTTGACAACTGACACAACAAATGTCTTCTGGTGGAATGATCACTGAACCAGGTCCTTTCCCCATTTCAGTCGGCCCACAACGTCATCCTCACCAATCTGACTCGCCTTGACCTCAGTAGATTCAGGCAGGCTATCTGGTAGAAAGCTTTTTATATTGAAAACACGAACCAGATGGCTACCCTTCTCTTTGTCACAAAGAGCAAACAGTCTTTAGAACAAACTGGCGTTAGTCCCCAATATTACAGGAGTCTGATCAGGAGAATTTGGTCCAGGGCACACTAGAGCCAGCACTGACAAGGTTTCTAGAGTGCCAGTCAATTCTCTAGGAAATTGAACGTCCACCACTACGTAACCTTGGTAGGGGTAACTTTCACCACTAAGTCCCCAAATAGCCAATCCGGACACTGGATGAATAGGTATATGAGACAGATGCTTCTGGTACCATTTCTCAAATATAATGGTCACTTGTGACCCACTATCCAACAGTGCAGTGCAAGGTTGACCATTTACCTTCAATGTCACCGTGGAAACTGGTCCCACCAACCCAGCCGGAATTGCAACTGATGGTGTATTCTGGACCATCTGTGTTCTAACAGAGCAGTGTGCTGTCTCTTTGTCAGGACCAACATCGGTAGTACTTTGTTTCTCTTTAGCTTTCCGAAGGGAAGCAATAAGCTTCCGGATTACCTTTTTTTCATTCTGCGTAACAGTGCATTTAGTAGAGATGTGACCATCCTCCCCACAACGGTAACAAAAAAAAATCATCATCCTCTTGAGGATTAAGTTTCTTACTGCCACTATCACTCACTCTTACTTTCACAGCAGTAGCAGCTCTCTCTCTCTCAGATGGCTCCCTACTTTCCAATATCTTCACTTTCTGACTCAGTCTGTCAACTTTTTTCTGTAAAACAGAGTCTTCAGTTGCTTTATCCTCTGATGTACACGGTCTAACCAATACTTTTGTGTTAACACCTTCTTTGCTGACAGAGCTTGACTTCATTTTCAATTCAGACATTTTGGCTTGCAGAGTCCTCACATCGGCTCTAAGCTCTTGTAACTCTAAATCAGTTGCCGAGACTCAATCCTGTGCTCCAACACTCCGAACCCTTTGAGACGTAACTGCAAAAGCATAATGTCAGCCCCAACTGCTCCTCGCAACAACTGCTCAATTCTCACTCTATCCATATCCTGAGCACTTACACCCCCCTTTCTGACAACCTTAGTCAGAAAAGGTTCAAGCCTCTGTACATAGTCAGACAACATCTCTCCAGATTTTTGCTAAATGAGACGATATGCAAAATACAAATCTTCTCCTGTTTCTGGAGATCCAAAAGCCCTCTCAACAGCAGAAATATACTCATCTGAGCTAACTTCAGGGTTGCTAAAACGCAAGGACCTAACAATTTCTAGTGCAAGACCCCTCAGACTTTCTATTATTCTACGTCTCTTCTCCTTTTCAGGACAGTCACTGCCCTCTACCATCATTGTTGCCTGTTCTAGCTATTACTCAACTTGTTCGTCTCCCATTGGGACAGGGGTGATACCAGAAAACACTCGAAGTCAACGATAACTGTGACTCTCAGCCATACTTCTGTTAGACTGCTTCATCACTTCAGCCATAGCATGAACGAAGACGTCCTCAGTACCTTTAGCAGATGTTGAAGGAGCTAGATAATTCTGAAGATCAGCAACTGTTTTACCCTCAGTTCGCAAGAAATTCTGTAGTTTGCCAACAAAGTCATCTGACGAATCAGTCACAGTCTTTCAGGCTCCTAACCGGAATCCATCTCCCTGTCACGAGACGCACTCAACGGCCGTCAACAGTGCGTCTTTCATCCAGCGGCTCGGATGCTTACCTACACGGTATCTCGCTCTGTTCAACAGTGCACAGGACTCCAGTCATCAAACTTTCACGAAATAACATCCGTTGTCGTTCTCCTTCACAGCGAACGCGACCATAGACAGTTCACTCAGAATGTACTGGCTCGCCGCCAGTGATTCATATGTGCATGTCTGTGACGCACTTTAAATAAACTCGAACTTCGCTGTCACGCTTAGCCAGCAGTAACTCAGTTCAAAGTCCACTCTAATATCCTTGAGATGAACTATAATGTATACATTTCTATACACAATTCACACTTTTCAGAGACATCCCACACCTTTCTTCCTCTCATATCTCCCGCATTCTCTGCCTCTCCTCTCGTTCTTTTCCGTCCCGCCCCTCCTTCATATCCTCATACCTGATAGGTTATTCTTCACAAAGTACCCAATCACATTATAAAGAAAGAAAAATAACAGACCCAGTTATAACCACATTTTTTCACAGTACATTTTAACCTAACTTTATACATTTTTGTATACAACTTTAAAAACTATTTAAATCTGAAACCTCTTACAGATTCACACCTGGGCTACATCAGGTTCATCTGAAATAGCAAGGCAGGATGTTGTGCTAAACTCCTCTTCACTTGCATCACCGCAGGCGCTGCCAGGCTCTTTATTTGTGTCGAGCCGACTTTTGAAAAAGTGGAGATGTTTGGAATGTTTCTCCTCATTAAATCCTCTCTGCTATCCTTCTCCCTTTTAGCTTTCCATTTTGTGACTCCACCATTTTTTATCCATGTTGTTTGTTTTTTCAATGTCCTCAATTCTCTTTTTTCACACTATCTTCTACCACCGGTCTTGCCGCTATCAACAGTTTCCGTGGTAACCAGACTCATTGTCATCATCAGACACAGCCAAAAAACTGATGAAGATACTTTTTTTGTGCAAATAAATTATTGTTAACACACATACACACAAACACAAACTCAATAATTAATTTTATTTTAATTTTATTTTAAATTAAGGATGAGGCCACACAGTTAGTGGGGTCTTGCAGGCCCCCTACAGGTCAGAGGCCCCCGGGCACCGGCCCAATTGGCCCGGTGGTAAATCCGGGCTTGCCAAGGATTCTTTAACTAATTGGGAGTGAAGCCAAAATCATTCAGAATGACTCCCTTACTCATACGTTTTTCAATTTATAAGTAATTTAGCATGATTGTTAGAAATATATTGCCAAAACTGCATAATAGTAATTTAACAAACTGATTCCAATGACTTCCTCCCCTAAGGGAAAGAAAAATGACTAAACTGAAAATACTTCACTAATAGGTCTAAGGATCTGAATTGGGACACCCACATAGACTCAGCAGAGATTCAAGTTCAAGTTCTTTCATTTATATAGCACATTTAAAAACAGCATCAAGGCTGACCAAAGTGCTGTACAACACAACATTATAAAAATACACAAAGATTTAAGACCAGGACATTACATGCTATTAAAAGTCAGTGAAAAGAGACAAGTCTTAAGAGATTTAACAACAGATCATGACGGTGACAATCTGATACTGATAGGCAAATTATTCCATAAAATAGCACCCACAACCGAAAAGGATCTCCCTCCTCTACGCTTCAGGCTCGAGTGTGGGACATCCAGGATTAAGAACAGTTTTTACCCTCAGGACATTTTCCTCATGAACAATGAAACTGCCTTCAGGACTCCCATAGTGCAATAATGTAAAGAAATATCTCATGTACATATGTAAATTCACTCATATTTAACCCAATAACTGTACATACCCCTACTTTGCACAGATATTACCACTTGTACATGTGCCACTCTATGGTATATGTCCTATTTTTGTCCTTTTTTTTTTGTATGTCTATTTATACTCTTGTTTTTAATCTGCGTCTCATTGTGAAGTTCTGTGTGCACTTGCTTGTGTGCGAGAGCACAATTGCCAATAAATCTAATTCCTCTTCTGATTCTAATAATTATTGCTTGCGTACATCCAGCTGACCATGAACACTGACCTCAGTTAAGTAAGAAGGGCACTTACCAGGCCGGGCTTCAGGGATGAACATGCCATCAAACAAATGAGAGAATGGACCATGACCTTAAAGGAGAGTAAGTTGACATGCATCTATTATACAAGACAGATGTTAGATATGTTCATTTGTGTGTTAACAGATCATTATTTTTATTTTTATAAATACAATAAAAAATAAAATGATTGACATTTTTTTTTGGGGGTGGGAAAGGGTAAAGATATCCTGTGGAGCTGGTGAACTTCTAAAATCAGGGATGTTTAAGTTAAACCTTGTTCTGACATTTAATGCATAACATGTAAAACTAATGGAAAATAATCTGAAGTACTTCTGAATACAAAGAAATACACACTTGTGTGATGTGTCAGACTGAATTATATTGTTGATCTTGCAATGTGGTCATTTCTACATATAAAACCTGTTTAATTAAAAATATGAATCCCTTCCCAACAATAACCCCTATCTTCACTAGATGTTACTGAAGCTACAAACACACTTTTCTATACCTTGATAGTGTCTGATCTCTGACCTCCAGGCCAGCACATGTCACACCCTCTAGCCCCAAGCTGTCAGAGACACTCTGTGACCATTGCACTGAGCTCAGGGCTGCGGAGAGGAAGTGGCACAAGTCAAAAGACCCTGCTGACCTGAGAAAGTATCAATCTCTCCACTTTTCTCTTTCACTTCTAGTGTTCCTGCTGCCACGGTTGCCTAATACCAGAAGAAGATCAGTAACTCTGCAGATTCAAGGAACTGTTTTCAACTTTATCTTGATCCAGTGCTGCCCACCATCTCTCTGTCAGCTGATGACTTTGACATTTCTTTCACTGACAAGATGGTGACCATCAGCAGCCAGTTCTCTACACCACATCCCCACAACTGCTCTCTTCCCACATCCCATCCTCTGTTCTCCTCTTTCTGAGACTGAGATCTCCAAAGTTCTTCTTTCCAACCATCCTACCACATATCCCATTGACCCTATCCCCTCCCATCTTCTACAAGCTGCCTCTTCATCAGTCTTATCTGCATGCACACACATCATCAACACATCTCTTACCACTGGAAACTTTTCTGACACATTGCACCATCACTTCACCCCACAGTAGTTAATAACTACAGACCAGTCTCTCTCCTACCTTTTCTGCCAAAAACTCTTGAGAGGATTGTGTTCAACCATTTGCCTGCTTTCCTTCCACAGAAGAACCTACTCAACACTAGGAGTGGTAGTAGATGACCAGCTTAACTTCACTAGCTACCTGTAGCTGCCCACATCAAATTCAAGGCTTTTACACTTGCATTCAGGACAGCCATTGGAACAGCACCTGCTTACTCTCACTCCTCCAGGTCTACAGTATATCCCAACTCTCTCTCTCTCTCTCTCTCTCTGCAGTCAATGAACAAACAGATATTGTTGGCTTTCATAAGACAAATTGCTTATTTTACTCATTTTGTATGTTGCTTACAAAAATAAATGTCATAAATTGCTACATTTAAATGTAATCAAATGATTAATTATTATTCAGTACAATTATTTTTTATTATAAAGTGTTAAAATACTAAATTATTGCCCCTGGTTTGACTTGGTGCTCTGGTAAGATTAGAGTGGTATCACCTCTGCTTTTAAATTACAGTCCTGAGCAGCTTCCTGCCTGTGACTTGTTGATGTGACACCAACTGAGCTTTAAAGAACAGAACAATCGAGAACTGTGTTAAAACTCAGTAAATCACATATACGAAAAAAGGAGCCTTGGAAATGGTTAGTTCTTTGTTTGAATGGCTCTTTTGGATTTTGATTATTCTCTTTTAAAAATAAGCCCCTTCATGTGGGTCCAAAGCCTGTGTTTCAGTCCCCATGTACACCTGACATTAAGATGCTTCTCTGGTGATCTGATCACACAGGGCTGAAGTGGGATTTATATTCAGCCCTGGAATTTCATGTCCTTCGATATAATAAGGAACGCAAATCTGATCCCTTAAATACTAGATGATACGACGGTCGGCGCCTGTTATGCGACACAATGAAAGTTTATTCATCAACATGTGGACCTGTGTTACATCCTTATGCATGTATTAGTATGCTTGTTTTGTGTTCTCTTCTCTGTTTCCCTCTCTTTTTACACACTCTGATTAGGTTGCTGTTATTGGTTGTCTGGGCTGCCAATCTCAATTACCCTGATGACATCATCTCCACTCCACCAATGGATGGCCCTTCCTACCCTTTTTAAAGCTGATTGAATCCATGTGTTTGGGGGTGCTATCATGGAGTGCAACATGTGGACCTGCCAGCCCATTTTTTGACCTGCCCACTGAGAATTCCCACGGTCCCCCCGATTGGACACTCCGACCCTGCGATCACACATGGTCATTCGAGACAAGGGCTGGGTATAACACAGATTCCCGATTCGATTCCGATTCACAAGCTATCGATTCAGTTTGAATCAATTCGATATCGATTCTTACAGGTATATTTTACTGACACATTAAATAAATGTACATACAGTTTGGTTGTTTGTGGCACTCACCCAAATCATGGCATAGAGCAGCAATTTGGACACACAAGCTGTCTCGATTGGTGATGTTGAGCTCTGGCTGTTTCTCTTGTAGACTTTTCACCAGACATCCTGCTAAATACGCCACCCTTCAGCACACAAACAACACCTCTGTTTACTTAATTTATTGATTGAGGATTGTTTGATTCATTACTGAATAAACACTGGGAAACGTTTTACTATGATCTGCTGTTAATTTGGCAAGTAATTCACTGGATAAAATTGGAATATTTACAAGAAGCAGTTTGTGATTAATTCTTGTCTCGAGGAGAGACTGGTTAATTTACAAAGTGTTTTTTTAATTGAACTGCTCTATTTAAAATGTGCAGAAGCTTTTGATTTGAAAATCACACTAGTCAAAAAATACTTGGGAATATTTACCCAAGTGAGTGTTCGAAGCGAGTGTGAGTGGCACCAGGGAAGACCAGATATTTTGCTCCCAGTTGTTTAATATGACGGAGTCTCTGAAATTGAGGAGTATCGATGATCTTCACCAGCAGAGGATGAAGCTCAATTTGACCATGAATGGGGTCATTGAAAATCTGCAGGACACAAAAGGAAAACTTAGTTCGTAAATGTGTCTTAATTGGTTTTGATTGTTGTATGTGATTTTATGAAATGTAAAGAAATCTATCTACTAGTGAAAATGCAATTACAGATGTGTAGAATTATGTCTTTTACTAGTTGAAATGCTGTTTTTACTAAAGTAAATATTGTTACTGATATGACACTTGAATTAGTTTCAATTTCATTGTTGATATCTTTAATTCACATCCTGCTCGTGAATAAATGTTGTGCAGGCTCGCGATGGATCATGTGAAATTGTAAATATGCAGTTACAGATGTATATAAAAAAAGGTTTTTAAAGATGACATTGAGTAATGACATGTTTTTATCAAGAATTAGCGTCATTACCTGTGTATGTGTAATTACTGATATCAAAATGACTAGAAATGTACTTGTTTATCTCTAATTCACATCCTGCACATGATTTAAAGTCTGAAAGGGTTTTCAAGTTTTCAGTATATGTGCCCCCTACATTTGTCTAATATGAGCTCATGTTGGTGAACTCTCTTGATGAATGCTGATAATAAAAACCTGCAACCGCATTACAACTATATTTAAAATGCAAACCGTAAATGAACATGCAACACACACCATTACAAAATACCATATGAACAGTGAAATATGGGTTCTTCTGACTGCCGTGGACAAACATAAACTAGAATACAGAGTTTGGATCATCTTTACCTCTGGTTCACTTTACCCCGCTCTCCACTAAAGTCTTCTAACAATGAGCTTACCTTCTTTTCTTCTGGAAGATTCAAGGCATATTTCTCTTTGAGGTTTAGCAGATCTCCTTCGATCTTCTTTCTTTTCTCTATAATAAAAACATTTTAGGATCTTCAGTGTGAGAAATAAGTTGTTTTGGCTTCACAACAAAAGTTAATACAACTTGTATTCTCATTTAATAGCTCAAAAGTCAACAGGATTATCAGTTATTATTAATCAGTTTCAGTTGAAATTAATTATATTGCTGGTCTTTATTAGGAGCCAAACTCAGAAGAGGCTGTATTAGTTTTCTTATTATTCTTATTCTTATTATCGTTTGTCCAAGAAACATCATTTTAAATTACTCTCCTCCTGATGATTCAAATGGACCCCTTACATTTAAAACCCCTCCTATTACAGTGGTCGCCATCTTGAATTAAGATGATTTTTCAAAATAATCTCCAGACTGAGCCGCACAGAGTAAACAATACTGAATTTAGTTTTTCGCCTTTTTTGAGAAGTTACATAAACACAAAGTTGACAAGATTGGTGTGAAAAAGGATTTAAGGCTGTATCTTGGAAACACTTTGTCCGATCGAAACAAAACTGTGTATGCTTCATCAGGATCTGAGAGTACATGCAAAGTCTGGAGGACTTCAGCAATACCAGTTCTTCCCATATCAGCCATAGTGTCTCTCTGACGTATATTATTTTATTATAAAGTTATATATCTTTGGAATATAATGTCTGATTTCAAAGAAAATTGGTATGCATCATCAACATCATGCCCCAAGGATACCTGGGAAGTTTGGAGGCATTGCCACCTATAGTTCAAAAGATAAGACTTGTGTTGACATTTAAATACGACATTATTGCAAAAAAAGATATATATTTTTTACTTTTTTAAACTTGTTTTATGATTATCTTATTTGTCATGTGATTAAGAAAGCGTTCTAAAAAAATGAAAAATAAAGTTCAAATAACTTATTATAACAAAAAGAAAAGTTTCTGTGTGTTTAACAAATATGTGCCAAACCCAGAGGTGGGTAGTAACGAGTTACATTTACTCCGTTACATTTACTTGAGTAAGTTTTTGAAAAAATTATACTTCTAGGAGTAGTTTTAAATCACTATACTTTTTACATTTACTTGAGTAGATTTGTGAAGAAGAAACTGTACTCTTACTCCGCTACATTAGGCTACAATGAGCTCGTTACTTTTCTTTTCACCTCTTTGGTATTCTACGCATTGTTTTTATTATTATTTTTTTTATCCACAGAGGGTTCATCCCAACAAACTGTCTAAGTACACAGACTTACTAGAGAACCACAGAAAGCGCAAGTCCTCCTCTTCCAGTGATACTCCTGTGAAAAATGCAAAATTCCAGCCTTCGCTGCCCCAGGGCGGGTAACACAAGCAACGCTTGACAAGCTGGTGCTAAATTTTGTATGTGAGGCAAACCAGCCATTTTCTGTGGTTGAGATGCCATCCTTCAAGACTTTGATAGAAAACTTGCAACCTCATACAGTAATGACAAGGAAAACGTTATGCACAAGAATACAAGAAGCTGCAAAACACAAGAAGAGCATAATAATCAAAAAGCTGAGTGCTGTGAACTATGTTGTTACCACAACAGACTGCTGGTCTGCCAGACAACGTAGCTACTTAGGTGTCACCTGTCACTGGATAGACAACACCTCACTGGAGAGGCACTCCGCTGCATTGGCTTGTAGACCTGTCAAAGGCTCGCGCACGTTTGACATCCTTGCTGCTGCATTAGAGGAAATACATTCTGAGTACCACATCAGGGAAAAAGTGACCAGGACGACAACAGACAGTGGCTCAAACTTCCTGAAGGCCTTCCGATTATATGGTGAGGAGGAAGCCACCAATGTACAAGAGGAGAGTGACTCCACCCTTGATGATGCAACAGAAGATCAGAGTGAGTCAGAGGAGTATCAAGATGTGGAGTATCAAGATGTGTCTGCTATTCTGGATGACAACCCAGGCCTTGAGTACCAACTCCCAAGGCACTAAAAGTGTGGATGCCATCTCCTCAATCTTATATCCAGAGTTGATGCCAATGCTACAGGAGGAGCTGCAAACAAAACATACAAGAGGCTGTCTCGGTCTGCTTTTGCAAAATGTCATGCTCTTTGGAATAAAACCAGCAGGTCAACCATGGCTCATGAAACAGTGGAACGTTTCCTCGCTGTAGAAAGGATTGTGCGCATTCACAGAGAGCAAGGAGAACAAGCAATTCGCAATGTCTGCACAGCATTAAAGATAAAGATGTAAGTTGACCATTTATATTTTGTTTTTAAAGAATAATACAAATAAATAAGCCTTGCTGATTAATGGGTGAATCTCAAGTAACCAAGTTTTCTTTGCATGGTGGTGTGACAATTGTGGATGACTTAATTTAACTATTTTATTTTTATTTATTTGTGTAATTAACATGTACAATACATAATAAAGACATTGTACTAGAAATAGCTATAAGTCATTTTTTTATCGCTACATCTTTTATAGGTTCCATCCAGCTGAAATGGGGTTTTTGGTCGAGTATGCTGCTGTGATGAAGCCCGTTGCCATGGGCTTCCTGCTGCCAACACTTTACCAGTTGCGGGACAAGCTGAAGAGGTTGGAGTCATCTTGCAAAATGTGTACACCTCTTGTTCACGCCCTGCAGCAAGGGATCCAGAAACGTTTTGAGAGGCCATGAAAGAGCCTGAGTTGATTGCTGCAGCAATACTCCTACCAAGATTCAGAACATCCTGGACCACAGACGAGAACATCTTAAATGCTGGTAAATATACTTGTTTATCAATTCAGTGTGAACTAGTAGACATTGACCTATATACAGTAAATCTGTATAATGTTACTGTCATTTAGGATTATAGTGTGTCAGTGACAAACCACAGGGCGGCAATATAGTTAGAAGCTCAGGTAGCTTTTAATGTCAAACATCAGCAGCTTGACAGTCTATACAGTAGAAGGGTAAGAATAATGTGCAGACCTAATTATTTTGAAAAATTATTTATCTTGCCACAGGCCTTGACTACATAAGAAATCACCTCGACACTGACTTGGATGATGTCACCAGCACAAACAACAGCCTCTCTGATGAAGACGACTTCTTTGCGTCCATGGAGTTGGGAAAATAACAAGTAGGAGAGCTGGAGAGGTACCTTTCATGTCTGTCCCCTGCAGGTATGGATCTACTCCACACCTTTCCTCACATCAAGAAGCTGTCACTCAAAGTCAACACAGGTCTTCCTGCATCTGCAGCCTGTGAGAGACTTTTCAGTCATGCAGGACTCCTGTTCACTGCTAAATGGTCACAGCTTCACAGCAAGAACCTTGAGAGCCAACTACTGATGAAGCTTAATAGTGACATCACTGAGTGATTCTTTGGTGAATGGTGAAATTGTTTGTATCTGCATGTTTGACTGACACACACACACACACACAGAGTTTATGGGCTGCCTTGTTCTAGTTCTGCCTGCAGAGCCTTGTAAAAAAGTGTAAAGGTTTGGAAATTTGTGGTACTTGTGATTATTTATTTTATTTATATTTTATTTATTTTAAGTACTTGAATTTACCTGGATTATTTTAATGTACACTATTTTGTAATTAATACATATTAATTTATTTTATTGATTGGATGAACTATAATTTGCCTAAAGAGGATTATTTTGTATTTTTGTCTGTCTGGTTGAACGCTTGAGTTAAAAAATAAATCAGACGTTACTCAACAGTTACTCAGTACTTGAGTAGTTTTTTCACGAAGCACTTTTTTTACTCTTACTCAAGTAATTATTTGGATGACTACTTTTTACTTTTACTTGAGTAAAATTTTTGGCTACTCTACCCACCTCTGGCCAAACCTAAAATTAAAGGTTTATAAAATAAGCACCATTAAAATGTGATACCGTTACATCCCTACAATTACCTGATTCATACAATACCATTTTTAAACAATTAAAACAGTTTATCCAATAATTTAGTCATTTTGTATTTAAAAGATAAATCTCTATTCTGGATTAATTTCATAGTTTAGAAATGTTTTTCTCTGTTAATTATTAGTGAGATATGAATGCTTCTGTTCTAATGGATCTAGTGACGAATCAAAAATAACAATCTATTATAAATAAATCATTTTCTTAAAACTATTTCAAAAGATAGAAAACGTTCTTCCCTTACCGTCACTTTCATCGGAAAACCCTCTTAATATTTTAACAAGTTCATCAAATATTTCATTTGTTGTCTTTTGTGTGGAGACGGCTCTTCTGGTTTCATCTGATTCAGACATCATCATCTTTTTTAAGGATCTGTAGTTGTCTATTTTGTCTGTAGTAAACTGATGATGGCAATGAAGATGTGTAGAACAGCTGTTGCTTTTATAGATTACAGTATCAGGAAGTGACACACCTCCCATATTGTGATGCAGCAATCTTTGCTCTGCTGACTGCTGCTTCTACTTTTCTTCACACATATTTCTGTATTCTTTTATCTTTCCTTAAACCCACAAATCAGACCAGTGGTTAATCTCTCAAGTCTCTCTGGGTAATAAACAAGGTTTGGACATACTTGATACAACTCTACTATCAGCTAGAAACGGTGCACTGGATGTGAAATCTACGAGAAAATAATGGACCTATTATTTCAATACTTTTAAAAGTTATTCTCCCTGAAACAAATCTGAAACTTTAACTGGGTTTAATATGAAGAGTTTAGCACTAATACATTCTGTTTAAGTGCTGCATTCATCAGGTCAATTGAAGTATTTCTGATATCATGTGATGTTACATTGTAAATACACAAATAATATGACCAGATACTTTGTAGATTTTGTGCTTTTGTATGAGTATCAGAATTAAGCTTCAACTCAGTGATGTTCAGTCATGACTGAAGCTTCATACATCATTTTGTATTGAATTGTTGCTTTTGTTGACCACTGAAGATCATTTCAGTCTTTTTCTTCTTCTAAATATCTTTCCTCCAGAGCAGGGATGTCCAAATGTTTTCTATGCAGGGCCAGGTGCAAAAAGAAATAAGGTGCCATGGGCAGATTTGGGCATAGGTAACATGGAATGCTGCCTGGTGTGGCATCTTTCTGGGAGTGGCACAGACCAAAAGTTGATTGATAAATAAGTTCACTCTTATATTTTCTCTTAATTTACTATAACATATAGAACTAACTGAAACCATGCATTCACAAAAATAATCCATCAAGGCACATAAAATCAGCACAAAATCACCTGTTGGAAATTTCCATCTGAGTATTTAGTGGTTTTATATAAAGTTTCCCATTAAACAGGTTTTGATGTTATAAAACAGATGATTCAACTCAGGACAGATGAGCAGATGATATTTAATAAATGTGATAATATACAGGAAACAATGACACATATATTTCATATATTTAATATTATTTCAATTACAGTATAAAAATCTGTTTGACTGTGTTCACATTAAAATGACTAAAGTGACTGGTCTTACTGGTGTTAGTAAGGACAACACATACATTATTGATTTACACATACAAATGTTCTAATGACAAATGACACAGAATATCATTCTTGATTTTTTGATCTAAAGTGTGAAATATAAAGACCAGCGGTTCACACGATCTGTGTGTTCATTAAACTAAAGAACTGGTGTGACTGGATTCACATGAACACACTGAATCATTTATCCTGTTCAGGAGGATATTTTACTGGGGTTTAGATCGGTTGTTGTCGTTTAGATCAAGCATAACTTTAACATGACACAGAAAACCAAACTTCATTTCTAAAGTAACATTTGACAATGGAAATCTGTATTTAAGATTCATGTGTTGATGCAGGTGATCGTTCAATGTAAATACACCATCAATTCTGATCATATAACCAGAGAACAATGTAGATTTTGTGCTTTTGTAGGAAGTTCAGTGTTGTTGAGTCGAGATTGAATGATTTATTTACATGACATTTATAATAAGTCATAAGTCTAATAATAAATAACATGATAACCCATTTCAAATGAAATACAGAGTTCATGTTGTGTGAATGCACAAAAGAAGAATGACAAACATTCACTGGTTAATGTGTATCAGGTCTCATTATAAACTGATTTGATTTCCTGCAGAACACTGAGAGTTCAGACTTGATTCAGTTGTTCTGAACATTTGTTGTGAAGTGAAGAAATATTGTCCAGTCGTACACAGTTACGAATCGCTGAGCCAGACAATAAATTCATTCTTTAATAATTATTATTCTTTATTATACAGACACAAAGACTCAGTGAGCACAGATCCGTATTATTCACAAATCAAGTGTTTGCAAATAATTGTGTGTAAAACATCTGTGTGAACGTTTTCATATAGAAATCATTATATATTATATATATACTTTTTATCTAAATGTATGATAAAAAATGATTTAATATCCACATATATGCAAAAAGAAACAGAAACATGGAGTGAGTGATGCCAATATTTGCATTTATTTTTGGCCACTATTGCATCATCTTTATATTGAATGCTTAATATGATCAAAGTTTTAATCACACTTTATGTTGATAAATGATATTTCTCGCACTGAGAATGCTTGTAATAGAACAGTGATGCAGGGTCAGAAATTAAGCGGGGCTCTTGGCCAAAATGTCCCGAAAAGTGATTAAAAAATACCCTAAAGATCGAAATGCGGCGGCAAAAAATGCCCTGTTTACTGTTTTTTTTTTCACCATCTGATATAGTTCTTAAATGATATAGTGCAATGCTTTAAGAGTGGCATTACACACGATCACTTAAAAATGCCCCTGAAAGTTCAATCCAGAGATCAATTACTGGTGTATAAAAGTGTATATTTCCTCTAAAAGAGCTCGCACTCACAGACAGCATCTTTTTAAAGATGCCTATCCGTTTGTGTGTAATTCCTGGATGTGGTCGTTATCTCTCCGCCTCTGACGGCCACGATCGCTGCCTCACGTGTCTGGGCCATAGACATGTTGAGGCAGTGTTCCTGGATGGTTCATGTTCTCATTGCGAGAACATGTCCATGGCAACGCTGCAATCACGTCTTTCCTTCTTTCGGGGGGAAAACCACTCCAGCTGCTCCGCTCCGCACCTTCTACCTACAGGTATTACCTACGATTTGGGGACTTCAGTGGGAATGATTCCGCCGGGTAATCCCCCACGGATCTCTCATTCCCCAGCACACTCATTTGCCCCGGTCGAGTTCTGGGATGAGACAGGCAGCTCGTCTGAGGGTGAGCTTACGGTCTCTTTAGGTGCTCGCGAGGAGGACGAATTGTCGATCGCACCATCGCAGAGCAGGTTGCCATTGTCGGACACTGAGGACTTGACTGGGCATCCTTGAGGATAGAACCCTCCACCCTGCCCTGAGCCCTTGTGCCTCACTGCCGCAACCGGCCACGGTCCCATTCTTCCCCGGAGGTGCATGAAGAGCTTACAATATCATGGAGGGCACCTTTAACTGCCTTTAACTAGGCACTACCCTCGACTGTGGGGCGGCCAGGGGGTATATGGAGATTCCTCAGGTGGATAAGGAAGTTGATTCCTCAGGTGGATAAGGAAGTTGTGGTGCACTTGTGCCGACAAACCACCGCCAACTAGCGGAGTCACCCAAAACTCCCTCCCAAGGCCTTTAGGTCTATGTCATCTCTGGTGACCAAATACTACAGTGTCACTGGACAGGCCCCCTCTGCCCTGCATGCCATGGCCCTCCTTTAAGTCCACCAGGCCAAGGCATTAAACCTTTTATGTCACCCTCCGGGTGACAAAGGTCACAGCGACGGCACTCGGCAGGCGATCCTCATTGGTGGTCCTGGAATACCACCTATGACTGAATCTGGTTGAGATGAGGGACGCTGACACACGTCTCTCTCTGATAAATAGATTCTGGTCTCACACTCTGTTGAACTACAATTCCCATTATGCACTACGTCTCCTCACCGAAGTTTACACACTTTTACTCTTGATTTCTCGCAATACAGTAGAGGTGTACAAAAGCAATGCAGTTTGTTTTTTTCAGCTTGACAGCCAAAGTCATTAAAATTGTTAAATAAACCTCTCAATTTCAACTACTTTTATTTTCAGCAATCTTAATCAAACCAAATCACTTTATTGTCACACTACTATGTACACAAGTGCAACAGTGGGTGAAATTCTTGTGTGCAATTCCGAGCAACATAGCAGTAATGACAGCAACAAGACATGTACCAATGACAATAAACAACATATTTACACACAATTTACATATCAAATGTACATATACTTGCACAACACAATCCTATTATACAATATACAGTAACAATACACACAATATAGAATACAATAAAAATTAAAAATAAGAGTATATAAAAATATATATACAGTAGTTGTATTCGGGGCGCCGTATAGGGGGGAAAAGTTAGGACCATTCCAAGGGCCCCTGAATGACAGGGGGCCCCAACAAATAGGTAAAAACTAATTTAATTAATTTTTTTTATTATTATATTATACACTATATAAACCATCATCATTGAGTATATTTCAAATAATAATAACATTTATTATATCTTTGATTTTACTTATTTTGGCAATAAAAGTTAAATATCCCCATTGACCAAAAAGTAAACAACCATATTGACCGACCACCCCCCTGTATCTGCATGAAATGGTTTGGTCCTGCCTTAGAGCGCTCATCGTGAGTGAATGACGGTGTTTAGTTGCAGACAGTTAGTCGATGCGCCAGAAACACAGATTACAATGTTGAATAGTATAAGAAAATCTGGGTTTCAAAAAAGGAAAGAGAGAAAAGAGAGAGTGGAAAGACAAAGAAAAGGGTGTCAATCTGTAACCCAGTTTTTCACCAAGAAAGGTGGGTAGCCTTTAGTCTGTGAGTGGTATTAACCTGTTGTCCATAGAGACAGAGCGTATTTAGGCCAAGGAACAATCCAACCGTCTCCAATGACTTTGCATTGCGAGAGACTGCCTCCTTGTCATTTAAAAAACAAAACGATGTCTAAAAGCTGCTGTGTGACAAGGTATACAGCAAACAAGCTAAATAACCCAGAAATAATTTTTTATAAGCTGTCGACACCAAAAAACGGTTTGTTTCAGGACATAAAAGGAGACAGAGCGCAACTAGTTCCCGAACTACTCTGAGAACTACGCCCACTGGAACGCGACATGATATTGAAAAAAGAAAAAAAACATTCATAATTTTAACCATGTCGTTTGCTTATTTCACCACCCTATGTGAACCTGAGAGGAGGAGATATTTTCAATTTACCCATTCTTCCTTCTGATGCTTCACGTCTTATTGCCTGTATCTACTCTTGTCTCCTTAAAGGCTGGCTTTTACGGTTCTGAAGCTTATAAAAATGTATTTCTGGGTTTAGTTAGGCATTTTCTGTCTTTTGTTACATGTCATAAATGACAAGGAGGCAGCCTCTCGCAATGCAAAGTCAACGGAGACGGTTGGATTGTCTTCCCTCCCGGTGGGCGTGGTCTTCAGATTATGACGCGTTGCGCTCAGTCTCTGTAGTGAAATAAGATAGCTAGCTAAAAAAAAAAAAAGTTAGCTAGCTGCAGGTGTTAGCCTACAATTCATCAACATTTAATCAGTGCAGGGAAACTTTTAGCAAGATATTCATATTAAATCATTGTCCATGCCCCATTTAGCAGACTTAACAACAGATGAGTCAGCAGCACCCCAGTCTCCCCATAACTGCACCCCTCCCTGTCCCTGTGAAGAAGGTGAGCAACATCGTGGAAATGACTTAGCATCATTCCAGGGAGTCTGTGTGGAGTTCTCTGTCTCTCTTGCTCTTTTTACCATAACAAAAAAGAAAATGAAATATTTATTAATGACAGAAATCAAACACACATTATTTTCTCACATAATGACCATTATGACATAAATAAAAAAACCAACCTCCTGTCTGTACTGGATGCAGTTAGAAACAATGAGTAGCTTACCTCAACCTGCATGTAAGTTACAGACAATATTAAAATAATCCAGTTTGATGCATAAATTTAGACTGAATTTTGGCCATTAAATGACATCTATAGATACAGACTTTATTATTCCCATCATGAAGGGCAGTTTATTTGAGAAGCTTGCACGCACACACACACACACACACACGCACAAAAAAATCTATCATGTCTAATGTATGTAATCAAGTTGTGGTAATACAGAACTATAGGTAATTTGGGTCAATGTTCTGTAGTGTTAGTGTAATTTATTGGTATATGGCATATGTTAATATATATACTGTATATATCACAGTATATATGTATATCCATATGGATTGTGTGCATCCTACAGAGCCAGGGCCCTCTCAGGTAGAAGGAGGAAGTGTAGAAGGAAAGCTAGAAGGGAAAGAAAGTGACAGCGATGATGAAGATGAGAGATGCATAGTGGAAGAAGGCAGAAGTCGTGAGGAGGATGTTGACCCAGGTTTGTGGCCAGTGGATTTGACTGACAGGGACAGGGAAGCTTTTGTGAGGGCACTGTTCACCAGAGATCATGATGTATACTGCCACAGGATTCTGAGGGAAAACCATTCCCAGAATACTTATTGTACAGCAATGCAGCCAATGGGAGGGAAAAGGTGAAGAGAGACTGGGTAACTTACAGCAAATCTTCCAATGCGCTGTATTGCATCCCATGTGTGCTGTTCTCTCATTCACAAAAAAGACCTTCTCTTAGTGCACTGAACAGCCAAAACGGATATAAAATGTCTGATGTAAAGTGGCGTAGGATGTATGATAAATTCCCTGTCCATGAGAAGAATACGGCACATAGAGACTGTTATTTGAAATGGAAGAACTTGCAACAGTCAGTAATGGCTGTTAGTGACATTGACTCTCAGTTGCACAAGCAGATCCAAACAGAAACTGAGAAAAACAGAGCTCTCTTGCAGAGAATCCTGGATGTAACACTGCACTTGGCATCAAGGAATTTACCTTTCAGGGGTAAAACCAAAGACCTAGATGATATCCATAATGGAAATTTCTTAGGCACACTAGAGCTTTTGTCTCATTACGATCCAATGCTTAATGAGCACTTGCAAAAAGTCAGGGACAAAAAAAAGGAACCAGGCTGACACATTATCTGAGCTCTGACATTTAGAATAAATGTATTGATTTATGTGGCAGAAGAATTTTGAAAACAATTTTAAAGGAAAGGGAAGATGCTATTTATTTTTCAGTCATCTGTGATGCTACACCAGACATTTCCCACACTGAGCAGAATGTGGTGCTCATCAGATATGTGAGGTATAACAAAGAAACAGATGACTGGGTGATCACGGAAAGGTTCTTAGAATTTAAGGACTTTCACAAAAAAACAGGAAGGGAGATAGCAGAAATGATTGAAAATGTGCTTGATGACAAAGGGATAGACATTGGGGACTGCAGAGGGCAAGGATATGACAACGGGGCAAACATGTCAGGAAGGGTCAAGGGAGTCCAAGCCCAGATATTAAAGAAAAATCATCTAGCTACATTTTCACCCTGTGCCTCCCACACCTTAAATCTTGTAGGTGTGCATGCTGCACAGACAAGCCCAGAAGTAGCAACATTTTTTGGCTGCATCAATCGCCTTTACTCACTTTTTAGTGCCAGCCAAGAACGCTGGGCCATCTACAAAGAGAAAACAGGTTGCTCTTTGCATCGCCTCTCAGATACCCGCTGGAGTGCAAGAATCATGGCTGTTAAACCTGTAGCACAACACCTTCCTTCTGTCATTGAGGCCCTTGACAGTATACTCATGACATGTAGTCTCACCAGCGAGGCCAGATCAGAGGCTAGTGGTCTGAAGAACTACTTCATGTCATTCAATGCTACTGTCCTACTCACTGTCTGGCTCAAAGTACTGCAGTGCATTGAGGACAGGAATGTGGTTATCCAGTCTGGAAAAATCTCTCTTGACACAGAGGCAGCCAATATCAATGCCTTAACAAAAGAGATGCTGGCTCTTAGAGATGGATGGGAGTCATTTCTGTCTGAGGCAACACTGATTGCAACACAAATAGATGTTGCACCTCAGTTTAGCAAGGAACACAGTCGGCAAAAGAAAAGGAAGAGATTCCATGATGAGACCTCTCAAGAGGAGACAGCTCATGACAGTGCAGCAACAGTGTTTCGGAACACTGTGTTTTTTACTGCTATGGACAGCATCATAAGTGATCTGGACACCAGGTTCCGCACCACTGCAGAAATAGTTAAGGAATTCTCTGCTGTTTTAAAAGTTGGGCAGATTAGTGAGGATATAGTCCCTTCTGTGTGCTAACCACTTATCAAGAAATATTCCAGAGATCTCACGTCCGAGTTTGAAAATGAAATAAGACACCTGAACACAGTATATGCTGCCACTTTCCCTCCTAACTTGTCCCCTCTTGGTCTCCTGAATGCAATTAACAAGATGCAGCTACATAGCATTTTTGGAGAAGTCTGCATTGTTTTACGTATATTTTGTACATTGCCTGTGACTGTTGCTGGTGGGGAGAGAGCTTTCAGTAAGCTAAAACTGATAAAAAACTATTTGAGGTCCACTATGTCTCAGGACAGGCTTTGCAGTCTTGCCATGTTGTCCATTGAAAGTCAGTTGGCTAGAAAGCTAGACTTCAAAGACTTGATCAATGACTTTGCTAGCAAGAAGGCTCGGCGCTGGGCTCTTGGTGAGTCAGGCTGAGCAAGGTCTAGTGATAGCTCTCAAATGGTGTGGCTATGGCTATTAACTTACCTTTTAATTTGATGTCACTGTTAGTGTTAGTTTATGACCATATTCCAAACCTCAAAACCTATTGATTTAGTGATCACTTGATCTGTTTTGTAGCACTATAATAACCCTGATGTGGAAATTCCATTTTACACGTCAACTTTATTTTGTTGTTGGCATATATATGTGCAGTTAAGTTCAAAAATCTGCTGTTTTCATTGTTTTGAGATGATGATGTTAATTTACTTTGAATAAAAAGTTAATATATATTTAGTTTTTTTCTTTTTTTTATAATCTGTCATTAATTTTACAATAAAAATACATTGAGACTGTAAAGGATTGCCTTTTTTATGGTGGCTTTTAATCTTGCATCAAAGACTGAACTGCATACTGTATGCAGACTTGCATTTACAAATCACCAGCAGTAAATATTGTGCTAGTCCTAGTATTGAACTACAAGAAACAAGACAGTTGCAAGCCTTTGATTAGAGTTATGTAAAGCTTTTGATGGCAAAGTTAGGCCCTAGAGATGTGGTGACAACAGCTGCGCAGAAGGGGCCCAATTAGATTTTTTTGTCATGGGGCCCAAAATTCCTGGCGGCACCCCTGGTTGTATTGTGGAGAATATAATTATGACAGTCCAGTGTGAGATAATAGATTAATAAAGTGCAGTGCTGATTGTTGATCGTGAGAAATCAAGTGTTCAGAAGTCTGATTGCTTGGGGGAAGAAGCTGTCATCTAGTCGGCTGGTGCGGGTCCTGATGCTGCGATACCGCCTGCCTGATGGTAGCAGTGAGAGCAGACCATGACTCAGGTGGCCGAGTCTCTTATGATCCTCTGAGCTTTTTTCACACACCGCCTGTTATATATATGTCCTGGAGGGAGGGAAGCTCACCTCCGATGATGTTTCTGTCAGTTCGCACCACCCTTTACAGTTCTTTGCGGTTGTGGGCGATGTTATTGCCATACCAGGTGGTGATGCAGCCAGTCAGGATGCTCTCTACAGTACTGGTGTATAACCGTGTGAGGATGTGGTGGTTCATTCCAAACTTCCTCAGCCGTCTCAGGAAGAAGAGGCGCTGGTGAGCCTTCTTCAAAACGGCCTCAGTGTGGACGGACCATGTGAGTTCCTCAGTAATGTGGACACCGAGGAACTTGAAGCTGCTGACTCTCTCCGCTGGTGCTCTATTAATGGTGATGGGGCTGTGTTCTCTGTCTTTCTTCCTGAAGTCCACCACAAGCTTCTTGGTTTCACTGACATTGAGGGAGAGGTTGTGCTCCTGACACCAGCGTGTCAGAATGTGCATCTCCTCTCTGTAGGCATGTAGTTTCATCATTGTAAATTATCAGACCTTCCACCGTCGTATCGTCAGCAAACTTAATGATGGCATTGGAGCTATGTGTTGCCACACAGTCATGTGTGTAAAGGGAATACAGGAGTGGGCTGAGAACACAGCCCTGCGGGGCTCCAGTTTTGAGGGTCAGTGATGAGGAGACGTTGCTGCCCATTCTAACCACCTGACGTCTGCCTGACAGGAAATCCAGGATCCAGCTGCACAGCGAGCTCTTTAAGCCCAGAGCCCGGAGTTTCTCATCAAGCTTGGAGGGCACTATGGTGTTAAATGCTGAGCTGTAGTCTACAAACAGCATTCTCACATATGTGTTCCTTTTTTCCAGATGGGAGAGAGCAGTGTGTATTGTAGATGCAATAGCATCATCAGTGGAGCAGTTGTTATGGTAGGCAAACTGCAATGGGTCCAAAGAGGTGGGCAGCACAGAGCAGATGTAATCTCTGATTAACCTCCCAAAGCATTTGCTAAAGATGGGGGTCAAAGCAACAGGATGCCAGTCATTTAGGCAAGTGATATTGGCTTACTTCGGTACAGGCATAATGGTTGACGTTTTGAAGCATGTGTGGACTACAGACAGGGAGAGGGACAGGTTGAAAATGTCTGTAAAAACACCAGCCAGTTGGTTCGTGTGCACTCTGATGACGCGGCCCGGAATGCCGTCTGGGCCCGCGGCTTTACAGATGTTCACCCGTTGGAAGGATCGGGTTACATTCGCAACAGAGACAGAGAGTGAACCAACCTCTGTAGCATCAGCTGCGAGTGCTCTCTCAGTGAGGGCAGTGTTATTGTCCTCGAAATGAGCATACAATGTGTTAAGCTCATCCGGGAGAGATGCAGCGGTGTTCACAGAGTTTTTATTCCCTTTGTAATCCGTGATGATGTTAATTCCCTGCCACATACTTCTGGAGTCAGTGGTGTTGAACTGTCCTTCAATTTTGTGCCTGTACTGTGTTTGGCTGCACTGATAGAGTTACGCAGGGCATAACTGGCTTGTTTACGCTCCTCCACGGTCCCGGAATTAAAAGCGGATGTCCGCTCATTATGTGCCACGCAAACATCGCCGTTAACCCATGGTTTCTGGTTGGGATAGATCTGTATTGTTTTGGTTGGCAAAACGTCCTCTACGCACTTCCTGATGAAACACATTACGCTATCAGCGTAAACCTCGATGTCGTCATCAGAGGCGGACCGGAACATCTCCCAGTCCGCGTGATCAAAACATTCTTGTAGCACAGAGTCTGATTGGTCCGACCAGCACTGGATCATTCTGAGGGTGGGTGCATCCCATTTTAGTTTCTGCCTGTAAGCGGGCAGAAGCAGAACAGAAGAGTGGTCTGATTTGCCAAATGTTGGGTGGGGGAGGGATTTGTAGCCATCCTGGAAAGGAGAATAGCAATGATCCAAAACCGTGTCCCCTCGTGTGTTGAAGCTGATATGTTGGTGGTATTTTGGAGCGATTGTTTTAAAACTGGCTTTGTTAAAGTCCCCGGTAACAATGAATGCGGCCTCAGGGTGCGCGGTTTCCTGCTCACTTATACTCCCATACAGTTCCCTGAGTGCCCGGTCTGTGTCGGCTTGTGGGGGGATGTACACAGCAGTGATAATGACCGCTGTGAATTCCCTCTGTAGCCAGAATGGTCGACACAGAAGCATGAGATATTCCAGATCAGGAGAGCAGAAAGACCTGATAAAATGTACATTCCTCTGATCACACCATGATTTGTTGATCATAAAACATACACCACCTCTGCTTTTACCTGAGAGGTTTTTCGCTCTGTCCGCTCGATGCACGGAGAATCCCATGGGTTCGATGGCTGAGTCTGGAATCTCCGCAGACATCCAGATTTCTGTAAGGCATATAACACAGCAATCCTCTCGTTGGAAAGAGATCCGCGCTCTCAGCTCGCAGAGCTTGTTGTCCAGAGACTGAACATTTGCCAGTAGTATACTGGGTAGCGGGGGTCGATTTGCGTGACGTCTTACTCTGATGAGAACGCAGCTCTTTTTCCCCTTTTCCTTCTGCGTTTCCGCGGCCGGGCATCCCAGACAAAGGGCTCCGCTGGCGTGTTTGTAAACAGCGGGTCGGCATTGAGGAATTTGAAGTCCGGTTTTCAGTGTAATTGCCAACCAATGTCCAAAAGCATTTGTTTGTCGTACACAATAAGGTAGAAAAAATCCAAGACAAAAAAACAAAAAACTGTAAACAACACAAACAATAAACTGCAGTGTTGTATCAGTGCTCGCAAAGCAGCAGACATACTCTGCGCCATCTTGAGTTTCTTCATATGTAATAAAAAGATTCAACATCTAAGACATAAACAAAGTTTCACAGACATGTGACTAACAGAAATGGAGTGTTAATTAGGACAAGTTTTCAATTAGGCGAAGGATTCACTATTTACTCACCCTCGTGTGTGAAAAGTTGCATGACTTTCTTTCTTAGGTGAAATACAAGAGAATAAGATTCATCTCAGTGATAAAGAATCCAAAAAGTGCTCGTTCAGACAATAAAAGTTGACAGTGACTTTGGCTGTCAAGCTGAAAAAACAAAATGCATTGCTTTTGTACACCTCTACTGTATTGCGAAGAAAGAGTAAAAGTGTGTAAACTTCGGTGAGGAGACGTAGTGCCTGATGGGAATTGTAGTTCTACAGTGTGTGAGACCAGAGTCTATTTAGCAGAGAGAGACCAGTCACTTCTATTTAAATGAATGGGAGGAATGGAAAAGCCCAACCAAGAAGCTCTAGCACACAACAGTCAATGAATGTAGAAATGAAGTCCTGCCTTGCAGGTAAAAGAGCCAATCACCTTTTAGATACAAACATCGGCTTTCAATTAACTCACTAATACGCATGCGCATTTCATGTATAAATGTAATATGAGGTCAACATTCGGTTTGGTGAAACACAATTGATTCATGTGTTAATACACACTGCGTTAAAAAATCAGAAAACGCATTTGTCGAATAGGCCGATCTGGGAGATGGGCGTGTTCAGGAAGGTGACCTTGTCGGCATCCCTCAGCTCAACCAGATTCAGCCATAGGTGGTATTCCTGGACCACCAACGAGGAACGCCTGCCCGAGTGCCCTCACTGTGACCTTCGGGCGACATAAAATGTTTTAATGCCTTGGCCTGGTGGACTTAAAGGAGGGCCATGGCATGCAGGGCAGAGGGAGCCAGAGGAAAGGAGGAGGCAAGAACCGGCTTGACAATATAAATAAAAGTTTAATCATGAACTTGAAAAGATACAAACACACACACATGACGGACATGTTCGTAAACGATCTGTCTCTCCCGCACCATCCTCCACAGTCAGCCCTTATCCCTCTCTGAGGCTTGATTAGCCTAATAAGGGACCGGGTGTGTAGACTCACAACCTGGCCCCGCCCTCAGCCCTGCCACACATATATACAAGTGCAATAGTAGGTGAAAGTCTTGTGTGCATGACAATGAGGAGACATATACCAATTACATTAAACAACATATTTACACAATTTACATATCAAATGTACATATACTTACACAACACAATAATAATACACAATGTACAGTAAACAATACACACAATATAGAATACACATACAATAAAAATAAAGAGTATTTAAAAATATATATACAGTATTTGTATTGTGGAGAATATAATTATGACAGTCTATACAGATATAAGATTAATAAAGTGCAGTGCTGATTGTAGATCGTGAGAGATCAAGTGTTCAAAAGTCTTATTGCTTGGGGGAAGAAGCTGTCATGTAAAAATAAAAAAATGCTGAATTATTAACTGTGTTTGTATTTAATGCAAATCATATTTTATTTCTACACTTCTCTTTTATTCCCATTTAATTTATGAAATAAAAGATCAGAACAACTGAATCAAGTCTGAACTCTCAGTGTTCTGCAGGAAATCAAATCAGTTTATAATGAGACCTGATACACATTAACCAGTGAATGTTTGTCATTCTTCTTTTGTGCATTCACACAACATGAACTCTGTATTTCATTTGAAATGGGTTATCATGTTATTTATTATTAGACTTATGACTTATTATAAATGTCATGTAAATAAATCATTCAATCTCGACTCAACAACACTGAACTTCCTACAAAAGCACAAAATCTACATTGTTCTCTGGTTATATGATCAGAATTGATGGTGTATTTACATTGAACGATCACCTGCATCAACACATGAATCTTAAATACAGATTTCCATTGTCAAATGTTACTTTAGAAATGAAGTTTGGTTTTCTAAATATATTCACAATCAGAACAAAGCAACAAACGATCTACACCCCAGTAAAATATCCTCCTGAACAGGATAAATGATTCAGTGTGTTCATGTGAATCCAGTCACACCAGTTCTTTAGTTTAATGAACACACAGATCGTGTGAACCGCTGGTCTTTATATTTCACACTTTAGATCAAAAAATCAAGAATGATATTCTGTGTCATTTGTCATTAGAACATTTGATCTAAACAATTATTAGTCAAATAAAAGAGAGATGTGAAAAATAAATATGAAAAGTATGAACATTAAATCAGTAATGTATGTGTTGTCCTTATTAACACCAGTAAGACCAGTCACTTTAGTCATTTTAATGTGAACACAGTCAAACAGAGTTTTATACTGTAATTGAAATAATATTAAATATATGAAATATATGTGTCATTGTTTCCTGTATATTATCACATTTATTAAATATCAAACTGCATCAATGTTTCTCTGTCTGATAATATATAATTCAATAATAATTCAACTCTGCTTGTATTAATGTGTTACAATGTTAAAGGAGAGTTCCTCAAAAATCAGGACAAATGCAACTCAACAGAACTAATTGATAACATGTCAATGAAGAAACTTCCTATTGTTATTAAAAAGCATCTTTTGCTTCATTGTTTCACACGTACACTTCAGATTTGTGATATTCTGGTTTATTCTTGAGATTGTGACACTGCTGGAGGTTTTCTTCATTTGTAAGAAGCATCTGTAAAATGTGTAAATGGAGAGTTAATAAATAAATGAACATGAACTTCTTTTGTCAACATCATGATTTTGGTTTAATGTTGTTGATATGATGCTATAGGAGAAACTGAAGTAAGTCCAAGATTCAGGCAGTGGATTATGAAGTGTCCCATGTCTGCCAAATGAATAAATGTAAATGTTTTGTGGTTTAGCATCAGTTCATCCTCTGAAGTCCATCATAAGAGACTGAAGGGATGTTTGGCTGGCATCGTCATCACTCAGAGACACGTAGCAGTGGAGTCCATAAGTGTTAGTGAGCCAAATATGAAAAGGATCTTCTTCCTTTTGTGGATTTTGACATCAAAGAAACTATGAACAGGCCAGAATTTTATGATCATAATGAATGTGATAAAATATAGCATGTCAGAATGTCACTTAAGTACTGCGGTGCTAGATTACAATTTGTAAATTACAATTTGGGGATATGCGTACACCCAAAACTGCTCGTGCTTTGAAGTGACACTGAATAGACGTCAAAAAATACAAATGCAAAATCCAAGAACATTGAAAGTAACAAACAATATAACTATATCATAATAAGTTACATTAGTGCATTGTCAGAAATTAACTTTTCCATAAAGGGGCCAGTAATTTATCTCTGGAATGAACTTTCAGGGGCATTTTTAAGTGATCGTGTGTAATGCCACTCTTAAAGCATTGCACTATATAATTTAAGAACTATATCAGATGGTGAAAAAAAAAACAGCAAGCAGGGCATTTTGTGCACCAGATTTTGATCTTTAGGGTAATTTTTGTCACTTGCGGGGGCATTTTTACCCAGATGCCCCATCTAGGACACTCAGATCACCTCTCTTTGTTTCTACTGCCCAAGTATTTAGCACTCATCAAACGTCTCCCACATGGACATTGATTCATATGCCTCCTCCGTTCTGGACTGCATCAACTCAAACATCAACAGTGTCACAACCCTCAAACGGATTACCACTTCCCCTAATTAGAAGCCATGGATGAACAGTGAGGTCAGACTCCTGCTGAAGGCACGAGACATTGCATTCAGATCAGGAGATGCTCAAGCCTATAGCTCATCCAGGGCTAACCTGTATAGTGGCATCAAAAAGGCCAAGCACAACCACAAGCTAAGGATTGAGGATCACTTCAAGAACAACTCTGACCCCCGACGCATGTGGCAAGGCATCCAGGCCATCACAGACTACAAAGCTACTAACTCCACCCCCCCGTCACGACACCTCCTTGCCTGATGAGCTGAACCACTTCTATGGCCGCTTCGATAGGGACAACAAGGAAGTGGCCATCAAGTCTGTGGTCTCTGCAGTTCACCAGCGCCTCACACTCTCCACCACCGATGTGTGTGGCACTGAGCAGGATTAATACACGCAAGGCCAAGCAGCTGTCCCCGCGTGCTTTAAAACCACATCCATCGTGCCGGTGCCAAAACACTCCAATGCAACAAGCCTTAATGACTTCCGTCCAGTTGCACTCACCCCCATCATTATGAAGTGCTTCGAGAGGCTGGTCTTGGCCCATCTCAAGACATGCTTACCACCCTCACTGGACCCCTTCCAATTCGCCTACTGTCAGAACAGGAGCACAGAGGATGCCATCTCTACGACACTTCACTCTGCCCTGTCCCACCTTGACAATAGCAACACCTATGTGAGAATGCGGTTCATTGACTTTAGTTCAGCATTCAACACCATCATCCCCTCCAAACTGATCACCACACTCAGTGAACTGGGCATCAATTCCTCCCTCTGTAACTGGATTCTGGACTTCCTAACCAACAGACCTCAGTCTGTTAGGTTAGCTAATTACACCTCCTTAACCATCACCCTAAACACCGGCGTACCACAGGGATGTGTGCTGAGCCCTCTCCTTTACTCCCTCTTCACCTACGACTGCACACTTGTACATGGCTCTAACACCATTGTCAAGTTTACAGACGACACTACGGTGATTGGTCTCATCAGAAACAACGATGAGATGGCCTACAGGGAGGAGGTCCAGCACCTATCTTCGTGGTGCACTGACAACAACCTGGCTCTCAACACTAAGAACACCAAAGAGCTCATTGTAGACTTCAGGAAGTCTAAAGCTGGCACACACACACACACACACACACACACACACACACATCCATTCTTATCAACGGGACTGAGGTGGAGCATATCACCAGCTTCAAGTTTCTGGGTGTCCACATCTCTGAGGACCTATCTTGGACCCTCAACACCTCTACCCTGATCAAGAAGGCTCACCAGCGTCTCTTCTTTCTGAGGAGACTCAAGAAGGTCCACCTGTCTCCTCAGATCCTGGTGAACTTCTACCGCTGCACCATCGAGAGCATCCTCACCAACTGTTTCATAGTTTGGTACAGCATCTGCTCTGCCAATGACTGGAAAGCACTGCAGAGGGTGGTTAAAACTGCCCAATGCATCACCGGTTCCTCACTCCCCTCCATCGAGGCCATCCAGAGTAAGCGATGCTTGCGTAAGGCACACAGCATCATCAAAGACTGTTCACACCCCAACCACAGACTGTTCACCCCACTCCCCTCCGGGAGGCGTTTCAGGTCTCTCCAGAAGCTTCTTTCCTGCGGCTGTCACCCTACTGAACTCTAGCGCTGCATCCCGGTGACAATTGACTACCCATCCCCCCGGACACTATCCATCCCATTTCTGTTATATTTATTTATTTAAATGTACATACTGTAATTACACGTATACATAGCCATATTGTACTGCTCTTCACACTATTCATCCTGCACATACACTTATTATAATGTTACCACAATGCACATACTGTACATATCTGTCTATATGGTTCATACAGAATATCCATATTTACTCTGTTTTCTTATTATATATTCTGCTAATACACTGCAATATTATTCTACTACTATTTTTAAATGTCACTGTTACTACATTGCACATATCTGAACATGATGTTCATACACTGTTCATATTACATAGCCATATTTATTCTGCTCTTATAACACTGCAATATATTTCTTGTCCTGCCTATGCACCACCTGTCTATACTTGATTATCACATTGCACTTTTCTGCTTATTTGCACTTCTGGTTGGACGCAAACTGCATTTCGTTGTCTTTGTACTTGTATTCTGCACAATGACAATAAAGTTGAATCTAATCTAATCTTTTCTCTAAAAGAGATTGTGTTTTCCCACTCACAAAAGAAAGAGCATTACAGAGCGG
Source organism: Moxostoma hubbsi (assembly GCA_032164185.1). Lineage (NCBI taxonomy): Eukaryota > Metazoa > Chordata > Actinopteri > Cypriniformes > Catostomidae > Moxostoma > Moxostoma hubbsi. The sequence goes on from JAVLUX010000012.1 coordinate 2,404,612, forward strand.
CGTTGAACGTCCTTTTCAGGACACGCTTTTTCAAGATGCCTTTCTGCCCCTGTGTTGTTCCAGGATGAGGGCGATTTCTCTCCAAAATGACGGCCACAGACGCTGCCTCGTGTGCCTGGGTAGCGATCACACTGAGGCGGCGTTCGTGGATGGTTCATGTTCTCACTGCGAGAACATGACCATGGCAACGTTGCGGTCGCGGCTCTCCTTCCAGAAGGTGCATGCCACTTCAGTCGCCCCCCCGGTCGCTCCTTCTTCCCACGAGAAGAAGATTGAGGATGGCCCGGCTGGCAATGGAGGCGATATGGGGATAACGACGGGCTCGGTTTCGCTGGGTAAATCCCCACGAACCACCCGCTCCCCAACACGCTCATATGCTTCCGTCCGGGTTCGGGATGAATGTGACTCGCCGCATGGCCTGCCGACATTCTCCCTCAAGCCCCCGGGATTGAATGATGACATCACCGCTGCATCGGAGAGCAACCAGGCGCCTGATGCGGAATACTTGACTGGGCTGCCGCCTTCGGGCCAGCCCGCCCATTAGAAAGGCGGACGTGCAGATGGATGATAAGTTTTTCCAGGCTGCCGCGAGCGTGGGCTTGGACTGGAACCCTCCCTCCTCCCCACAGCCTTCACGGCTTGACGACTGGTACCTCGGCACCCGGCACTGCTCACAAACATGCCCCCCCGGTACCATTCTTCCCGGAAGTGCATGACGAGCTGACGCGAAGGCACCTTTCACTGCCCGTAACCGACCCGCTCGCTCATCCGCTCTCACTACCCTGCACGGCGGAGCGGCCCATGGATACATGGAAGTCCCCCATGGTGGATAGGGCGGTAGCTATCCATCTGTGCCCAGAGAACGCAGCCACCTGGCGGGACTGCCCGGTACTCCCCTCCAAAGGCTGTAGGATGGCGTCATCTCTGACCTCCAAAGCCTACAGCGCTACCGGACAGGCCGCCTCCGCGCTGCATGCCATGGCACTCCTGCAGGTCCATCAAGCCAAGGCACTTAAAGATCTGCACCTGAGTAGTCCAGATCCCGACGTGCTGCAGGAACTGCGCTTTGCCACCGACCTCACTCTCAAAGCCACAAAAGTCACAGCGCAGGCTCTCGGGTGGGCGATGGCCACCCTTGTGGTCCAGGAGCACCACCTCTGGCTGAACACGGATGAGATGCACAACGTTGACAAGGCAAAATTTCTCAATGCCCCTGTCTCCCAGCTTGGCTTCTTCTGCGACAACGATGAATTCGCCCAGCAGTTTTCGGCGGTGAAGAAGCAGACGGGGGCAATATCGCACATCTGCCTCGTCTGCTCGCCGAGGGCATCCCCCTGTGACCAATCAATGGCAGGCAGCTCCGCAAACTGGGCCCAGCTCTCAGCCCCAGCGTCAAGCACCCGTCGAGGGCATACGCCCCCTGTCTCCAGGACCCCTTCCCGGACCAGAAAAGCTCCAAAGCACTCCTGAGATGGGCAACCCATGCAGTCAGATATTTGCTCCGGAGATGGTACCAAGACCACTCCATCCCCCGGTGGAGGGCCGGGACGAGAATCCTTGTTTTCCTTATGTTCATTTGCTGCACATTCTTCGGGTTGCGTTACCCAAATGTTCAACAAAAGAGCAATTTCCTCACTCCCTGGGTCATCCAGCCGGTGTGCGCCGTTCTCATGGCACCCCGGCCTTACAACTCTCCAGTCCCGGTTCCCCGGATGCAGCTCTCTCGCATCCGGCCCCGGGACTGCCGGCAGGCCGGCGCTGAAGAGTTCTGAAGACACCTCCTTAGGACCTCTTCCTCAGTCTCTAACCAGCCCCCTGCCACCACCCAGGTGCGCAGGGCAAGGTAAGTGCTTTGAGTCTTTTCTCAGCACCTGAACCTCGGGACGCACTTTTGCCTCCCGACGCATTATTACTTGCTCCACCCCACCGCGAAGCCCCGCCCGGTATGTCAAATGTGATCGTCCCGTTGGTCCCCCTTGCACAGAGTTTGGTTATCACTTCACAATCCGTCGCGCTGGTTGGCCAGGACCATCTGACTTGACTACACGATTCAGTTTGTCGGCTCCCGCCTCTTTTCAGCGGTATTCGCTCTACTCTAGTGCACGGCCAACAAGCCAGTGCCTTACGAGCAGAGATTTCCACCCTGCTCCTCAAGGACGCTATAGAGCCGTCCCTACAGCCGAGGTGAAGGGTTTCTACAGCCCTTCATTGTACCCAAGAAAAGCGGCAGGTTGCGACCAATCTTGGACTTGCGAGTTCTCAAACGGACTTTGTTCAGAGCATCTCTTTTCTTGGCATGGAGATAGACTCAGTCTCAATGACAGCGCGACTCAACAACGAGCGTGCCCAGTCAGTGCTCAGGTGCCTTGCTCACTTCGAGCCCGGCACAGCGGTTCCTCTAAAACAATTCCAGAGGCTCCTGGGGCATATGGCATCCTCAGCTGTGGTCGCGCATTCGGGTTGATGCATATGAGACCGCTACAGCACTGGCTACAGACTCGAGTCCCGAGATGGGCATGGCACCACGGCATGCATCGTGTGATAATCACCCCCGCCTGCTGTCAGACTTTCAACCCTTGGACAGACCTCTGCTTTCTGTGGACTGGAGTCCCCCTGCAGCAGGTGTCCAGATGTGTCGTGATAACCACAGATGCCTCTCCCGTGTGCAATGGGTGACTGCCGCTGGCACCTGGAAAGGACCCCAGCAGCGTTGGCACATCAATTGCCTAGAGTTGATGGCTATAATTCTTGCCCTACGGAGGTTTATTCCACTAATCTGAGGCATCGGTGCTGTGCAAGATCAGGGAGGACGAGGAACAGTTCATGTTGGTGGCCCCCTACTGGCCCACTCGCACCTGGTTTTCGGATCTCACGCTCCTCGCGACAGCCCCTCCCTGGAAAATCCCCCTGAGGAAGGACCTTGTTTCTCAGGGACGGGGTACCCTCGGGCATCCGCACCCAGACCTCTGGAATCTCCACATCTGATAAGATCTAATAAAGTTTTCGAAGTGGCTGTAATTCGTGTAGGGCCCTTAACTATTTGTGTAAGATCATGTAATTGTGTTATTACCTTAAATTTTTTTTTTGTGATTTTATCAGACCAATTAATATTAAAATCCCCCAAAACAAGACACTATGCAAATCAATTTCTTTAAAATATTTTTTAAATGAGTATAGAATTAAATATCAGATGAAGGGGTCTATAAACTGCTACTATAGTAAAAGACATTTGCGAAGATAAAGTAATTAAAACAGCAATACATTCAAATACATTTGAACATTCAAGATGGACTTGTTCACATTTGAAATGATCTTTAACATAAATAAGGAGCCCTCCTCCTCTACCAATTTTCCTATCATGTCTGAAATATTTATACCCATGCATTGTCAAAGCAGCACTAGGAGAATTCTTGGTTAGCCATGTTTCAAATAAACACAAGAAATCTAAATTTGAGTCATTAAGCAAATTTTCAATTTGTTCATGTTTTGGTAACACACTTCTGATATTTAGATGTCCTCCTAAAATGTGTATGTATATGTGTATTGAATGTGTATGTAACTGCTATCGCAGCCCACCATGACGCAGTAGATGGCAAGTCTCTTGGTAAGCACTACTTGATTATCAGGTTCCTGAAAGATGCCCGGAGACTGAATCCTCCTCGGACTAGCCTGTTTCCCTCTTGGGATCTCTCAGTGGTCCTCTCGGGCCTTCAGAGACCCCCATTTGAGTGGCTTAATTCAGTCGAGCTCAAGGCCGTCTCCATGAAAACAGCCCTCCTGATCGCGTTAGCCTCAATCAAGAGGGTTGGAGACCTGCAAGTGTTCTCTGTCAGCGACTCTTGCCTGGAGTTCGGTCCGGCACTTTCTCACGTTATCCTGAGACCCCGACCGGGCTACATGCCCAAGGTTCCTACGACCCCTTTCAGGGACCAGGTCGTGAACCTGGAAGCGCTGCCTCGGGAGGAGGCTAACCCAGACCTTTCGTTGATGTGTCCAGTGCGTGCTTTGCATACCTATGTGGACCGCACGCAGAGCTTTAGATACTCTGAGCAGCTCATTGTCTGCTTTGGCGGACGGAGGAAAGGGAACGCCGTCTCCAAACAGAGGTTAGCCCACTGGGTCGTTGATGCTATTGACTTAGCCTATCATGCCCAGGGCATGCCCGCCCCCCTGCAGGTCTGAGCACACTCTACTAGAAGTGTGGCGTCCTCGTGGGCATTGAGCCATGGCACCTCCCTAGCAGACATCTGCAGAGCAGCGAGCTGGGCAACACCCAATACCTTTGCCAGATTTTACAATCTAAGGGTTGAGTCGGTCTCATCCCGTGTTTTGTCAGGTCCGAGCCGGTAGAACTCGGTAACGTGGCACAACATCGAGAGAGTGACAGAAGGGGAATGTCTCGGTTACTGTTGTAACCTCCGTTCCCCGAGGGAGGGAACTAGATGTTGTGTCCCTCCTGCCATGGCACTAGACCTAGCACTGTACATGGCCGTGCTTCATCCTTTCGGCTCCTCAGTGCAAAATTCTTACTGGCATTCGCTGCCCGCTTCCCTTTATACCCGTATGTCCGGGGTGGGCAATGCAAATTCTGTCTGCGAACTTGACATTGGCCTTTTCTCAGGTTCAGAGGTACGATTAGGCATCCGAGAAGACCCCTTGTGTCACTTACTTCGACACAATGTCTCGTTCCCTCCCTCGGGGAACAGAGGTTACAACAGTAACCAAGACGTTTATCAACATAAAGTGTGATTAAAACTTTGATCATATTATGCAAACAATATAAAGATGATGCAATAGTGGCCAAAAAGAAAAATGTCATTCAATAACATATGCCAAAAACGGCTTCACTCACTCCATGTTTCTGTTTCTTTTTGCATATATGTGGATTTTAGATAATTTTTTATTGTAAGGTTGAATTTATTAATGAATCATGATTTCTGTATGAAAACATTGCACAGATGTTTTACACACAATTATTTGCAAACACTTGATTTGTGAATAATACGGATCTGTGCTCACTGAGTCTTTGTGTCTGTATAATAAAGAATAATAATTATTAAAGAATGAATTTAATGTCTGGCTCAGCGATTCGTAACTGTGTACGACTGGACAATATTTCTTCACTTCACAACAAATGTTCAGAACAACTGAATCAAGTCTGAACTCTCAGTGTTCTGCAGGAAATCAAATCAGTTTATAATGAGACCTGATACACATTAACCAGTGAATGTTTGTCATTCTTCTTTTGTGCATTCACACAACATGAACTCTGTATTTCATTTGAAATGGGTTGGTGAATATTTAAGGTTTGTTGTTTGATCTAAATATAACTTGACAATCAGAACAAAGCAACAAACGATCTACACCCCAGTAAAATATCCTCCTGAACAGGATAAATGATTCAGTGTGTTCATGTGAATCCAGTCACACCAGTTCTTTAGTTTAATGAACACACAGATCGTGTGAACCGCTGGTCTTTATATTTCACACTTTAGATCAAAAAATCAAGAATGATGTTCTGTGTCATTTGTCATTAGAACATTTGATCTAGACAATTATTAGTCAAATAAAAGAGAGATGTGAAAAATAAATGTTAGTGTGATGTTATATATGAATCATGTTTACTGCATTGAAACGTTTGCAGGTTTTACGCATGTATTGTGTATGACACACTTTGAATTGTTAGTTTAAGTTGAATAGTTTGATCTGTGTATCTGTTCACTCAGTGCTTGTGTCTGTATAATACAACAATTAATATCATTTACTTTAGGGCTCAACAATTAATAGCAGTCCAGGACGTCCTGAGTGACTCCAGTCAGGTCACCTTAGCAACCAAATTGGCCTGGTTGCTAGGAAGGTAGGGTCACATGGGGTAACATCCTCATGGTCACTATAACATGGTTTGTGGTGAGTTGAACGTGCATTAGCAACAAAACAAAATCTATTGAACATTTCCACTGTTGTTGCCCAATAAAAACATAGTTCATTGAATACACGTTAACTTAAAGTGACAACTTGCCCCAATAGTGCAGCATGTTGTCACGCTATATGAGATACATTGTGATAATATTGAAAAATACAGTAAAGGTTTAAATGTGTTCCTTCATAATATAATTGACCCTTATCTGACAGAATGCCAGTGTGGGTTTATTATGTTCATTTGTTTACCCAAGAGCTATAACACACACACACACACACACACACACACACATGCGCACACACCCACACACACACACTTGTCATATAGACACTTCCTGATGCTGTAATTTAGTGGGTTGACTCTCTGCATCTATAATAGTTTAAAGCAGTTACACGTCTCCATTATAGTTCACTACAACACAACAACAGATCCTTGAAAAAACGAGACAATGTCTGCATCAAAGGAAACCAGAAACACTCATGATGTGACAAAAACATTAGATGAAATTGCTGAGAATTTAACACAATTGACTGAAAAAACTGGTAAGTGGAAGAAACAAATTATGTGAGATTTTTTGTAACAATTTACAATAAGTTTTCATTTATTAACATTATTTAACATGAATTAACAATGAACAATACTTTTACAGCATTTATTAATCTTAATTTAAACATATACAAACACATTTTTAAAATTATATTTGATGTATTTATGTACATTATTGTATATGTTAACATTAGTTAAAGGGCTAGTCCTGTGTCGGCGCCGGGATGAATTACTGAGAGGGGCATTTGATATTTAGGGGGGCATGCTTTGCCTCTGCGCACATCTGAGAATAACATGGAGTTTTACTCTACTTGATGTGGTCACGTGGCAGTGAGATTCGGTGGGTGGAGCTAGTCTTTCTTGACAAGTTGACAATGGCGCCGGCGGCACACGAGAAAGAGACCATGCAATCTCTTCTTCAAACTCCGTTTGAAAGAAGACCACTGGCTGAAAAAATACACATAAAAGAAATGGGACCGGACCAGACACAAATTAACATCAGACAGCAGGTGAAAGACAAGAAAGCGTCTTATACTATACTGAATGCCCTTGAAATGCTTTCTATGGTGAAAAAGATTGTGAAAGACATGCCCAACTTCAACAACAAAGTTATTGATAGGTTTGCAACCCAGAAAGAAAGGAGAGCCAAATTTCTTTACAAGTGACAGTGCATAATCATCTCAGCTACTTCTCTCCATCAGGCACTCAGCATGCTGTTGTGTCTCTGGAGGAGCAGAGGAGATGCTGAGTGCTTGGAGGATTTTGATTTTTTTTTTTTTTTTGTGTGTGTGTGTGTGTCTGCCTTAGAGGTGGTTTGCTGTAGGATAAGATTCATGATTGACTCATTTGAACACTGGAGACAATGTATAGCATTTTTTATTGACTTGCTCACCATTCCAATTAATGTACAGTCTTCTCCATCTAGTAATTACTCCATGTAATAACAGCGACTATTTAACTCTGTGTTTATTGAATATTGACTCTGTGCACTCACTGTAGTTCATGCAAATTACAGCAATTAGAAGTTCACCTTGTATGACTTGGTTTCCAATGAATCTCAAATTGGCACATCTTTCTGTCTTTGAAAGAACATTATTTGAAATCTACAAGGACATTCTAAATTCATACTTTAATAATTACATTAGATGCTATTTGTTTTTGAGCTGTTACTTTGGTGTTAATGTAATAAATAAACAGCAGCAATTGTTTAATTGTTAAAATACAAATTTTAAAACCACATTGTACCTCAGCCCCCCCTACTTTTTCCATCACCAGCCGCCACTGCAAGGTAAGTATAAATTAAGTTGTATTTTAGTATTTTATTTTTCACATTAAAATAACTATTGACATCACCTAAATGATAGAAAAATGAAATAATAGTAATACAATTATTTATCCAGATATCGTGCCAAGTATTACTCACTTCGTTCACATGAACGTTCTTCTGTACAGTGCATTGTATAGGTTGAAACTGACAATTTGAATTGTACAATGCAATTCAATGCAAGTTATTACAGAATAAATGGTAAATCTGTATGGTTATATTTATTATATTTGTGAAGACATAACAGAATATTTCTTACACTGAAGATTTATATCAGTATGCTTTTATCACAGTTAACAAAAAGAAGATCACGGGGGAGCTCACTGAGAAATACTCCTTGAACCTTCAAGAACAAAGGAAGGTAAGCTCAATATAAATGGGTAAATTGAGTCACTCCCTGTGCCTATATATTCAGGAAGTGTTACATATCTGGTGCCCTGTGGTTAAAGGGATAGTTCATAGTGAAAATTCTGTCCTCTTTTACACAAACCCATGACTTTCATCTCTGTCACACAAATGGAGTCCCTCATGAGTTTGAATCCTGGTTTTCATAACACATATTTAAATGTCTTCCTCTGTTTCTCTCTCCAGCTTTTTGCACCTCTTACTGGTTCAACTTCCATTATTTTAAAAGGTTCAAGGCTCAAAATAAACTTAATAATGAACATACCACCAAAGCCATTTACTACAGTCTGTACCAACTAAGCAAAGTTAGCGCCAATAGAGCACAATAGTGCCCATCCACTTTTTCAGCCATCACGGTTACAGAAGTCCCCATTCATCTGAAAATCTGAAAACAATCAAATATACATTGGGTATTATTAGTTAATTTAGAATATAGCAGGCTGTAAATGGGCTAAAATATGTACTTAGGGAGAAATTGTTTTTAGTTAGACTTGCTAATTTCTGCATACAAACCGCTCGTCAGATGCACAAAGCCACTTCAGAAGCAGGTGAAAACCTGGCCAGCAGGAGCCATCTCTGCTCTTTAGGACTGTTTTGAGTGTACTAACTGGCACATGTTCAGGGAGGCTGCAACATATGGCGACTCTACCAACTTGGAGGAATACACAGCCTCACGCTGCACATGTGGCAGGGCATCCAGGCCATCACAAACTACAGGACCTGTACAGGATCTGGCCACCAACTACCTCCACACCCGATGCGCTGAATGACTTCTATGCTCTGTTTGAGGTGCAGAACGACGTAGTGGCGAGGAAGACCACCCCTCCTCCCAACGACCAGGTGATCTGTCTTACCACAGCTGATGTGAGGAAAACTCTACATAGAGTCAACCCACGGAAATCTGCTGGACCAGACAACATTCCTGGCAGAGTGCTCAGAGGATGTGCAGACCAGCTGGCAGATGTTCTTACCGACATCTTCAACATCTCTCTGAGCAGCGCCATCGTTCCAACGTGCTTCAAGGCCACCACCATCGTCCCCATGCCAAAGAAGTCTTCAGTGTTCTGCCTCAACAACTACAGTCCTGTCGCACTCACACATATCATCATGAAGTGCTTCGAGAGACTTGTCATGACCCAGCTGCCCCCCCTCACTAGACCCATTGCAGTTCGCGTATCGTCCAAACCGTACCGACGACGCCATCGCCACCACCCTCCATCTGGCCCTCACCCACCTAGACAAAAAGGACTCATACGTTCAAATGCTGTTCACAGATTTCAGCTCAGCATTCAGCACAATAATTCCTCAGCACCTGATTGGAAAGCTGAACCTGCTGGGCCTGGACACCTCCCTCTGCAACTGGATCTTGGACTTTCTGACTGGAAGACCTCAGTCAGTCCGGATCGGGAAAATTCAAAAATCTCCACCACCACCACACTGAACACTGGGGCCCCCCAGGGCTGTGTGCTCAGTCCACTGCTGTTCACTCTGCTGACTCACGACTGTGCAGCAATGCACAGCTTGAACCACATCTTCAAGTTCACCGATGACACGACCGTGGTGGGTCTCATCAGCAAGAACGACGAGTCAGCGTACAGAGAGGAGGTGCAGCGCATAACGGACTTGTGTTGAGTCAACAACCTGTCCCTGAATGTCGACAAACCAAAAGAGATGGTTGTTGACTTTAGGAGAGCACAAGGTGAATACACTCCGCTGAACATCGACGGCTCCTCTGTGGAGATCGTCAAAAGCACCAAATTCCTTGGTGTTCACCTGGCGGAGAACCTCACCTGGTCCCTCAACTCCAGCTCTATAGCCAAGAAAGCACAGCAGCGTCTCTACTTTCTTCAAAGGCTGAGGAAAGCACATATCCCACCCCCCATCCTCACTACATCCTATAGAGGGACTATTGAGAGCATCCTGAGTAGCTGCATCACTGCCTGGTTTGGGACTTGCACCGTTTCGGACCACAAAGCCCAGCAGAGGATAGTGAGGAGAGCTGAGAATATCATCAGGGTCTCTCTTCCCTCCATCAAAGACATTTACAAAAAACACTGCATCTGCAAAGCCACCAGCATTGTGGACGACCCCACACACCAACTCTTTACCCTCCTGCCATCTGGCAAGAGGTACCGAAGCATTCTGGCACTTACGGCCAGCATGTGTAACAGCTTCTTGAGTTGACAAATTTTGAGGGAATACTACCATAAGACAACAAACATCACTGCTTTAAGTTTACTGTAGTTTTACCTTTCACTTCTGAACGTTTTCAATTAATTCAAATCTAGCACAACTCAGTTGATATTTTAATTACCAACACTTTTCCATGTGTATCCTGCAGATTTTCAATGACCCCATTCATGGTTCAATTGAGCTTCATCCTCTGCTGGTGAAGATCATCGATACTCCTCAATTTCAGAGACTCCGTCATATTAAACAACTGGGAGCAGGATACTGGGTCTATCCTGGAGCATCACATAATCGCTTTGAACACTCCATTGGGTAGGGGATTTGTAATTACCTGATATCAATTACAAATGTAACATCTTTTGTATTAAAAGCATGAAAAATCTTCAATGCACATTTATATATGGAGTGGTTTGATTAGTTACATTTTCTCAATTCCTCAATAATAATAAATAATAATCAGACCAAACATTCAAATATCATTTATTAATCTATCAAGTAATTTATCTATAATATTTTTTGTAAAGTAAACTGAGGTGTTGTTTGTGTGCTGAAGGGTGGCACATTTAGCAGAACGTCTGGTTACGAGATTCCAAGAGAAACAGCCAGAACTCAACATCACCAATCGAGACAGCTTGTGTGTCCAAATTGCTGGACTGTGCCATGATTTAGGTGAGTGCCACAAACACAGATACATTCACACTTTAACAGCCATTAATTGTAAAGGTTTATCAATCACAGCCTATAAGGAGGAACACGTCCCTCTATGGTGCTTTTCTGAATCTCAGAAACATTAAATATCAAAAGCACCATAGAGGGCAAATACAGGACACATGACTTGTTTCTTACAATACTATCAAGGCATCTTCAAATCTTGATTATAAAATTAAAGAAATAACAGAGGTGGCACATGGGGTGGCCATCCCCTGGCAATACCACGTGCAAATTTCTTAAACTAGTAAATTGACAACACCAAATGAAGTAAATAATCAGACTTTGTCTTTATAGTAGTTCGAAGTAAAGACTATTTCACTGATGCAACTCTAAAAACAATGCAGAATAGACAACACTCATGGATATCTAGTTTACCCTCTAATAAATACCAAAGTAGTATTATTAAGTAATTATAATCCTACAATGTGACATTAATTCATTTATTATTGTTGTGGTTGTAACTTCAAAATATTCGATCATTTGTCAAATATGCGTGTGATTGGAGCTCTTTATTATCTTTAAAAATAGGTTATGTTTCTAACGTCCTAAGGTGATCCTAAAATAATTAACTTTTCAATGAAAACAACTAAAAAACAACCACAAGAGGATGGAGTGAAAATAACTGGAGCAATTGGACTGAAGAGCTACAGTTTCTGTGACAGACTGTCAAAATATGTTGATGTTAAATTAGGAATATACATTTTATAGTCGAGTACTCTAACTCAAAATATGAGTAATCGGTTACTTGACATTTAGAATTTAAGTTATGCATTAACAACATCTAGATTAAAACATCACAATAAAATATTTGCACTCACACATAGAAACATGCATTAAAGTTTTCTGAAGCGATTCATTCAACTATTCGTTAAACATCATCATCCACAGCGCCAACCAGTTCAATAAGGCAAGTTGTTGACAGAAGCAGTTTCATTTCTGCTCACAGCCGGCAAATGCACAGAGAACAATCAAACTGAAATATTCAAGTAGTGTTTTTACTAATCGAAAACTTAAGAGTATTAGTCGATTACTCGTGCACATGCCTTGTATAAATTGGTGTTTACTTGAAATAAAGGTCTGAGAGGTTGTACTGCATACTTTAGTGCAGTTATACTGATTTCAATGATACATTTATGTTTATGTTTCTTAAGGTCATGGTCCATTCTCTCATTTGTATGATAACATGTTCATCCCAGAAGCCCAGACCGGTAAGTGTCTGAGTTTCCTCAATTCACACAGTGTCACTGTTTATGGTCATAAATTAAGGTGTATAATTAGGCACTAATTAATTAACAGGGGTTCATGCATTTCAAATTACAAAACATTGTCACGCTGAATTGTTAAATTAAAATTTTACAAAAAAAATAAATAAGCCATATACATTTACAAATGAGTCAGTGGCTGTAGGATAATGAACAAAACATGTCTTATATCATCTCTGGTGCTTGTTTCTCTTTGTTAGGTTCTGAGTGGAAGGTGAGCATCAAAAGTCGCAATATTTTATGATACAAATGTATTTATGATAAAAACATTATGCAAGTACGTTTATTTGTCTTTTTGTCCACTTTTACTCAATTTCTCTCATATTTGAAGTCATCACATCTAATCTATAAGGAAACAGCAGCTAAATATATATATATATATTTCTCATATATACTGTGTATAGTTCTTTCTGTTCACCTAATTTGGTATAAAATAACAGCTGTATAAGGACATTTTAAAATAAATCTTTCAAGAAAGTCCCTTTCATTGAATGTCAGTCACTGTACTACATGCATGTACAGTTTATATTGTTTTTTTGTTAATTGTTCTGATTTGTGAAATATTCAGTGTGTGTGCATTACTTACAGCATGAGGAAGCCTCATATAAGATGCTTGTGCACATGGTAGAAGAGAACGGACTAAGAGATGAGATGGAAAAGTATCACATGAAACCAGATGAAGACCTTGAGTTTATTAAGGAATTGATTCTTGGGGTGAATACTTAAAAAAAAAAAGGTACAAACTAAAGTAAACTGCCACTGCAGATCATTTCCACCAGGTTACACAGTGTTTAATTTGATCACGTTATTTTCAATGTTCCAGTGGCGAGGGACCATGCCAAAAAATAAGACTTTCCTGTACGAGATTGTATCAAATAAACGGAACGGCATTGATGTGGACAAATGGGACTATTTTGCACGGTAAATAAAACACATTGTAAAATAATTTTAATGAAGATTTTAAAACAGCATTCTTTCAAGAAACACTTTATCAAGCCATAATCAAAGTTTGTCTTAATGATTTTCTCTTTTTTTTTAATGATCTAATTATTGTTGTCGTGTTGTGAACATAAGTTTCAAGACTTCAACACTTCAGCGTGTGGGAAAGACTGAATAGTTGAAGATATCATAATTCTGAATCATTGTATGTTAATTTCTCTATCATCATTATAATCATTTCTTTACCATCTTGATTTATTTTAAAGAGACTGTCATCATCTTGGCATTTCTAAGAGCTTTGACCATGAACGCCTGCTGAAGCTTACACGTGTGTGTGAGGTGGAAATAGAAGAAATTCAAGAGCGAAGGCTGTTGATTGGCTTCAGGGACAAGGTACTTGATCACTTAAACTCTGTAAATGAGAGTGCACTGAGAGTCTCACAAACTGTTTTATGAATCTGAACTTAAAGCACCCTGACATTGTTCAACTTTTATTGACAGCAAAAATGCTTCCGTAATAATGCTTTACATCTTTAATATCTTTTACTCCAGTACTGCAACTCAATATTTAGTAACTCTTTATGAATCTCCTAAAGCCTCAGCAGATATTATTCCATGAGTACAATCTTCATCTCATCTGAGTGTACAGATCACTCGTCACAAAAACACAATTCATTTGTTAATGTGTAAAACTTTTGATATTAGTCCCAAAGTACTGAATGCACCTTTAAGCCTTTAAAAATATATGCAACTCAGAGCCTAACAGTGATGTTCACAATTTGTTGGGCAATTCTTCACTTTTAGCACATAATGGAGGAAGGATGGTCCAGTCTCTGCATGCATGATCTTTTAAGTATTTATTTGTGTATTTTAAGTATTTATTTGCTCCTCATCCAGAACTCACACAGTCCACATTTTAAACATCCCACTAAACTGACACACGACTGACATCATGACGCCTCTATAAATGAGCTGCATGTAAGAGACATCCAAAATGTGCAGTACTGTATAAACGGTGGCAATGATAACACTGATCTAGAGATATATCAAAGGATGTCAATGGATTTGGACTGTAAATGTCAAACGTGTTCTCTTGTTTTAATCATCATTAATACTAGAGCACTATGGCTGCACACCGGTGGTGGTTGAGGAGATTCCCTGTTTACTGTGTCAGTAAAGCACTATATAAATGTAACGTTCATTCATTCATATTGAGGCTCTAATGACATTTAATGAAGTAACTCGAGTCCATATTAATTATATTATTATGGACTGTTTTAGGAGTGTTATGTTTTAAAATAACAATAGCTGTAGATTTATGTCATACAAATTAAGTAATGTATGGAAAATATATTGTTACACTGACCAAACAGTCGTGAATCGTTGTTTCTTCTTTCTCAAACAGGAGGCAGATAATATTTACGACATGTTTCGCACTCGATACACTCTGCATCGCCAGGCGTACCAGCACAAGACTGTCAATATAATTGAGATCATGTGAGTTTGAGCTTATTATAAAGGGAAATATAATGTTACTTCTGTTTTAATAATTGCTGTCGTCTTTCCGGTTCATAGCCCTGCTTTTATTTGATTCATTTAGCAGACTGACAGACATCATGCTGTCACTTTTAAACTAAGTGTACATGTTGCTTTAAAAATGTTTAAATTTGTTTCACTTTACATATTAGGATTAAAGAAGCCCTCTTATTAGCCGATGGCCACTTCCAGATCTCAGCAGCCAAAGACAACATGACCGATTACACCAAACTCACAGGTCGACCTTTTCATGATCATCATATTCATAGATGAACATTTCATGTTTTTTCTATATAATTCTTGGTTTCAGCTAAAATAGTGTTTCCCTTTACTAACAGATGCTATTTTGGAGAAGATCTTGCACACTGACATTAATTCCCTCCAACTTGCCAAAGACAAAGTGGAGAAAATTGTCAAAAGAGACCTTCCAAAGTTTGTTGGCGAGGCCAGACTGCAAGGGGGAGAAATGTCGCCGGTAGGACAGAACGAAGTTAAACTAAAATAAATGATTTCTGTGTTTCATGAAATACTGCCAAAATAACATGTCTTTCTATTGCATTGTGTGTAAAATCGAAATCAAGATATGACCTTCTGAATATTAAATGCAAAGGGCTGTGATGTCATCACAGGAGCTCTGTCCTGTCTGTGCTCCCTCCACTAATCTAAAAAATAAACTAATAATTAAAAAACTAATCTCATCTCATGGACAGAATAACAGATGTGTTGAGTTCAGTTGTATATTACAGCGCTCTAAAGTCACTTTAACTGGCCACTACAAGTTACTACACAATTACAAATTGAAAATCTCTGGAGTTTTTGTGGACAGAAGTGGAGATGAGAGCTTTAACACTAACGCTTGTTTTTTATTTCGGCCGGACAAACAGCCTGATTAAAATTTCAATTACAAAAAATAACCAGCTGTATTTGTGATATAGGCCTGTGCTACATATTACAGTAATATTCTTAATAATAATCCAGTGTGCACAACTGTATAAATCGCTAGCAATGCTAAACAAGCATATAAGCTCCTTAATGCTCAAATACATTTAATATTTCTGCCAAAATGCCATTTTGAAGTATTCATGTAAACACAGAGAGTGATCTCTAAAGTAAATAGAAGTGAAAAAAGTGGATTTGTATTAAAATGACTAATACACCTGCTGCTGTCGAGTGCGTCATTATCATAATCAAACAACCAGAACAAGAAAATGAGAAAACTTTAGTAGCTTTAAAAGCATTAATATATTATAATCATACAGTGAAGACCAATAATAATAATAATAATAATAATTTGATGTTGCATTTCATTCTGA
Organism: Moxostoma hubbsi; assembly: GCA_032164185.1. Classification (NCBI taxonomy): domain Eukaryota; kingdom Metazoa; phylum Chordata; class Actinopteri; order Cypriniformes; family Catostomidae; genus Moxostoma; species Moxostoma hubbsi. Next base: position 2,420,758 of record JAVLUX010000012.1, read on the forward strand.
ATGTTTATTTAAATACTTGAAACTGCTGTTAAAAACATATAAAGCTGTTAAAGAACACAATTGCCTTGATTTGCACTTTTGTTCTATTATTTTGAATCTATTTCTATTTGTTGCGGTTTACTTTTTTAATGGTGGTTCAATAGTCTTGAATAGCATAATTACTTGAGAACTTGAAACGATTCTTACCAGGGATGTGATTTTTCTGTATTAATACAGAATTCAGTTTTTTTCCAACCTAAAATTGTGACCCACGTGACATGTCAATCCATAAAAGAAATTAAAGGAGAAAGGGGGATCTCATTGGGCCTTAATATCAACAGTGCATTATTGACACTTCACCCAAACAAGTGTTTTTATCCTTCCCTGGCATGACGCAAATGTTGCTTTAGTGCTTTAATGTTGCATTTTCCAGCACGTGCCACGAGTGAGAAGACATGCTGCTTCAAGCCTGATCGCTTATCTTGCAGGGCGCACTGAAAATGTCTCTTGCGAGAGAAGCAAAGTATCAATGGGCATCAGTGGTCGTGGTGCGGGAAACAGAGCTGCGAAACGTTGAATGACAAGTTACTATGGTAACTTAAATGAAGCTTAAAGAATATTTGAGTAGTTTTGTGCTCAACATATATCCATTTGTCTAGAATATAAATCCTCCAAAATGTACATAATCATATTATCAATCAAAGATTATTTAAAACATGGCACAAACACAACCGCTCGGCTCCGAAGAAAAATTCTGTCTGAACAGATGCACGCTTCCCTCCTTTAATACCCGTATGTCTGGGGGAGGGGCATGCAAATTCTGTTCACCAATCCTCATTGGCCTTTTCTCAAAGAGGTAACTGAGGCTCTCAAGAGAGACCCCCAGTGTCACTACATCGACACAACGTTGACAGAGACAGAAGGGGAACCCTGCTGAGATATTAGAAATATTATTTATAAAATTTAAGAAACTTTCTTCATGCTGTTTATTTTGTGCATTTAGTTTAATGCATTTGCCATATTTTTTATTCATTTGAAACATACATTATGAAAAAAATATTAATTGTCATATCAAACCTGATCTTCTCAAACCCTACAGGAAACACTAAAGGAAAACTGGGTTAATGCCATGAAAACTACGACAATGGAAGATGTTAATCCTGATGATTATGTGGTTGATGTATGTTATGTTCAAAAATAAACCTTTAATCTTCAACTCTGGATCTTTACAGTTTAAGATATTATTTGGAAATGTCCTCTCATGCAGGTGGTTAATATGGATCATGGCATGAAGGGCAAAAACCCCATTGACAATGTGTTCTTCTACAGTAAGTGGAAACCCAGTGAAGCATTCAAGATGGACAAGAACAAGGTAAACCTGTGTCACTTCAAGCTAAATATTAAGATTAAATATCAAATCATTTTGGTAATCTGCTTGTATGCAAATCATTGCTTCATTAAGGCTTTTCTGAAGGTGGCTGTGTAAGCGTCAGCAACGGCAGTTTTTGATAATCGATGCACAGCATGCTTCATGTTTTTAAACAGGACAATGCAATATGCTCAACTCTGCTTTCCATTTCAACTTTACAAAACGGTGAGATGAGTACGGTTCATTTTGATCACGGCATTCATTCTGAAATGTTTTGTACTGACAGATGTCCAGTTTCCTACCCAAGCGATTCTATGAAAAGCTTGTGAGAGTGTACTATCGCGGCACTGATGATATCCTAAAGACAGCTCAGGACTGCTTTAAGAACTGGAGTGAAAACAATTTTGGACTCTAATAATGAGGTATCACCACCTCTGTTAAAAACTGCATCTCATATGTGCACGTGTGGCAGTGTGAGCATTTAATAATACTTCATTCATCTTGTTATTCCAGGATACGTCCCCAGAAGAGCAAAACTCCTAATGTGAAGATCGGCATCCTCATGATAGAAATATTCATTAATATAGATTAATATATTCTGTAGCTGTATTATCCATCTGAGCACAGCTTTAGTAAAGAGAGTTTAATGCTTGATTCATGTAATAGGGAATAATGTTGTGCTCAGGTGTATTTTTCCAATAGTACTGAGCGTTATCTTGGGATTTAGAAACAATATCTCCTTTCCTGTTCTATGAAAAGAAATGAAAGAGTGATTTGAGGGGAAAAGTAAAATAAAGATTTTCTATTGGTGGTTGTTTTCTTCTCATTTGGCTTTTAAATATGTCTTTAAAGTGTTTTAGTCACAGTGAAATTAAATAAAGCTTTCTCCATCACTCAACAAAATGTGTTTATTGTTTTGTTTTTTTATTCTAATGATTTTTGAATATAAATAAAGTCTTTAAAGAAATTAAAGACGCAGACACACAAAAACAAGACTGGAACAAATTCAACACACTTTGTGTAAACTAGGACTGGGCAATATGGCAAAACATTTTATCACGATATTCTTTTTAATATTGTTCGATATCGATATTTATCATGATATACACTCATATTTGCACATTGCACTTTTTTTTCAATTTCCAAGTTGGCAGAAGAAAAGAAAATAAATCCTAAACAGTCAAAAAAGTCTCTACAAAACTGAATTGTGGGTCCAGAGACAGCCGAGCAGTGGGGTCTGAAGGAACTTCACCAAAATATTAAAATATTTTATTGAGTTTATCAATCGAGTGCAGTTGGACATGAATGTTAAAATATATTCTGTTAGTAATGACAGCAGTCCACTATTGGACATGGGGGTTCAGGGGTATCCTCTGAGAAAATGTAGAAAACGTCTGAATGGACCATTTTTATATTTGTATTAAAAGTGAGAAGGATTAGGCTACCAACTAGTAATTTAATGATCCTTGTCATCTATGCCAGAGATGATGACATCTGATTAATTTGCACAAAATTAGAACATAAAACATTTTGTTTATTACTAAAGGCTCGTAATACGCTGATAAAGCTAAATTTAGAAAGAAAAAAACGTTATGGAATAAAAGCGTACCAGGAACATTTTAACTTATGCAGCGCCTCATGTCTACTCACATGTGGGGAAAAGAGGCGTGCGGAGCGGAGCGGCATAAATTAAGCGTGTGCGGTGCTAGAGAAAAATCTCCAAGAATACAGCGCAGAAAGGTCAGATCTGGTGTACACAGCACTGTCGTTTTAGTGCGCTGCTCAATAGAGAAGATGACAGGGTACAACTGTCATCAAGAAGTCTTGCCGTGTGGATGGAATCAATCTGGGGTCCGGTGTCAGGATTTTCATCAGGCATTATAAACGGCTACCCCCTAGACACCTGATTTACAGAGTCGGACTCACACATACAAAGCCACCCGTCACTTCCTTTGAAATACAAGTAAATCACAAGAGAAGAAACATGTAGAACACTTTCCTTTATAGCAGCTGGGCTGATGGGACGTATAGTCCAAAACAACGTCCCTTTACATAAATGAGAAGCCTTATGGCAGGTACAAAGACTTTTGCAGGATTTCATGAAATTAACAAATGGGTCCACCATTATATTAGGTGTCTTTAACTACTATGTACTTACATTAAAATACATACAATACAATGTGTTTAGTGTGTAACTACATGTTATTCTGCAAAATTCTCACAAGAAAACTACTTTCGTTACAGTACTTGACTACAATATTTTAAGGATAATTAATAGTACTTTTACTTGAGTTGATTAAAGTATTAATCAGTATTTAAGAAGTTGAGTACTTAAGTATTCAACTTCACTACAGTTATTTTTCACCATAATTACAAAGTAAAAAAAAAAGCATAATATTTCAGAATTTTTGGGAAGAAGAAAGTTATAAGCACTAAATCGGTTTATAAAGTAAAATGCGCTGAGCCCAGCACGACGGAAGCTCGCAGGGTACAGCATCATGAATAAACCGGCGCTGGTGTCCTCTCTTCTGTCGCGTCTCCAACACTTTCTGCCCTGTCACTGTACAAGAACTGTAATACTGTGATTTTCTGAATATTTCAGGAGCGAGGGAACCATCTGAACACGTTTAAGCACTGATCAAACTTCACTTGTTTTTAAGATAGGCAGGTTTAACGGTGTCAAACATGAACACAATGTAGTTTGACATATATGTGGGTATATCTTGTTTACTTGCTACTATATGTCTAAAACTAACTTCCCTGGTCTCCGGTTCCTCACACCATCGCGGACACAGACGGGCTCTCCGCATCAATCTGCATCAGTTGAGTATTTCACTCCCACGTTAAATTCTGTAACTGTTTATTGGGCCGGGCTGACAGATGAGAATAAACCTGCTAAAACAGGACTGAATGAAGACACGGAAGAGACAGGTCTGCACTACACGTAAGCAGTTAGAATTATTTAACTGTTTTTTGTCACATTGTTTTAAACAATAAAGTAAACCAAGATTTGTCACAAGTTGTCATTCAATATACATCTCCTTTTTCACTTGTTGTCTTGTTCACAGAATTCACATTGACATTAGGTATTCAAATAAACCTATAATCTCTTTGCATCTATAAAGATAAGCCCAAATGTATTTACACACATATAAATGTTATAAATGACTTATAAGGCAATTACCTGAGATATTTATGTAAAACATACACATTTAAACTTCAATTCTTATTGGTTTGATCTTAAACAAGGTCACCACTTTGCATTAATATGCATTTTCACCTTTGCATAACAGGAAACAATGTAATATTACGTCTGTGTACACTGAAATGATTACTTACCGTGTGACTGGAAAAGTGCTTTAATATATGAACTCTCATGGAACCCAACGCAGATTTTATATGAGTAAACATGAATAATGAACACTCAAAAATGGTAAATGGAGCCTGTTTGAGGTAAATTAATTACATTAATTGAGCGCACCACACCGGAGTTCCCAAAATGGCGGATGATCGTCAAATTTGACATCTTTTCACAAATCAGAGCATTTACCCTTATGCCAACGCAAGTATATACGTGTGTGTTATGCAACCTGATATATCTGTGTTATTTTGTCCACAGTCATACCTGTTAAAATAGGATTATATGAAGAGACGTTGAAACAGGTCTGCGATTCACATATTCCCCAACGGTTATGAGGCGCGCACGCGCAGTATCGCTAGTCTCACGCGCGATCTCCCAAACTCCTCTTTCAAAGCCACAGTCCACTTTCAAAATACGAGTCCCATTCTCATTCAATGGAAAATTGCGGTTTCAATGCACTCAATTGTCCACAAGAAATAACATAGCAATAAAGCATCACATTTCTGTTGGATATTCTTATATCTACTGAACATTACAAACATTATCCAAATTGATACGTACATACTATGTACATACTTTTGGTGTGTCACATAACTGTTCACCCCTCTTGTTCAAAATAAACTGTCCTAGCGGGTAACATTCTTGCTCATGGTGCTGTAGCAGTTAGCAGTGTGAGAAAACTGTTTCCCACAGTTCAGAGAAAAAGGAAGTGAGGCAGAAAAGCACACACTCAGAGAGAGAGAGAGAGAGAGAGAGAGAGAGAGAGAGAGAGAGAGAGAGAGACGTTTATACCTCTTTATTTATACAAATTGTTTTTCTTTCAAAAAATTATTTGCAAATAACAAACACCATCAAATACAACACATCTTGTACAAACACAAAACTATACCAATATACAAAACTAAAAATAATAACTGAAAACTTACAAGTTATTTAAAAAATACATTAAAAATTTAAAATTAGGTTATCCTCATAATCTATAGTACACAAAACCTCACTAAAACCCCATGTTTCCATAAAACAAACCAGATTCTTAGTCAGTTTAAAATAGACAAACTCTGCTCTGATTCTTGAAGCCACAAAAGCTCTAAAAATTATCTCTGGATCTACAAAAACATTTTCTTTTAACATTTTTTTCCTTGTTACCCAAATTGCCAATTTTGTTTCACCTATTAGATAGTTAATTAAACCAACTCTTCGCCTGTCTGAAGCCTTATAGTTTGGTCCAAAAATAAAAATGTTTTCATTAAAATCTTCACCGAGTTTTTCAAACCAGCTTTCTAACATCAGAAAAACACCTCTCAATCTTGAACAATATAAAAAAAGATGATCAATTGATTCCTCTCGATCACAAAAAGGACGTTTCTTCTCTACAGTGGGGTCGATGTGTGCCACGTGTCTGTTTGTAGCTATTGCCCAATGTATAATTCTCCACTGTAGATCTGCAGTTCGTTTTTCAATGGGAGATTTATACAATGACCTCCAGCACCTTTTAGGAGAAGAGTTTGGCCCTAGCAAATCTGACCACTTTGTCTCTTTACAGTCCTTCAAAAGTGATTGATGAGCAACTTTTACACTTGTCAGATATAATGCTTTCTTTGAAGTCTCTTTGAAGCCATGAAGCTCTGGAGTCCAGAAAGAAAGTATAGATCCCTCTTGTGGCTCCTCTTCAACCAAAGCTGAAACAATGAGTTCTGGAAAGTTGTTCTCCTGTATCTCATTCTCTTCTTTATTCGAGTCCTCCTCTTGTGACTTTTGTCGATAGACAGAAGGAAAAAAAGTGAAGATCTCATCCATTACATGTTTCATGAATCTGACAGACTTTATTCCTGTCAGATTACACATTTCCTCAGGGCTTTTCCACTCATCATCATTTTTTAAGTCCATTATCCTTGTGCATCCAGATCTTGCCATAATTTTCTGAAAGCTTTTAGTGTTGAGCACCTTTGCAGTACAGGATTATTAAAAAGTGGTTCATTGTTTTTCCAGTGTTCAGAATTAGACAGGTTTCTATTCACGTGAAAATTTGAAGTCCATGTTCTTAAAATTGTTCTATAAAAAGCAGACGTGTCTTTTAAGTCCATTTCTGTAAGATTCATTAAAAATCAAATGCAAATCTGGTCTCAAGATGGCGCCGAGTATGGCTGCTGCGTCGCGAGCTCCGTCTAAACACTGCAGTTTATTGTTTGTTTTGTTTACAGTTCTGTGTTTTTTTGTCATTGATGCTGTCTGCCTTATTGTGTACGACAGACAAACACTTTTGAACATTGGTTCGGCAATCACACACCGAAAACCGGACTTCACATTCCTCAACGCCGACCCGCGTTTTACAAACACGCCAGCGGAGCCCTTTGTTTGGGCTGCCCGGCCGCGGAGACGCAGAAGGAAAAGAGGAAAAAGAGCCGGCGTTCTCATCAGAGTAAGACGTCGCGCAAATCGCCCCCCGCTACCCAGTATACTACTGGCAAATGTTCAGTCTCTAGACAACAAGCTCTGCGAGCTGAGAGCGCGGATCTCTTTCCAACGAGACACAAGAGATTGCTGTGTTATATGTCTTACGGAAACCTGGCTCTCCGCGGAAATTCCAGACTCGGCCATCGAACCCACGGGTTTCTCCGTGCACCGAGCGGACAGAGCGAAAGACCTCTCAGGCAAAAGCAGAGGTGGAGGTGTATGTTTTATGATCAACAAATCATGGTGTGATCAGAGGAATGTACATTTTATCAGGTCTTTCTGCTCTCCTGATCTGGAGTTTCTCATGCTTCTGTGTCGACCATTTTGGCTGCCGAGGGAATTTACAGCGGTCATTATCACTGCTGTGTACATCCCCCCACAAGCCGACACAGACCGGGCACTTAGGGAACTGTATGGCAGTATAAGTGAGCAGGAAACCGCGCACCCTGAGGCCGCGTTCATTGTTACCGGGGACTTCAACAAAGCCAACTTCAAAACAATAGCACCAAAATACCACCAACACATCAGCTTTAACACACGAGGGGACCGGGTTTTGGATCATTGCTATTCTCCTTTCCGGGATAGCTACAAATCCCTCCCCCGCCCACCATTTGGCAAATCTGACCACTCCTCCGTTCTGCTTCTGCCCGCTTACAGGCAGAAACTGAAAAGGGAAGCACCCGCCCACAGAATGATCCAGTGCTGGTCGGACCAATCAGACTCTGCGCTACAGGACTGTTTTGATCACGCGGACTGGGAGATGTTCCGGTCCGCCTCAGATGACGACATCGAGGTTTACGCTGATAGCGTAACGTGTTTCATCAGGAAGTGCGTAGAGGATGTTGTTCCAACCAAAACTATACGGATCTTCCCCAACCAGAAACCCTGGGTTAACGGCGATGTTCGCGCGGCACTTACTGCGCGGACCACCGCTTTTAATTCCGGGAACGCGGAGGAGCGTAAACAAGCCAGTTATGCCCTCCGTAAATCCATCAGTGCAGCCAAACGCCAGTACAGGCACAAAATTGAAGAACAGTTCAACACCACTGACTCTAGAAGTATGTGGCAGGGAATTAACATCATCACGGACTATAAACAGAATAAAAACTCCACCATGAACACCGTTGCCTCTCTCCCGGACGAGCTTAATACATTTTATGCTCGTTTCGAGAACAACAACAACACCGCCCTCGCGGAGAGAGCACTCGCGGCCGATAGTACAGAGGTTGGTTCACTCTCCGTCTCTGTCGCGGATGTAACCCGATCCTTTCGACGGGTGAACATTCGCAAAGCCGCGGGTCCAGACGGCATTCCGGGCCGCGTCATCAGAACATGCGCGAACCAACTGGCTGGTGTTTTTACGGACATTTTCAACTTGTCCCTCTCCCTGTCTGTAGTCCCCACATGCTTCAAAACATCAACTATTGTGCCTGTACCGAAGCAAGCCAAAATCACCTGCTTAAATGACTGGCGTCCTGTTGCCCTCACCCCCATTATCAGCAAATGCTTTGAGAGGTTGATCAGAGATCACATCTCCTCTGTTCTGCCCACCTCTCTGGACCCATTACAGTTTGCCTACCGCAACAACCGCTCCACTGATGATGCCATTGCATCTACAATACACACTGCTCTCTCCCACCTGGAAAAAAAGAACACATATGTGAGAATGCTGTTTGTAGACTACAGCTCAGCATTCAACACCATAGTGCCCTCCAAGCTTGATGAGAAACTCCGGGCTCTGGGCTTAAACAGCTCGCTGTGCAGCTGGATCCTGGATTTCCTGTCAGGCAGACGTCAGGTGGTTAGAATGGGCAGCAACATCTCCTCATCACTGACCCTCAACACTGGAGCCCCGCAGGGCTGTGTTCTCAGCCCACTCCTGTATTCCCTGTACACACATGACTGTGTGGCGACACATAGCTCCAATGCCATCATTAAGTTTGCTGACGATACGACGGTTGTAGGTCTGATCACTGACAGTGATGAAACAGCCTACAGAGAGGAGGTGCACACTCTGACACGCTGGTGTCAGGAGCACAACCTCTCCCTCAACGTCAGTAAAACCAAGGAGCTTGTGGTGGACTTCAGGAAGAAAGACAGAGAACACAGCCCCATCACCATTAATGGAGCACCGGTGGAGAGAGTCAGCAGCTTCAAGTTCCTCGGTGTCCACATTACTGAGGAACTCACATGGTCCGTCCACACTGAGGCCGTTGTGAAGAAGGCTCACCAGCGCCTCTTCTTCCTGAGACGGCTGAGGAAGTTTGGAATGAACCAACACATCCTCACACGGTTCTACACCAGCACCGTAGAGAGCATTCTGACTGGCTGCATCACCGCCTGGTACGGCAATTGCACCGCCCACAACCGCAAAGACCTGCAAAGGGTGGTGCGAACGGCCGGAAACATCATCGGAGGTGAGCTTCCCTCCCTCCAGGATATATACAACAGACGGTGTGTGAAGAAAGCTCGGAGGATTATCAAAGACTCCAGCCACCCGAGTCATGGGCTGCTCTCACTGCTTCCATCAGGCAGGCGGTATCGCAGCATCAGGACCCGCACCACCCGACTACATGACAGCTTCTTCCCACAAGCAATAAGACTTTTGAACACATGATCTCTCACGATCAGCAATCAGCACTGCACTTTATTAATCATCACTCTGTCAATATATTCTCACTCCCATTCAGTTAATGTGTGTATATATATATATATTTATGTGTATTCTACATTGTGTATTGTGTACATTTGATATGTTAATTGTTGTGTAGGTATGTGTACATTTGATATGATAATTGTTGTGTAGGTATGTGTACATTTGTTATGTAAATTGTTGTGTAAGTTTATTATGTAAATTGTTCTGTGTATATATGTTGTTATTGTAAGTGGTTTATGTCTCGTCACTGTCATTACTGCAATGTTGATCGGAACTGCACACAAGAATTTCACCTGCTGTTGCACTTGTGTACACAGTAGTGTGACAATAAAGTGATTTGATTTGATTTGATTTGATATTTAAAAACATCAACTTTATGTAAAAGGGCTTTTGCGGTGTCAGTCCAACATCTTCCATTCGAGTACAGTAACTTTTGTGCTGCCTGCAGTCTGAAAGTCTTTATTCTGCTTTTAATATCTATTAGTCCTTGTTCACCTTCATTTACTGGTAAAAAAAGAATGGCAGCTTTAGTCCAGTGTTGTCCGGTCCAAAAGAAATCCACTAATCGTTTCTGTAGTTCGTGAACAAGATCATTTGGAGGATCCAGGACGTTCATTTTGTGCCACAGTGCCGAAGCAGCTAGATTATTTGCAACCAAAACTCTTCCCCTATAGGAAAGCTGTGGTAGCACCCATGACCATTTAGACAACCGGCTACACATCTTCTCCACCATTCCTTCCCAATTTTTAATCTTAAATGTTTCAGTTCCTAAAAAAACACCTAAAACTTTCAGACCCTCTTGATTCCACTTAACACCACCTGGAAGTACTGGTGGGTGTTTTTTAATATTTTCTCCACAAAAAAAGCCTTCACACTTTTCCCAGTTCACTTTAGCTGATGAGGCATTTTCATAAACATTCAATGATTCTTTTAAAACGGACACATCTCTCTCATCCTTAATAAAAATTGTCACATCATCAGCATAGGCAACAAACTTAATAGGCCTTTCCACATTTTGTTCAACTAAAAACCCTTGTAGTGTTTTTCCTAATTTACAAAGTAAAGGTTCTATAGCCAAAGAATACAACATCCCAGACATTGGGCATCCTTGTCTGATTCCTCTTAACATTGGAATGGGCCGACTAAGTCCTCCACCAACTTTCAGCATTGCAGATGCATCATTGTATAATAATTTAATCCATGAAATAAAACTTTTTCCAAACCCAAAAGCTTCAAGCGTTTTAAACAAATAAAAATGACCAACTCTGTCAAAGGCTTTTTCTTGATCAATGGCAAAAATTCCCACACTTTCTTCATTCATTCTTGCAATGTCTATTATGTCTCTTACAAGAAATAAATTGTCCATTATGGTTCTGTTTGGAATACAATAGGTTTGATTTACATTAACAATATATTCTAAAAAAGGTTTCAATCTATTTGAAAGGCACTTTGCCAAAATTTTATAGTCAGTGCATAAAACAGCCACAGGTCTCCAGTTTTTCAACATACCAAGATCACCTTTTTTGGGAAACAAAGATAAAACCGCTCTTTTACAACTAGTTGGCAATTCGTGTTGTTGATAGCAGTAATTAAAAACTTCATAAAAATCATCTTTCAGTAAGTTCCAGAATTTTTTATAAAATTCTGCCGGAAGTCCATCTAATCCAGGTGCTTTTCCAGTTGAAAGTTTATTAACTGCTTCAGACAGTTCTTTTAGCTGAGGGCGGAGTCAAGCTTTTTACTCTGTTCCTCAGAAAGCTTTGACAAGTCTGTATGTAAATTTTCCATACATCTGACATCGCATTGTCCTTTTCCAAATAAGTCCACATAAAAATCAAAAGCTATTTTTCTCATTTCATTTCGATCCGACTTCAAAATTCCATTTACATCTTTCAAATGTAACATAATTTTTTTTCCCCTTTCTTTCTTAGTTCCAGATTAAAGAAAAAGGAGCTTGGTGCATCCATTTCTCTTAAGGAAGTAAACCGAGCTCTAATTAAAGCTCCTTTTGCTTTCTCATGGAACAAAGAGGCTAAAGCCTTTTTTTTTTCTTCTAACTTCCCAACTGTCACAGTATCTCCAACAATTAACTCACTTTCAATCTGTTTTATCTCTTTTTCAAGTTCAAATACTTTTTTTTTTATCATACCATTTGAATTATATGTATAATTTTGACAAAATATCCTAATTTGTGTCTTACCTACATCCCACCACTGAACAATGTCATCATAATTATTTTTTTGTTTTTTCCACTCAACCCAGAATACATCAAATTTTTCACAAAAAAGGACATCCTGTAACAGTTTCACATTAAAATGCCAATAAAAGCTATGACTTTGTGACTTCTTTGTATTTATTTCAATGATACATAAATGATGATCAGAGAACCCATTTGGACAAATTGTAGATTTTAAAATTCGATTACTATTATTCTTATTTATATAAAAACGGTCTAACCTGGCAGTACTAATACGATCATGAGCAACCATGTATACTGCTTAACTGTTGGGTGTTGCAGTCTCCATATATCAACCAAATTAAAATTACTAATAAAATTGTGTAAAACCTTTGCAGAGGAGGGGTGAGGTTCTTCTCCATTGCGATCTAAAGTAAAATTTAATGTACAGTTCCAATCACCCCCTAAAACAAAACAAACATTTTCATCACAGCTTTTTTTTAAAAACTCATGTAACTTTTTAAAAGAAATTATCCTCTCTGCTCCAATATTTGGAGCATAAATATTAATAAAAACAAAAACAAACCCATTTATTTTCACTTGAACGGCCAAAATTCGTCCTCTTTCTATTTCATTGATAGAGACAGTGGTTATGTTAATCTTCTTTGAAAATAAAATAGCAACTCCTCCACTAACATTTGATCCATGACTCATAAATAAATCGCTTCTAAAACCCATTCTCCAATCCACCTCATTTTTCACATCACTATGAGTCTCTTGTAAAAAAGTTACATCAATATTCTTATTTTGTATGTACTCATACAAACATGCTCTTTTCCTACCATCTCTTCCCCCGTTGATGTTAAGGGATCCTATGCTAAGGCTCTCCATGAAAGAATAGGACAGAGAGAGGAAAAATAAAGAGGACAAGACAAAAAGAAACAGATAGCTCAGCCTTTGTGATTTCTTCATAAGTAAGTTATAAAGAGTTCTCAAAAGCCTTCTTTTCTCAGTTTTGTTACAATTTTTTTCAATCTAAATCTTTTTCTTCTACTTAACTCTTCATAACTTACAGTCTTTTGTATCTTAACCACAGAAACCAAGAACCTCTTTACTTCAGGGAAAAAATCTTTCACATCTACTTTTCTTCCAAATGTTTCATCAAGGAAATCATTAATCTCCTTTACAGTGTATAACTGATCATCATCATACCTTGAGGGAATATCTGATATTTCGGAAATTGAGGGAATATCTGATATTTCGGAAAGGCATCATCATCAGACATCTCTTCAGTTACATCAGTGCTTTCAGAGAGCTGAGACAGAGATGTGTTTACTGGTAGATTTTCAACTGTATCTACATCAGTACCAGCAGAAACCTCGAGATGAGATTTTTTTGCGTCACTTGTCTCAATCTCTTCACAATTCCTCCTTTTTTCCTCATCACAATTATTTTTTGTCTCCTTTTTTTCCCTGACGTTTTTTCACTTGGTACCTTCTGTCCTCGATTTTCAGTAGAGTCACTTTGTTCACAAGTGCTCTGTTTGTTGTTTACATTTTCGTCTTTCTCAGTTACATTGTCTGTCTCTGTTTCTTTACTTTTATTTACATCCCCCGTTTCACCGGCGTCCGCCTGTTCAACTTCATTCGTTTTATTTGTGTTGTCTTCTGTTTGCATTTTATGTGGGCATGCCATTTTCTTATGACCAAAGCTACCACACTCAAAGCATTTCAGATTATTTGTGCTTGCATAAATCATGTACGATTTATCTTCGTGTTTGACACGGAACGAGATATCGAGCGTCGGCGATTCTAAAAACATAAACACCTGCCGTCTGAAGGACATTACGTGTTTCAGCGCTTCGTTTTTACAACCCAGCGGAATTAATTTAATTTCGCTTGCCATTTTCCCGAACCTCTGTAGTTCATTTTCAATGTAAGCATTGGGAATAAATGGTGGAATGTTGGATATTGTTACCCTTGTCGACTGTGAAACCAGCGGAGAAACAGTTACAAAAGCTTCACTTACCCAAATGCCGCTTACGATGAGTTTGCTTACAAAGTTTTGCTCCTTTAGAAAGACCACAACGGCCTTGTTCATTCTAGATGCAGATATAATATTATCAAACCCAATTTGTTCCCCAATTGCCACTAGCACGTCCTCAACCGCCGCTCCGGCGTCAGGTACACACCTGACTCCATGGCGGAGAGACAGAGAGGAAAACTCCATCCCAGCCCTCCGCCACGAGGCCGAAAAACGTTTACCTGACACCTGTTACTCTTCAAATTATTTAGAAAAAAAAACAAATTAAATAATAGAACTAAACATAAATATTTAGAAAGAAGAAAGAAAAGGGAAAAAACAATATATATATTTAAATAACCGAGAATAGTAAAGAAAACTATCCCCTGAAACGCTCTTCTCACCCGTGAAAGACGCTCACATTCCCTAAACTCCCAGCATGCACCAGAGAGAGAGAGAGAGAGAGAGAGAGAGAGAGAGAGAGAGAGAGAGAGAGAGAGAGAGAGAGAGAGAGAGAGAGAGAGAGAGAGAGAGAGAGAGAGAGAGAGAGAGAGAGAGAGAGAGAGAGAGAGAGAGAGAGAGATGTTCTTTAACTGATAATGATAGTGATCTAATAGCACTCTGTTTCTCTGGTAATCTTCAAGACTGAAGTTTGTCTAGAATTAGAACTTTCATCATCACCATCATCTTCTGCCTGATCTCAGGTCAGTTCACCAGTGGTTTCTCTAATCGTGTTTATGCGATGGATTCTCTTTGTTGAATGTGTCATGGCGAAACTAGGAACAGCCATCATGAACTGTAACTGATCATGAAAATCACCCAGAGCAGATTCTTGACTTAAAAACCAAACCTTTGTTTGACAGGTCAGGTGCTTTGTTTCACAGTCAATGGATGCATTGGAGGGAGTGTTGTCTTCAAGTGCATGTACAAAAAGAACATTAGTACAGAGGTTGGAAGAACTGATGTTCAGGATGAATGGGTTCATAAAGGGAGATTGTCTCTGTATGATGATAAAAATGGTGGATTCTTCAGAGTGTTTATCAGGAACTTGAGTAAAGAGGATGAGGGGAAATACACATGTGGACAACACCAGTCATGGAGTCGTAATGTTGAGTTAAATCTGAGCAATGGTACGTATGTCAGGTTATCAACTTACGACCTCAATAATTAGAAAAGATTTTTTTAAAAAAATTTCTGGAGAAATTCTCTCTGGATGACGGTCATGAAGATTATTTTAAGGTGACCATCAGAAATCAAACTGTAAATGACGGTGGAATGTATTTATGTGGAGTGGAGAGACACCAATCAAAGACTCCACCTTCACAAACATCAATAACTCACATATCCTTCATTAAAGAGATCCATTTAAATGTTTCTGGTGAGAACTGAACATTAATTGAACATTAAACTGTATGTTTCATTGTATTTTTGTCATGTGGTGGTACTATTCATCTATACAGCTCATGTATATATACACTGTATATATATAAAAAAAAAAATTGTAGATCAAATAGCCTCAGTCATGGTTCTGGCCCGCTCAAGTGAATCTGTCATCATCAAGTGTGCGTTTCCTCCACAATATAAAGGAAACAAGAAATACATCCAGAAAGCAGCGGATTCACATAAGACATTCGCTTCTTCTCAGAACAGTTGGGATCAACATGGCAATATGTTCCTGTATGGCGATACAAGTGAAGAATCCTTAAAGGTTTTTATAAAGGAATTAACTGCAGCTAATGACGAGACATACAGGTGTGGAGTGGAAATCCCTCACTATGGTGATCTTTTCACTGAAGTCAAATTGAGAGTAAATCAAGGTAAATAACTTCTGTACAATTCGCTTCAGCATCTTTCACTCACTCACTCACTCACTATATCTTTCACTCACTCACTCACTCTCTCAGTATATATTTCACTCACTCACTCACTTACTCACTCATTATATCTTTCACTTACTCTCTCACTATATATTTCACTAACTCGCTCACGCACTCACTCACTCACAATCTCACTCACTCACTTACTCACTATATCTTTAACTCACTCACTCACTCACTTACTCACTCACTCACTCACTATATCTTTCACTCACTCACTCACTCACTTACTCACTCACTCACTCACTCACTATATCTTTCACTCACTCACTCACTCACTTACTCACTCACTCACTATATCTTTCACTCACTCACTCACTCACTTACTCACTCACTCACTCACTATATCTTTCACTCACTCACTCACTCACTTACTCACTCACTCAATCACTATATCTTTCACTCACTCACTCTGATCTCTCTCTCTCTGTCGCACCACTGGTCCAGTGAAGAGACCTAAAGAGACCTTTCTACTGACTCTGAAAAACACCAAAAGAAAGATGCTCGGGGTCCTGCTCATCTGCGTGTGTCTTAGGCATGCTGCATGGAGGCATGAGGACTGCAGATGTGGCCAGGGCAATAAATGACAATGTCTGTATTGTGAGACGCCTAAGACAGCGCTACAGGGAGACAGGAATGACACTTGATCATCCTCGCAGTGGCAGACCACGTGTAACAACACCTGCACAGGATCGGTACATCCGTATATCACACCTGCAGGACAGGTACAGGATGGCAACAACAACTGCCCGAGTTACACGAGGAACGCACAATCCCTCCATCAGTGCTCAGTGCCATTTGCATTATTGTTTAAGTTTAAAAATGCACACAAAAAAAAGATGAGGGTTTAGGCTTAGGGGAGAGAAAGTAATATTAGCAGAGTATAAAAACAATAGAAGTTCTCAATATGATATATAAATAAATGTGTGTGTGTGTGTGTGTGTGTGTGTGTGTGTGTGTGTGTGTGTGTGTGTGTGTGTGTGTGTGTGTGTGTGTGATTTTAAGGTTTCTTTGTCATCTTTGCTGTTTCTGGGGGATTTATTTTGCTGGCTGTGGGTTTAGTGCTCTTGTTTGTAAGGGGGAAAGGGGATAAGGTAAAGGATAGGATAAGGAAGCCACCCAACTGGCCCAAGGACGGAATCAAATGACGTGGCTGAAGGTCTCCTGCGTGTTCTGTCTTATCATGTTATTTCATTCCAATTACATAACTATATTATTCATTATAAGATCCTCGTTTATTTTATCTGACTCCAATTATAAAAGTTTCTAAGTATATATTAATGTTCTAATCTTAGTTATTATTATTAAATTTGACTTAACGTTGAATCATTGTATTTATATTGTACTCGTTCATTCGGATTCCTGTCGCTTAGAGAGTCTCGTGCCGGCCACGAATGCGGATCTCACGGTCACAAATATGCCAGTATTGGTCATTAAAACAGTAATTCACTAAATACTCATTAGATGGCTGTGCCTGCTTGCCCTTTTATCTACAAGTATTTTGTTTAGTCCCCTTAGATAATAAACACTTAATTAGAGTAACATTTCTACCCAGAGGTCACGACCACTAAATTTACAAAGATAGACCAACATACCCAAGGTAAAATAGCTTTATATGATCATGCCATAGTTTCCTATGTACACTTAGCTAGAAAATATTACAATAACCAGAGGTTTAGGCTTCACCCTATTTAGGCTTGGTCGACACTTCATGTTGTCCTAAATGGAAATTCCCTATCGAGCCTGTACACACTAAGTACACTTGAAATAATGCCAAATAGTTAGTCGGAGCTCTAAAGTCCATGCTCCACTCAAAACCGAGCTTTAGTTCGCTGCTAACCTGGTCGAAGATTTGTGGAAACATGGACTTAACGTAATCTACTAAAGACAATAGTTTCAGAGTAAATCAGAATAAACTCAAATGTAACAATTTATTTAACAGGTAACATCATAAATTCATCAATTCCAATTAGACAACAATAAGCCAAATTTAGACATTTGATCAAAACATAAGAAATTCAAATTGCAATTACCTGATATAAACTACACACAGTAAACTGTGCGGGATCGTCTGACTACAGAGAACCATGAACAATGTGTCACATCTCCTTAAATACCCAAATAATTCAACATGCTTTGCAGATGGTGGTGTCTGTCATTATAATTAGATTTTGGTCCCCTATTGAGGGGTTCACTACATTTACATATAGTAGGTATGGAGGATCTGGGGGAGGGCACACCTTTAAGGGGCACACCACACCTCTCATATTTTATAACTTCTTTTTGCTTTTCACTATGGCTGGGAGGATGAGACCAGTTTACCAGGTGCACTGAGACACTTTAAATGATACCAAACATGTTATAGTTGCTTTTTGTGCACACTTCACATTGCATAGGTTTATAGTGAGCTTTAAGTGAGGAGGAGAAGGGGGAGGTGATGAGACTGTAGAAGGGAGGTGTGAGCTGCACTGTGTGTTGCATCTCGGATGTTGCTGTTACATGTGCAAGAGAGAGTTCAAATGTTAATTCTCATGAGAGCCTTTTGTCTTGTCGAGGAATAGCCCAGACTTGCTGGCACCCGCCTAACAGTATCTTATTCAGTAATATTTAAATGTGTTCTGGAAATACTGAAACTAACATCTTGCTAACTAATGATTAATAATAATAATTTAAATCCTTTCTTTAGACATTGTGTATAAGGATTATCTACCATTAGATTGTTTTAAATCAAAAAGGAACTTGATTCTTTCAGATGTTTTATCTCTTTTCATAAGAAATATGTATATCATGATATATGGTTAAGCAAAAGTCTTGAGAATTTCACAGTACAATATTTGCTTCTATCGCCCAATCCTAAAAGTGACAATTACAAACATCAAAGTTAATGAGTGCAGTAAGATGTCCGGTACATATGAGTAAGCGGTGTTTTTGCTGGTATCAAATCATCCAGCAGTGAGAGTTTGAACAGGTTAGTAAATAGTTTAGTAAGTTACATGAAGGAAATGTTCAAAAAAAGTAAGTTAAATGATGTTTAGACTCTTTAAACCTAAAAACATATTAAAATAAAATATCTTTGTGAATAAGTGATAAAAAATGCCACTTTCTGATCCCCTAAAAAAAAAAACAATAATCTTGAACAGTTCAAATATCTGTATTAATATATGATTTCTATTATATATTGATATATATTGCGATGGCACCAGTGGTGTCCAGTAACTCATATACATGCGCTGCTGTACATTTGTGATTTTACTGTATTTGAATCATTTCTCGCTACCTGTGGACATTCACAGTAGTCTCGTGATAACAGCAGTCAAGCGTTCAAATGAACAGTTGTTTTGATTGATTAAATGTCAAGTGTGCATGATACATATAGACTAATATGATTTATTTTCTTTCATATGTGATTGTCCAGGTGAGTTTGAAAGGTGCTGCATTAATACCAGAGGAGGCCGACAGCTCAAGTCTCCACTTAATAAACTGAACAATAATAATAAAGTTTAGTTTCAAATGATGCAACATCAATTGTTTCTGCCTAAAATGTGTCTGAATAAGGTGAACTGATGTTTGTCTCCTTCCACAATTAATAAACAATAATTATCTGAGGTGAACTTTCAATCCGAGCATTCAGTATCACATCAGAAGGCCTTCATCATCAAGCCTGATTGTGGTTAATACGACAGATGAAGAAAGTGAAGTTATGGACAGACTGTATATTTGCATTCAATAAAGAAGTGGAGGATGAAGTTTCTCTTCATATATGGTGAGTTGATCTCCATTCTTTCATTAATTGATCAGTCTGTACATGTAGATGTACTGCGTGATTGATTTGATATGTTATTTTATATCATCAAGTGTTTGCTTTGATTGAAACGCATTATTAATGATCAAGACTAAGAGATATCAGGAAGAGCTCATCTGTGTGTAGGAGTATAATCATCAGTTGTTAAAGGGATACTTCACCTCTGGGAAGATGAATGTGTATTTAAAATTGGTCATTTATATAGTATAAATGTGAAATTATTTTTGAATTTGAAGCATTCTAGACAGAGAAAAGGCAGAAAATGTATTTTTTACACATGTGGCTGAAAGACAACAACTCCCAGAATGCACTTGCTTTGCTGCCCTTACGAGGCCACTCCCAAACCACGCCTACCGGTTACAGGCGCCAGTCTCTGAAAATATAAGGACATTCTAAAACGCCGTGAAAAACGCTTAACGTGGCTTACTGTACTAAGACAGTGATATTAAAAGACCAAACTCAGTACACATCATATTAATAAAACATACTATGTATAAAAAATAAGATGAGTCCAAAATATGAACGCAACGCGTTTAATTACACGTTAAGCATTTTCTTCCCATAGAAAATCGTTATAAGAAAACGCTTAATGTGGCTTATTGTACAAAGACAGTGATATTGAAAGACCAAACTCAGTACACATCATATTAATAAAACATACTGTAATGAAGACGCGGACAAATCAGGATCCATTTGCGGATTTTATTAAAGACGAAAGGCAGGGGACAAAACTTGGCAAAGAGTTCGTGGTCAGGCAGGCGTTAGGTCGGGACTGGCAGCTTGGTTCGTGGTCAGACGGGCGAGAGGTCGAGGCAGGCAGCGGACAGAAGGATGGTCGGGTTCGGACAACGTTGGCTTCGGAACAGATTAGATCGAGGTAAGTAATCGCTCAGTGATGCAGCCGGGGCAAACAAGACTTCGCAGTAAGGGCACGGGGAAGCGAGGCTTAAATAGAGGGAAGATGATGGCAACAGCTGTAGGTGATCTGTGATTGTTAGAACTCAGGTGAAGCGGATCTCAGGTGATCGGTCGAGGGAGCGTCTTCACCAGCGTTCGTGACACATAGCCTACTATGTATAAAAAAATAAGTTGAGTCCAAAATATGAACGCAGCGCGTTTAATTACACGTTAAGCATTTTCTTCCCAAGAAAATCGTTATAAGAAAACGCTGTGGAGTAAAAAAAAAAAAAAAAAAACTTTTCCTTCTCCAACGCCCTTTTGTGTACACGTCCCTTAATAAACCATATATGTATAAACAAATAAGATGAGCCCAGAATATGAACGCAATGCATATGATACAACTATGCTACATCGTGACTCTATAAATCGTGAGTTAGTTGATAAATTGACTGACTGGAAGAACATTATAATTCCATGTGTCCAAACTCTGTACATGACGTCTTAGTATAAGAAAAACAAACAAAATACTCACTTTACACTAAGCCGTCCGTTTGTCCCTGCTTTGGCTGGCGTTTCCAAATACAAAACTTGGGTGCTCACTTTCTACACAGAGCAAGAGCCTGTTTTCTTAGCTTCTACAGAAAGATGGCTGACACTATCTTCACATTCAGTGAGTGAGATCCCGCCCCATATGGGCGTGGTGAAAACATGCCGGAATACTGGCTGTAGTTTTAAGCCTCTGGACCAAAAATCCTCCGATGACGCAAAATGACGATTTTTGCGTCATCGGAGGATTTTTTCCAGACTAAAAATAAATAAATCTCTCGTCTCAGGGGGATTTGAGGGGGGGGAGCTCGGTAATTCGAAAATACTACTCGTTTTCTACTGATACAAAGCTTAATGCTAAATCCTGAAGTAACCCTTTAAGGAAAGAGACGCTCCAACAAAGGGCAACACCGCTTATTTGCATCCCGGGTGCAGAATATTGTGCTTCAATGTAACTGGAGAACTTGGAGTCGCTTCAAACGTTTATTTTAGGTGAATAGTGGTGCAACATATAGACCAAACTTTACGGCATCCTGCAGGTTTTTCTTCTGAAACAGGTTACTAAAGAAATTCAGTGTCTGTCAGAAAATCCACCAAAAAATCCACTCAATAAAAATATCAGCACATGTAACAGGGTGATTTATTGATTTATAATACAATTTTGCTTTTCAAAAAGGATAGAATGTTTTTTTCAAATGTCATATTTGTATGCAAGTTATATCTGTTCAAGATTTCAAATCTACTAGTTTAGTCTTTTTGAGTGTACTGATCAGTGATTGATTAGCATGTCTGCAAGGTCGGAAAGAGGGAGCTCTCAGCATGATGCCTCATTCTCTGTGGAGCTACCGGAGAGAACATCGTGGTCTGAGTGTTCATTTCTATCTCGCATTTTCAGGCTGTAACACACACATAAATGTTACATCCTTTTAAAAGCATAAATGATGATTTAAGTCCCTTTTTATGGTTATGAGACTCGTAGATCAAATTCCTTTCTTACATTGTTGAGTTTGTGTGTTGCACAAGCACAAAGATCTTCACTTTTAGGCTTACAATGAAAAACTCCTGAATATTATTAATTTATATATTACATATGTAATATTTTTGCCATGTGTAAATAAAGCATTTCTTGTCTATAATTATCCGTGCCATTTTTAATTGTGGTTAATGTTGAAGCCGTAATAATGAGGACATCCCTAAACACCAGCAGTACAGTAGCTGCAGTTATGATTAAGTGAATGTGTGCCCCCCTAAATATCAAATGCCCCTCTCAGTAATTCATCCAGGAGCTGACACAAGACTAGACCTTTAACGTCTCGGTTACGTATGTAACCTCCGTTCCCTGATGGAGGGAACGAGACGTCGTGTCGAAAAAGCGACACTAGGGGTCTCTCTTGAGTGCCGAAAGATACCTCTGATATATGAAAAAAGGCCAATGAGAGTTGGCGAACAGTATTTGCATACTCCGCCTCCTGATACGGATATAAAGGCGAGAGAAATACGCTCGTTCATTCAGGATTTTTCTGAGGAGCCGGAAGTGTACCGGGCACCTCAGCAGCTCGGCTCAGCGACGTGGCCGGGAAGACATGACGTCTCGTTCCCTCCATCAGGGAACGGAGGTTACATACGTAACCGAGACGTTTCCCGTCTGTCGCTCACTTCGACGTCGTGTCGAAGAAGCGACACTAGGGGTCCACTTCAAAACTCGCCATGCGCTGAGCCGTGTACGTGTAATGCTGACACAGAAGCGGGCAGGTATTTGCACGTGCACAAGCGACCAACTGTGTTCAGGCTGCACGTACTCTTCCCCAGTGCCCCGAAAAAGCGTCAGCATCCTTTTGGTTACCCAGGGGGGAACAAGGTGACGCTCCCAACTAGGGAATGGGCCAAGCCTGGCTGGGCCTCTTTTCTCTCTATGTTTTCTCGGCATAGAGCAAGAGCAGCCGGGGCCCTTACCGCATCGAGGGAAGGGGGTCTTATTCCTATTCTTTCAGGGGGAAAAGACCCTGCGGAGGCCACACCCGCCCAGCAGGGGAGGTAAAGGTGGCAAAATACATCACATGGCCACTTTGGGCATGTGGGAGGAAATGGCGCGGTGGTAGATCCAACCTCGAGGAGGGGGGAGTTGCTACAACACGGCGACCGGAGGGCAGCGAAGGACTGCCTAAGGGAGACGCGGGTCAGCTCGTAAGGTGACCATACCGCGGAAATACACACAGAAGGAGTCCCGTAGGAGGCCTGATCTGTGGAGCACCTATTCCAGTAGAGGTAGCCGGAGGTACCCGTAGTGGACTGGACCAGCACGTTCCTCCACTGAACTGTTGCGGGCCCGAAGGGCTAGGGAGGAATCAACCAGGGACCTAGGTCCTCTGGGACAAAAGCGCACTGTTTTGCCTTGGCAGAGGGAAATGGCACTGGAACAAGCGGTTCACCCGGTCAGATCGTCGACGTGTACCGAATCCTATGGGCTCGCACCTGAGAGAACACGGGACAAGACTGACTCAACCCTGAGATCGTAAGGGTGTTAGGTGCTGCCCAGCCCGCAGCTCTGCAAATATCTGCTAGGGAGGTGCCCCTCGCCAGTGCCCATGAGGATGCCACGCTCCTAGTGGAGTGGGCTTGAACCCGTAAGGGGGGGGGGGGCATGGCCTGGGTGTGATAGGCCAACTGAATGGCATCCACCACCCTGTGAGACACCTCTATTTGGAGACAGCGTTCCCTTTCTGCTGTCCTCCAAAGCAGACAAAGAGCTGCTCAGAGCGCCTGAAGCTCTGGGTGCGTTCCAGGTAGGCACACAAGGCACGTACCGGACACGACAGTGAGAGGGGCTGGGTCTGCCTCCTCCCGTGGCAGCGCTTGTAGGTTCACTACCTGATCTCCAGAGGGCGTGGTAGGAACCATGGGCACATAGCCAAGTCGAGGTCTTAGGATCACATGAGTATCTGCCGGACCGAGCTCCAGGCAAGTGTCGTTATTAGGGAACGCTTGCAGGTCCCCGACCCTCTTGATGGAAGTGAGCGCGATCAGCAGGGCCGTCTTTTCAGGAGAGGGCCCTGAGCCAACTGATTCTAGCGACTCGGGGGGGATCTCTGAAGACCGGCGAGGACCACCGAGAGATCCCAGGAGGGGAACAGGTTTGGCCGGGAGGGGTTTAACCTCCGGGCACATCTTGGGAACCTGACGATTAAGTCATGCTTACCCAGAGACTTGCTGTCTACTGAGTCGTGGTGAGCTGCGATAGTGGCAAAATACACCTTCAAGGTGGATGGGGACAGCCTCCCCCCCAACCTCTCCTGTAGGAACAGGAGCACAGACCTAACTGCGCACCTCTGTGGGTCTTCTGCCCGGGAAGAACACCAATTCACGAACAGATGCCATTTCAGGGCGTAGAGTTGCCTGGTAGAAGGGGCTCTGGCTTGGTTGAACGTGGCTACGACCGTGGGTGGTAGACCAGCTAGATCTTCCACATCCCGGTCGGGGGCCAGACGTGGAGGTTCCAAAGGTCTGGGTGCGGATGCCAGAGCGTGCCCCGTCCCTGAGAAAGAAGGTCCTTCCTCAGGGGAATTCGCCAGGGACGGGCTGTCGCGAGGAGTACAAGGTCCAAGAACCAGGCCCGAGTGGGCCAGTAAGGAGCCACGAGAGTGACTTGCTCCTCGTCCTCCCTGACCTTGCACAGCACCTGTGCAAGAAGGCTCACTGGGGGAATGCGTACTTGCGCAGCCCAGCCGGCCAGCTGTGTGCCAGTGCATCTGCCCAAGGGGAGCCTCTGAACAGGCGTACCAGAGCGGGCAGTGGGAGGTCTCTCGGGAGGCAGAGGGGTCTACCTGGGCCTTGCCGAACCGTTCCCAAATCAGCTGAACCGAGTGGGGGTGAAGCCTCCACTCTCCGCCAGGCAAGTGTTGTCATGACAGTGCGTCCGCTATCACATTGAGGTTGCCGGGGATGTGAGTGGCACGCAGCGACTTGAGTTGGTGCTGGCTCCAAAGGAGGAGACGACGGGCGAGTTGCGACATGTGACGGGAGCATACGCCGCCTTGGCGATTTATGTACGCGACCGCAGTGGTGCTGTCCGACCTGACTAGGATATGTTTGTCCTGAATTAACAGGAGAAACTTCCGCAGGGCCAAAAGGATGGTCAACAACTCGAGGCAGTTGATGTGCCAACGCAGCTGGGCCCCTTTCCAATGGCCTGAGGCTGCGTGCCCGTTGCAAACGGCGCTCCAACCCAATCTGGAGGCGTTGGTCGTGACCAGGACACGTCTGGACACCTGCTGTAGGGGCACTCCAGCCCGTAAGAAACAGGGGTCTGTCCAGGGGTTGAATGTCTGACGGCAGGCAGGGGTGATTGTTACCCGTTGCGTGCCGTGGCGCCATGCTTGTCTCGGGACTCGGGTCTGGAGCCAGTGTTGGAGCGGTCTCATATGCATCAACCCCAGCGGCACGACCGCCGCGGAGGACACCATATGCCCCAGGAGCCTCTGGAAAAGTTTTAAGGGGACCGCAGTGCCTGGCCTGAAGGCGGCGAGGCAGTTCAACACTGACTGGGCACGCTCGTTGGTGAGATGTGCCGACATTGAGACCGAGTCTAACTCCATCCCGAGAAAAGAGATGCTCTGAACTGGAGTGAGCTGGCTCTTTTCCCAGTTGACCTGAAGCCCCAGACGGCTGAGGTGCCTGAGCACCTGGTCTCTGTGGGTGCATAGTAACTCTCGCAAGTGGGTCAAGATGAGCTAGTCGTCGAGGTAGTTGAGTATGCGGATGCCGGCTTCTCTGCGACTTTCGTGAAGACGCGAGGGGACAGAGACAGGCCGAAGGGGAGGACTTTGTACTGATACGCCTGGTCCCCGAACGCAAACCGCAGGTAGGGGCGGTGTCAGGGCAGGATGGAGACGTGGAAGTACGCGTCCTTCAGGTCTACCGCTGCGAATCAATCTAGATGCCGGAAGCAGGTTAAGCGTGAGCATTTTGAACGGGAGTTTGTGCAACGCTCGGTTGAGAACTCGCAAGTCCAAGATTGGTTGTAAGCCGCCGCTTTTCTTGGGTACGATGAAGTAAGGGCTGTAGAAATCCTTCTTCATCTCGGTTGGAAGGACAGGCTCTATCGCGTCTTTGGCCAGAAGAGTCGTGATTTCCACGCGCAGGGAGTGGGCGTGCTCGCCGCGTACTGCGGAAAAGCGGACGCCCATGAAAGGGGGCGGGGGCCTGGCAAACTGAATTGCGTAACCGAGTCGGATGGTCCGGGCCAGCCAGCGAAACGGGTTAGGAAGTGAAAGCCACGCGTCCAACCTCTGTGCTATGGGCACCAAAGGGACGATTAATTTTGACGTACCCGGCGGGGCTTCGCAGCGGGGCGGAGCAGGTAGGGCAGCGTTGGGCGGTGACAGGGCGACCCGCGGCTGAGGTGCTGAGAAGAGACTCAAGCACTTACCTTGCTCCGCACACCCGGCAGGGGGCGGGTTAGCGACTGAAGAGGAGGTCCTGGGTAGGCATCCTCTGGACTTGTCGGAACCGGCCGGCCAGGGAACAGTCGTGGGGCTGAAGACGGGTGGTCCGTGTCCAGGGGCCAGGACTGTTGATATCTGGGGGCAAAGTGCCGTGAGAATGGCATTTGCGGGCCAGGTGACCCAGAGACAAAAGGAAATAGCTCATTACAGAGAATATGAGAATGTGAAAATTAATTCGACAAGAAAAAATTCTCCTCCCGGCCCTCCACCGGGGACGGAGCGGTCTTACCAGCCTCCGGAGCTAACATCTTGGTCCCTGGGTCGAACGTCTACGGACAGCCTGGGAGCCTTCCGGGTCCTCGAGGGGGTCCGTGAGATGGGGGCGTCCGCTTCCTGCAGAGTGCTCGACGCTGGGGCTGAGAGCTGGGCCCGGGTTGAGGCGGAGCAGGGTGTTTCATAGCCGCAGGAGGACGCCGGAGCAGACGGGGCATGGCCCATGGCGGCAGGCTTGCGGCGGGGCAGGATGTGCAGTGGCCTCCGTCTGCCTCACCGCTGAGGACTGCTGGGCAGAGTCGTCAACGGTGGCGCCGAATGGACGGAGCTGGGAGACGGGGGTGTGGGAGAAGGTGTGCCTTGTCTGCCTCCCGCATTTCGACCAGGTCCAGTCCACAGGTGCGTTTCTGGACCACAAGGGGTGGCCATCGCCTGTTCGAGTGCCGGCGCTTCTGACCTCCGTGGCCCGGGGGCGCGGTTGGTCATCCAGCGCAGTTCCTGCAGCACATCAAGAACAGGACTATCCAAGGTGCAAGTTTTGAAGTGCCTTGGCCTGGCGTTGGTTGCAGGAAGAGCCGTGGCGTGCAGAGTGGAAGCGGTCTGGGACCGTTCCACCATGAGGGTAGTGAGAGCGGAGGAGCGAAGAAGCCTTGGCTTTGCTCAACTCGTCGTGCACGTCCGGGAAGAAAGGAATGGGGGGGGCGTGGCTGTGAGCAGCACACCTGCCCGCGGGACCGATCAAGTAGCCCGGGAAAGCAGAGCGGATCTCTGTGTGTCAGGCTCAGGCTGGGCCGCAGACCCGAAGGTGGCGGCCCAGGCGAGCGATCAGCATCCGATGCCGCTGTAACGCTCTCGGATGCAGCGTTGATGTCATCCAATTCTGAGGCAAGCAAGCGTGCCGGGGAGGCGGGCGGTTCGAGGGGGTTTACCCGGCGAACAGAGCCCGTCATATTCCCCAAATCACCTTCATCGCCCGCGGCGCCTGCGCCGATCCCGTAGGAAGAAGTCGGAGCGCGGGGGGCGGCTGAAGTGGCTTTCTCTCATTACAAAAGAAAGCCGTGCGACCGCAATGCTATAACGGCCATGTTCTCACACTGAGAAGATGAACCATTGGAGAGAATGCTCATCCCGAGCTCAGACGGAAGCAAACAAGCGTGCCGGGGAGGTGGGAGGTTCGAGGGGGTTTACCCGGCGAATAGAGCCCGTCATTGTCCCCAAATTGTGTTCATCGCCCGCGGTGCCTGCATCAATCCCGTAGGAAGGAGGCGAGGCGAGGGGGGCGGCTGAAACGGCTTTCTCTCATTACAAAAGAAAGCCACACGACCGCAATGTTGCCATGGCTATGTTCTCGCACTGATAACATGAACCATTCACAAAACACTGCCTGCGTGTGATCGCAGCCCAGGCATGCAAGACAGTGTTTTATGACCGAGAGCGGTGGGGAGAAATCACCGCATCCAGAAACTACACAGGGGCGGAAATTACATCTTTATAAAGACGAGTCCTGAAAAGGACGTTCAACGCCGCTGTGTAATGCTCTTTCAGAGAAATAAACTCTTTTATGGAGAGAATCACTCTTTCAACTCATTTAACTCTGCGCTGTCGAAGTGCCCAGGGGCAAACTGCACGCCGGCAGTGAAGAGAAAAGCCGCTGTAGTGCGACAAAATCCAACAGCAAAGCAGAGCGTCAGAGGATCAGAAGCAGGATCAGTTGTGTTACTCGCAGCTGACTGCATACACACGACCATCGGCTCCGAAGAAAATTACTGAATGAACGAGCGTATTTCTCTCGCCTTTATATCCGTATCTGGAGGTGGAGTATGCAAATACTGTTCGCCAACTCTCATTGGCATTTTTTCATAGATCAGAGGTATCATTCGGCGCTCAAGAGAGACCCCTAGTGTCGCTTCTTCGACACGACGTCGAAGTGAGCGACAGATGGGGAACAATGAAGCTAAAGATGCTTTTTAATAACAATAGGAAGTGTCTTCATGGACATGTTATCAATTAGTTCTGTTGAGTTGAATTTGTCCTGATTTTTGAGGAACTCTCCTTTAGCATTGTAACACATTAATACAAGCAGAGTTGAATTATTATTGAATTATATATTATCAGACAGAGAAACATTGATGCAGTTTGATATTTAATAAATGTGATAATATACAGGAAACAATGACACATATATTTAATATTATTTCAATAACAGTATAAAAATCTGTTTGACTGTGTTCACATTAAAATGACTAAAGTGACTGGTCTTACTGGTGTTAATAAGGACAACACATACATTACTGATGTTCATACTTTTCATATTTATTTTTACATCTCTCTTTTATTTGACTAATAATTGTTTAGATCAAATGTTCTAATGACAAATGACACAGAATATCATTCTTGATTTTTTGATCTAAAGTGTGAAATATAAAGACCAGCGGCTCACACGATCTGTGTGTTCATTAAACTAAAGAACTGGTGTGACTGGATTCACATGAACACACTGAATCATTTATCCTGTTCAGGAGGATATTTTACTGGGGTGTAGATCGTTTGTTGCTTTGTTCTGATTGTGAATATATTTAGAAAACCAAACTTCATTTCTAAAGTAACATTTGACAATGGAAATCTGTATTTAAGATTCATGTGTTGATGCAGGTGATCGTTCAATGTAAATACACCATCAATTCTGATCATATAACCAGAGAACATTGTAGATTTTGTGCTTTTGTAGGAAGTTCAGTGTTGTTGAGTTGAGACTGAATGATTTATTTACATGACTGTGGAAGCGGGGGCGTGGTCAAGCGCCCGTCCGGAGAGGGAAATCGGTAAGGGCGCTTGCATCTGAGCTAAATTATGTCTAACACCTGTCTCTAATTTCAGTGAGCACGGGGAGAACGGCATAAAAGAGCTTCAGTGCCTCCAGTTCGAGAGAGAGATGCCAGTCTAGTGTTGGCAACATAGAGAGTCACGTCTTACCTGTTCTATGTGAAAGAGTTTATGTTTAGCATGCCCACGTTTATGTTCAATACTGCAATTAAAAGAGCCTTACCTGTGTGTTGAACCCTGTTCTCGTGTCCTCCTTCCTGTCCTGTGAACCCGAAACTGTTTACAATGACATTTATAATAAGTCATAAGTCTAATAATAAATAACATGATAACCCATTTCAAATGAAATACAGAGTTCATGTTGTGTGAATGCACAAAAGAAGAATGACAAACATTCACTGGTTAATGTGTATCAGGTCTCATTATAAACTGATTTGATTTCCTGCAGAACACTGAGAGTTCAGACTTGATTCAGTTGTTCTGAACATTTGTTGTGAAGTGAAGAAATATTGTCCAGTCGTACACAGTTACGAATCGCTGAGCCAGACAATAAATTCATTCTTTAATAATTATTATTCTTTATTATACAGACACAAAGACTCAGTGAGCACAGATCCGTATTATTCACAAATCAAGTGTACGCAAATAATTGTGTGTAAAACATCTGTGTGAACGTTTTCATACAGAAATCATGATTCATTAATAAATTCAACCTTACAATAAAAAATGATCTAAAATCCACATATATGCAAAAAGAAACAGAAACATGGAGTGAGTGATGCCAATATTTGCATTTCTTTTTGGCCACTATTGCATCATCTTTATATTGAATGCTTAATATGATCAAAGTTTTAATCACACTTTATGTTGATAAACGATATTTCTCGCACTGAGAATGCTTGTAATAGAACAGTGATGCAGGGTCAGAAATTAAGCGGGGCTCTTGGCCAAAATGTCCCGAAAAGTGATTAAAAAATACCCTAAAGATCAAAATGTGGGGAACAAAATGCCCTGTTTACTGTTTTTTTTTCACCATCTGATTTTGTTCTTAAATGATATAGTGCAATGCTTTAAGAGTGTTACACACGATCACATAAAAATAAAAATAAGTCACCCAAAACTCACGCCCAAGGCCTTTAGATCTATGTCGTCTCTGGCTCCCTCTGCCCTGCATGCCATGGCCCTCTTTTAAGTCCACCAGGCCAAAGCATTAAAACCTTACATTACATTACTGATTTATACATACAAATGTTCTAATGACAAATGACACAGAATATCATTCTTGATTTTTTGATCTAAAGTGTGAAATATAAAGACCAGCGACTCACACGATCTGTGTGTTCATTAAACTAAAGAACTGGTGTGACTGGATTCACATGAACACACTGAATCATTTATCCTGTTCAGGAGGATATTTTACTGGGGTTTAGATCGGTTGTTGTCGTTTAGATCAAGCATAACTTTAACATGACACAGAAAACCAAACTTCATTTCTAAAGTAACATTTGACAATGGAAATCTGTATTTAAGATTCATGTGTTGATGCAGGTGATCGTTCAATGTAAATACACCATCAATTCTGATCATATAACCAGAGAACAATGTAGATTTTGTGCTTTTGTAGGAAGTTCAGTGTTGTTGAGTCGAGATTGAATGATTTATTTACATGACATTTATAATAAGTCATAAGTCTAATAATAAATAACATGATAACCCATTTCAAATGAAATACAGAGTTCATGTTGTGTGAATGCACAAAAGAAGAATGACAAACATTCACTGGTTAATGTGTATCAGGTCTCATTATAAACTGATTTGATTTCCTGCAGAACACTGAGAGTTCAGACTTGATTCAGTTGTTCTGATCTTTTATTTCATAAATTAAATGGGAATAAAAGAGAAGTGTAGAAATAAAATATGATTTGCATTAAATACAAACACAGTTAATAAATCAGCATTTTATTTATTTATTGCAGCATCAGGACCCGCATCAGCCGACTACATGACAGCTTCTTCCCCCAAGCAATAAGACTTTTGAACACTTGATCTCTCACGATCTACAATCAGCACTGCACTTTATTAATCTTATATCTGTATAGACTGTCATAATTATATTCTCCACAATACAACTACTGTATATATATATATATATATATATATATATATATATATATATATATATATATATATATATATATATTTTACATACCCTTATTTAGTGTATTCTATATTGTGTGTATTGTTTACTGTACATTGTGTATTATTATTGTGTTGTGTAAGTATATGTACATTTGATATGTAAATTGTGTAAATATGTTGTTTAATGTAATTGGTATATGTCTCTTCACTGTCATGCACACAAGACTTTCACCTACTATTGCACTTGTATATATGTGTGGCAGGGCTGAGGGCGGGGCCGGGTTGTGAGTCTACACACCCGGTCCCTTATTAGGCTAATCAAGCCTCCGAGAGGGATAAGGGCTGACTGTGGAGGATGGTGCGGGAGAGACAGATCGTTTACGAACATGTCCGTCATGTGTGTGTGTTTGTATCTTTTCTTTAAGTTCATGATTAAACTATTATTTATATTGTCAAGCCGGTTCTTGCCTCCTCCTTTCCATTTAGCAGCGTTACGCTATTTAAGGCTCAGCATCGCAGAGCAGGTTGCCGTTGTCAGACACTGAGGACTTGACTGGGCTTCCACCTTCGGGTGTGGTCACCCAGTCTGAGGATGATGCGGCACTGACGGCCATGCTTGCCCGTGCTGCCGCGAATGTCGGGCTGGAGTAGAACCCTCCACCCTGCCCTGAGCCCTTGTGGCTCACTGCTACATCCGGCCCCGGTCCCATTCTTCCCGGAGGTGCATGAGGAGCTTACAAAATCATGGAGGGCACCTTTAACTGCCCGGAACCGACTTCTAAACTCCTCCACTCTCACTACCCTCAACTGCGGTGTGGCCAGGTGGTATATGGAGATTCCTCAGGTGGATAAGGAAGTTGTGGTGCACTTGTGCCGACAAACCACCACCACCTGGCGGAGTCACCCAAAACCCCCTCCCAAGGCCTTTAGGTCTGTGTCATCGCTAGTGACCAAAGCCTACAGTGTCACTGGACAGGCCCCCTCTGCCCTGCATGCCATGGCCCTCCTTTAAGTCCACCAGGCCAAGGCATTAAAACCTTTTATAAAGGTCACAGTGAGGGCACTCGGGCAGGCGTTCCTCGTTGGTGGTCCAGGAATACCACCTATGACTGAATCTGGTTGAGCTGAGGGACGCCGACAAGGTCAGCTTCCTGAACACGCCCATCTCCCAGATCGGCCTATTCGACAAATGCATTTTTTAACGCAGTGTGTATTAATGCAGTGTGTATAGTAATTAATGAATCAATTGTGTTTCACCAAACCGAATGTTGACCTCATATTACATTTAAACATGAAATGCGCATGCGTGTTAGTGAGTTAATTGAAAGCCAATGTTTGTATCTAAAAGGTGATTGGCTCTTTTACCTGCAAGGCAGGACTTCATTTCTACATTCATTGACTGTTGTGTGCTAGAGCTTCTTGGTTGGGCTTTTCCATTCCTCCCATTCATTTAAATAGAAGTGACTGGTCTCTCTCTGCTAAATAGATTCTGGTCTCACACTCTGTAGAACTACAATTCCCATCATGCACTACGTCTCCTCACCAAAGTTTACACACTTTTACTCTTGATTTCTCGCAATACAGTAGAGGTGTACAAAAGCAATGCATTTTTGTTTTTTTCAGCTTGACAGCCAAAGTCATTAAAATTGTTAAATAAACCTCTCAATTTCAACTACTTTTATTTTCACCAATCTTAATTAAATCAAATCACTTTGTCACACTACCATGTACACAAGTGCAACAGTGGGTGAAAGTCTGGTATTCTGTGTCATGTTAAAGTTATGCTTGATCTAAACATAATTTAAACATAACAAAGCATCAAACGATCTACACCCCAGTAAAATATCCTCCTGAACAGGATAAATGATTCAGTGTGTTCATGTGAATCCAGTCACACCAGTTCTTTAGTTTAATGAACACACAGATCGTGTGAACCGCTGGTCTTAGTAGTACACCCAAAACTACTCGTGCTTTGCAGTGACACTGAATAGACGTCAAAAAATACAAATGCAAAATCCAAGAACATTGAAAGTAACAATCTATATAACTATATGTATAATAAGTTACATTAGTGTATTGTCAGAAATTAACTTTTCCATAAAGAGGAAATTGATAGTAATTGATCTCTGGAATGAACTTTCATGGGCATTTTTAAGTGATCATGTGTAATGCCACTCTTAAAGCATTGCACTATATCATTTAAGAACTATATCAGATGGTGACAAAAAAAACAGAAAGCAGGGCATTTTGTGCACCACATTTTGATCTTTAGGATATTTTTTGTCACTTGCGGGGGCATTTTTACCCAGATACCCCATCTAGGACACTCAGATCACCTCTCTTTGTTTCTACTGCCCAAGTATTTAGCACTCATCAAACGTGTGAAACCAACAGTAAGGACAGTCAAAGTGTGGCCAGAGGGAGCCAACTCGGCACTTCAGCAGCATTTTGGAAACACTGACTGGAGAGTGTTCGCATCTCAGGCCACCCACGACTCCCACACGGACATTGATTCATATGCCTCCTCCGTTCTGGACTGCATCAACTCAAACATCAACAGTGTCACCACCCTCAAATGGATTACCACTTCCCCTAATCAGAAGCCATGGATGAACAGTGAGGTCAGACTCCTGCTGAAGGCACGAGGCATTGCATTCAGATCAGGTGATGCTCAAGCCTATAGCTCATCCAGGTCTAACCTGAATAGGGGCATCATAAAGGCCAAGCACAACCACAAGCTAAGGATTGAGGATCACTTCAAGAACAACTCTGACCCCCGACGCATGTGGAAAGGCATCCAGGCCATCACAGACTACAAAGCTACTAACTCCACCCCCCCTGTCACCAACACCTCCTTGCCTGATGAGCTGAACCACTTCTATGGCCACTTCCATAGGGACAACAAGGAAGTGGCCATCAAGTCTTTGGTCTCTGCAGTTCACCAGCCCCTCACACTCTCCACCACCGATGTGTGTGTGGCACTGTGCAGGATTAATGCACGCAAGGCTACTGGTCCTGATGGTATCCCCGGACGTGTACTCAGGGCCTGTGCTGTGCAGCTGACTGAGGTTTGGACTGAAATTATTTAATCTGTCACTAGACCAAGCAGCTGTCCCAGCGTGCTTTAAAACCACCTCCATCATGCCGGTGCCAAAACAGTCCAATGCAACAAGCCTTAATGACTTCCGTCCAGTTGCACTCACCCCCATCATTATGAAGTGCTTAAAGAGGCTGGTCTTGGCCCATCTCAAGACATGCTTACCACCCTCACTGGACCCCTTCCAATTCACTTACTGTCAGAACAGGAGCACAGAGGATGCAATCTCTACGACACTTCACTCTGCCCTGTCCCACCTTGACAATAGCAACACCTATGTGAGAATGCTGTTCATTGACTTTAGTTCAGCATTCAACACCATCATCCCCTCCAAACTGATCACCAAACTCAGTGAACTGGGCATCAATTCCTTCCTCTGTAACTGGATTCTGGACTTCCTAACCAACAGACCTCAGTCTGTTAGGTTAGCTAATCACACCTCCTCAACCATCACCCTGAACACCGGCATACCACAGGGATGTGTGCTGAGCCCTCTCTTTTACTCCCTCTTCACCTACGACTGCACACCTGTACATGGCTCTAACACCATTGTCAAGTTTACAGATGACACTACGGTGATTGGTCTCATCAGTAACAATGATGAGACGGCCTACAGGGAGAAGGTCCAGCACCTATCATCGTGATGCACTGACAACAACCTGGCTCTCAACACTAAGAAGACCAAAGAGCTCATTGTGGACTTCAGGAAGTCTAAAGCTGGCACGCACACACACACACTCATTCTTATCAACGGGACTGAGGTGGAGCGTGTCACCAGCTTCAATTTTCTGAGTGTCCACATCTCTGAGGACCTCTCTTGGACCCTCAACACCTCTACCCTGATCAAGAAGGCTCACCAGCATCTCTCCTTTCTGAGGAGACTCAAGAAGGTCCACCTGTCTCCTCAGATCCTGGTGAACTTCTACTGCTGCACCATCAAGAGCATCCTCACCCACTGTGTCACAGTTTGGTATAGCAACTGCTCTGCCCATGACCGGAAAGCACTGCAGAGGGTGGTGAAAACTGCCCAATGCATCACCAGTTCCTCACTCCCCTCCATCGAGGCCATCCAGGGTAAGCGATGCTTGCGTAAGGTGCACAGCATCATCAAAGACTGTTCCCGCCCCAACCACAGACTGCTCACCCCACTCCCCTCCGGGAGGCGTTTCACCAGCAGGTTCAGAGGAAGCTTGTTTCCTGCGGCTGTCACCCTACTGAACTCTAGCTCTGCATCCCGGTGACAATGACTACCCATCCACAACCCCCCCACACCCCCCCAGACTACCCATCCCATTTCTGTTATATTTATTTATTTAAATGTACATACTGTAATTACACGTATACATAGCCATATTATACTGCTCTTTACACTATTCATCCTGCACATACACTTATTCTTAAAGCTCTTATAATGTTACCACACTGCACATAGCTGTACAAACTGTACATATCTGTCTATATCGTTCATACAGAATATCCATATTTACTCTGTTTTCTTATTATATATTCTGCTAATACACTGCTATATTATTCTACTACTATTTTTAAATGTCACTGCTACTACATTGTACATATCTGAACATGATGTTCATACACTGTTCATATTACATAGCCATATTTATTCTGCTCTTATAACTGCAATATATTTCTTGTCTTGCCTATGCACCACCTGTCTATACTTGATTATCACATTGCACTTTTCTGCTTATTTGCACTTCTGGTTGGACGCAAACTGCATTTCATTGTCTTTGTACTTGTACACTGCACAATGACAATAAAGTCGTTGCCACAGACGCTGCCTCGTGTGCCTAGGTAGCGCTCACACTGAGGCGAACATGACCATGGCAACGTTGAGGCACACAAGGCTTCTGGAAGCTCTCCTTCCAGAAGGTGCATGCCACTTCAGTCGCCCCCCGCGTCGCTGCTCCTTCCCACGAGAAGAAGATTGAGGATGGCCCTGCTGGCGATGAAGGCGATATGGGATAACGACGGGCTCTGTTTTGCAGGGTAAATCCCCATGAACCACCTGCTCCCCAACACGCTCATGTGCTTCCATCCGGGTTTGTGATGAATGCGACTCGCCACATGGCCAGCCGGCATTCTCCCTCAAGCCCCCGGGCTTGAATTATGACATCACCACTGCATCGGAGAGCGACCAGGCGCCTGATGCGGAATACTCGACTGGGCTGCTGCCTTCGGGCCAGCCCACCAAGTCTGAGGCAGACGCGCAGATGGATGATATGTTTTTCCAGGCTGCCGTGCGTGTGGGCTTGGACTGGAACCCTCCCTCCTCCCCACAGCCTTCACGGCTTGACGACTGGTACCTTGGTGCCCAGCACCGCTCACAAACATGCCCCCCCGGTACATTTCTTCCCGGAAGGAAATGACGAGCTGACGCGAGGGCACCTTTCACTGCCCGTAACCGACCCGCTCTCTCGTCCACTCTTACTACCCTGGATGCACGGAAGTCCCCAATGGTGGATAGGGCGGTAGCGATCCATCTGTGCCCAGTGAACGCAGCCACCTGGCGGGACTGCCCGGTACTCCCCTCCAAAGCCTGTAGGATGGCATCATCTCTGACCTCCAAAGCCTACAGCGCCACCAGACAGGCCACCTCCACCCTGCATGCCATGGTCCATTAAGCCAAGGCACTTAAAGATCGGCACCTGGGTAGACCCGATCCCAACGTGCTGCAGGAACTGTGCTCTGCCACCGACCTCACTCTCAGAGCCACGAAAGTCACAGCGCAGGCACTCGGGTGGGCGATGGCCACCCTTGTGTTCCAGGAGCACCACCTCTGGCTGACCATGGATGAGATGCGCAATGTTGACAAGGCAAAATTTCTCAATGCCCCCGTATCCCAGCTTGGCTTCTTCTGCGACAATGTCGTTGACTTCGCCCAGCAGTTTTCAGCAGTTTTCGGCGGTGAAGAAGCAGATGGAGGCAATATCGCACATCATGCCGAGGGCATCCCCCTGTGACCAAACAACAGCAGGCAGCTCCGCAAACTGGGCCCAGCTCTCAGCCCCAGGGTCGAGCACCCGTCGAGGGCGTACGCGCCCTGTCTCCAGGACTACTTCCAAGACCAGAAAATCTCCAAAGCGCTCCTGAGATGGGCAACCCAGGCAGTCAGATATTCACTCCGGAGATCATACCAAGACCACTCCATCCCCCGGTGGAGGGCCGGGATGAGAATCCTTGTTTTCCTTATGTTCATTTGCCGCACATTCTTCGGGTTGTGTTACCCAAATGTTCAACAAAAGAACGATTTCCCCACTCCCTGGGTCATCCAGCCCATGTGCACCATTCTCACGGCACCCCGGCCTTACAACTCTCCAGTCCCGGTTCCCCGGACACAGCTCTCTCGCATCCGGCCCCGCGACTGCTCAGCCCCGGCAGGCCAGCGCTGAAGAGTTCCGAAGACACCTCCTTAGGAACTCTTCCTCAGTCTCTAACCAGCCCCCTGCCACCGCCCAGGTGCGCGGAGCAAGGTAAGTGCTTTGAGTCTTTTCTCAGCACCCGAACCTCAGGACGCACTTTTGCCTCCCGACAAAAGTTGGTCCCCCTCGCACAGAGTTTGGTTATCACTTCCAGGTCTGTCGCGCTGGTTGGCCAGGACCATCCGACTTGGCTACATGATTCAGTTTGTCGGATCCTGCCTCGTTTCATCGGTATTCACTCCACTCTAGTGCACGGCCAACAAGCCAGTGCCTTACGAGCAGAGATTTCCACCCTGCTCCTCAAGGACGCGATAGAGCCGTCCCTCCAGCCGAGATGAAGAAGGGTTTCTACAGCCCTTTATTGTACCCAAGAAAAGCGGCAAGAAAAGCGACCAATCTTGGACTTGCGAGTTCTCAACCGAACTTTGTTCAGAGAATCTCTTTTCTTGGCATGGAGTTAGACTCAGTCTTGATGACAGCGCGACTCACCAACGAGCGTGCCCAGTCAGTGCTCGGGTACCTCACTCACTTCGAGCCCAGCACAGCGGTTCCTCTAAAACAATTCCAGAGGCTCCTGGGGCATATGGCATCCTCAGCTGTGGTCGCGCCACTCAGGTTGATGCATATGAGACCGCTACAGCACTGACTACAGACTAAAGTCCCGAGATGGGCATGGCGCCACGGCACGCATCGTGTAATAATCACCCCCGCCTGCCGTCAGACTTTCAACCCTTGGACAGACCTCTGCTTTCTGTGGACTGGAGTCCCCTGCAGCAGGTGTCCAGATGTGTCGTGATAACCACAGACGCCTCCCGTGTGCAATGGGTGCGCTGCCGCTGGCACCTGGAAAGGACCCTAGCAGCGTTGGCACATCAATTGCCTAGAGTTGATGGCTATAATTCTTGCCCTACGGAGGATTATTCCACTAATCCGAGGCATCGGTGCTGTGCAAGATCAGGGAGGACGAGGAACAGTTCATGTTGGTGGCCCCCTACTGGCCCACTCGCACCTGGTTTTCGGATCTCACGCTCCTCGCGACAGCCCCTCCCTGGAAAATTCCCCTGAGGAAGGACCTTGTTTCTCAGGGACGGGGCACCCTCGGGCATCCACACCCAGACCTCTGGAATCTCCACATCTGGCTCCTGGATGGGATGCAGAAGATCTATTAGATCTACCACCGGCTGTCGTAGACACGATCAATCAAGCCAGAGCTCCCTCAACTAGGCAACTTTACGTCCTGAAGTGGCGCTTGTTCGCAAACTGGTGTTCTTCCCGAGCCGAAGACCCACAGAGATGCGCAGTTCGGTCAGTGCTTCAATTCCTGCAGGAGAGACTGGAGAGGAGGCTGTCCCCCTCCACCTTGAAAGTGTAACTGCTATCGCAGCCCACCACGACGCAGTAGATGGCAAGTCTCTTGGTAAGCACGACATGATTATCAGGTTCCTGAAAGGCTCCCGGAGACTGAATCCTCCCCGGCCTAGCCTGTTTCCCTCTTGGGATCTCTCAGTGCTCCTCCCGGGCCTTCAGAGACCCCCATTTGAGCGGCTTGATTCAGTCGAGCTTAAGGCCCTCTCCATGAAAACGGCCCTCCTGATCGCGTTAGCCTCAATCAAGAAGGTTGGAGACCTGCAACTGTTCTCTGTCAGCAACACCTGCCTGGAGTTCGTTCCAGCTCTTTCTCAAGTTATCCTGAGACCCCGACCGGGCTACGTGCCCAAGATTCCTACGACCACTTTCAGGGACCAGGACATGAACCTGCAAGCGCTGCCTTGGGAGGAGGCAGACCCAGCCCTTTCGTTGCTGTGTCCTGTGCATGCTTTGCATACCTATGTGGAACGCACGCAGAGCTTTAGATGTTCTGAGCAGCTGTTTGCCTGCTTTGGCGGACGGCGGAAAGGGACCGCCATCTCCAAACAGAGGTTAGCCCACTGGGACATTGATGCAATGCAAATTCTGTATGCCAACTTGACATTGGCCTTTTCTCAGGTTCAGAGAAGACCCCTTGTGTCACTTCCTTCGACACAACGTCTCGTTCCCTCCCTCGGGGAATGGAGGTTACAACAGTAACCAAGATGTTTATCAACATAAAGTGTGATTAAAACTTTGATCATATTAAGCAAACAATATAAAGATGATGCAATAGTGGCCAAAAAGAAAAATGTCATTCAATAACATATGCCAAAAACGGCTTCACTCACTCCATGTTTCTGTTTCTTTTTGCATATATGTGGATTTTAGATAATTTTTTATTGTAAGGTTGAATTTATTAATGAATCATGATTTCTGTATGAAAACGTTCACACAGATGTTTTACACACAATTATTTGCGTACACTTGATTTGTGAATAATACGGATCTGTGCTCACTGAGTCTTTGTGTCTGTATAATAAAGAATAATAATTATTAAAGAATGAATTTATTGTCTGGCTCAGCGATTCGTAACTGTGTACGACTGGACAATATTTCTTCACTTCACAACAAATGTTCAGAACAACTGAATCAAGTCTGAACTCTCAGTGTTCTGCAGGAAATCAAATCAGTTTATAATGAGACCTGATACACATTAACCAGTGAATGATTGTCATTCTTCTTTTGTGCATTCACACAACATGAACTCTGTATTTCATTTGAAATGGGTTATCATGTTATTTATTATTAGACTTATGACTTATTATAAATGTCATGTAAATAAATCATTCAATCTCGACTCAACAACACTGAACTTCCTACAAAAGCACAAAATCTACAATGTTCTCTGGTTATATGATCAGAATTGATGGTATACATTGAACGATCACCTGCATCAACACGTAAATCTTAAATACAGATTTCCATTGTCAAATGTTACTTTAGAAATGAAGTTTGGTTTTCTAAATATATTCACAATCAGAACAAAGCAACAAACGATCTACACCCCAGTAAAATATCCCCCTGAACAGGATAAATGATTCAGTGTGTTCATGTGAATCCAGTCACACCAGTTCTTTAGTTTAATGAACACACAGATCGTGTGAACCGCTGGTCTTTATATTTCACACTTTAGATCAAAAAATCAAGAATGATATTCTGTGTCATTTGTCATTAGAACATTTGATCTAAACAATTATTAGTCAAATAAAAGAGAGATGTGAAAAATAAATGTTAGTGTGATGTTATATATGAATCATGTTTACTGCATTGAAACGTTTGCAGGTTTTACGCATGTATTGTGTATGACACACTTTGACTTGTTAGTTTAAGTTTAATAGTTTGATCTGTGTATCTGTTCACTCAGTGCTTGTGTTGTATAATACAACAATTAATATCATTTACTTTAGGGCTCAACAATTAATAGCAGTATGATATTATTAAAAACAATCAAT
This sequence comes from Moxostoma hubbsi, assembly GCA_032164185.1. Taxonomy (NCBI): domain Eukaryota; kingdom Metazoa; phylum Chordata; class Actinopteri; order Cypriniformes; family Catostomidae; genus Moxostoma; species Moxostoma hubbsi. The sequence continues at coordinate 2,462,475 of JAVLUX010000012.1, forward strand.
GTGTATGACGTGCACAGGTGCCGAAATATGGTTACCAACTGAAGTTAAGCAGGATTGAGACTGGTCAGTACCTGGATGGGACACCTCATGGGGTTAACTAAAGATGCTGCTGGAAGATGTGTTATTGGGGCCAGCAGAGGGTGCTCATCCTGCGGTCTGTGTGATGGGAGGAATAGTAAAGCCCAACCAAGAAGCTCTAGCACACAACAGTCAATGAATGTAGAAATGAAGTCCTGCCTTACAGGTAAAAGAGCCAATCACCTTTTAGATACAAACATCAGCTTTCAATTAACTCACTAATACGCATGCGCATTTCATGTTTAAATGTAATATGAGGTCAACATTCGGTTTGGTGAAACACAATTGATTCATGTGTTAATACACACTGCGTTAAAAAATCAGAAAACGCATTTGTCGAATAGGCCGATCTGGGAGATGGGCGTGTTCAGGAAGCTGACCTTGTTGGTGTCCCTCAGCTCAACCAGATTCAGTCATAGGTGGTATTCCTGGACCACCAACGAGGAACGCCTGCCCGAGTGCCCTCACTGTGACCTTTGTCGCCAGAAGGGTGACATAAAAGGTTTTAATGCTTTGGCCTGGTGGACTTAAAAGAGGGCCATGGCATGCAGGGCAGAGGGAGCCAGAGACGACATAGATCTAAAGGCCTTGGGCGTGAGTTTTGGGTGACTTATTTTTATTTTTATGTGATCGTGTGTAACACTCTTAAAGCATTGCACTATATCATTTAAGAACAAAATCAGATGGTGAAAAAAAAACAGTAAACAGGGCATTTTGTTCCCCACATTTTGATCTTTAGGGTATTTTTTAATCACTTTTCGGGACATTTTGGCCAAGAGCCCCGCTTAATTTCTGACCCTGCATCACTGTTCTATTACAAGCATTCTCAGTGCGAGAAATATCATTTATCAACATAAAGTGTGATTAAAACTTTGATCATATTAAGCATTCAATATAAAGATGATGCAATAGTGGCCAAAAAGAAATGCAAATATTGGCATCACTCACTCCATGTTTCTGTTTCTTTTTGCATATATGTGGATTTTAGATCATTTTTTATTGTAAGGTTGAATTTATTAATGAATCATGATTTCTGTATGAAAACGTTCACACAGATGTTTTACACACAATTATTTGCGTACACTTGATTTGTGAATAATACGGATCTGTGCTCACTGAGTCTTTGTGTCTGTATAATAAAGAATAATAATTATTAAAGAATGAATTTAATGTCTGGCTCAGCGATTCGTAACTGTGTACGACTGGACAATATTTCTTCACTTCACAACAAATGTTCAGAACAACTGAATCAAGTCTGAACTCTCAGTGTTCTGCAGGAAATCAAATCAGTTTATAATGAGACCTGATACACATTAACCAGTGAATGTTTGTCATTCTTCTTTTGTGCATTCACACAACATGAACTCTGTATTTCATTTGAAATGGGTTATCATGTTATTTATTATTAGACTTATGACTTATTATAAATGTCATGTAAATAAATCATTCAATCTCGACTCAACAACACTGAACTTCCTACAAAAGCACAAAATCTACATTGTTCTCTGGTTATATGATCAGAATTGATGGTGTATTTACATTGAACGATCACCTGCATCAACACATGAATCTTAAATACAGATTTCCATTGTCAAATGTTACTTTAGAAATGAAGTTTGGTTTTCTAAATATATTCACAATCAGAACAAAGCAACAAACGATCTACACCCCAGTAAAATATCCTCCTGAACAGGATAAATGATTCAGTGTGTTCATGTGAATCCAGTCACACCAGTTCTTTAGTTTAATGAACACACAGATCGTGTGAACCGCTGGTCTTTATATTTCACACTTTAGATCAAAAAATCAAGAATGATATTCTGTGTCATTTGTCATTAGAACATTTGATCTAAACAATTATTAGTCAAATAAAAGAGAGATGTGAAAAATAAATATGAAAAGTATGAACATTAAATCAGTAATGTATGTGTTGTCCTTATTAACACCAGTAAGACCAGTCACTTTAGTCATTTTAATGTGAACACAGTCAAACAGATTTTTATACTGTAATTGAAATAATATTAAATATATGAAATATATGTGTCATTGTTTCCTGTATATTATCACATTTATTAAATATCATCTGCTCATCTGTCCTGAGTTGAATCATCTGTTTTATAACATCAAAACCTGTTTAATGGGAAACTTTATATAAAACCACTAAATACTCAGATGGAAATTTCCAACACGTGATTTTGTGCTGATTTTATGTGCCTTGATGGATTATTTTTGTGAATGCATGGTTTCAGTTAGTTCTATATGTTATAGTAAATTAAGAGAAAATATAAGAGTGAACTTATTTATCAATCAACTTTTGGTCTGTGCCACTCCCAGAAAGATGCCACACCAGGCAGCATTCCATGTTACCTATGCCCAAATCTGCCCATGGCACCTTATTTCTTTTTGCACCTGGCCCTGCATAGAAAACATTTGGACATCCCTGCTCTGGAGGAAAGTTATTTAGAAGAAGAAAAAGACTGAAATGATCTTCAGTGGTCAACAAAAGCAACAATTCAATACAAAATGATGTATGAAGCTTCAGTCATGACTGAACATCACTGAGTTGAAGCTTAATTCTGATACTCATACAAAAGCACAAAATCTACAAAGTATCTGGTCATATTATTTGTGTATTTACAATGTAACATCACATGATATCAGAAATACTTCAATTGACCTGATGAATGCAGCACTTAAACAGAATGTATTAGTGCTAAACTCTTCATATTAAACACAGTTAAAGTTTCAGATTTGTTTCAGGGAGAATAACTTTTAAAAGTATTGAAATAATAGGTCCATTATTTTCTCGTAGATTTCACATCCAGTGCACCGTTTCTAGCTGATAGTAGAGTTGTATCAAGTATGTCCAAACCTTGTTTATTACCCAGAGAGACTTGAGAGATTAACCACTGGTCTGATTTGTGGGTTTAAGGAAAGATAAAAGAATACAGAAATATGTGTGAAGAAAAGTAGAAGCAGCAGTCAGCAGAGCAAAGATTGCTGCATCACAATATGGGAGGTGTGTCACTTCCTGATACTGTAATCTATAAAAGCAACAGCTGTTCTACACATCTTCATTGCCATCATCAGTTTACTACAGACAAAATAGACAACTACAGATCCTTAAAAAAGATGATGATGTCTGAATCAGATGAAACATTTGATGAACTTGTTAAAATATTAAGAGGGTTTTCCGATGAAAGTGACGGTAAGGGAAGAACGTTTTCTATCTTTTGAAATAGTTTTAAGAAAATGATTTATTTATAATAGATTGTTATTTTTGATTCGTCACTAGATCCATTAGAACAGAAGCATTCATATCTCACTAATAATTAACAGAGAAAAACATTTCTAAACTATGAAATTAATCCAGAATAGAGATTTATCTTTTAAATACAAAATGGCTAAATTATTGGATAAACTGTTTTAATTGTTTAAAAATGGTATTGTATGAATCAGGTAATTGTAGGGATGTAACGGTATCACATTTTAATGGTGCTTATTTTATAAACCTTTAATTTTAGGTTTGGCACATATTTGATAAACACACAGAAACTTTTTTTGTTGTTGTTATAATAAGTTATTTTAACTTTATTTTTCATTTCTTTAGAACGCTTTCTTAATCACATGACAAATACATAAACATAAGATAATCATAAAGCAAGTTAAAAAAGTCCAAAATATATATCTTTTTTTGCAATTATGTCGTATTTAAATGTCAACACACACGTCTTATCTTTTGAACTATAGGTGGCAATGCCTCCAAACTTCCCAGGTATCCTTGGGGCATGATGTTGATGATGCATACCAATTTTCTTTGAAATCAGACATTTTATTCCAAAGATATATAACTTTATAATAAAATAATATACGTCAGAGAGACACTATGGCTGATATGGGAAGAACTGGTATTGCTGAAGTCCTCCAGACTTTGCATGTACTCTCAGATCCTGATGAAGCATACACAGTTTTGTTTCGATCGGACAAAGTGTTTCCAAGATACAGCCTTAAATCCTTTTTCACACCAATCTTGTCAACTTTGTGTTTATGTAACTTCTCAAAAAAGGCGAAAAACTAAATTCAGTATTGTTTACTCTGTGCGGCTCAGTCTGGAGATTATTTTGAAAAATCATCTTAATTCAAGATGGCGACCACTGTAATAGGAGGGGTTTTAAATGTAAGGGGTCCATTTGAATCATCAGGAGGAGAGTAATTTAAAATGATGTTTCTTGGACAAACGATAATAAGAATAAGAATAATAAGAAAACTAATACAGCCTCTTCTGAGTTTGGCTCCTAATAAAGACCAGCAATATAATTAATTTCAACTGAAACTGATTAATAATAACTGATAATCCTGTTGACTTTTGAGCTATTAAATGAGAATACAAGTTGTATTAACTTTTGTTGTGAAGCCAAAACAACTTATTTCTCACACTGAAGATCCTAAAATGTTTTTATTATAGAGAAAAGAAAGAAGATCAAAGGAGATCTGCTAAACCTCAAAGAGAAATATGCCTTGAATCTTCCAGAAGAAAAGAAGGTAAGCTCATTGTTAGAAGACTTTAGTGGAGAGCGGGGTAAAGTGAACCAGAGGTAAAGATGATCCAAACTCTGTATTCTAGTTTATGTTTGTCCACGGCAGTCAGAAGAACCCATATTTCACTGTTCATATGGTATTTTGTAATGGTGTGTGTTGCATGTTCATTTACGGTTTGCATTTTAAATATAGTTGTAATGCGGTTGCAGGTTTTAATTATCAGCATTCATCAAGAGAGTTCAGCAACATGAGCTCATATTAGACAAATGTAGGGGGCACATATACTGAAAACTTGAAAACCCTTTCAGACTTTAAATCATGTGCAGGATGTGAATTAGAGATAAACAAGTACATTTCTAGTCATTTTGATATCAGTAATTACACATACACAGGTAATGACGCTAATTCTTGATAAAAACATGTCATTACTCAATGTCATCTTTAAAAACCTTTTTTTATATACATCTGTAACTGCATATTTACAATTTCACATGATCCATCGCGAGCCTGCACAACATTTATTCACGAGCAGGATGTGAATTAAAGATATCAACAATGAAATTGAAACTAATTCAAATGTCATATCAGTAACAATATTTACTTTAGTAAAAACATTAATTCTTGAAATCGAAAATTACGTCATTACTTGTGCCAATTCTTGATTGGCATTTCAACTAGTAAAAGACATAATTCTAGACATCTGTAATTGTATTTTCACTAGTAGATAGATTTCTTTACATTTCATAAAATCACATACAACAATCAAAACCAATTAAGACACATTTATGAACTAAGTTTTCCTTTTGTGTCCTGCAGATTTTCAATGACCCCATTCATGGTCAAATTGAGCTTCATCCTCTGCTGGTGAAGATCATCGATACTCCTCAATTTCAGAGACTCCGTCATATTAAACAACTGGGAGCAAAATATCTGGTCTTCCCTGGTGCCACTCACACTCGCTTCGAACACTCACTTGGGTAAATATTCCCAAGTATTTTTTGACTAGTGTGATTTTCAAATCAAAAGCTTCTGCACATTTTAAATAGAGCAGTTCAATTAAAAAAACACTTTGTAAATTAACCAGTCTCTCCTCGAGACAAGAATTAATCACAAACTGCTTCTTGTAAATATTCCAATTTTATCCAGTGAATTACTTGCCAAATTAACAGCAGATCATAGTAAAACGTTTCCCAGTGTTTATTCAGTAATGAATCAAACAATCCTCAATCAATAAACTAAGTAAACAGAGGTGTTGTTTGTGTGCTGAAGGGTGGCGTATTTAGCAGGATGTCTGGTGAAAAGTCTACAAGAGAAACAACCAGAGCTCAACATCACCAATCGAGACAGCTTGTGTGTCCAAATTGCTGCTCTGTGCCATGATTTGGGTGAGTGCCACAAACAACCAAACTGTATGTACATTTATTTAATGTGTCAGTAAAATATACCTGTAAGAATCGATATCGAATTGATTCAAACTGAATCGAAAGCTTGTGAATCGGAATCGAATCAGGAATCGGTGTCCTAGTCTCGAATGACCATGTGTGATCGCAGGGTCGGAGTGTCCAATCGGGGGGATCGTGGGAATTCTCACTGGGCAGGTAAAAAAAAATGGGCTGTTACGACCCCTAGGGTTGTCTAAGGGTATGAGGGGGTAATATTTTAATTGGAAATGTATTTAAGGTGTGTGTTGGTTTGGCAAATGACAAACGCAACCAGGCAAGAATACGGTATAAAAGGAAATTTATTTTAAGTGTATCACCGTAACGAAAAATTAAATTATTAAATGATTAGGGTGTTTACACGTTATACCAATAATAATAATCAAAATCCAAAAGAGCCATTCAAACAAAGAACTAACCATTTCCAAGGCTCCTTTTTTCGTATATGTGATTTACTGAGTTTTAACACAGTTCTCGATTGTTCTGTTCTTTAAAGCTCAGTTGGTGTCACATCAACAAGTCACAGGCAAGTGCTCAGGACTGTAATTTAAAAGCAGAGGTGATACCACTCTAATCTTACCAGAGCACCAAGTCAAACCAGGGGCAATAATTTAGTATTTTAACACTATATAATAGAAATCATTGTATTGAATAATAATTCATCATTTGATTACATTTAAATGTAGTAATTTATTACATTTATTTTTGTAAGCAACATACAAAATGAGTAAAATAAGCAATTTGTCTTATGAAAGCCAACAATATCTGTTTGTTCATTGACTGCAGAGAGAGAGAGAGAGAGTTGGGATATACTGTAGACCTGGAGGAGTGAGAGTAAGCAGGTGCTGTTCCAATGGCTGTCCTGAATGCAAGTGTAAAAGCCTTGAATTTGATGTGGGCAGCTACAGGTAGCTAGTGAAGTTAAGCTGGTCATCTACTACCACTCCTAGTGTTGAGTAGGTTCTTCTGTGGAAGGAAAGCAGGCAAATGGTTGAACACAATCCTCTCAAGAGTTTTTGGCAGAAAAGGTAGGAGAGAGACTGGTCTGTAGTTATTAACTACTGTGGGGTGAAGTGATGGTGCAATGTGTCAGAAAAGTTTCCAGTGGTAAGAGATGTGTTGATGATGTGTGTGCATGCAGATAAGACTGATGAAGAGGCAGCTTGTAGAAGATGGGAGGGGATAGGGTCAATGGGATATGTGGTAGGATGGTTGGAAAGAAGAACTTTGGAGATCTCAGTCTCAGAAAGAGGAGAACAGAGGATGGGATGTGGGAAGAGAGCAGTTGTGGGGATGTGGTGTAGAGAACTGGCTGCTGATGGTCACCATCTTGTCAGTGAAAGAAATGTCAAAGTCATCAGCTGACAGAGAGATGGTGGGCAGCACTGGATCAAGATAAAGTTGAAAACAGTTCCTTGAATCTGCAGAGTTACTGATCTTCTTCTGGTATTAGGCAACCGTGGCAGCAGGAACACTAGAAGAGAAAGAGAAAAGTGGAGAGATTGATACTTTCTCAGGTCAGCAGGGTCTTTTGACTTGTGCCACTTCCTCTCCGCAGCCCTGAGCTCAGTGCAATGGTCACAGAGTGTCTCTGACAGCTTGGGGCTAGAGGGTGTGACATGTGCTGGCCTGGAGGTCAGAGATCAGACACTATCAAGGTATAGAAAAGTGTGTTTGTAGCTTCAGTAACATCTAGTGAAGATAGGGGTTATTGTTGGGAAGGGATTCATATTTTTAATGAAACAGATTTTATATGTAGAAATGACCACATTGCAAGATCAACAATATAATTCAGTCTGACACATCACACAAGTGTGTATTTCTTTGTATTCAGAAGTACTTCAGATTATTTTCCATTAGTTTTACATGTTATGCATTAAATGTCAGAACAAGGTTCAACTTAAACATCCCTGATTTTAGAAGTTCACCAGCTCCACATGATATCTTTACCCTTTCCCCCCAAAAAACAAATGTCAATCATTTTATTTTTTATTGTATTTATAAAAATAAAAATAATGATCTGTTAACACACAAATGAACATATCTAACATCTGTCTTGTATAATAGATGCATGTCAACTTACTCTCCTTTAAGGTCATGGTCCATTCTCTCATTTGTTTGATGGCATGTTCATCCCTGAAGCCCGGCCTGGTAAGTGCCCTTCTTACTTAACTGAGGTCAGTGTTCATGGTCAGCTGGATGTACACGCAAGCAAGAACTTCACAATGAGACAGAATAAAAACAAGAGATATACAAAAAAAGAAAAATAGGACATATACCATAGAGTGGCACATGTACAAGTGGTAATATCTGTGCAAAGTAGGGGTATGTACAGTTATTGGGTTAAATATGAGTGAATTTACATATGTACATGAGATATTTCTTTACATTATTGCACTATGGGAGTCCTGAAGGCAGTTTCATTGTTCATGAGGAAAATGTCCTGAGGGTAAAAACTGTTCTTAATCCTGGATGTCCCACACTCGAGCCTGAAGCGTAGAGGAGGGAGATCCTTTTCGGTTGTGGGTGCTATTTTATGGAATAATTTGCCTATCAGTATCAGATTGTCACCGTCATGATCTGTTGTTAAATCTCTTAAGACTCGTCTCTTTTCACTGACTTTTAATAGCATGTAATGTCCTGGTCTTAAATCTTTGTGTATTTTTATAATGTTGTGTTGTACAGCACTTTGGTCAGCCTTGATGCTGTTTTTAAATGTGCTATATAAATGAAAGAACTTGAACTTGAATCTCTGCTGAGTCTATGTGGGTGTCCCACTTCAGATCCTTAGACCTATTAGTGAAGTATTTTCAGTTTAGTCATTTTTCTTTCCCTTAGGGGAGGAAGTCACTGGAATCAGTTTGTTAAATTACTATTATGCAGCTTTGGCAATATATTTCTAACAATCATGCTAAATTACTTATAAATTGAAAAAAGTATGAGTAAGGGAGTCATTCTGAATGATTTTGGCTTCACTCCCAATTAGTTAAAGAATCCTTGACAAGCCCGGATTTACCACCGGGCCAATTGGGCCGGTGCCCGGGGGCCTCTGACCTGTAGGGGGCCTCCAAGACCCCACTAACTGTGTGGCCTCATCCTTAATTTAAAATAAAATTAAAATAAAATTAATTATTGAGTTTGTGTTTGTGTGTATGTGTGTTAACAATAATTTATTTGCACAAAAAAAGTATCTTCATCAGTTTTTTGGCTGTGTCTGATGATGACAATGAGTCTGGTTATCACGGAAACTGTTGATAGTGGCAAGACTGGCGGTAGAAGATAGTGTGAAAAAAGAGAATTGAGGACATTGAAAAAACAAACAACATGGATAAAAAATGGTGGAATCACAAAATGGAAAGCTAAAAGGGAGAAGGATAGCAGAGAGGATTTAATGAGGAGAAACATTCCAAACATCTCCACTTTTTCAAAAGTCGGCTCGACACAAATAAAGAGCCTGGCAGCGCCTGCGGTGATGCAAGTGAAGAGGAGTTTAGCACAACATCCTGCCTTGCTATTTCAGATGAACCTGATGTAGCCCAGGTGTGAATCTGTAAGAGGTTTCAGATTTAAATAGTTTTTAAAGTTGTATACAAAAATGTATAAAGTTAGGTTAAAATGTACTGTGAAAAAATGTGGTTATAACTGGGTCTGTTATTTTTCTTTCTTTATAATGTGATTGGGTACTTTGTGAAGAATAACCTATCAGGTATGAGGATATGAAGGAGGGGCGGGACGGAAAAGAACGAGAGGAGAGGCAGAGAATGCGGGAGATATGAGAGGAAGAAAGGTGTGGGATGTCTCTGAAAAGTGTGAATTGTGTATAGAAATGTATACATTATAGTTCATCTCAAGGATATTAGAGTGGACTTTGAACTGAGTTACTGCTGGCTAAGCGTGACAGCGAAGTTCGAGTTTATTTAAAGTGCGTCACAGACATGCACATATGAATCACTGGCGGCGAGCCAGTACATTCTGAGTGAACTGTCTATGGTCGCGTTCGCTGTGAAGGAGAACGACAACGGATGTTATTTCGTGAAAGTTTGATGACTGGAGTCCCGTGCACTGTTGAACAGAGCGAGATACCGTGTAGGTAAGCATCCGAGCCGCTGGATGAAAGACGCACTGTTGACGGCCGTTGAGTGCGTCTCGTGACAGGGAGATGGATTCCGGTTAGGAGCCTGAAAGACTGTGACTGATCTTCATTTAATTGATCCAAATCTTCAACAAAGGTATTTGTTTTGTTTATTTTATTTGTGGCTCAATTGAGTGAAGTGGCCATGTGTTTTTGGCCTCTACGAACCCAAGCACCGCTGGGATGGGTTTCATAATTTTGTGGGTATCTAGGATGTTTAATTGTATCTAACTTCTCTTGTTGTTGTTTGTGAGAATAAACATGGAGCCTGCATTGTACCGCAAACACCAAGATACACTCAGTAGTTGGTGTAAAGGAGAACAACTTGATCCAGCTCATGCTATAATGATTGCTGGAGTAGCAGAGGAAGTCAACATAAGTCAAATTGAAGAACTGATGCAAACTGTGCGCTGTTGGGGCCGAGTAAGAGGAAGGACCTACAGTGTTGAAGCATGGGGATTGTTGGTTCTATGTGAATGTAGGGAAGAAATAAACCCACAGATTATTCCTCCTGAAGTGAGGAGTGATGATGGCACTACTTTGTGGCACATAATAGTGGTGGATCAAAGGCCTGATTTGTCAGATGACTTTGTTGGCAAACTACAGAATTTCTTGCGAACTGAGGGTAAAACAATTGCTGATCTTCAGAATTATCTAGCTCCTTCAACATCTGCTAAAGGTACTGAGGACGTCTTCATTCATGCTATGGCTGAAGTGATGAAGCAGTCTAACAGAAGTATGGCTGAGAGTCACAGTTATCGTTGACTTCGAGTGTTTTCTGGTATCACCCCTGTCCCAATGGGAGACGAACAAGTTGAGTAATAGCTAGAACAGGCAACAATGATGGTAGAGGGCAGTGACTGTCCTGAAAAGGAGAAGAGACGTAGAATAATAGAAAGTCTGAGGGGTCTTGCACTAGAAATTGTTAGGTCCTTGCGTTTTAGCAACCCTGAAGTTAGCTCAGATGAGTATATTTCTGCTGTTGAGAGGGCTTTTGGATCTCCAGAAACAGGAGAAGATTTGTATTTTGCATATCGTCTCATTTAGCAAAAATCTGGAGAGATGTTGTCTGACTATGTACAGAGGCTTGAACCTTTTCTGACTAAGGTTTTCAGAAAGGGGGGTGTAAGTGCTCAGGATATGGATAGAGTGAGAATTGAGCAGTTGTTGCGAGGAGCAGTTGGGGCTGACATTATGCTTTTGCAGTTACGTCTCAAAGGGTTCGGAGTGTTGGAGCACAGGATTGTGTCTCGGCAACTGATTTAGAGTTACAAGAGCTTAGAGCCGATGTGAGGACTCTGCAAGCCAAAATGTCTGAATTGAAAATGAAGTCAAGCTCTGTCAGCAAAGAAGGTGTTAACACAAAAGTATTGGTTAGACCGTGACCATCAGAGGATAAAGCAACTGAAGACTCTGTTTTACAGAAAAAAGTTGACAGACTGAGTCAGAAAGTGAAGATATTGGAAAGTAGGGAGCCATCTGAGAGAGAGAGAGCTGCTACTGCTGTGAAAGTAAGAGTGAGTGATAGTGGCAGTAAGAAACTTCATCCTCAAGAGTCATCAGGAAGCTTATTGCTTCCCTTCGGAAAGCTAAAGAGAAACAAAGTACTACCGATGTTGGTCCTGACAAAGAGACAGCACACTGCTCTGTTAGAACACAGATGGTCCAGAATACACCATCAGTTGCAATTCCAGCTGGGTTGGTGGGACCAGTTTCCACGGTGACATTGAAGGTAAATGGTCAACCTTGCACTGCACTGTTGGATAGTGGGTCACAAGTGACCATTATATTTGAGAAATGGTACCAGAATCATCTGTCTCATATACCTATTCATCCAGTGTCCGGATTGGCTATTTGGGGACTTAGTGGTGAAAGTTACCCCTACCAAGGTTACGTAGTGGTGGACGTTCAATTTCCTAGAGAATTGACTGGCACTCTAGAAACCTTGTCAGTGCTGGCTCTAGTGTGCCCTGGACCAAATTCTCCTGATCAGACTCCTGTAATATTGGGGACTAACGCCAGTTTGTTCTAAAGACTGTTTGCTCTTTGTGACAAAGAGAAGGGTAGCCATCTGGTTCGTGTTTTCAATATAAAAAGCTTTCTACCAGATAGCCTGCCTGAATCTACTGAGGTCAAGGCGAGTCAGATTGGTGAGGATGACGTTGTGGGCCGACTGAAATGGGGAAAGGACCTGGTTCAGTGATCATTCCACCAGAAGACATTTGTTGTGTCAGTTGTCAAGTAGAATTTTCCCAACCAGTGACAAAGGGTATAGTTCTCGTGGAAGCTGATGATTTAACCCCACTGCCTCAAGGGTTGATGGTTCAGCCTATGGTGGCTTTAGCTTCAGCAATAAACGGAGAGAATTTCTCTGTGCTTGTACAGAATGAGACCAAGCGAGAGGTTATTATACCTGAAGGTGCTTTGCTTGGAAATCTGCAAGTCGCGGACATGGCTGTACCACCAATGAGAGAGAGCAAGTCTGAGGAAATAGATCCAAGCCTTATTGATTTTGGGGATTCTTCCATTCCTGTGGAATGGAAAGAGAGGCTTAGACAGAAATTGGTGCAGAAACGCAATGTTTTCTCCGTACACGAGTGGGAAGTGGGACTAGCCAAGGGGGTGGAGCATTGCATCCGATTGTCAGACCCTCGGCCTTTCCGTGAAAGATCAAGGAGAATAGCTCCTGCAGATATAGAGGATGTATGTAGACACTTGAAGGATTTGCTAGAGACAGGGATAATCAAGGAGTCAAGGAGCCCGTATGCTTCTCCTATAGTAATTGTTAGGAAGAAGAATGGCAAAATCCGTACGTGTATAGACTACAGAACCCTCAACAGCAAGACCATACCCGATCAATATACCACCCCTCGGATTGATGATGCTCTTGATTGTTTGGCTGGAAGTTGCTGGTTCTCTGTATTAGACCTTCGGAATGGGTATTACCAAATACCCATGTCTGAATCAGACAAAGAGAAAACAGCCTTTATCTGCCCATTAGGGTTTTATCAATTTGAGAGGATGCTGCAGGGGGTCACGGGAGCCCCTGCGACATTTCAACGTCTAATGGAAAAGGCAGTTGGAGATATGAACTTGCTCCAGGTACTAGTATATCTTGATGACCTTATTGTGTTTGGAGCTACATTGGAGGAGCATGAGATAAGACTCCTAAAGGTGTTGGATCGCCTTGAGGAGGTAGGTCTCAAGGTTTCATTGGACAAGTGTCAAATATGTAGGAACAAGGTCAAATATGTCGGTCATATAGTCTCAGCGGATGGAGTATCAACTGACCCAGATAAAACCGAAGCAGTTGGTAAATGGCCGCAGCCAACTGATCTGAAGTATCTCCGGTCTTTCCTGGGTTTCTGTGGTTATTATAGGAGGTTTGTGGCAAACTACTCTGCTATAGTTAAGCCTTTGACTGACCTTACCAAGGGGTATCCTCCGGTTAGAAAAGAAAAAAAACAAAAGTCTCTCTCTGGTCAAACTTACCATCATGTGTCAGAACCATTTGGGTTTAGATGGACTGATTCCTGCACTGAAGCCTTTCATAAGATCATTGACTGTTTGACTCATGCTCCTGTATTAGCATTTGCTGATCCTACACGGCCATATGTCTTGCATGTGGATGCCAGCCTGAAGGGGCTTGGGGCTGTGTTGAATCAGGTGTATCCTGAGGGGCTACGTCCCATTGCATTTGCTAGCCGAGGGCTGAATGCTGCTGAACAGAGGTATCATATCCACCAGCTGGAATTTCTCTCTCTTAATTGGGCGGTGGTGGAGAAATTTCACGACTATTTGTATGGTGTGAAATTTACTGTTGTGATGGATAACAATCCGCCCACTTATGTGTTGACCACTGGAAAGCTCAATGCCACTGGTCATAGGTGGCTTGCTGCCTTGGCGACTTATGATTTTGAGGTCAAGTATCGTCGTGGTCATACAAACATTGATGCGGATCTACTATCAAGGTGTTGGAATGACTCGCATACTGATATCTGGAAACATCTTTCAGAGGTTGAGGTGAAAGGAATATGCAATTGTATCCATTTGGGATACTCAGCCAATGCAGAGCAACTAGTCGACAGGTTGGGAGTGCCTGCAGAAGCTATTCCTAAGCTATACGTTTTTGCAACTAATCTTGGAATGGGGCAGTTGGAACAATTCACTAGAGGTGATTTGAGGAAGAGTCAAGAGATCGATGGTGTCACAGGAGTGGTAAAGAAGTTTGTGAGTGCAGATTTGTGGCCATCAGATTTGAGTCAGTATCCCCAAGAGGTAATGTTAATGAAACGTGAGAATGAGAAGCTGAAAATCAAGGATGGATTATTGCACAGAGTTGTGAAGGATGTATCAGGAAATGAAACATTTCAATTAGTGTTACCTGATAAGTTCCGGTTACAATGATTACGGCTTTACATGATGATTTGGGACATTTGGGAGTGGAACGCACGACGAGTCTGATCAGGGACAGGTTCTACTGGCCACGAATGGCACAGATGGTAGAAAACTATGTAAAAAATTGTGGCAGTTGTGTTTCATGGAAGACTACTCGTACAAGGGCAGCTCCGTTGCATCAGATAACTTCTGGGGGTCCTATGGAGTTGGTGTGTATTGATTTTCTGACTCTGGAGGCTGATACAGCCGGGTTCAGTAATATACTGGTTGTCACAGATCATTTTAGTAGATATGCGCAAGCATATCCTACCAAAGATCAAAAAGCCGTCACTGTAGCTATGGTGTTGGTCGAGAAGTTTTTTGTCCATTATGGATTACCAGCCCGAATCCATTCGGATCAGGGTTGGGATTTTGAAGGAAGAGTGATCCAAGAACTATTGAAGAGTTTAGGTATTTGGAAATCCTGGACAAAACCCTATCACCCCCAGTGTAATCCTCAGCCAGAACATTTCAATAGAATGTTGCTGTCAATGTTAGGATCTTTGAACACTACACAGAAACGGCAGTGGAGTCGTTATGTGAGTCAGCTTGTACATGCGTACAATAGTACGAAGAGTGACGCCACCGGATATTCACCGTATTACCTCATGTTTGGTAGGAAGGCTAGGCTACCGGTGGATATTTGTATGAGACCGAGGAAGAGAGAGTCAGTCATTCTCAATATGTGGAGGGACTGAAAAGAGATTTGAAACGAGCCTATGATCTTGCAGAAGAAGCAGCATCTAAAGTGCACATGAGAAACAAAAAAGCTTACGATAAAGTCGTAAGACACCAGACGTTGACTAAAGGGGACAGAGTGCTCATGGAGAATCTTGGTCTTCATGGAAAGCATAAACTGCAAAGTAGATGGAATCAATTGCCATATGTGGTCATGAATAAATACCAAGATTTGCCTGTATACACCGTAAAGCCAGAGAGTGTGATGGGTCGTTCAAGAGTCCTTCACAGAGATCACTTATTGCCTGTTGGGCAGATGGTTAGGATCTCCTCAGAGGAAGACTCATTGCTTTCCATGAATAGGCCTATAACCCGACATCAGAGAGGTACCCGTTATGATAGCGGTCGTAACATGCATTTTTCTGTATCACAGAGTCTAAGAGACGATGAAGCGAATAGTGTGACAGAAAATGAGTTTGAGACATGTTGTCATAAAAAAAAGCATCACGAGACTCTTAAAAAACAAATTCATGGCACAAGTGAGGATGAGACTTTTGAAGAAGAGCCTGGAGAAATTCTCACTGCAGATGTGAATCTTCCAGATAATACTGTAGATTTGTGCAATGGAGTAGAAGATTTTCAGGATGTGGAAAAAACAGGTGGGCAAGAGAGAAGCCCAGAACCCCCACAGTTAGAAAGAGATGGTTTGATAAGTGGTGTAGAAGAAAATATTGAGGTGAATTTCCCTAGAAGATCTCAAAGGGAAGTGAAACCTGTCCTCAAACTTACTTATGATGAGTTGGGGAAAACTACAGATCATCCCCTGACTATTGTTCATACGGGAATAGTAATTAAAATAGGTTGAATTTCCATCTAATAGGTGTTAGGTCTCATGGGGCATGAGGACCATTTAAAGGGCGGGAGAGTGTTGCCCAGGTTTGAATCTGTTAGAGGTTTCAGATTTAAATAGTTTTTAAAGTTTCACTGAGCATCAGCACCAGCACGACAAGACAGAGAACCACAGCTCGGCTGGAGTGACAGACACCTGTTCAAGTGCCCCCCCACTATGGAGGACAAAACCTGCAAAAATAATAAATAAATTCATAAATAAATAAATGTAATAATAAGAAAATAAATAAAGGAATAAATGTCTTGATAAAACAAATATAATTAGTTTTAAATGAAAGTTATTCCTGAATTTATATTTGTAGACTTTTTTTTCCTTTATTTATTATTTTCTCTTTTATTTTTATTCTTTAAAAACGTTTTTTATGCTTTCATTTGTTTTTGTTCTTTATTATTATTTATATATGCATTCATTTATTTGTATATTTATTTATTCCCACCTGTATTTATTTCCATATTTAAATATTCCCACATGTATTTATTTTTATATTTATGCTTACATTTCTGTCTCTTGTATGATAATTATGTGCAGAAGTGTAGTGGTAAAAAAAGAGGTGGGTAAACTATAAATTCTGGTGCACCACGACATGGTCACCCGGTAAGGTGGGCCACTGCCTACCGGTGTATGTGTATCCTGATGACATCGCTATAGGCTATCATTTGATGGTACTTCCAAGGGTATCAATGGTTGTTCCCTCATCATAGGTCACACAATCACTATTCAATTCATACATTCATTTAAGTTCTTGTTAAAGAGACTCAAGAAGGAATAATATGGTTGAAATTTATAAAGTTTACTAAATGACAAAACAGTGAGAACTAAAATATTTAAGAGAGATAGAGAGGGAGGCTTATATCCAGGGCTGCTGGCATCAGGAGGAGGGCTGCTGTCTTGACGGCGCTTAAAAAATTGCCAGATGTCCATTTTTTTATGGACTATGAATGAATTCATTCATTATACATGTAGGCAGTAGTGCGGGAAGAAGCCCCCCTCGTCATAGCATCAGCTTGTGGACCGCCTTGTGGACTTACATAATTTTGTAGCCTACTTAGAAACGTGAAATAAAAATAAATAAATTAAAATAGACATAACATATTGTGTTTGATAATGTAGTGAGTGTTCAAGCAATGGAGAAAATGAAATAAAGTTTGAATTTGTCATGCTTGGTTTGTTCCGATCAGAGCATGCGCGGAGAGCGCATTTCTGAATATTCCACTCCGCTTGCTCATTACGCTCAGGGTCGCGCGCTCAACCCAGAATGACCTGCTGGTTCGAAAATATGTAGAATAAGGGCTGCCTGCCTCCGACTAAAGTTTTTTTCTAATCGACTAGTAGTTGTTCATTTTAGCCATTAGTGGACAAATCGCCCCTATATTAATTTAATTACTTAAATAGGCTATACAGGATGGATGAGCGTTAGCCTAATAGAGCCGCTCTCAAGCGCACGCCCGCACGCAAAAAGCTTGCCACAAAGAACCGGCGAAAGTAATTATTAATGTGTCAAAAATAGCAAGGAGACATTTAATTGTTTATTAATAAACTGGTGTTTTCTGTGTCCCTGCAAAGATGAAGTTGACGATGCGGACCTACAGGCAGTTGGTTGATAAAACATTGATCAAAATTAAGATACAATTTATACAAAACGATTTTTTTTTACAAATATTTATTCTACAAAACAAAACTCAATGAAGTGTTCAAAAATTATGTCTTATGTATACTTTGGGCTAGTGACTGATGAATCTTGATGCAGTCTGCTGCTTGCTGGCTATGCAAGAGATTGGTCAACACTGACAGTAATGCAGCGCAATATGAAAGACTTCGTCTTAGGTTTAACAACCTATGCAACTAATAATGAACAATATAAAACTAAAACGGCATAAGCTTAATTTAAAATGGCTTAGGAACTATAGGCTATTTAGAGGTGGATAAACGCACTTTGGAGGTGGATAAACGCACTTTGGAGGTGGGTAAACGCTATTTCCGAATTTTAGGAGGTGCGTAAACGGCGTTTACGTGCGTTTAGCCTCCAATCCCTGATTATTTGGGCGGGTCCTGCTCACCATTGGATTATGGTAGATTGAAGCGTGTGCTCGATTACTCTTGACCTGTTTTGATGTGACGTCAGGTCATGGCCATATCCTGTAAACTATAGCTATTTGTGGGGCTAAAAACATAAGAGCTTAAGTCAGTCCAAGATTTATTGGTTATACTACAATCACAAAATAAATGGGGAGCTGTTTCTCCAACAAAACCACAAAATTAGCAAGTTATATAAATGATATGATTTAACCTTATGCTTTTCTTTTTATTCTGTGTATATAACTTCATATTTTGATGTCCGCAAATCCATAATATTGTTCCCCGTCTGTCGCTCACTTCGACGTCGTGTCGAAGAAGCGACACTAGGGGTCTCTCTTGAGCGCCGAAAGATACCTCTGATCTATGAAAAAAGGCCAATGAGAGTTGGCGAACAGTATTTGCATACTCCGCCTCCGGATACGGATATAAAGGCGAGAGAAATACGCTCGTTCATTCAGTAATTTTCTTCGGAGCCGAAGGTCGTGTGTATGCTGACTGCTGCGTATTACACTGCTGATCCTGCTTCTGATCCTCTGACACTCTGCTGCTGTTGGATTTACGGCGCACTACAGCGGCTGTTTTTCTCTTCTCTGCCGGCGTGCAGTTTGCCCCTGGGCGCTTCGACAGCGCAGAGTTTGAAAGAGTTCCACTATATAAAGAGTTATATTTCTCATAAAGAGTTTATTTCTCTAAAAGAGCAATACATAGCGGTGTTGAACGCCCTTTTCAGGGCGCGTCTTTTTAAAGATGCCATTCAAACCCTGTGTAGTTCCTGGATGCGGTAGAGTGCTCTCCGCTTCTGACGGCCACAGGCGCTGTCTCGTGTGTCTGGGCGCCGATCACACCGAGGCTGCGTTTGTGGATGGCTCATGTTCTCACTGCGAGAATATGACCATGGTAACGTTGCGGTCGCGGCTTGCTTTCAATAGAAAGCACGCCACTCCAGCCGCCCCCCGTATCGCTCCTTCTTCCCACGGGATTGAGGACGATGCGGTTGGCGCTGGAGGCGATTTGGGGAGGGCAGCGGGTGCGCTTCCGCCGGGCACGTCCCCTCGGACCACCCGCCCCCCGACACGCTCGTTTACCTCCGTCCAGTCTCGAGGTAACGGCGACTCGCCTCCGGGCCGGTCTGCCTATCCTCTTGAGCCTGAAGCCGATGAGCTCGCCACTCCATCGGAGAGCGCGGCGTCTGACGCTGACTCCTCCCCTGGACTGCCGCCTTCGGGCCAGCAGGCCCAGGTTGAGGCGGATGCGCAGATGTCCAACATGCTTGCCCGGGCCGCTGTCGGGGTGGGGTTGGACTGGAAACCTCCATCCTCCCCACACCCGTCACGGTTGGATGACTGGTTCCTGGGGTTTGGGCGCCGCTCACAGCCACGCCCCCCCCCGGTCCCGTTTTTCCCGGAAGTGCATGACGAGCTGACGTCGTCATGGAGAGCCCCGCTCTCCGTCCGTCAAAAGCCCTGCTCGTCCGCTCTCGCTACCCTCGAAGGCGGAGAGGCCCACGGGTACACGGCGATTCCCCAGGTGGATAGGGCAGTTGCGCTCCATCTTTGTCCCGGTGACCCTACCACCTGGCGCGGGCGCCCTGTACCCCCTTCCAAGGCCTGTAGGACTTCATCCTCCCTCAACAACAAAGCCTACAGCGCCGCGGGACAGGCCGCCTCCGCCCTGCATGCCATGGCTCTCCTGCAAGTCCACCAGGCCAAGGCGCTCAGAGATCTGCACGAGGGTAGCCCTGATCCCGACGTGTTGCAGGAACTGCGCTCAGCGACCGACCTCGCCCTCAGGGCCACGCAGGTCACCGCGCAGGCACTCGGGCAGGCGATGGCCACCCTAGTGGTCCAGGAACGTCATCTGTGGCTCAACCTGGTCGAGATGCGTGAGGCCGACAAAGTTCGCTTCCTCGACGCCCCTGTCTCCCAGCTTGGCCTCTTCGGCGACACCGTCGAGGACTTTGCCCAGCAGTTCTCCACGGTGAAAAGACAGACGGAGGCCATCTCACACATCCTGCCTCGCCGCAAACCTGCCGCCAGGGCCACTGCCCCGTCTGCTCGCCGAGGGCGTCCTCCTGCGGCTAAGAAATCTGCTCCGCCTCAACCCGGGCCCAGCTCTCAGCCCCTGCGTCGAGCACACCGCAAGAAGCAGACGCCCCCCGTCTCCCGGACTCCCTCGAGGACCCGGAAGGCTCCCAGGCGGTCCTGAGACGGACGACCCAGCGACGCAGACGTTAGCTCCGGAGGTGGTAAGACCACTCCGTCCCCCGGTGGAGGGCCGGGAGGAGAATCTTTTGTTCTTAAACAATTTAATTTGCCGCCCCCCCTTAGATGGGGTTGCGGTACCCACATTCTCAGTAAAAGAGCTATTTCCTGTGTCTCTGGGTCACCTGGCCCGCAAATGCCGTTCTCACGGCACTTTGCCCTTAGATCCCGACAGTCCTGGCCTCCTGGACACGGACCACCCGTCTTCAGCCACACGACTGTCCCCCGGCCGGCCGGTTCCGACGAGTCTAGAGGGCGCCTACCCAGGACCTCCTCCTCAGTCGCTAACCCGCCCCCTGCCGGGTGTGCGGAGCAAGGTAAGTGCTTTGAGTCTTTTCTCAGCACCTCAGCCGCGGGTCGCCCCGTCACCGCCCAACGCTGCCCTACCTGCTCCGCCCCGCTGCGAAGCCCCGCCGGGTACGTCAAAATTAATCGTCCCTTTAGTGCCCCTAGCGCAGAGGTTGGACGCGTGGCTTTCACTTCCCAACCCATCTCGCTGGCTGGCACGGACCATCCGACTCGGTTACGCAATTCAGTTTGCCAGGCCCCCGCCCCCCTTCATGGGCATCCGCTTCTCCGCAGTACACGGCGAACACGCCCACTCCCTGCGCGCGGAAATCGCGACTCTTCTGGCCAAAGACGCGATAGAGCCTGTCCCTCCAACCGAGATGAAGAAGGGTTTCTACAGCCCCTACTTCATCGTACCCAAGAAAGGCGGCGGCTTACGACCAATCTTGGACCTGCGAGTTCTCAACCGAGCGTTGCACAAACTCCCGTTCAAAATGCTCACGCAGAAGCATATTTTAACCTGCGTCCGGCATCTAGATTGGTTCGCAGCGGTAGACCTGAAGGACGCGTACTTCCACGTCTCTATCCTGCCCCGACACCGCCCCTACCTGCGGTTTGCGTTCGAGGGCCAGGCGTATCAGTACAAAGTCCTCCCCTTCGGCCTGTCTCTGTCCCCTCGCGTCTTCACGAAAGTCGTAGAGGCAGCTCTTGCCCCGCTCCGAGAAGCCGGCATCCGCATACTCAACTACCTCGACGACTGGCTCATCCTAGCCCACTCGCGAGAGTTACTATGCGCTCACAGAGACCAGGTGCTCAGGCACCTCAGCCGTTTGGGGCTTCAGGTCAACTGGGAAAAGAGCAAGCTCACTCCAGTTCAGAGCATCTCTTTTCTCGGGATGGAGTTAGACTCGGTCTCAATGTCCGCACGTCTCACAAAGGAGCGTGCTCAGTCAGTGTTGAACTGCCTCGCCGCCCTCAGGCCGGGCACAGCGGTCCCCTTAAAACTTTTCCAGAGGCTCCTGGGGCATATGGCATCCGCCGCGGCGGTCGCGCCGCTGGGCTTGATGCATATGAGACCGCTCCAACACTGGCTTCGGACCCGAGTCCCGAGACGAGCATGGCGCCGCGGCACGCACCGGGTAACAATCACCCCCGCCTGCCGACAAACATTCAACCCCTGGACAGACCTCTGTTTCTTACGGGCTGGAGTACCCCTACAGCAGGTGTCCAGACGCGTCTTGGTCACAACCGACGCCTCCAGATTGGGTTGGGGCACTGTCTGCAACGGGCACGCAGCCTCAGGCCGTTGGAAAGGGGCCCAGCTGCGTCGGCACATCAACTGCCTCGAGTTGTTGACCGTCCTCTTTGCCCTGCGGAAGTTTCTCCCATTAATTCGGGACGAACATGTCCTAGTCAGGTCGGACAGCACCACTGCGGTCGCGTACATAAATCGCCAAGGCGGCGTACGCTCCCGTCACATGTCACAACTCGCCCGTCGTCTCCTCCTTTGGAGCCAGCACCGACTCAAGTCGCTGCGTGCCACTCACATCCCCGGCAACCTCAATGTGGTAGCGGACGCGCTGTCACGACAACACTTGCCTGGTGGAGAGTGGAGGCTTCACCCCTACTCGGTTCAGCTGATTTGGGAACGGTTCGGCAAGGCCCAGGTAGACCTGTTTGCCTCCCGAGAGACCTCCCACTGCCCGCTCTGGTACGCCCGTTCAGAGGCTCCCCTTGGGACAGATGCACTGGCACACAGCTGGCCAGTGGGGCTGCGCAAGTACGCATTCCCCCCAGTGAGCCTTCTTGCACAGGTGCTGTGCAAGGTCAGGGAGGACGAGGAGCAAGTCACTCTCGTGGCTCCCTACTGGCCCACCCGGGCCTGGTTCTCGGACCTCGTACTCCTCGCGACAGCCCCTCCCTGGCGAATTCCTCTGAGGAAGGACCTTCTTTCTCAGGGACGGGGCACGCTCTGGCATCCGCACCCAGACCTCTGGAATCTCCATGTCTGGTCCCTGGACGGGACGCGGAAGATCTAGCTGGCCTACCACCCACGGTCGTAGCCACGATCAACCAAGCCAGAGCCCCTTCTACCAGGCAACTCTACGCCCTGAAATGGCATCTGTTCGTCAATTGGTGTTCTTCCCGGGCAGAAGACCCACAGAGGTGCGCAGTTAGGTCAGTGCTCCTGTTTCTACAGGAGAAGTTGGAGGGGAGGCTGTCCCCGTCCACCTTAAAGGTGTATGTTGCTGCTATCGCAGCTCACCACGACCCAGTAGACGGCAAGTCTCTGGGCAAGCACGACTTAATCGTCAGGTTCCTAAGAGGTGCCCGGAGGTTAAATCCCTCCCGGCCAAACCTGTTCCCCTCCTGGGATCTCTCGGTGGTCCTCGCCGGTCTTCAGAGATCCCCTTTCGAGCCGCTAGAATCAGCCGGACTCAGGGCCCTCTCTCTAAAGACGGCCCTGCTGATCGCGCTCGCCTCCATCAAGAGGGTCGGGGACCTGCAAGCGTTCTCTACTAACGACACTTGCCTGGAGTTCGGTCCGGCAGACACTCATGTGATCCTAAGACCTCGACCGGGCTATGTGCCCAAGGTTCCTACCACGCCCTTTAGAGATCAGGTAGTGAACCTACAAGCGCTGCCCCGGGAGGAGGCAGACCCAGCCCTCTCACTATTGTGTCCAGTACGTGCTTTGCGTGCCTACCTGGAACGCACCCAGAGCTTCAGACGCTCTGAGCAGCTCTTTGTCTGCTTTGGAGGACAGCAGAAAGGGAATGCTGTCTCCAAACAGAGGTTGTCTCACTGGGTGGTGGAGGCCATTCAGTTGGCCTACCACACCCAGGCCGTGCCACCCCCCTTACGGGTGCGGGCCCACTCCACTAGGAGTGTGGCATCCTCATGGGCACTGGCTAGGGGCACCTGCAGCTTGTGCACGTGCAAAATACCTGCCCGCTTCTGTGTCAGCAGTACACAGAAGTGTGTCGAAGTGAGCGACAGACGGGGAACGTCTTGGTTACGTATGTAACCTCCGTTCCCTGATGGAGGGAACGAGACGTCGTGTCTTCCCGGCCACGTCGCTGAGCCGAGCCGCTGAGATGCCCGGAACACTCCCGGCTCCTCAGAAAAATCCTGAATGAACGAGCGTATTTCTCTCGCCTTTATATCCGTATCCGGAGGCGGAGTATGCAAATACTGTTCGCCAACTCTCATTGGCCTTTTTTCATAGATCAGAGGTATCTTTCGGCGCTCAAGAGAGACCCCTAGTGTCG
Organism: Moxostoma hubbsi; assembly: GCA_032164185.1. Taxonomy (NCBI): domain Eukaryota; kingdom Metazoa; phylum Chordata; class Actinopteri; order Cypriniformes; family Catostomidae; genus Moxostoma; species Moxostoma hubbsi. The sequence goes on from JAVLUX010000012.1 coordinate 2,486,585, forward strand.
CTTCTTCGACACGACGTCTCGTTCCCTCCATCAGGGAACGGAGGTTACATACGTAACCGAGACGTTTTCTGTTGTTATGATTGTTCATTGTAAAAGATACAATCATGCTTCATTTCCCTGATCATGTATGTATGTATGTATAAGTTCTGCATTAAAAAATAATCTATAGCTGACGCTTCACATCTAGAGAGTTGCGCAACTTGCGAATGAAGTGGATAACCACGCATCAAATGACTATGTTTCATTTAGAGTAGAGGTGCTTGTTGATGGTTTAGGAGAGCTGTAGGCCGGTATGAATGTCGAAGCACATCCTAGATTGTTAGACTCTCTGCAAAACGTTTCCCTGCATATTCTAAATCTGTGCGAGTCAGGGGGTGCTAAGGTGGGACGTCCATCTTATTTGCTTCCGATAAACTTGAGCTCTCATCCAATGATGCACTGGAGCTACGCAAGACCGCCTCTCTCATTTCCATGTTGCATGTAAAAATAAATACATGTATAACTAAATAAATATATATGGGAATATATAAATATGGAAATAAATATATGTGGGAATAAATAAATATAAAAAAATAAATGAACACATAAATAAAAAAATAAAAAAAGAATGCAAAATAAATGAATAAATAATTTTTTTTTTTTTACAAATAAATAGAGAAAATAATAAAGGAATAAAGTCATACAATAATAAATTCAGGAATAAATTTAATTAAAAACGAATTATATTTGTTTTATCAAGCCATTTATTCCTTCATTTATTTTTATATTATTACATTTATTTATTTATTATTTTTACAGGTTTGGGCCTCCATACCCCACCACCACAGTCTCCACTAGAGACCGAAACCGGAGCTGGCGCTTCTGAAGCCGCTGAAGACAGCAGAGACCCGCCGGTGAAAGGTAGGTTAACGTACATTACCAGTTTGACAGCCTTAAAATGAAGGTCTATCTATTACTTTTCCCCTTATTAAAAACCCTGATTATTATAGATGCCCGGGTCGATGCCCGGGTGTTGTTCTGCTTTCTAAATCTGTGCCTGATTCTTAGTTGTAGGATAATTCATTCAACATGTCTAAATCTCTAAAAATCTGTTTTTGTCTGACAGGTTCCAAGTGGGAGGTAAGCATCATAACTCTCTAGTACAGATACATATTCTAATACACTTGTATTTATTATCAGTGTGCAACATAGTGTGTAGATGAAAAGATTTTTCACAAAAGTAACTCAAAATAATCAGTTCTGCGTTGTATGAAACAGCATTTGAAACAAAATGAAACATGACACACTCTTTTTTTATCTTTAAAAAAACATATTTAACACCACCAAATATAACACCACCACTACATACACTGATTGTTTTCAGTTTTACACCTCTTTTAACATTTAATGCAGTTACTATTTGTTCGTTCTGAGCAAAAATAGTATTTTTTGTTCCACAGCCTCCTTTCCAAAAGGTTACCGGTTCGATCAAAATAACAGAAGACACTTGTCCCCAGGCCTTTATATATATAAGAGTATAGAATATACAGGAAATGAATGTACATTGTGCACAATTTAAACCCATTCAAAATATCAAGCTGTGGATCATTTAACCGACATGTCATGTACAGACATTTACCTGCTATCTACTGCCTCAACCAAATCTTTTGAATATATTTCACAGTTTAGAGACTGATGGGATGAAATGAGATGATGGGACCACCAATGAGACGGGTGCCCCAGGTTATTTGCAGGACCAAAATCATGTTGGAATATTTCAAATCAATAGTAGCTACAACATGTTCTCTTGAAACAAAATTGCAGCTTGACGACAGAAAAGACAAAGGACATATTATTTAGACAACATGTGACTGAAAATGTGTGCATGTTTTGCCAAGTTTAATTCAATCTGCTGTTTACAATGCAGAAAAATATACTTCTTACTCTTATGTTGCCCCCTATAATAAAACCTTGACTTCAAACTATCCATGCTTTAAACACATCTTCCAAATCACTTCCGGATCAAATTAGAATCAAAGTGAAAAGTGGAATAGAGAATTAAACTAAGCAATGTTATAGTTTATAATTCATTTGTGGCTGTGTGTACAGTATTATTATACTGATGTTAATGTCCATCTTCTCAAGCATGAGGATGCCTCGATTAAGATGTTTCAGCACATGGTTGATCAGAGACTGAAAGAGGTGATGGGAAACTATGGATTGAATCCAGTTAAAGATCTTCCCTTTATTAAGGAATTAATTCAGGGAGTCAAAACTCTAGATCAGGTAAAAACTTATTTAGTGCCTTTCAGGATGTGGTGATTAAGTTCAGCTTTATAAAGTATAAAATTGTCTTATATGTAGCATTCTTTCTTTGCAGGAGAAATCTTTCCTGTATGAGATTGTGGCAAATAAACAGAACGGCATTGATGTGGACAAATGGGACTATTTTGTGAGGTAATTAGTATTTTAAAGGATTTTTACATTATTATTATTCATGGTGCTTTATTACCATGGCAACTGCCTAGCAACCAAATGAGCTCACCCTAGCAACAGAGTAGCAAAACAATTTTTGGGTTGGCTCATTTGACTCAGGTTGGCAAGCTTTCCTGAAGTATCACATTTCCAACTGCCTATCCATGCCCTAGCAACCATTTAGTGCACCCTAGCAACCATATAGCAACATGCTTCATTCATCTCTCTACCTAAGAACATCATACACACGTAGGGATTTGTTATTTTGACCTCAGCTGTCAAGCAGTCTTTGTATTTTCACCTTGGTAACATCCTAGCAACCATATGGAACCCCCTAACAACCATATTTTAATACCATCTCTGCACCAGAACATCGTTAAGACACAGGATTGGGCTCATTTGACGCAGAATAGAGATCAGCCTTTTTAATTATTACCCTGGAAACACTCTGGCAGCTACATGTAACTCCTTAGCAACCATAGAAGTACACCTGTAGTATCTCTGCACTTGAACATCTTACAGACGTGTGTGTGGGCTCGTTTCAATTGGGGCAGTGTACTGATGCCCTTAGAGATACATTTTGCCATGGCAAGCACTGCTCACATTTTCTTCTGGAAATGTACCTGTCTAGTTATTAATATTATAGTGGGATTTCAGTCTATGACAGCCCTAGAGACGGAGGTATAAAATACAAATAAATTCACATTTCAAAATGACGTTTGGCACAATGAGTCTTGCCTGAGATGTCCTTTGACTAATTTTGGAGCCTGTCTGAAATGTGTTAGCAAAATAACTTAGCATTTTTTATTAAATAATTTTTCCACTGCTAATTAATTATTCATGTGAATTCAATGCATTTAAAACTTCTGCTATGTTGGTATCTGAATCTTAGATTTCCCCAGCATGAGAACAGGTTAAGATTGAACAGCTGAAGATAATGAAATTGTTGTTACTCTGTAAATGTGGCTCAAGTTTTGATTTATTGCTCTACGTTGTTTTTATTATTTTACAGAGATTGTCACTACCTCGGCATTCCAAACAATTTTGATCTTCAGCGTCTGCTGAAATCTACACGAGTGTGTGAGGTGGAAAATGAAGGGGAGAAAAAACAGTGTATCTGCTTCAGGGACAAGGTACATGATAAATCACATTTTCATTTTTACTTATATAAAATCAGGAGCGCTTCAGCTTGTCTGGGGGTGGTTGTCCTGCAGTGGCCACAAAGTTTGTATTTTGGTCACGGGGATATGCAACACAAAATTACATTATTTCATTGCCATATTCCACAGGCGAAAACATTTCATTTTGAATTGATATCATGGATAAAAAATATCATAAATATATAAACTTACTATCTTGAATAAAGTGTTTGTTCTTTTAAATGAACCATTCTGTAATTAATATATCACATGCCTTTGTGTCTCGGTCTGTGCTCTAGTTCATTGTTTTTGTCTCTCACAGATGGCAGATACAATTTACGACATGTTTTACACCCGATACACTCTCCACCGTCGGGCCCTCCAGCACAAGACCTGCTACATCATTGAAGACATGTGGGTTTTGTGTCCAAAAGAGCAGATCTATTGACCTGTATCATGTGACGTCACTATATGACCAGTTAAGATTTATCTTTGAAGTGACACGGCTTCATTTAGCTAAACTGAAGCAGCGATGAAGTGATCAGGGATAAAACATGCTCAAATCAAAATCAAATCACTTTATTGTCACATGACATGTACACAAGTGCAACAGTAGGTGAAATTCTTGTGTGCATGACAGTGACGAGACATATACCAATTACAATAAACAACATATTTACACAACACAATAATAATTGCTCATTTATACAGACATGTCCGTTATCTGTACACGTGTCAATTATACGTATGAAAAGCGTAATCGAGTCGGACACAGTTAAACTGGAAATGCACAAATGATAATTAAAAAGCACTATAATGTCAATAAAAGCACATTGTAAGATTATGAAGGACAGACTTTATTCACACCACAAGACTGTAATGTACTCATGTTATTCATAGACACTGACGTGCCTCAGATGCTTTCTGAGAGTTAAAAGCAGCACTTTCATACAGACGGGATCATCACAGACACTTTAATATTTTGCACAAATAAGAAAACAACAAATATTTGTAACTTGTTTATGAAAGATGTTTTGTGCCGCTGGACGCGTGTACTCGCCGGTCACACATCATACTTGGCAGCGTTCGGAGATATATCGTGGATAAAATATATTTTAATGCCCGTGAAAGTCAAATTTGGTTCTGACTTAAGATCAGTATACACCTTTTCTAGAACTCGGCATGGATCAAAAGCCCTTTTTCTTAATATCGTTTCTCAGGTGTTTTTCCATTGTTTATTCCCGAGGAATATGTGACGTCACTGAAATAGGTCAAAACATTTCTTTTATGTGTGTTTGTATAGCTCTGGGCCTGTATTCACAAACAAATATTAAGGCTAAAATTAGCTCCTACCATGCAAATTTACATGTGGCGGCTTCACGCTATTCTCCCTCTCATCCACGCCCAACTCACCACACGCCCCACAGAGAGCGAGAACCACATTATAGTGACCATGAGGAGGTTACCCCATGTGACTCTACCCTCCCTAGCAACCGGGCCAATTTGGTTACCCCATGTGACTCTACCCTCCCTAGCAACCAGGCCAATTTGGTTGTTAAGGAGACCTGACTGGAGTCACTCAGCACGCCCTGGATTCAAACTCACGACTCCAGCGGTGGTAGTCAGTGTCAATACTCGCTACCCAGACCCCCTTGAGTCTATGCATTTTAATAATATAACATTTTAATTTTAAAAACATTATATTGAAATAGACTTTAAACAAAGTTATTGTCTGAATCATGAGGGTATTTTTTTTATTGCAAAGTTAGTTAGAGATGCAACTAACTCTCCCACGAATCGAAACAACCCAATTACACCAGAGATTAAGGTTTTAACAACACGCGTGCTCTCTGGACACATGCAAAATGTAACTGTGTAGCACGGATGAATTGGACATTTCTGGCATCCGTCAGCACATCGACCGACAATTCACAGCGCTTGTTTTTCTGTGGATGGTCGCTCACTGCAGAGAAATAATGGCGGCATTCACAGCAATTTTACATTTGTTAAATATATTCCACTATCTGTCTATGAGGAAACTGCTGACAAATAACGTTTTTCTGTACATCAATTACTTTGGGCGATGTATAAGAGAGCACGCTTATAAAATGTGACGTCATCTATGGTCAAATCCACCTTCTCTTAAATCCTTTTAAGCAAAAACTCTTAGCTAGGATCTCTTTGGAGAACTTCTAGTGGTAAGATAAACATCTCTGTGAATATGGGTCCTGATATTTCTCTTGGATTAACTTGAGTTATTTATCTGTGCATGTTTGTTTCTCTTTGTACATTAGGATCACTAAAGCCCTCTTAGAGGCTGATGACAAGCTGAGACCCGAATGCAAAATCTCAGACTCCATAGATGATATGGCAGACTACACTGAACTCACAGGTACGATGACTGGATAGAAATGACAGTGGCCAGAAAAGTAGCACAGAGGATATCTACTCATTTTTATTGGCTCTACTCTACCCATGTGCTATTGTATACTTACAGTATGACCACTTTTATAATCAAGACAAGATGAATATTACGAGTAACCTGTTCTCCACCCCAAACATTCTTACAGATGGCATCTTTGAAGAGATCCTGAACTACTCTAACCCTGACCCTGTCAAACAAGGAAACATGAAACAGGCTCAAGACATCCTAAAGAAAATTGTCTGCAGAGAACTGCCAAAGTTTGTCGGAGATGCCCGTCTGAAGCGAGAATTAACAAAGGTACAAGATAACCATCCAAAAACTACAGAACAAGGTTTTATTCATATGTATAATAGCAAGAGATTTACCTTTTTGCTGTGAAAATCTTGGCAGAGATGTTCTTACCTAGGAAAGATACACAGAAATGCGTCTTGTGTAGACAGTATTACACGACTCTCTGGAATACTTGATTCTGATTGGTTTATCGTGACATTCAGTGGTCAGATATTTCCATTATTGCAAAACAAACCCTGACAATGTGGTCAAAACCACTTCTTGTATCATCCTGAAGAGTGTGTGTGTGTGTGTGTGTGTGTGTGTGTGAGTGTGTGTGTGTGTGTGTGTGAGTGTGTGTGAGTGTGAGTGTGTGAGTGTGTATATGTATGTGTGTGAGTGACTGACTGAGTGAGTGAGTGAGTGTGTGTGTGTGTATGTGTGTGTGTGTGTGTGTGTGTGTGTGTGTGTGTGTGTGTGTGTGAGTGACTGAGTGAGTGTGTGTGTGAAAGTGTATATGTATGTGTGTGTGTGTGTGTGTGTGTGTGTGTGTGTGTGTGAGTGACTGAGTGAGTGTGTGAGTGAGTGTGAGTGTGTGAGTGAGTGTGAGTGTGTGTGTGAGTGTGTGAGTGTGAGTGAGTGAGTGTGGGAGTGTGTGAGTCAGTGAGTGAGTGTGAGTGTGAGTGTGTGAGTGTGAGTCAGTGAGTGAGTGTGTGAGTGTGTGAGTGTGAGTCAGTGAGTGTGAGTGTGTGTGTGTGTGTGTGAGTGTGTGCGTGTGAGTGTGTGCGTGTGTGTGAGTGTGTGTGTGTGAGTGTGTGTGAGTGTGTGTGTGTGTGTGTGTGTGTGTGAGTGTGTGTGTGTGTGTGTGTGTGTGTGTATGTGTTTGTGTGAGTGTGTGTTTGTGTGTGTGTGTGTGTGTGTGTGTGTGTGTGAGTGCTCCTTTTAATTAATACACAGATATGAAGCATTGATTGTACATTAACATGTGCATACTTGAGATTTTGGATTAAAAATGATTATTTTTTATTTTTGCTTTAATGTACAAGTGTAAATTCATGTTTTGTGTAATGAATGTGTGTATTAGTTTATTGTAGTATTTAATTACATGAAATATTCCCTTTGTGTCTATTTTATGACTTTTTAATTTACTGATTGAACACTGACCTCCCAAATCCCTTTAGGAAGAGTTAAAGAAAAGCTGGACAGAGAAGTGCGGAGACAACGGACTGACTGCTGAGGACTTTGACGTTTATGTATGTCTTAAAAGTATAAATAAGAAAATCAACATCTTTTCCTCTTCTTCATCTTCACAGATTAACTTTATTATTTGAAATATTTCCTCTCACAGGTGGTTGACATGGGATTTGCTGCAGTGGGCAAAAGCCCCATTGATAATGTATATTTCTATAACAAGAGTGACGACAACAAAGCCTCCAAAATTGAAGAGGTACTCTTGCTTATTTTATACGTTTATCAATCTGAATCCATTCATTCGTGTTCTGTATGATTCAACTGAAACCCTACAAAGAAGAAACATATTGGCCCTGATTTACTAAGATCTCATATAACGGTGCTAATTATCTATGAAATTGAGTGTGTGTGTGATTTAATAATACAAATTGCGAAAATAACTACACAAAACAAAGGAAAACGAAACGAGAAACATATTGGTGGTACTTACACAAATACAATTGGCTCTCAAAATATACATTTTAATATAATTGTGAAGATATAATTTAAGGATTGTATGATATCATCACAGTATCGCTGTTATTTATTGAGCAGTTGTTGAGAATGCACATTTCACTTGAAATACATCATTACGACATCGTAACATTGATGTATTGACCATGGCAAAGTTATCTGAGCACGAGAGAGACACGAGAATTTATATTTAGCAATATTTCCGCAGTTAAAATCATTAAATTACAACTTGATTTGGGCATAAATGACAGAATTAGTAGTTTTTTATGAATATTAACTTAAAGGAATAGTTCACCCAAAAATGAACATTTGCTGATAATGTTCTCACCCGCAGGCCATCCAAGATGTTTATGACTTTCTTTCTTCATCAGAACAGGATTTCAGATTTTTAGGAATGTATCCAGATTTTTAGCTTCATCCAATCCTGTTTTTCTTCAGATGTCCTCTCTCATACCAGTGAAGAGTCATGAATGGCTTGTCAGAGTGTACTACAGAAAAACTGACCAGAAGGTCCAGCAGGAAGCAGAGAAATGTTTTCATGACTGGTGCAAAAGCCATCCAGACATTGACAGTTCGGAAAGTGATAAATCAGGTAACACTTACTGTCCCATAACTGTACAGATTTGTTTCTGTATCTGTGTTTGATCTTTGAGAATGTATGTGCTGGAGACGGCATCTGACACAGCACCAGCCAACACTGATAAAAACCCCATATAGTGAAGACCCTCATGTTGAACATACACAAGTGGGTCACAACTGTGGTAAAAGAAACAATTACACTTGCCATCTTAAATATTTGAATTAGAAATGATAATAAACTTTCCAACGAGGCTACATGAAACATAAGATCATAAACCGTTATTCACTCAGCAGATGCTTTTATCTAAAGAGATTTACAATGTGTCCAAACAAAGAAAAGCACAATAAAGTGAGAAACCTTCAATCTGTAGTATTAATCTGAGCCGTGACAATCAACAGCACTGAACAAGTGTTTTATATATGTATATAATCCTCACAGTTCGACATGAGTTTGGCTGTCACTTACACTGACACGTTGCGTGTGTGCACATGCACTGATGCTTGAGACTGCCCGAGTCTCTGCCTGAAGGAAAGAAGCTTTGTTTTGGTGGTAATTGCATAATTAGTACGATAATAATAATATTTAGATTTTCACGGTTATCGGCCGCCGATATACATATAGTGCAAACCTACTTCCAAATGAAACACTAATGTATTTTACTAGATCAGCTGACTGAAGTGATGTTGTAAGTGCACGTGATGTGTTGCATCTCAGGTTATCTAATTAATAAACATTTTTACACAGCTTTGGTTGATGGTATCACATTGAACTTACATTTGTAAGATGCTGTCTTACACTTTCGATAGCTGCTACATTCTCCGTTATTTACATCAGTTTTATTAGACCAGCAATGCAGACAGGTCTCTCTGCCCCTTTCATTAGATTTGGCAAGCCGCGAGCGATGAGGGCATGAAGTTTCCACACTCCGTTTTGATGGTTGAAGAAATGCATCATCCGGGTACTCGTAGTACACTTCTCATTGCTGCATTCAGTGTACACATACTACTCGCACTACTTAAACTACATAATGGCATCGAATTGCCCTTACAAAAAATCTAAAGCAACAGCTTCAACACCAATGGAGATCTCAGCAACACAATAAGGATCAGCGAGAAATCTTCCCGACATAAATATGCTCATTTTTTCCAGCAGATTTTTGTGATGTCCTCTGCGCTAAACCTAAAACAAAATAAATACAAATATTTCTTTAATAATCTAAAAAGGCATGCCTTTTCCACAGACCCTGAGCCGTCGGAACGTCTACATGGAAAAATCTGCAACTACAAGGTAAACATTTAAATCATAGTATGCAAACTATTAAAATCAAGTAAAAAGATGATTTCTACATACTGTCACAGGTCATAGCAAGCATACAATCCATGCCAATCACTTACGTTATACTACAGTATGTATTGTAGGGGTGTGTGCCCGCCCATTCCCATGATGCACTGCCAAAGTTGCAATGGAGTTGCTCTCCCTACACTCTTAAACTTCATACAGTCACTGAGCACTTTATTAGGAGCACTAGAGTAACAGACAACAGCCTCCCTTTCTCTCAAAACCACAAGATGTAGAAGAACCATTCCTTTGAGATTCTGGTCCATGTTGGCATGATTGTATCACACAACATTTGCACATTTGTCAGCTGCACATTCATGCTGCAAATGTCCAGTTCTACCACATCCCAAAGGTGTTCTACTGGTTCCAGTGACTGGGAAGGCCACTGAAGAACAGTGAACTCATCGTCATATTCATGAAATCAGTTTGAGATGACTTTAGTTTTGTGACATGGTGCATTAATGTGCTGGAAGTAGCAAAAAGAAGATGGGTAAATTGGGGCCATGAAGGGATGCAAATAGTCAGGAACAATACTCAAATAAGTGGTGGCATTCAAGCGATGATGGATTGGTATTAACAGGCCAAAAGTGTGCCAAGAAATCATTCCCCACACCAGCCTGGACTGTTGACACGAGGCAGATTCAGTCCATGGATTCATACTGTTTGTGTCATATTCTGACCCCACCATCTGTGTGCCGCAGCAGAAACAGAGACTCATCAGATCAGGTTATGTTTTTCCAGTCTTCAACTGTCTAGTTTTTGTCATCCTGTGCTCAATGCAGCCTCAGCTTTCCGTTCTTGGCTAACAGAAGTGGAACCTGACGTGGTCTTCAGCTGTTGTAGCCCATTCGACTCAAGGAACGATGTGTTTTGCATTCAGAGATGATTCATTCAACATTAACTGAAGCTCCTGACCTGTATCTGCATGATTTTATGCACCGCAGCCTCATGATTGGCTGATTAGATGATTGCATTATAAATAGGTGAACAATAAAGTGCCCGTGAGTGTATATTTACACACATCTGAATATTTAGCAATAAAATATAAATACATTTTCTTGACTTGAAATTATATTTTTCCATAATATTTAATTCGATTACATCATTCACAATGCATCATGGGATTGTAGTTCATTCCCTCATTGAAGAAGTACACAGTCTTCTACATATTTGTCTTTTTGTCTGATTTTCAAATACTTTTTAGCTTCAAATCAAATTTTGTAATGTTGTGATTCACCTCAGAACTGGCTGATTTGGTTTAGTTTTTGGAAACTACTTTTCGGAAATCACTACGGAAGAAATGAATGAGAGAAAACAAGATGGCTGAAAAAGTGGAAATAAATAAATGATCCTCCACTGTCAATAAACATCAGCAGAACATGTTTTTCATGAGTATTTGAACCTTCTGAAAAATAACCATGATTACTACCTACAGGTTGGAAAACCCTGTCATATGTGACAGTTTTCCAAAGTTCAAATCTACAATAAACTCAATTCAAATTTTCTTAACAAAGAATTGTCTTTTGTGTCCTGCAGATTTTCAATGACCCCATTCATGGTCATATTGAGCTTCATCCTCTGCTGTTGAAGATCATCGATACTCCTCAATTTCAGAGACTCCGTCATATTAAACAACTGGGAGGAAACTATTTGGTGTTCCCTGGTGCCACTCACACTCGCTTCGAACACTCACTTGGGTACGTTTGTTATGTGATGCTTAAAGGGTTACTTCAGGATTTAGCATTAAGCTTTGTATCAGTAGAAAACCAGTAGTATTTTCTAATTACCGAGCTCCCCCCCCCCTCATATCCCCCTGAGACAAGAGATTTATTTATTTTTAGTGTGGAAAAAATCCTCCGATGACGCAAAAATCGTCATTTTGCATCATCGGAGGATTTTTGGTCCAGAGGCTTAAAACTACAGCCAGTATTCCGCATGTTTTCACCACGCCCATATGGGGCGGGATCTCACTCACACACTGTGAAGATTGTGTCAGCCATCTTTCTGTAGAAGCTAAGAAAACAGGCTCTTGCTCTGTGTAGAAAGTTTGTATACAAGTAGGTTAATCACGATGGCGGAAGGTAGTTTTGAAGTTGAAATGGCAGAAGGGGATTAGAAGATCTGTTGTGAGAATCTGATGCTCGCGTCTACCTGTACGTGCCGCAATACAGCGATGAACAGAGGCTGGAGCAGCTGCTGTAGCAGGGGAGCAAAACCTGCTTGTCAGACGGGAGGAAGAGAGTGTTAAATTATATTCAGACTCGAGTTGGGGCGGACTGGTGGTGTCAGTGCTCTCGCTGTGCGCCTATGGAAACAGATAGAGAGTCCTATTGCTGTCGCGAATTTCAGCGATACTGGACGAGATCACTGAATCCGCTGATGAAACTGCACCGATAACATGAGCATGTATAACTGAGCACCCAAGTTTTGTATCATACATGGACAGGGGAGTCCTGGAAACTTATTTTAGGGTCCCGAAGATAAATTGGAAACGCCAGCCGAAGCCCGCAGGGACAAACGGACGGCTTAGTGTAAAGTGAGTATTTTGTTTGTTTTTCTTTTTTGTTACTAAGACGCCATGTACAGAGTTTGGACACCCGGAATTATAATGTTCTTCCCGCATAGTCAGTCAATTTATCAACTAACTCACGATTTATAGAGTCACGATGTATCAAAGCAAGAATAGTTGTATCATATTTTCAGATACTGACGCCTGTAACCGGTAGGCGTGGTTTGGGAGTGGCCTCGTAATGGCAGCAAATCAAGTGCATTCTGGGAGTTGTTGTCTTTCAGCCACATGTGTAAAAAATACATTTTCTGCCTTTTCTCTGTCTAGAATGCTTCAAATTCAAAAATAATTTCACATTTATACTATATAAATGACCAATTTTAAATACACATTCATCTTCCCAGAGGTGAAGTATCCCTTTAAGCAACATCTAGATGTTTTAAACATGTAAGATATACAGTAAAGTGGGACGGGGACATTATCTTCACATATCTACAGTATTCATATAGTGTATGACATCACACAATATAGTTTGTGAGAGAGTACGTTTCACTTTTCATCATTTTAGCATTTTAAAAATCAGTCAAAAATTTTAATTCTTTTAATTTATATAATTTCATGAAATTGCGTTCACAATAATGATACCAGATATTGTCACTGTTTGAACTTATTTTATACACATTTTTAACTAAATATTCTCCAGGTTGGAACTTAATAATGAAAATTTAATTCCTCATCTTACTAAGTGCTACTATATCAAAAGTATTAATACAGTGTTTCCCCTGCCATTATATTAGGGGGGCGCCCCGCCCCTTGCAGGTAAAGTTAATTATATTTTCTATATAGCGCCAGATCACAACAGAAGTAATTTAAGTATACCTTTCCAATAGAACCGGTCTATACCTTGTTCTTTTATCAAACAAACTAAATAGCCCTGAAGTTATTTATCTTATTTACACGACGGCATGTCATTTCTGTCTCTACATGGTCGCACGTTTACTATTCTCCTCAGCTCTCTGTATCGCGTACGGTGGAGTTCCGCCACTATGCACGCGCGCGCGCGCGCGCACACACACAGACACGTTCGCGCGCACACAGGTGAGCATAGGGGTGTTCGATTCCAGGTTTTCTGGTACGGAGGTATGCATAATTACAAACTAGAGTCACTATGACTGTTATCTATTTCTAAAGAGATAAGCTACAAGCTACGTGTAGGATAAATATGATATGGTGCAATATTCTATTGTCAGTACTACACAGTGATCTAGAGTGCTGTAGTCCCTTTCAGTTCAAATGTTCAGTTAATATATTCACTGCCCCCCCCCCCCCCCCTCTAAACCTAGGGGAAACACTAATATATTTATTAGACTTACTAATTTATTTAAATATTATTTTTGTCCTTTTTTATTCATGTTGAAAGGTGTACCTTACCTGTAACCACATTAGATTTATCCCATTTCTTCTTTTAAGTAACCTGAAATTTTGTTTGTGTGTGAAAGGATGGCACACTTGGCACGCCGTCTCATCGAGGTTCTACAAGAGAACCAAGAGGAACTCATTAGAGAACGAAAGGAACTCATTACACCCGAAGAGAGCCTGTGTGTCCAAATTGCTGCTCTGTGCTATAATTTAGGTGAGTGGCACAATCTAAAGATAGAGAAAGTCCATCTATACCTTCACTCTCACATTTAAACTCTCATAAAACTGAAAATGGACCTTCACAATAAAATCCTCCATAGATTTGTTTCAGTTGTTTTCTTTAAAGATATTTAATAAAATAATGATTGGAAACAAATTCTTTGAAATTGAATGTAAAAGTTTTGTATATGTAAATGTATACATTATATAAGCTACTAAACATGTCTGTTTTAATGAAGCAAAGCTACAGTTCAACACTGACCAATACTGTGATTGATTATTGCAGAGGTTTAGTGAACGAGCCTTGTCATTCATTATCTCTCCAGTATTAAAGATGTATGTGATCTGATGAATGCAGTATTAAAGTATGAAATGTGATCTGACAGTATATTTTATTATGTTTTTGTCTTTAAGGTCATGGTCCATTCTCTTATGTGTTTGAGAGATTCATCAGTAAGTGCTTCGGTGGGACATATAAAAAAGATACTTTATGAAGCTCCATTTAATCCTATGAAGTTTATGAGCTGTGGGTCCAATTTAACTGAAAGTAAAGATGTCTGAGAAAGAGAGAGAATCTTTAAGTTTATAATTCAGATATTACTCAGTTCCATCCATCCATCCATCCATCGTCAACCGCTTATCCTGCATACAGGGTCGCGGGGATTACTCAGTTCTTTAATAATAATTATAAATGTGTTTAATCTCTAAAATCTTTTCTCTTCATTAGAAAACAAAGATGCAATGTTAAAGGTAAGTGTGAAAACTTTCCTGATTTAATAAACCTGTTTCTAATACAAATGTATTTTCATTTATGGGTAAGATAGTGGGTAGATGAACATATCTGACTTCAGATACTGATTGTATGCCATCATTTTTGACCCCAAAATGATTGTTTGATTAGATTCATTTATTACCATGAGTGTTATTTGACCGGTCCACAATTGAAGTAAACCTTTAAGAGGTTCACATGCCCATACCTGTAGATGCTGTGTGTGTAATCATAATCAGTGTAGGACACATTCACTGTTTGACATGGACTAACAGGTGACTTGAAATGTCTCAGTCAACCCAGTCTAATGTAAAAGTCAAATTCCTACATGTTGGCTAAAACTCATAAATAATGTGTAAATCCCCATTATTTGTAATGCGGAAGAAAGTGAAAGTTCCGGGTTTGAGACCTTTATGTGATTATTAATGATCTAAACATAAAGCACTTTGTCTTTAAGATGCCCCTTTAATGAGGAAACATAAAAATACTTATAAAGTGAGTGAAATATCTTTATTAATGCAACAGTGAAGCCTTTAAAAGGTGCAAACAACAGTGCAAATGTGGCCGTGCAAAAGGCAAGTACTGAAAACTAGACGTACACAAACACAATATACAAACTATATACACGGAAACGAGAGAAAGTTCGACCGCAGGTAATAAAGTATCCCTTCAGCCCAACACAGCAACACCGGATCAACATATGCATGAGTTTTGGGCAGGACTCGCTGTTTGTTGATACAGAAATGAGTGTAGGTCAATTGTGTGAACATATCATGTGAAGCGGGTCTTATTCATTAAACTGATTATAGTTTATAATTTAATAACGGCTGTTTGCATGCTGTGCATTTAGCTGATTTGTTTATTTTTCTGATTTATAATATGTGTAATGTGTGTTTGTTATTCTTGTAGCATCAAGAGCCCTCAGTTATGATGCTTCAGCACATGATTGATGATGAGAACAATAAACTTACAGCAGAGATGAAAAAATATGGATTGAATCCAGATGAACACCTTCCCATTATTAAATACTTAATTAAGAGGGTTGATGATTCAGTGGAGGAGGTAAAAATAATAAATAAATAAATAACTGCTGTAAAGTGTAAGATGTCCATCAGGTCATGCAGTGATTAAAATGAGATAATTTCAGTGTTCACAGAGACTTCAAGACAAGCCTTTCCTGTCCGAAATTGTGGCCAATAAAAAGAATGGCATTGATGTGCGCAGATGGGACTATTTTGCACGGTGAATATATATTTCAAAAGATTTCTAATACTGCTGTTAACATGGAATATTCCAGGTTCAGTACTCAGCACAATCATCAGCATGTGTTGTATAATGTTGATTATCACAATAAGAGTAAAGTTGAATCCAACATTACGACTGCCATGACGACGCAACATTGTAAAGACTATAAGCAATATTTGATCATGTTAAAATCATGTTTACATATAATATTTACATTGTGTGGACATACTTGTATTAAACCTGGAATATTCTTTTAAACATTAGCTGAAGATGTTTAAAAGATGTTTTTTTTTTGTCTATCAACTATTAATTTGGTTTAATTTGTTATATTACAGAGACTGTCATTACCTCGGCATTTCAAACAGCTTTGACCATCAACGTCTGCTGATGTCTGCACGACTGTGTGAGTGTGATGATGGCAAAATGCACATCTGCTTCAGGGACAAGGTACCTCATACACTAAATCACTCTATAAACCAAGAAAACACACGTGTGTGACACCTGTGTAATATTTAAAATGTTTTTTTCTGTGAATTTTATTCATTTTATTATCATTTATTTAAATTCACAGAGATTTTACAAAGTCTTTGGTCTTTGAAAAACTTGCATCCATTTATCCAGTTATTTGTACATCTTTTTAATTCATACAAATGTAATCATATCGCAGTCCTTAATCTCTGGGTTTCAGTAAGGCAGAACTCTTGATCTCACGACTAGCAGATAAAATAACGGAAATAAAGTTAGCCATTAATGTCATTCTTCCAATGTGCTGGAAAAATCAATGATTGATTTCAACTTTAAATACTGGAAGTGTCCTCTACAATCAGGATAATTCAAGACCAGGAGTGTGTTCAAGGATTTTAAGGCATTAGACAATCACCTTCATGTCGGGTGCTTCTTTGCCTTAAAATGATTTAACATACACCAGGCTGTGGATTATGCCTCATAAATATCTTATCATTTATATCAAAAACACATAGAAAGCACATGAAACAACTGGCATTGTAGAAAATGTGATACTGTGTTCAGAACTGAAATTTAGGAAAAATAAACTTAGTCTATTACAAATATTTGATGATACAGGAATGATAGTTTGAGAACAGAAATCACATAAAGAACCTCAATGTAAAATGGTTTAGATTGACTATAATAGTGTGGCACCGTGCCCAGGTGTTGTCACAAAAAGTCAAAATGTGTTCAATTACAGTGAAATGCTCTTTGAAAAAATGAATATCCCCCAATTTATGATTGAATTGAATATGATTTGTGATCGTTAGACAGATGTGACATGATGAATTATGTAAATGTGACGGGTGAAGTAAATAATGATATAAATCCCTCTATCAATCTCTCACAGGTGGCAGATGATATTCACGACATGTTTCTCACCCGATACACTCTGTATCGCCAGGCCTACAAACACAAGATCACCTTCATCATTGAAGAGAAGTGTGTTCAGTCTGCCAGAGAGATGATTTATACATGTGCTTTCACAGCAGGGGTGTCCAAACATGTTTTTGTTTTTATTATTATCTTGGGGCCAGATGCCACGAGTCACATGAAACATGAATGAAATAATTCAAATAAAAGTTAAACACTACCAGAGCTACTGTTGAAAAGATAAAGCAGCAAGACAACTTCTACAGTAATACAATACTGGTTTTGTACATTCACTACAACTAATCACACTTCCCAGAAATACTCGCTGGAGGAGACATTTAAGGAGAACATGATTTATCCAGCTTGCATCTTCTCTTTGCACTTGCTCGTACAACAGCAGCTCTACAAAGATAAATGTGTTGTGACATTTCAAGTGTGGATGCAAATACCAGAACAAGGAAGTCATTATTTGTGCGTGACTCTTCATTGGTGGAAACTTTCTGAACTCCTGTTAAAGATGCATAGATGAAACTGGTGGTGACAGAAATGTGAATGTACTGGTCGAGAGATGATTCCCTTTGAGATGTGACGTAACAGACACACCCAGAGTTCAATCTATGACTTTCACATCATTTATCAATAGCACATCAGAGTCTTTATTTTCATTGTTTGGACACCCCTGTTTCAGCATTTTTACTAAAGCAGCAGATATTATGAGAATTAAGCAATGCTTACAATACTTGCATCTTCATTTTTATTTCTACTGTACATTAGGATCATAGAAGCCCTAGAAGAAGCTGATGAAGCACTGAAAATCTCTGCTGCTGTGAACAGGATGGAAGACTTCAAACTCACAGGTCAGTTGAAGACATGGGTAGGATTGCTAAGAAATGCTGGTTGTTCATGTACAGTCGTTCAAGGCATCACACTTAAATATGATGTTTAATGTCATGATTTTAACTCAATACTTGACCAGTGAAGACTTTAAACCAGTTTCATTTAAAGAGACAAAGAATAAAGTCCAAATAAAAATGTTCTGATTCCATCAGATCACATCTTTGAGGAGATCTTGTACTCAAAAGACAAAAACCTGGAAAAGGCCAAAACAAAACTTCTGGACATTGTCAAGAGACGCCTGCCAAAGTTTGTGGCAGAAGGTAGACTGCCAGAAACTGAACAAGACAAAGAGGCATTGAAGGTAACGGAGAAAGACACGGGCTTTAAGAAATACTTTATAGTTAATAGTTTCAGACTCACTTTGGGCCATACAAATAATGAAAAGACATTCATGAAATTCATACTTTTATTTCTTACCAAAGCAAATTACAAGGCAATCCATATTATATATTGTAGAATGTGTGACATTAAGCCAGTAGTGCACAAATTAATGACAGCGAATTACCAAAACGCATCTTGTGCTCATTCTCACGCTGCACAGACACGGAGACGACGTCTTATGAAAACCCCACTGCACTGAGATATTTGTTCTCCAGCCTAAAAACTGTAGTTTCTTTTGTATTATTTTGCGTCACAAGCATCACCAAACATTATTGCTAAAATAAAATTTTTTCAAACGTTTCATTCTTCGAACATTCCCCGTCTGCAAGTAATCAAACTGTAAACCGTTCGTGTTCACAGGACAGGAAGGTCGTCACGGGAACAAGATTCAACTCTCAGGGAAGGCTTTAATTCCAGATTAATCAACACAGGTGTAGAACATAGACGTGGACTTTGCGTAACAAACTCACATTGAACAAATATAAAGTGTCTCTCTCTTGTTGCCAACACTGGACTGGCGACTCTCTCCTTAACTGGAGGCACTGAAGCTCTTTTATGCCGTTCTCCCTGTACTCACTGAAATTAGAGACAGGTTAGACATAATTTAGCTCAGATGCAAGCGCCCTTACCGCTTTCCCTCTCCAGAGAGACGCTTGACCACGCCCCCGCTGTCACACAAACAAATTGTCCCACCCCAAACTCATGCCATTGGTCAATGTTGTGCCAGGTTGGACGACGTTTGCTTTAGTGCCACAGACAGGGTGTTCACAGTTTTAACTTATAAACAGCTTAATTATATTTCTCTCTGCAAATGAAGCTGGGATAGGAGGAAGTATTTTAACTTCTAAAAATGTTACACACTACAGCTCTTAAGCAGCCTTAAAATAGATCAATACATACAATACTTAAATACATTTAAAGCATAAATGAGAAATATCATTCCTGTTTTGTTGGACTTTGTTCATATTATTCAATACTTTCTCAAATCCCCCAGAACACACTTAAGGATAACTGGAAGACAGCAATACACAACTGGAAAAAAATGAACTCAGACTCATCTCTGGATCACGAGGATTTTTTGGTTCATGTACGTTATCAAAAACGAAATATATGTATCTTTTATTCTCTACAATTAAAGTTAATGTAGTTTTGGTCATTTCCTCTCACCAGGTGGTTGAACTGGATTATGGCATGAAGGGTGAAAACTTCAAAGACAACGTCTATTTTTACACCAAGAGGAACCCCATGACAGCCACCAAGATTAACCAGTATCAGGTACTCTCCTACCTCATGCCATTCAGCACTTCAGAATATTACAAATATTTTAGAATTACAAATAATATGCAAAGAAACTGCTTAAAGAGGACACATCATGCATATTTTTGGGGTTATTTAGTTTGATCCTTAGAAGTTAACAGGATGTTTTTTCTTTTTTTCCCCTCATTCTTTAAACAAACGCTCCCCTCACATGTGAAATGAGCATCTGTGCTGCTCTCTTGCTCAAGCTGTTGGGTTCAACATAGTTTTTAACTGCTTACATTGTGACAGATTCATAACATAATACATGCACGATAAAATCCTCAGAAAGCGTCTTGTTAAAAATGAACTTCGTTTCTAACGTTGGGAGCAGCAGGATCTACACACACAGCCAAAAACAGCATAATCTTTGACACATGTTGACATTTTACTCTTATCATTAATTCTGCTGTGAAGCACGTGTGGCCTTGTGGACAGAAACTACAAATCAAAGTTAGTTCATTGTCACTGTCACACATGAGCGAGAAATACCTGGATGACCTAATATGGATTCTGAGGTGCAGATCGACATGACATAATTGTACTTTCCCATAATGCCTCAGGATATTAATAAAATATTAATACAAATAAATAAATAAATAATCGTAGAGAACACTTGTCAGGCGTCTCTTTTCAACCGTAAGTGCTGAATTTACCAAAACCATGAAAAAACCTTGTTCCTCAAGATTAAACTGTAATTATTTTAAAGATACAATCTAAAATCATCAATACTCTGCTGTCACATACATGTATGTGTTTTCAGAATTTAATGCAAGCTGATATTTAATTAGTTTATATTCTTGAAAAACAAACTCAAAAACATGGAGTTACATCCACCCAAAGAGACTTTTAACAGCAACAATTGTTCTTTTATACAATGAAGATTTCTTAGATACAGGATGCATTTGGTTAATACTTGTATATTATAGTTAAAAGTTGTCATTATGACTCTGGCTATTAACAAGTTAGGTTGGGACAGGGTGGTGTTTCGGAATGAATTGGTGCTCAGGAACCATTGATCAGCACACTTAACTGATCTAGTCAATCCATGAGCAAATGAAAAGCGCCCAAGCAATATAAAGGTTCAGTAATGTATAATATTGAGTTGTTCATTTTGAACAAATCTTTTATATGACTCGTGTTTCGTTCATTTGACAAGGGACACCCGCATAGGCTCTACAGGAAACAGAAATGATTAGTTGACCTTTACGAGTCGTCAGTGGCAGCCATATTTATTTTTCTTACAGTTACACAAAGCATCTCAGGTCTCACATGTTATCTTCTTTGTTTCTTGCAATTTATATCTGTGAATATTTCTGTCCTGATGGTGTTTTTTCCAGAACATCGGATCTGGTATAAAGTGTCAGCTGAAGCTTTAAACTTTGAGAATGATGGAAAATCACATTTATAAAGCAAGATGACTTAAATTCAAGCCCAGTCCCAAAATTTACAACTTTTATCTTTATAAAATATCGTGGACTATAAAAGCTGTTCGAAACCCCATATTATTGACTGTAATTGATTTTTCCTTTATAATGCATCCTCTTGTTGGATTATTTATGTCCTCCATCATTATTGTGCACCGTAGACCCAAATCAAATATTCCTTAAATAATTCCTCATTGAATTTACTGATAGTCATCCAAGACCATTTTACACTCGGCAGAAAATATCTTGTAAACAATTCCTGCATTAAATACATGAAAATAATTCATCATGACGACTATTATAATTTAACAAAAAAGAATAAATAAAAGAATCACTTTAACAGAAATTGTTACGTATAGTAGCCGTCATGTGATTGATGAATGAAATAATTTGAACAAATATTTTTTCATTTTGATGAATGAGATTAAAAGATACAAGACAATCAATAAACTGATCTGATCTTCCATCACTAATGTGTAATTTCTGTTGTTCTCACAGGTATCCAGTATACTTCCAGACAAGTTTTCTGAAGTGCTTGTCAGGATTTATTCTAAGCACCAGGATGCAGCACAGGCGGTGGATGAAGCACAGGCGATGGATGCAGCACAGGCGATGGATGAAGCACAGGCGGTGGATGCAGCACAGGCGATGGATGAAGCACAAGCTAAGATAATGGAGGAAGCCAAGAAGTGCTTTCGTCAGTGGAGCAAAGACAGATTTGGACTCCCTCCCCTGGTGTGTGTAGTGATGTGATATCCATGGTTTATGGTTGAATTGTGTGTGTGTGTAAAAGATAACATTTATTCTATTCGTTTTATTCAGATTATTTTCTATGAGGATGAGAACTTCCAGGGCAAATTTTACAGGAGTGGAAAAGTGTGTTTAGATTTGCATACCTCCCTGCAACGCTGTAATTCCATTCATGTGGAGGGACCTGGGTGTTGTATAAAAATACAAATTTCTCGGGCTGCGAGTTTGTTCTGACTCAACAAATGTACCCAACGTGGAAGGGCCCCAAGAAATTTGGTGCCTGCAAGATCTTTGTAATTTCACACTCTATAAACCCCGTTTATTCCTCAGCCAATCTCCTACTGAATACAGACAGTGTTGAGCATCTACTATATTACTGTAATGGACTGTAACAGGCTTCCTTGCCTCCTTAATTTTAATCAAAACAACTATCCATTATTATTTCTTTTCACACAAAGAAATGCCATTTTTCAGTCTTGATACAAACTTCGTGATCAGAAAAAGTGATTTTTGTAAAGCTGTGCCTTTAACCCGTTGTATCCTGCCTAACCAATCGTTTCCCTTCAAACTCGTCATCTTTAATGTCGGAGCAGCAGGAAGTTCATTCACTTGCTTTGGCGACACATTCAGGTAGAATCACGTAATTCGTTACTTGTTCTGACTCAAAGTGTTTTTCACGCTGTACGTCACTCAGACCCGCTGGTAAAACTAGCACAATGAATCATCCAATCAGAGACGCGTTTGCTCCGTCACTCTACGTGTTGATTGGCTGATTGTTTAGCAGCAACACGTTCAGTAGCAAACTTTATTCTTAGCATTCACAATCTCCGGGGAATTCACAGATTTAATTTCAGAGGATAAAGAGACTTTAAAGTACCTTCATGCGCAGAAAGAAAAGATTGTGATGTCTGTCATCGCCGGACTGATTCAGTTAAGAATGAGAGGAGACGATCAGAACATGAGTTCAAGTAAAGGTTTGAAAACAACATATTTATTACAATTAATCTGTCATGACGGTCGCTTTCACGTCATTGTTTCTGGTTGATCTGAATTGACTGCTGAAGGATGACGTTATACGGTGTCCTGTGAATATGCAACTGTTCATTGTAAAACGCTCCGGAATATAAAACTGGCATCTTGGGAATCTTGAGTTTGTTATTGTGGGATTCTCTGATAAAGGCCTTAAATGTGTTTGGTCAGAGCTGGAAAAAAGCTTCACGTTCAAAACCAGCAACTTGAAACTATTTACAGAATTAGGCAACTTAAAATGACCATGACTTGTATTGAACCCAGAATATTCCGCAATGAGAAAATGGCTTAATGCACTGAATTTCACCTGCAAATGTCCCCATATCTATATGTAGATTTACTCATAATAATAATAAATTAATTATTGACTTAATAGCTTATAAGAACTATTTTGAAGTAACACTTTATTGATTTACTTTGTATCATGAGCATTTACACAGATAACATTTTGATGCTGATGACTTTAAAGGGACAGTTCAGCCAAAACTTCTCTCATCATTTCTTCACCCTCATGATATCCCAGATGTGTGTGACTTTCTTTCTTCAACAGAATACAAACTGATTTTTAGAAGAATATTTCATCTCTGTAGGTACATGCAATGCAAGTGAATGGTGACCAGAACTACAAAACGGAGATCAAGATACATACTGTAATGGCTATTTGTCCATAAACTTAAACAAAAACAAATAATAACAAACTTCTCAAATGGCCACTTGAGGCTACGTCATGGTTAGGCTTTACGCAGGTTCAGAGGTACCAAAGCAAAGTGATGTTTGAGGAGGTTTATTCACACACATAAGCAAGCTCACAGACATTTCTGCTGCCTCTCTCACGCTGGTAAAAAACCATATGCCCTCGTGCCTGAAGTACCTCCCACCTTGACCTACTTATGCAAATGAACATAACACCATGTGACCAATAAACGACAATACAAGCATAAATACAAAATAAACCAAATTAACTTTAACAAGAAAAGAAATAAATTAGGCTATACATTAACTTAAGCCCAAAATAAACAAAAATAAAAATATAGCTCCAACACATACAATTAATCTATCAGACTCCAGAGGTTTAATCAATGTCTTCAGAAGTGATCCAGTTGGTTTTGGGTGAGAACAGACTGAAATATAACTCCTATTTCACTGTGCATCTTGACAATCATGATTTCAAGCTCAATTACACTTCCTAGTGCTCGACACATGCACAGAAGTGCAATCGAGCTTGTACGGTGAAATAAGAGTTATATTTCAGTCTGTTCTCACCCAAAACCAACTGGATCACTTCTGAAGACATTGATTAAACCACTGGAGTCCTATGGATTACTATGTTTTACTGACTATGTGCCTTACATTTACATTTATTCATATAGCAGAAGCTTTTATCCAACACAACTTTTAAATGTGTTTTTTGGAGTTTCAAATTTCTGGTCTCCATTCACTTGGATTGTATGGACCTACAGAACTGAAAAAAAGGAAGAAAGAGTCATTCACATCTGAGATGGCATGAGGGTGAAGAAATGATGACAGAATTTACATTTTTGGATGAACTATCCTTTACCGGTGTGCACACAGGATGCATGTTTTTTTTAAACATTTGTTAGACAGACATCTTTGACCATTGTGACGCATCTGTTATTCTGCGTCTTGTGCCATCAGCACTGTGTTTTTAAGATGCTGTTTCAAGTTAAAACAGCTTCATCTTTTAAAACTCATCAAAACACCTGCATTCTCTTGTTCTGCATAGAGCTTTTAAAAACACCAAAAACATGTTCAATGTGAACAGCCCCCCAGTCTGCATATATTCTGCATATTTCAAAACAATCTTTCCTTTATCATCCACTTTCTCTCTTTTTCTCCAAGGATAAGATCGAGCTCTAAAAAGAAGAGAATTTTGCAGGTGAGCGGCATGTGACCTCAGTGGACTGTCGTTCTTTGCCTGACAGTTTCAGTATAAGTGAGGTCCGCTCCTGTAAGGTGCTCTGTGGTGTTTGGGAGCTGTATGAGGAAACCGACTACGAGGGTAAACACTACCAACTGGAGGAGGGGGAGTATCGAAACCATCAGGAGTGGGGTGCCGACTGCCCCACTGTCCGGTCTCTCAAAATAGCACAACATTCTGACCAATAATAAATCCATCCTTCAATTCTCCTAGTTCCCTTTTGGGAAAACTCTTCTTCTTCTTCTTCTTCTTCTTCTTCTTCTTATTATTATTATTCACCCACGCTCTTAATTAGTGCACAGGAGCTTATTTTGTGTTTTTGTGTGATAAACCACATTTTGTTTGATAAAGTTGTTGTATATCAGGATGAAACCCTGAACAGCAAAACTAGAAATCTTATGAAAGAGATGTTGATGATTAGCAATAATTAAATAAATCAAATGTGATACTGTTTACAGGAAAAGGAATCAAATCTAAATTAAAATACAGTCATAAGCATCTTTACTCTGTAACTTAAACTGCAGTTTGCCACGGCGTTAGTGCCGTCTGATATTACTGTTAGATTGGACTTAATACTGTTGATTCAGATTTTTGCTAGTTGGGTAAAACGAGGGATTTACATTATTGTAAGAGGTTTGTTTTGTTGTTGTTTTTAATTATAATTATTCAGTATATTTCACAAAAGTTGGTGTTGGACGTTGGAAATTGCTAATGATCAGTAAAATGTTTCCATAAAGGTTGTTTATCAGCACTCGATGATGAAGGGTTATGCTATAAAGGGTTTGTTATTGATTGATAAATAAGAATGATTATACAATGGTTTTCTTTATTCATCATATATTCAGTATATATTTGGTGAAAAGTGAGTTAGAGATTGATTTACAGATACTTGGAGTAATGCATCTACATTATAATCATTAACCTTTTCTGGGAATACAAGAATTCAATTATATTAAGTTTTGCTTTTCAATGTATCCATAAACTGACACGTTTGTAAAATGCAGCATGTCAACATTAATACACTTGATGTATTTAATAATAAAGTGCTTCTTTCATCTGTATCTTTGGTAGTTCTTCACATTTGGCACTTAAACCATAAATGCCACAAACAAATCCATTTAATCCAGTTATATTTGTGACTGAATGTTGAAGGTCTAAAGCATTCTCGATGTCTTTTACACAGAGTTGTCAAGTATAAGTGAAAATAAACTCTTGATTTCATGTGAACATAAAACATCACTTTGCCTCTCTGAAAGATGATGTAAAAAAGTAAAATTAAAACCTGTCATACTTACACAACTACCACATATCATGTTTATAAGGTCTATTATTGATTTAATAATTAGATTAATAATCATACTCACAGGACAGACAAACATCACCTGTCAAATACAGTAATGGAGAAAAACCGACCGTAATGAAGCAGTTACAGAAAAATGTTTGTAATATAAAGTTTAAAAGAAACGTTTCACAAGAACAGTTTTGAAAATGGTGCACATGATACACGCTGATGCACAGGAGTACAAATAATGCACTAAAATGACTTAATACTCAAGTTTATATGACCACAGATGAATGTTTTTATATATAAGTGATATTTTATACTTTTGTTTGCATGAGTTAGAAAAGGCAAATGTGTGGTTTGGGAACAGAACGGATTTAGATCTTAAAAGAGGGTTTTCATTTACTTTTACCCAATTACACTTCAACTACAATACACATTAATGTGTGATTCCAACAAACACATGTACTGTTACAAATATTACAGGATACATCCCTATAGCGAATGAATGGTAATATCACCTGATTGAGTGACTGGTAAAACTGAATAACTTTAGGTGACACCTTTGTGTGCAAGACCATTTTATATTTACAGATTGTGCAAATAAATCCCATGGACTTGGTCAAAGCTTGCAGTCAGAATAACACATTTAAAGTTACAAATGACATGTTTGGCACAACTTTTATAAAACTAGCTCAATCCTGATGTGCCATCAGTTAGGAGTGGGCATGCCTGATGTGATGGCACAAACTGTAAAAGACACACACACACACACACAAGTACACAAACAAACAGTAACAATGATGACATAACACCTGTCTTTAATTCTGTAGACTAATAGGATCTTCACCTACAGGTATTTAAATAAAAATCATTTTAATGCACATATATTTGCTAGCCATGTGCTCACCTCTAATAAAGGCAGTTTTGCAAAGCTGTGTTTAATGTTGTTTTGGCAGCATATGCAGCATAATTTATTTAGTCTTAAGTTCTCCATCACTCATTTCTACTCCTCAAACCTCTAATGTCAGCGATTATGCCCATCAGTCTTGTCTTTGTGACACACCCTCATATTTGAATTACACTTCCTGATAATCTGATCCAGTCGGTTCAGTCTCTAGATCTATAAAAGCTGAAAGCAGTTCAACAGATTCATTGTTATCATTATTGTTGGCAACCTCACTTGAAAAAGATGACTGAAGATCCTGAAAACCTTCAGGAAATTCTTGTTTGAAAAAGTGAAGGTAAGAGAATAATGTATTTAAACAAGACAAACAAATCTTGTGTTTGTGAGAATTACTTGCTGTTGTGACTTGAGAATAAAGTACTTCTGTCAACTCCACCTATTGGTTCATCTAATAATATAATTCATGACTGTACATGCCAAATATCTAGTTGAACTCAAACATGCCTCGTTAGTTAGTTAGTTAGTTAGTTAGTTAGTTCTGTGTTTTTTTTGTCATTGATGCTGTCTGCCTTATTGCGTACGACAGACAAACACTTTTGTACATTGGTTCGGCAATCACACACCGAAAACCGGACTTCACATTCCTCAACGCCGACCCGCAGTTTACAAACACGCCAGCGGAGCCCTTTGTTTGGGCTGCACGGCCGCGGAGACGCAGAAGGAAAAGAGGAAAAAGAGCCGGCGTTCTCATCAGAGTAAGACGTCGCGCAAATCGCCCCCCGCTACCCAGTATACTACTGGCAAATGTTCAGTCTCTGGACAACAAGCTCTGCGACCTGAGAGCGCGGATCTCTTTCCAACGAGACACAAGGGATTGCTGTGTTATATGTCTTACGGAAACCTGGTTGTCCGCGGAAATTCCAGACTCGGCCATCGAACCCACGGGTTTCTCCGTGCACCGAGCGGACAGAGCGAAAGACCTCTCAGGCAAAAGCAGAGGTGGAGGTGTATGTTTTATGATCAACAAATCATGGTGTGATCAGAGGAATGTACATTTTATCAGGTCTTTCTGCTCTCCTGATCTGGAGTTTCTCATGCTTCTGTGTCGACCATTTTGGCTGCCGAGGGAATTTACAGCGGTCATCATCACAGCTGTGTACATCCCCCCACAAGCCGACACAGACCGGGCACTCAGGGAACTGTATGGCAGTATAAGTGAGCAGGAAACCGCGCACCCTGAGGCCGCGTTCATTGTTGCCGGGGACTTCAACAAAGCCAACTTCAAAACAATAGCACCAAAATACCACCAACACATCAGCTTTAACACACGAGGGGACCGGGTTTTGGCTCATTGCTATTCTCCTTTCCGGGATAGCTACAAATCCCTCCTCCGCCCACCATTTGGCAAATCCGACCACTCCTCCGTTTTGCTTCTGCCCGCTTACAGGCAGAAACTGAAACGGGAATCACCCGCCCTCAGAATGATCCAGTGCTGGTCGGACCAATCAGACTCTGTGCTACAAGAATGTTTTGATCACGCGGACTGGGAGATGTTCCGGTCCGCCTCAGATGACGACATCGAGGTTTACGCTGATAGCGTAACGTGTTTCATCAGGAAGTGCGTAGAGGATGTTGTTCCAACCAAAACAATACGGATCTACCCCAACCAGAAACCCTGGGTTAACGGCGATGTTCGCGCGGCACTTACTGCGCGGACCACCGCTTTTAACTCCGGGAACGCGGAGGAGCGTAAACAAGCCAGTTATGCCCTCCGTAAATCCATCAGTGCAGCCAAACGCCAGTACAGGCACAAAATTGAAGAACAGTTCAACACCACTGACTGTAGAAGTATGTGGCAGGGAATTAACATCATCACGGACTATAAACAGAATAAGAACTCCACCATGAACACCGTTGCCTCTCTCCCGGACGAGCTTAATACATTTTATGCTCGTTTCGAGGACAACAACAACACCACCCTCGCGGAGAGAGCACTCGCGGCCGATAGTACAGAGGTTGGTTCACTCTCCGATCCTTTCGACGGGTGAACATTCGCAAAGCCGCGGGTCCAGACGGCATTCCGGGCCGCGTCATCAGAACATGCGCGAACCAACTGGCTGGTGTTTTTACGGACATTTTCAACCTGTCCCTCTCCCTGTCTGTAGTCCCCACATGCTTCAAAACATCAACTATTGTGCCTGTACCGAAGCAAGCCAAAATCACCTGCTTAAATGACTGGCGTCCTGTTGCCCTCACCCCCATCATCAGCAAATGTTTCGAGAGGTTGATCAGAGATCACATCTCCTCTGTTCTGCCCACCTCTCTGGACCCATTACAGTTTGCCTACCGCAACAACCGCTCCACTGATGATGCCATTGCATCTACAATACACACTGCTCTCTCCCACCTGGAAAAAAAGAACACATATGTGAGAATGCTGTTTGTAGACTACAGCTCAGCATTCAACACCATAGTGCCCTCCAAGCTTGATGTGAAACTCCGGGCTCTGGGCTTAAACAGCTCGCTGTGCAGCTGGATCCTGGATTTCCTGTCAGGCAGACGTCAGGTGGTTAGAATGGGCAGCAACATCTCCTCATCACTGACCCTCAACACTGGAGCCCCGCAGGGCTGTGTTCTCAGCCCACTCCTGTATTCCCTTTACACGCATGACTGTGTGGCGACACATAGCTCCAATGCCATCATTAAGTTTGCTGACGATACGACGGTTGTAGGTCTGATCACTGACAATGATGAAACAGCCTACAGAGAGGAGGTGCACACTCTGACACGCTGGTGTCAGGAGCACAACCTCTCCCTCAACGTCAGTAAAACCAAGGAGCTTGTGGTGGACTTCAGGAAGAAAGACAGAGAACACAGCCCCATCACCATTAATGGAGCACCGGTGGAGAGAGTCAGCAGCTTCAAGTTCCTCGGTGTCCACAATACTGAGGAACTCACATGGTCCGTCCACACTGAGGCCGTTGTGAAGAAGGCTCACCAGCGCCTCTTCTTCCTGAGACGGCTGAGGAAGTTTGGAATGAACCACCACATCCTCACACGGTTCTACACCAGCACCGTAGAGAGCATTCTGACTGGCTGCATCACCGCCTGGTACGGCAATAGCACCGCCCACAACCGCAAAGACCTGCAAAGGGTGGTGCGAACGGCCGGAAACATCATCGGAGGTGAGCTTCCCTCCCTCCAGGATATATATAACAGACGGTGTGTGAAGAAAGCTCGAAGGATTATCAAAGACTCCAGTCACCTGAGTCATGGGCTGCTCTCACTGCTTCCATCAGGCAGGCGGTATCGCAGCATCAGGACCCGCACCACCCGACTACATGACAGCTTCTTCCCACAAGCAATAAGACTTTTGAACACATGATCTCTCACGATCATCAATCAGCACTGCACTTTATTAATTATCACTCTGTCAATATATTCTCACTCCCATTCAGTTAATGTGTATATATATATATATATATTTATACCATTACATAGTGTATGTGTATTCTACATTGTGTATTGTGTACATTTGATATGTTAATTGTTGTGTAGGTATGTGTACATTTGTTATGTAAATTGTTCTGTGTATATATGTTCTAATTGTAAAGTGGTCAATGTCTCGTCACTGTCATTACTGCAATGTTGATCGGAACTGCACACAAGAATTTCACCTGCTGTTGCACTTGTGTACACAGTAGTGTGACAATAAAGTGATTTGATTTGATTTGATTTGATTAGATTAGTTCTTGGTGACAGGCTTCTAGATTTATAAAACAAGAGACGGATCAAAGTCGACCAGTTCAACCAATGTTAGAACTGTGGCACTAAAAGAAGAAAAGAAGAAGTGTCTTTCCCGTAATGAATCAAGCTTTGAATATGACATCATGTCACTGTTAGAGAGCTCAAGAGATTTCCATCTCAATATGAATTGAACACCGGGATGTGCCGTGAGCTTTGAGACTGGACAAGCATCAAAGGTTTGTAATACACATTATTGCAAGGGTCCCTGTAATATGCGACTCTGATTGGTCAATCATGACATCCTTGGATTGCGAGTCAACCTTCCTACTTCTCATATCATATCTCTAAAAATAATTGGTAATTACATTACAAATCAATTATTCAAGTCAGACGGTCATTTAGCAAAAAACAAACACCAGTCTGTGACAAGGAGGAGGGCCTGACCCTGTCCTCCTCCACGTCACACTCCTCCCTCCTTGGCATGAGGTACACCCCCCCCCCCTCATGCCCATTTGGCATTTTCCCAGCTCTCTAGGGCTGGGGAGGGGGAAGAGGGGAGGGGAAAACATAGGAGAGAGAGAGAGAGAGAGAGAGAGAGAGAGAGAGAGAGAGAGAAAGGGCAAAGCAGAAATGAAATAATCACCATCGATCTTGACAGACAAGGTTTAAGTAATTAATATTAAGAGTTTATGTTGACTCAATATTTGAAGATATGTATTTACAGAAAGCCAAACAGTTTGACTGACTGTGTCAAATCCTTTCTGAAGGTCCAGAAGAACCGTACCACCTGATGTCCAATCATCAGTCATTAACATCCTTATCGAGTCTGGTGAATAAAGTAAATAAGAGTTTGTGGGAGTAATGCATGAACTTTACAAAGGGAAACATGAAGGTAAGATCAACCCCTTAACATCTGATTTCATTCAGAGCAAAAGCTCAATAATTACATGCACACGTGTTATAATAATGTGAAAAACATATACAAATACTACTGCTATTGCTATTTAAATGCAGAACAGTTCCTTATTCAAATGGTATAATGAAGATAAAGATTAACTAGTTAAAACACTGCCATTAAACATCTGTTCCTATGAAAGATAGTCAAAATAAGGAATTGTAAAAACAGAAATAATTTACAGAACATAAAAGGTTATTTGTAGTTGTTTGCAAAGTACTAAATGTGCGCATAAATCTGGGTTTTGTTTCATGTGTAAATTCACTTTTAACCTCTAAAAATTTAAATGTCATGAATATTGAGCAAAAACAGAACAATAAAAATTAATCAACCACAAAACTCTTATACACACATTGACTGAACAGTTTATGTATTTGTTCAATGTAACATCTTCATTTTATATTTATACTCATAAGTCATAAATCTACATTATAATTCATATAATTTCTTCTCTTTCTAGTTTTAGCAATTTAATCTCATGTTATTTTACCAAATTTAAAGCTGGTTGTAAATTAAACTCAATTATGATTTTAAAATCAAAGAATTGTCTTTTATATCCTGCAGATTTTCAATGACCCCATTCATGGTTCAATTGAGCTTCATCCTCTGCTGGTGAAGATCATCGATACTCCTCAATTTCAGAGACTCCGTCATATTAAACAACTGGGAGCAGGATACTGGGTCTATCCTGGAGCATCACATAATCGCTTTGAACACTCCATTGGGTGAGTGGTGGACCGATATATCACAGAGGCAGATACATTTTCCCATTTAACCGATTTATTTCTTGAGGAATCTGAGAATCGCCTGCTTGTATGTGAAGCGAGTGAGACATGTAAACGACTAGTCATGGTTAGTTTTGTTGTTACGTGTCATCTACAATAATAGAACGGTGTGCAACACAGTCTCATTTTAATCTCATATCAGAGCCGCGGCTGAAGCGTTTGAGCTCATAATGTTAAAGTGCTCGTCTGTTTCATCCTCCCTCTCTCTCCTCAACAGTTCCTTTTCAACAGTTGCCTGTAACTTTTCAATGATAAAAGATCAATATTACTAATATCATATACCATCTGCAAATATGCAAACATCTCGTTTAAACAGATGTCATTCATGAACTTCACGACAATCCAGCTTTTTCTTCCCGTCAAGCGCTCATCTAATATCTTCCTCTGAAGTTTGAATTCTATCAGTCAAAATCAAAACTTCAGGATCAGGATCAAATGTTCCTCTAATAATACATAAATCATGATGGTCAGTCCGTGACAATCAAAGCAGGTGATCCAGGCCGTTTAAACTGTCAGGATTGCTGCTTTCACTGGATCCGCATGCGCATGTGAGTACAACATCATGTAAAAGTGCTTCACATGTGCTATAAATAAATGCCATATTCACTATGTGCTGTATGTACAATAGATCTGATTAATTATTTGTTTTAGAAGATTTGATGGTTAATGCACATAAATATTAATTTCTTCATGCAGAAATAAATGATGGAAATGTTATGACTAAACCGCAATCAAAAGAAACTGCTATCTGCCATTTAAAATACAATATTATTATTATTTTTTTTTTTACAAAGTTCAAGTTTTGTGTGACATTTATTAAATGTAGTGCTAAATAAAAGTTTATATACATTTATATTTTTTTTCAATTTGATATTTATGTTATTTACTATATTAAACTGTTATATATTGGCATTGCATCGGCCATTAAAAATCCATATCGGCACTTACTGCGCGGACCACCGCTTTTAATTCCGGGAACGCGGAGGAGCGTAAACAAGCCAGTTATGCCCTCCGTAAATCCATCAGCACAGCCAAACGCCAGTACAGGCACAAAATTGAAGAACAGTTCAACACCACTGACTCTAGAAGTATGTGGCAGGGAATTAACATCATCACGGACTATAAACAGAATAAGAACTCCACCATGAACACCGTTGCCTCTCTCCCGGACGAGCTTAATACGTTTTATGCTCGTTTCGAGGACAACAACAACACCGCCCTCGCGGAGAGAGCACTCGCGGCCGATAGTACAGAGGTTGGTTCACTCTCCGTCTCTGTCGCGGATGTAACCCGATCCTTTCGACGGGTGAACATCCGTAAAGCCGCGGGTCCAGACTGCATTCCGGGCCGCGTCATCAGAACATGCGCGAACCAACTGGCTGGTGTTTTTACAGACATTTTCAACCTGTCCCTCTCCCTGTCTGTAGTCCCCACATGCTTCAAAACATCAACTATTGTGCCTGTACCGAAGCAAGCCAAAATCACCTGCTTAAATGACTGGCGTCCTGTTGCCCTCACCCCCATCATCAGCAAATGTTTCGAGAGGTTGATCAGAGATCACATCTCCTCTGTTCTGCCCACCTCTCTGGACCCATTACAGTTTGCCTACCGCAACAACCGCTCCACTGATGATGCCATTGCATCTACAATACACACTGCTCTATCCCACCTGGAAAAAAAGAACACATATGTGAGAATGCTGTTTGTAGACTACAGCTCAGCATTCAACACCATAGTGCCCTCCAAGCTTGATGAGAAACTCCGGGCTCTGGGCTTAAACAGCTCGCTGTGCAGCTGGATCCTGGATTTCCTGTCAGGCAGACGTCAGGTGGTTAGAATGGGCAGCAACATCTCCTCATCACTGACCCTCAACACTGGAGCCCTGCAGGGCTGTGTTCTCAGCCCACTCCTGTATTCCCTTTACACGCATGACTGTGTGGCGACACATAGCTCCAATGCCATCATTAAGTTTGCTGACGATACGACGGTTGTAGGTCTGATCACTGACAATGATGAAACAGCCTACAGAGAGGAGGTGCACACTCTGACACGCTGGTGTCAGGAGCACAACCTCTCCCTCAACGTCAGTAAAACCAAGGAGCTTGTGGTGGACTTCAGGAGGAATGACAGAGAACACAGCCCCATCACCATTAGTGGAGCACCGGTAGAGAGAGTCAGCAGCTTCAAGTTCCTCGGTGTCCACATTACTGAGGAACTCACATGGTCCGTCCACACTGAGGCCGTTGTGAAGAAGGCTCACCAGCGCCTCTTCTTCCTGAGACGGCTGAGGAAGTTTGGAATGAACCAACACATCCTCACACGGTTCTACACCAGCACCGTAGAGAGCATTCTGACTGGCTGCATCACCGCCTGGTACGGCAATAGCAACGCCTACAACCGCAAAGACCTGCAAAGGGTGGTGCGAACGGCCGGAAACATCATCGGAGGTGAGCTTCCCTCCCTCCGGGATATATATAACAGACGGTGTGTGAAGAAAGCTCGGAGGATTATCAAAGACTCCAGCCACCCGAGTCATGGGCTGCTCTCACTGCTTCCATCAGGCAGGCGGTATCGCAGCATCAGGACCCGCACAACCCGACTACATGACAGCTTCTTCCCACAAGCAATAAGACTTTTGAACACATGATCTCTCACGATCATCAATCAGCACTGCACTTTATTAATCATCACTCTGTCTATATATTCTCACTCCCATTCAGTTAATGTGTATATATATATATTTATACCATACATAGTGTATGTGTATTCTACATTGTGTATTGTGTACATTTGATATGTTAATTGTTGTGTAGGTATGTGTACATTTGTTATGTAAATTGTTCTGTGTATATATGTTGTTATTGTAAAGTGGTTTATGTCTCGTCACTGTCATTACTGCAATGTTGAACGGAACTGCACACAAGAATTTCACCTGCTGTTGCACTCGTGTACACAGTAGTGTGACAATAAAGTGATTTGATTTGATTTGATTTGATCATTAGTAAGTGGTTTATAATTATTTCACTGTCACGTAAAGTCCTGTTGAAAAAATGTGTATTTACATACGGAAAGATGTGAAACAGTCACCTGAAAAATCAAAACCGAACATTTTAATTTAAAAATAACGAAAAAGCTAAAATTGAACATGAAAAGGTCTGTTCACAGAACAGTTTAATAATAAACGAAAACGAAATGAAAGAGCGTCCTGTTCAAACATACAGTTGCTTAAAATATACTACACATGTAACAATAATTGTTTAACCTCAGTTTAATTACCACTGATCAATCAAGTAAATAATGTCATGTCTAGGCCTAAATGTGATTTAAAGAGGTGTTGTTTGTGTGTTGGAAAGGGTGGCGTATTTAGCAGGATGTCTGTTAAGAAGTCTACAAGAGAAGCAGCCAGAGCTCAATATTACTCTTCAAGACAATCTGTGTGTCCAAATTGCTGGTTTGTGCCATGATTTAGGTGTGTTCATTTATCATACATGTGCATTATATTGTATGATGTCTATTTGAATTAAAATATCTTTAAAAAGTAGATTTTTTTCTTCAACCAACATACAGTAAGTCGGACAAAGTGAAGTTAAATTAAAATGAATAAAAGATGACAAGATTAAATGTTCCCAGACATCTTTATTTAATCTAAATAAATTATTAATGCATTATTAATATAAATGGGTGTAATTGAGCGTGTACTCAAGCAAACATTGAGGTTGTTTCATATAGTTTACAAAGTTATCAGCTGTTTGTTTGTATTTGCTCTTGAAGGTCATGGTCCATTCTCTCATTTGTTTGATATCCTGTTTATCCCTGAAGTCCGGATGTCAGGTGAGTCATATTGCTCATTACATTTGTTTAAATAAAACATAAAAAACCCAAGAACAAAGATTCAGCACGCCATGCAAATATCGCCCTCTTGAGGTCATTTTAGAAATGTAATTTCTATTTATTTTCTATTAACAGACCGATGTATCTGGTTTTAAAGTGCAATAATTTACAGAATTAGACTTGATCAACAGTAGTCTTTATTATTATTTTAATAACATTATTAATTAATTAGAGATTAAGTCCAGTGAACCGGTCAGTAATGTGTGTTTGTGATTTATAATATACGTATAACTGAGTCAGCAGTTTTAAATCATTTATAAATCTGGTTTTATTCACTAATTCAGGTTTCTCTTCGTCAGGTACCCAGTGGAAGGTAAGCATGAACCCGCTCCAGCACAAACCTGATTAAAATATCACTTTTGAAGGGTTTCCTGTCAAAGTCCACGAGACACAACAATGTGACATAGAAACAACAGTCAAATTTAAAGCATAAAAATACATAAATATTAAATGTAACCCATTTTAAAGCATAGGCCAGCACAAGTTAACGTTGGATGCAGTAACTTAAGTAAAGCAATGACCAAAACAGCAACACAAAATCCTTTACAAGTGTGGTAAATAAATTGTGTAGAATTGTGGTCATTTTTAAGTTGCCTAATTCTGTAAATAGTTTCAAGTTGCTGGTTTTGAACATGAAGCTTTTTTCCAGCTCTGACCAAACACATCCAATTCCTGTATCTGAGAATCCCACAATAACAAACTCAAGATTCCCAAGATGCCAGTTTTATATTCCGGAGCGTTTTACAATGAACAGTTGCATATTCACAGGACACCGTATAACGTCATCCTTCAGCAGTCAATTCAGACCAACCAGAAACAATGACGTGAAAGTGACCGCTGTGGAGAATCCACGACAGATTAATTGTAATAAATATGTTGTTTTCAAACCTTTACTTGAACTCGATGTTCTGATCGTCTCCTCTCATTCTTAACTGAATCAGTCCGGCGATGACAGACATCACAATCTTTTCTTTCTGCGCATGAAGGTACTTTAAAGTCTCTTTATCCTCTGAAATTAAATCTGTGAATTCCCCGGAGATTGTGAATGCTAAGAATAAAGTTTGCTACTGAACGTGTTGCCGCTAAACAATCAGCCAATCAACACGTAGAGTGACGGAGCAAACGCGTCTCTGATTGGATGATTCATTGTGCTAGTTTTAACAGCGGGTCTGAGTGACGTACAGCGTGAAAAACACTTTGAGTCAGAACAAGTAACGAATTACGTGATTCTACCTGAATGTGTCGCCAAAGCAAGTGAATGAACTTCCTGCTGCTCCGACATTAAAGATGACGAGTTTGAAGGGAAACGATCGGTTAGGCAGGATACAACGGGCTAAAGGAACAGCTTTACAAAAATCACTAACAAAGTTATCAAGTATCAAGATTGAAAAAATAAAAAGATCTTTGTTTAAAAATAATAATAATGGAAGGTTATTTTGATTAAAATGAATAAAAAAATGGCGAGGAAGTCTTTTATATGAGTTATATTGATATAATGCATATACAGGGACAATAGTTATAGAGAATATTTGTACACTTATGCAAACACTTTTCAGACAGCAAGATTATTTTTTTCTTATAACAAATTAATATAATGTTTAGAAAAGGTTCCAATCCATTGCTGTTAATTTCAATCACATTTGACATTTCATAACATCTGATGAATTATATAAACAAACGAATCTCTGTTGTGAGTGAATCAGACAATGTGAACATTCAACATAACTTCATAAAAACAATGTGTTTTACCCCAAATGCTATCCTTTCACTTATTGGACATTCATTAAAAATACAAATAAAAGAAAACTTTTGATTTAATAACCTTTTACAAAACTGAAATTCACATATTTGTATTTTGTCTTCAAATAAATGTGATAATTTCAGACATAAATGTGCATTATTTTAAAAACGGCTAAATATTAGATCATCAAATTACTAAAAAAATAAAAAACTTTAGGCATTGCACGCAATGATCTCATGGCAAAAAGGTGTATAGAAAAGTATTGGCAGTTTTTGTTGCTATTTGGTGTTTTGGGAGAAAATCAAAGAACATTTTCCCTCCTGTCACTCACTCGACGTCGATGTAGTGACACTAGCGGTCGCTCTTGGAGCCCAAACACCTCAGATCTTTGAGAAAAGGCCAATGAGAATTATATATATATATATATAATAGAGTAGAATATAGTCAGTTTTATTGAAATAGTCCTTTATCCCTGTCTGTTAGTTAAGATGTACTCTGAACATGCACCTTTCATCTGAAGTTGTACAGCGGCGCTTGTAACACACCAGAAGGAATATGGGGCTGTGCAGACAAGCACAAGGGTAGAAAATCAGCAATCAATGATACTTTGATGCTCAAATAATGCACAATAGGTGCAAATGTTTTGCTCTGCATTATCAGCGAGAGTGGAATTTCATAAAGACCTTTTTCATAAACTTGCATTTGTGATTGCACCAAAAATCTAACCATTATTTATTTCCAAAGTTATCACACATGAAACAACTAAATTCCTGTTTGCTTTTGGAAATAAAACTCCTTAGTCAGTACATTATCTATAAATTGATGGCTGAATAAACAGTTATTTACATAACTATTATACAGTACATGATTTATAATATGTGTGATATCATATGTGTGTTCCTTGAAGCATGAGATGGCGTCGATTCAGATGTTTCAGCACATGGTTGATCAGAATGAACTGAAAGAGGTGATGAGAAACTATGGATTGAATCCAGATGAGGATCTTCCCTTTATTGAGGAATTAATTCAGGGTGTGGATAGTTCAGCTGGAGAGGTACACAGTTCTGTGACCGTCCATTGCAACCCATTTCCACCAGATTGTGCAGTTTAAAATGAGTTGTTGAAAGTTGTTTCTACATTATTCTCCAGTGGTCAGCGAGAGGCAGACCTGAAAATAAATCCTTCTTGTATGAGATTGTGGCAAATAAACGGAACGGCATTGATGTGGACAAATGGGACTATTTTGCCCGGTAATCGTGATATTTGATATATTTTATAATAATTATGAATTATTATAGACTGTTTACATACAACTTGTGTGACACTTGCCAGAATATGAGGATTGAAGATAAATGAGTAAATTAGTTGTTTTTCCATCTTTTTCCATCACATTATTTTATAGAGACTGTCATCACCTTGGCATCGGCAACAGCTTTGACCATCAACGCCTGTTGAAATTTGCTCGAGTGTGTGAAGTGGAAACAGGAGAGAAGAAATCTCATTCCATCTGCTTCAGGGACAAGGTACTTTACATGAAACATTTCATCTTTTTACTCATTACAGGACTCAGAGGGAATCTGCAGACATGATTTTCATGTTCTAGTTTGGCGAAAAATCTGTAGAATTATGTGGAATGGATTTAAACATGAGAAAATGTCTTAAAATGTGCCAGACTAGACTCTTATTGGAAGCTGAAAGCAGAATCAAATTAGCTAAAATATTTAATTCATTAGTCTGTGTACAACCATTTTTTGTCAAAACAGATCATACTTTAGATGTTTTGATTATTATTTTGATTTTTATTAAATAAATGTTGAGAATGTGTTCTAGGATGTTCTTAACCAAACCAGCACAGCAGATTTCCTTTGTCAGAAAACATTAAAAACATGTTATGAAATATGATTCTTATTCACATCCAAATCTAAAACGTCCAAAACAACTGAACTGCAGTGCTCATTATCTACAGTAATAACTCAAGATCTTAAATCCTTTCCCTCTGGGGCAAAATACAGTAGATCTTATCATTTCTGCCCATCATGAATACTTGATAGAAGCTATTAATATTATCATTATATTTCATGAAGTTTGTTTTTATGTGCTTGTGATTTTAGAAGGTTTACAGTTAAAGTCTTAAACATTAGCTGTAGATCATTAATATTAAACCTCATTTCAGTTTGTTCTGTCTTTCTCTAACAGGAGGCAGATAATGTTTACGACATGTTTCGCACGAGATACACTTTACATCGCCAGGCGTACCAGCACAAGACTATCAGCATTATTGAAATCATGTGAGTTATGTTTGTGGTGTGTATGACGTGTTCTGATGAGACTGTTCCTAGAGATATAGTGAAGCACTTTTAATTTGACACAAGACTGTTATACTGTATGAAATTAATATTTGTATATAATTCTGCTTGAAAAGTTAACACGTGCCGGTTCCTCTTTGCATTTTAGGATCAAAGAATCATTTCTACAAGCCAATGAACACCTCCACATCTCAGCAGCCATAGAAAACATGGTGGAATACACTAAACTCACAGGTCAGCTGAAATGTCCAGATATATTTACATTTAACTCTTAATAATGCTTGAGAACACAAATCCAAGGTCATCATGGTTCCAACAAACTCCAATAAATTAGAGGACTTTTATCAGGTTTTAATTAAAAAGAAAATACACGTAAATCTAATTAGACTCTCATATTTCTATTAGATCACTTATTTGAGAAGATCTTGTACTCCACTGATGACAACCTGAAAGATGCTCGAATGATACTTGAGGACGTTGTCAATAGACGCCTGCCAAAGTTTGTTGGAGAAGCCAGACTGACAGAAGCTGAAAATAAAGACATCTCAAAGGTTGGACTGAGACATTCTGACATTGTATCATTGAAACAGATATCAGTCTCAGATGGATCAATGAACACATTTATAGTTGTATTGAAATGTTGTTTGGCAGATCCTTTCTTATTAAAGCAAAGTGATATTGTGGCAACCCCACCAATAGTTTGTACAAATGGGCTAAAGACACATTTGAAAAATATGAAATCTTTCACCCTCACATCATCAGTTTTTTACTTGTATCTAAAGCGCATTATAGACTGATTCTGACTCTCAAATCCTCCAGAAAACACTGAAGGATAATTGGATGACAGCTGTGGAGAAATGGTCTAAAAATACACTGGATTTCGTGGTTGCTGTATGTTATTTAAAACATTTGTTTCCAGCTTGATCTTAACATTTGAGCTTTGCTGGTTGAGTTGCAATAGCATTTGAAATCTCTGCTTATCCAGGTCGTCAATATGGATCATGGCATGAAGGGTAAAAATCCGGTTGACAACGCTTATTTCTACAGCAAGAGGGATCCGGCCAAAGCCTTCAAGATTAGGAAATATCAGGTATCTCAAACAATTCAGATTAAATAAATTACGATTAATTACAAGTACTGAACACATAAATATGCCTATATAAAATTATGTATCTTGTATAAACATGCAAATACTGTAACTCCATCAACAATGTTAGTCCAGGTTTCTTGCTTCGTTATGTCAGACACCTCTCGTACTGACAGGTGTCCAGTTTCCTGCCGGTGAAGTTTTATGAAAAGCTTGTGAGAGTGTACTATCGAGGCACAGAGAAACGGGAACTAGAAGAAGCTCAGCAATGCTTTGAGAATTGGTGCAAAGACAATTTTGGAATTCTGACAGAAGAGGGAAAATGTTCTCAGGCTACATGCCAAAGCAAGGATTAACAACTGAGGCATCACCTACTCTTCAAATAAATAAATATAAATACAGTTACATATTGTATGTATAAGTGTATTTTTGGTGTGTGCAAATTCAGTTTTTAATCATCTTCCAGACAATAACCCTGTAAGAGTATTCCAGATCCAGATTAGCAACATTTTGACAGAGATGCTGAAGATCATGGAAGAACAATCAAAGGACTTCTTCAGATGACATTTGAATCTCATGTGGACTTAAACAAAAGAAGTTGTGCAAGTTTACACTGTAACTGTATTTATTCTGTGATGGATTTCAGCTATAGTTACTGCTGTGATAAATATGCCAATGAAGTCTTACTTTTATTCTATCATTTTAGTCTTCTTATAATAATAATAATAATACATACAGCAATAGTCAACAGAAACAAATTGTTATTCCATGTAGGAATGTCCTGAGACTCCTGACTTTTCTCAGTTGCTAAAACACTAAAATGTTTTCTAATGGCCCAAATTCCCAAACCATTGCGTCCATTCTCAAAAAACACCATTCCCCTGTTTTCATACATTACAATTTGTTACATTGATAAAAATAATGGTGCA
This sequence comes from Moxostoma hubbsi, assembly GCA_032164185.1. NCBI lineage: Eukaryota > Metazoa > Chordata > Actinopteri > Cypriniformes > Catostomidae > Moxostoma > Moxostoma hubbsi. The sequence continues at coordinate 2,529,385 of JAVLUX010000012.1, forward strand.
ACACCTGTTTTTCAAATCAGCACATATATTACTCTATTAAAGGGATAGTTTTCCCAAAAGTGAGCATTATTTCTCCCATCACTTCAAAAGCCACTTTGATAAGAGTAGAATTTCATTGTTTTTTGCTTTAAAGGAGATTTTTTTTATAAATTGTGTTGGTGAAATCTTTATGTCAGTGTGAAATGTTTTGACACAATATGCATTTAATATTTGCATTTGTCAGAGTGCAGGGGTGGGGGAAGACAAAGGACCAAAAAGCAGAGATGGCAGTAGAAAAAGATTTATTTACAAAAAATTATAAGGCGCTTCCAGTGCCGGCTGTAATCGGAAGCTTTGTCCCGCGTCATATAATAGTGTCCCACATTTCAATTATTTATCTTTTTTAATTATTTATATATTGTTGAAAATAACAACAATAATAAACAGTAAAAGGTAATTTTCTTGCATCGAAATTATAATCGCACATTTATTTAAACAAATATAAATGTATTAAAAATGAATGTAATAATAACGTGGAATAAATTCTGTACGATGCTTTTAATATGTAAGATTTGCTGGAACATGAAGCCTATTTTGATCTTCGACGTTATGTCAGACTGCACGATACACGTCATTACCGACTGTGATCGCAATCGTCCCGATCAGCGACTCGCGTTACCGGAGTGTCGCGGAATAGAAGCGAAACGGCGAAACTTGCCCATCACGGAGGAGCATTTCTGTTCTCTGAAAGTCAGGACATCAGCATTTCCATCGCTCCAATACCTCTCCATCACGAGCATATATAGACTAACATTTACCAGAAAGATGGATTGATTTTGACAGAAAGTTCAGATGTTGAGAATGGAGGAAGTCTTCAGTAATAATGAGATAACAAGCAAATATTCAAACAAACTTCTTACAAACTTCTCTGTTGACGTTGAAGAAAACAAAAAGGTTTGTTATATTACGTGTTTCTCCTCTAAGATTAGTGAACTATAGGCCAAATTCCCAATAGATGCACAAACATGACGCAGATTTATATTATTCTATCAACTGTATTTGCGGATTTGGATTAAAACGTCCCATTAAAATTCACCAGCATAAATTCTTCAATCTATTTTCTGTTATTTATAAATAAAATTGGAGTGATGTGAATCTTAACGAAATAAGTTTACAGACGTTTAAAATAAATGTATTAAAAGTAAAATAGTAATGAAAATAACATTGTAAAGAAAATGCAATTATTTATTAACTTTCATTGAGTAAACTCTGTATTTAATTCAGAGAATAATACTTTCATATTACTGACGTGTCACACTTTTCTCCAAGTATTTTGTGCTTCTTTAAAAGTGTTTATGTGAAATGAAAAGCAGAAAGACATTAAAGAGTTTTGAGTCGATGAATAACTGCACACATGTTGCTGTGAATATCTCAATATCTGCCCAAATCTCGTCAGAGACTGAAGATCTGTGAAACTGTCACACTGAACATTGCATCATGAAGGATTCCCGAAATGTGTCTCAGAGGCAGAATCGCAGTGTGTTCCCGCCTTTACATTATAACATATAGTGAAACCGGGACCTTGATTCAGTAATTCATTAATTTATTTATTTGTTTGTCAGCACCAGAATATGCAGATATTAAGGTAAATGATTCCAAATAACCAATGAAATGAACAAAGACACAATTAAAATCTGAATTTTAATAGACAGATATTTAAAATGTAATCAACAGTCAAGTAATCGTATCTAAAAACATATTGATTAGGGGGCATCTCTTCGTCATTGTAGTCAAAAACAAATAATAATAATAATAATAATAATAATAATAATAATATTGCTAAAAACTTTCAAAATTATTATGAATTATTTTGGAGGGGAATTGATGAATTTTGATGAAGATTTTGAGCAATTCAACAAGAACCCTTAAAACACTGAAATTACTCTTTATTATCAGAGAAACATTTATCAAAAATAAGCGCTTGAATTTAAACCAAATACACTTGCAGTATTATTCCAAGTGTAACATCTATGTGGGGAAATGTTGGGATTTAAAATTAAAGACAGAGATATTTTTAATGAAAATAATTTGGTTGATAATTTATTCATTTATTCACACGTCAATCAAGTAAATCAGTGACTCAACAGGACACCTGGAGGAACAAGTAGCACGAAGCCTTTGATAATCATTCCCCATTACTGATGTGAGAACTCATTTCATTTAATAAAATAATACAAATAATAAAACAAAAAGCAAAACAATACATGTGTTGTGATAGTACACTTACATAGATACGAAATAATGAGATGCAATATTAATATAACGTGATGAAATACGATTTATGGCTCTAGAGACCCAAAACAATTTTTGTAAAACAAAAACGTGGTTGAAAATAATGAAAGAAAGAACATTGCAATTGTATATTTAGTTATTCACACCAGACTGAATGAGGGAAACGGAAGAGGCATCAATGGAAAGAAAGAGAGGTGCAGGGGGTGGATGAGGTCTCATTAACAGTCTGAGATGTGCAAAGGATTAAACAGATCACAAGTTTGGTGGAAACTAAGAGAGAGTAGAACTGCAATCACTACAGTGTTAATGCATCACTTCACACTGTGACAGGTGTTGATACCTGACAGCTAAACACAACTGTAGAAGTACTAATGTGTAAGTGTATGTGCAGAATGGGAGGAACATGTCTAAAACAAACAATATGTAGCAGTTGCTATAAAATTAGAGCAGTTGATCAAACACTTTGAGAATCTGTGCAACTAACAGAGGAGGACTTTTATTCTGTTTCACGAAGATTTGATGATGGTACAGGTTGACCAATCAGCGGAAAGGGGCGTTTCATGCCCGCCCACATGTGCACATTTAAATATTCAAGTACCAATATGTACACGTGTGTAAAGTCTCCTCCCAGCTCTCCACAGAAAAGCATTATTATACTCTTATAGTAGGAATGGGACATTATTTCATTCATTGTGATCACAAATTTAGACATGAATGACACATTTCCACTAAACAGTCCAGAGTTAATCCATAAACCCCAAGTAAATATGCATTTTTGGGAGTTAGTTTGTGTTTGTTTGCACCCCCAGAATGCAGTTCTGTGCATTGCTATTTTAATTTTCCATTTCGATTTCACACATAATATCTGATCTGACAATCGCATAGTTTCGCTTGGTGCATGTTTTTAGTGCCCTCAAGTGGCAGTTGAGATCCTGAAAATGTGAACACATGCATTATGCAACATAAAATTACAAAGGTGAAGAAATGAATTGAAAAGGTAATTGAGGATTGGACTGATAAAGGAAAATTCAGGAAGGTTTAAACACTTCATAACACTCATAGTTTATATACTGTATATATATATATATATTAACACATATACCGTCACTATCACGAGGAGCTCCACCTTCTTCATTCTGTTCACAGATCAGCTCAGAGACATTGTGCAGAAACTCAAGAGTGAACACAACACTGGGAATTTTATACAACAACAATGACTTCAACTCATCAAGGTCAGTATGAACATTTTAATAATCAATATATTATAAAGATAGCAGACATGTCTATTATATGAAACTGGAAGCCAGGAACTGTATGAGATGATTTCCTGCAGGAATACAGTGAAACCTGATTTTACAAAAATAATAAAAATAAAAGATGATATTTCAAAATTAGAAAAAGTATTTTCCATTCATTAGTGTGTGTGTGTGTGTGTGTGTGTGTGTTTAAATTTTGTTCAGTTTTTCATTCTTTCATTATTTCTTTCTTTCTTTTTTTTTAGAATCTGATCTGGGGATCATTCTATTGGGTAAAACTGGATCCGGAAAGAGTGCAACAGGAAACACCATCCTGGGCAGAGACGCATTTGAAGTGACTGGTTTTGTAAAATCAACCAATAAAATGTGTGAGAAACAAGAAGTAGCGGTGAGTGGAAGGACCATAACAGTGATCGACACTCCAGGACTGTTTAATACATCAATGACAGAAGATCAGCTGAAGGCTGAAATAGTGGAGTGTATGCATATGAATATTTCTGATTCTGGTCCTCACGTGTTTCTGCTGGTGATCAAACTGGGAGTGAGATTCACGAAAGAGGAGAGGGACACTGTGCAGTGGATTGAGAAGAACTTTGGAAAAGATGCTTCAAACTACACAATCATTCTGTTCACTCACACTGATCTGCTAAAGGGGAAATCTTTAGATGAGTACATCAGGAAAAGTAACTATTTACCAAAAATAGTTGATAGTTGTGGTGGCAGATATCACTCATTCAACAATGAGGACAAAAGCAATCAAGGTCAGGTCACAGAACTGTTTAAAAAGATTGATACAATGATGCAGAAACACGGAATGAGGCATTACACACCTGAGATGTTTAGAAAGGCTCAGTCACAAAATGGAATATCAACGAAGATTATTGCAGTATGTGCTGTAGCGGTAGTAGCAACATTTTTAGCAACTGTATTTGTTGGAAAACCAAAAATACTTTCAGGAAAAGAAACAGCAGTATTGATTGGAATGCCAGGTCATGTAACAGCAGCAGCAGGAGGTGTGGCTGCAGGAGGAGCAGCAGGAGGTGTGGCTGCAGGAGGAGCAGCAGCAGGAGGTGTGGCTGCAGGAGGAGGTGCAGCAGCAGGAAGTGTGGCTGCAGGAGGAGCAGCAGCAGGAGGTGTGGCTGCAGGAGGAGCAGCAGGAGGTGTGGCTGCAGGAGGAGGTGCAGCAGCAGGAAGTGTGGCTGCAGGAGGAGCAGCAGCAGGAAGTGTGGCTGCAGGAGGTGCAGCAGCAGCAGGAGGTTTGGCTGCAGGAGGAGCAGCAGCAGCAGGAGGTGTGCCTGCAGGAGGTGCAGCAGCAGCAGGAGGTGTGGCTGCAGGAGGAGCAGCAGGAAGTGTGGCTGCAGGAGGAGCAGCAGGAGGTGTGGCTGCAGGAGGAGCAGCAGGAGGTGTGGCTGCAGGAGGAGGTGCAGCAGCAGGAAGTGTGGCTGCAGGAGGTGCAGCAGCAGCAGGAGGTGTGGCTGCAGCAGGAGGTGTGGCTGCAGGAGGAGCAGCAGGAGGTGTGGCTGCAGGAGGAGGTGCAGCAGCAGGAGGTGTGGCTGCAGGAGGAGCAGCAGCAGCAGGAGGTGTGGCTGCAGGAGGAGCAACAGCAGCAGGAGGTGTGGCTGCAGGAGGAGCAACAGCAGCAGGAGGTGTGGCTGCAGGAGGGGGAGGAGCAGCAGTAACAGTAGCAGCAGCAGGAGCTACTGCCAAAGAAATTGCAGGAGGAGAAACAGTAGGAGCAGCTCAAAGAGCAATTACAAGTGTAATGACGGTAGCAGCAGCAACTGCAGCCAGAAATGCTGCCGCTGCAGGGAGAGTAACCACATCCTGGAGAGTCGCAGCAGTAGCTGCATTAGCAGCAGCAGCAACAGGAGCAGCTGTAACATTAATATCAGCACTAAAGTAACTTATGGGATCATTTTTCCCTTTGATTTCTTAAAGTCTTGTGAGTAAACGCTCTATCAGCTTTTTACAGAAAGAAGAGTCAATGTTGTTCTACTTGATGTTGATGCTTCAGACAGTTGAGACCAAATATTCTCTATTGGGTTCAAATCTGGACTCTGAACAGGCCAAACTATGAGCCCAATGGACTTGTGACTTGGCGCGCTCCTCTTCCTTCATGCTTCACTGTGGCAGAGATGCATTCACTATTGTATTTCTCACCTGATCTCTGGAGCATCATCATGCAACTCAAATCATGATTCATCACTCCACACAACACTTTCCATATTCTGCCGAAAACTTCATTCTGAAACAGCAATGACTTTTAACATCTTCTAGACACAAAATCTGCATTAGATAACCTTCTGTTTGTTGTTCGTCTGGAAAGAGTTTTGTTTTCTTTCTTTTCTTCCTGTCTTTGAGAACTGTACATTTAATTTCATACTTTAGATGCAGGACATGGATCATTTGATACGACTAATTATATGTTGATTTCATCTGAATTCTGCATTCTGGTTTTATTCATAAACTGCTGATAAACCCAATAATGCTTATAAAATAATGCTTTATTAACAGCTGTCTGTTTTGTGTGTTTTATGCTTCTATAGCAAACACATGGAGCAGAGGAAGTTTTTCACAGTCTCGTGATCGTATTAGTACAAGATGGAAAAACATGAGATATCGTACAACTGGAGTCGTTTGGAAATGTGTGACTTTTAGACCAACCAAACACATACGCATCCCTTGTCTTATTCCAAATCCAATATGTTATTTCTTCCGTGGTACACAAAAGTATTTTACAATTAAAATAATGGATGCACTTTATGGTTAGGTTTGGGGTTAAATTATAATATCATTGTTTTTTTTTCATTGCTGTTTGTCAAATCCAGAAAAAGTTTTGAACTTGCCATCTCTTAATATTCTTACAAATGTTCATGAGATTCAAATCTACAGTAAAACAATTAGTTCTGTTGTTCAGGGAAACTCCTGCATTTCTACTTTAGTTACCTGAAGATAAGATTCAGTATAATGACCTCCAGTAGATCTGAATGTGTGAGAAGTGGAGAGTGGGGCTAGTTGTCACAGGGATGTTGTTTTAAGGGTTAAATCTCTGTTATTCTGTAACAGGAAGGTTTTGATTCAAAGGTCCAAATACAGAAATGTGTTTTCTCTGGCAGTAGCTATGTATTGTGCTGTATGTTGATGTTGACTCTTAAAGGGCCAGTTCACCCAAATGAAAATTATCTCATCATTTACTCACCCTCATGCCATCCCAGATGTGTTTGACTTTCTTTCTTCAGCAGAACACAAATTAAGATTTTTAGAGGAATATTTCAGCTCTGTTGGTTCATACAATGCAAGTGAATTGTGAGCTAAAACTTTGAAGCACATAAAGGCAGCATTAATTAATCCATAAGACTCCAGTGGTTTAATCCATGTCTTCAGAAGTGATATGATAGGTGTGGGTGAGAAACAGATCAATATTTAAGTCTTTTGTTATATATAAATTCTTCTCCCTTCCTATTAGGTGGCAAAATGCACAAAGAATGTGAATCACCAAAAACGAAAGAAGAAACATGTGAAAGTGAATGTGGAGATACACATAATTTTATATTATAGTAAAAAATTACTTAAATATTGATCTGTTTCTCACCCACACCCATCATATCACTTCTGAAGACATGGATTAAACCACTGGAGTCTTATGGATTATACTAAAAAATTTTTTGTTCAACATTCACGTGCATTGTTTCCTTTTTGGTTGACCTGTCCCTTTAATTTAATTAGAATAATTTTTGTGAATTTTATCCTACTAAAATTTCAATTTTAGCATGTTTGTTATGTGTTATTTTAACCGAAAGATTGAACTATGCTCTCAGGACAAGGATATTTGTCATAATTGTCAGGTTAGGTCAAGTCGTCATCTAGATTTGATGCATTTTTTCGTTTGACTAATTACAACACTTTTTAGCCAAAATAATGTTTGCTGTTACTTGAAATAAGTTTAGTATAAATTTAGCAGAAAAGCCTTTAATATGACCATAATTTTCTATAAATGTAAAAGAAAATGTGATATTGCTAGTGATATAATCACCAACCCTGCGATTAATGGCCAACACGCTCTAAAACATGTAGGTAAATTGGAGACCCTAAATTGCCTGAAGTTTAGAGTGTGAATGTGTGTGTTGGCCTGTAATGGACTGGCCCGAGACAGCTGGGATAGGCTCCAGCACTACCTGCAGCCCTACATGGGACAAGCGACTATAGAAGATGGATGGTTGCACAGTATTGTTTTTAATTGGCGCACAAGACATATTGATCTTTAGATTTAAAACCATTAACAACGGCTGCGTGCAGAGAATCAGAGTACTGTGCATGCGCTTCACTTGGATCTATAACGGACGACTTCCAGTGGACGAACACTGAGGAAATGGTCAGCACTATAAATCTAATTTTATTAGTTGTTTTAAATAGTGATTTACCCATGTAAGGTTAAATGTAACTGTTAGAAATGTAATGTTTTTGATTTTTAAGATTTTATTTTTGTCATTAAATGCCATGTTTGGTAAAGTTGTGTACGACCAGTCGTCCGTGAGGTCGTTTGAGGTATATACTTCCCTTGTAGCTATTTTAATTAATTAACACGATCAACTTCACAATAATCACTTTCAAATTTAATTAACTTTAACTACTCTTGATCCATGATGCATGCACCGCAGAGAGACGAATAGACTTTCTGCGGTGTCAATCATGCAATCCACCTCATAACATTCTACCAAATACGACCCGTTACTGATTCACATTTACTGAGAAACAGCTTCAGATTTAATTGGTTTATTTACTACTAGAATCAACTTTTGTGTGTATGATATTGCTTCTCGTTTTTTATTGTGCTTGTTGTGGGGGTGGGGGGTGAAACTCCGCCTCCTTTAGTTGTCCTGCTCACTTTTATGTTCTTTCAGTCTTCTTTACCTACATTTCCTCCCAGGTTTAATGGTGTTTATTTAGTTTACTATGTCCTTTTGATATTATGGTCTAATGAGACCCCTGACCACATTGTGCTCCCAGTTGCAGATGGAACAAATAGTCTTACTGAAACCAGGGTTTGGTCGTATGTGTGTGAAGGGAGGGATTTTTTTTTTGTTTTGTAATTCTTTTATTTATTTTACAACAAAAGCACACTAACACAGCTGTCAGTTAATTCACAAACTGTATTTACTAACCCTCCCTTATAGTATAAAGGTTTCAGGAAGTTGAGGATGTAGTATTTTACTGGGATTTTATTGTTGTCTTTAAACTTACAGTGTATACAAAGGCACATTTTCCATTAAAAACATGGTGGGAACTGAAATTGAAAATGAATGGAGCTGAATTATTCTGCACTAATTCAAATCACTCAGCCCGACGGGTCGTCTGCGGTCCCGGTCGACTATTGCGCAATAACTTCACGAAATGCAAAAACTCAAAAATTAAAAGATACACATATCTTACATCGTTGGAAAGCTGAGACTCTTGTGATTCGAACGATGTAAACCATTTTAATATACACTTAACACAGCGGGTACAATCGGTGTATTTCTCAGACCACTTACAGCAAAATAAACGAATCCAAAATGGTAGAAACTCACTTATAATGCTCATCTTACTCTACTGATCCACTTCATTCCATCAAAAATGGTTCAGTTACACTGTAAAGGGTCCATACAATCCAATTCAACAAAGTTTTTGGTCCATAACACATTTATATATCAATAAACACCCACGTAGTATAGACGTAGCAATTTTGAGCTAACCGACAACTTTGTATTCTTTGATGAAGCTACCTTGAACATGTAAACATTACAGATATTTTTATGTCAAAATGTCCACTGACCCCTGGACTTTAGATGGACAGGTCATTTTAGCCAGTTGGTGCATTTTAGAGGTGTGGCCAGGTATCAATATCCTTGAAGCCTATACATACACTTGGATAAACATGTGCAAAACATTCATTTTCTAAAGTATTGTTATCAAATTTTATATTGGGTTTGGTAAGGCTTCATGCTATGATCTAATTGTGTTTTCCAGCTATGTCCTCCCAGCTGTAGTTATCTGCAGGCATCTTTTTACAAAAAAAAAAATGTAGGCGGAGTTTATTTCCCCTTTTTGAGTGTGTTCAAAGTTCTATTACTCAATACAAGTAAGACTTACAGTGATTCTGACTATTCAGGAACAAACCTCAAAGTCTCCCCTTTCAAAAGAGACCAAAAGCATGCATATACTCCAAAGGGTTCAAGAACAGCATGCATTTTAATTTGGGTAGGCCTTTTTTAGGCGTTTTTTGGCAAATATTGCAGGATGTTTAAAAGGTTAACTCATGAACAAATATCCTTTTATATATTTTATTTGTACTTTAGTTCAGTCTTTTCTATTCACTCTCTGTATGGATGTCAGTACTGATCTCTTTCATTTCTGCAGACATCCCAAGTGTTTGAATAGCTTAGATTGAATAGACTGAAAAGTTTATGTTGCTGGAAAAAGTCTGAGGGTTACAGTCTTCAGAAGGTCTTCAGTAATGTGGTAACCACAAACTGTTTTCTTTTTTTACTATGATTTCAGAGCACACAATATAAATGGGGAAATACAAAAAATAGGAATCCAACTCTGTCTCTCGTTGTCATATGAGCACTATGTGCAAAGCAACAATATGACATTAAAAAAACGAGATTTTAAAATATATTGTGTTTTGAGGACCTGTGCTGACCAGCTGAATTATTCAGTGTCTCTTCAACCTAGGTCTCTGCCAGGACAGTGTCCCAGTGTTCTGAGAAAAAAACAAATCTTGTCTGGTCCCTGAACAATGAAAGGGGTTCCAAAGTGTAGAGCTGTAGAAATGTATAATAGTTAGAATTATACGTTTGAAAATAGTTGAATCTTGCTTGCCAATAGAACCACGATTAGTTTCTTATTTACCACTGCACAGTCAGACAAGCTTTATAAATATCAAACATATAGGTATTATTAATCAAGTTTTATAGATCATGTACATGTATGCCAAGCATTTGCCATTACATAAGAGCTGGAAACTACATCAGAACGTTCAGCAACGGCTCTCCTCATTTAATTCAGGTATTCTGCAGGTGGAGACTGAAACAAAACAGGTTGAGGAATGGCAGAAAAACATTCAGGTAAGCTAAAATCTTCCTATTTGACGAGTAATAAATATACATTTGATACTGCTTACATACTGCATTTTGAAATGTAGAATAGATGGAGTCTAAACATACAACAGTACATGTTAATATACTCCTAAAGATTACAAAATATGTACTTGATGTGTATTTTAAATGAACTATTATTGAGGTTGATTCGACACCCCCACAGGCATCAATAGGTAGATTAAAGTTTTAGTTTTCAGTCTTTGAAGTGAGATCTCTTAAATGATATTAACAGCATTTTAGTGCTGTCTGTCGAATACATTTTTAATCACATATGTTTACATAGTTAATCACGATTAATCACAGATTTTGAAATAAATGTGCTGAAATTGGAAATGTATTTATTTAATTCTTAGGAAAGTAATCAAAACAATATGTAACAATAAAATGCTTTATAAAGTTTTTCCCAAAAAAAGCCTTCCACAGTATAATAGTAAAAGTGCTCTAAAATAGCACCAGTTTAAGTAACGTTCAACATTTCTCAAAGTCTAAGTGGGAGGTTGATGACTCGTAAGAACAAGTCCTCACATAGGTTGCATATTCACTGCAATGCGCATTTAATCTCTTAAACCCTCATCCTCCACAATATAACTTGGTAGTAAGCCCTTACAAAAATCTTAAAAGTTAAGAGTTCTTAAAAACTAGCAACAGAGAAAGTCTTGTTCTGCTTTTTAGCACCGGCACTGCCCGCTTAATTATACTTCATCTGAATTGTCTGGTAATCATTAGCTGATGCTTCGAAAGGTCAGCGGCAATGGGTTCAAAGTTGAAATCATTTGAACTTTGGGGTGGGTGGGTAGACCTTTCATGAGAGAACTTCAACAAGCTAGCCTAGTGGTCCCTCATCAATGAGTGTGTTTACATGTACACCAGTATGGCGATAACCAGCTTACTAAAAAAACTATACATTTTTTTTGGACCAATGCTAATTTTAACAAAAGACTAATGTTCAGTCACTTATCTTAGTTCATCAGGAATTAGGAATTAGGTTTTAAAAAATTTACAAAGAGGACCACAAGCTTTTTTTTTACTGTATAATAAATATATTATTTCCATTGAGCATGGATTGTATTTGCTGAACATATTACAGGCCACAATGAAAGAAGATAACAAAAAAATCTTAGTCTGAATATAGATTTGAAAAAAAAATAATGTGTACTTCTAAAACATTTTGCGCGTCTGTTTTTGAAGTTCAACTCATGTTTTACATGTTTGTCTGAATATGATAAAACATTCACAGTTCGTATTACACATATGTCCATGGAAATGCCAACCACATGATGTAAAAATACAAAGTTTCAACCAATGGAACAAAACAGCCTTGTAATTCTAACATGGTGTAATGTTAATGGATATTGCTGTCCAGACCGGAAGAGGGCGCCGCTTGCTCACATAGCGCTGACCGAAGAACTGAAATGCATACTATATTTTAAAACGTAGCCTTTTAAGTTTTAATGATTGTGCAAGACCATATTGCGATTTTAATCTTAATTTAATCATTAAAACATAACCTTATTGGATATCATACCAATGTTTTAAAAGTCAAATTGAGTCGCGTTTCCCTCATCAGGTAAGTGCCACTTTCACATCTATCACGTCTGTAACGCTGGTTTGTCCTAATTAATGTGAAAAAGAATGAAAATTAAACATTACCTGTCCTTAGGATTCTACATTGTCCATCATTACTTCTGGATTTTGCATTTGAATTCACAAAGTTTTTTACAAAGTGTGTTAATTTTAAATTAACCGTCGTTGTAGTTTTTTCATCTGCATATTTAAGCTTCTGACCGATATGCCGATGGTTTTAATTTGGTCAATAATTGGTCGATAAACATCAGTGGCCAATACATCAATGCATCCCTACTAAGTATTACAAGAACAAAATATATATATATGATTTTTTACTGCAGTTCCTCTACTTCACACCAACAAAGCATTTATAAGCCAGGAGCTGATATTAAAAATTGCTTTACTTATTTAGAATTTATCTAATAATCTGCTTAAATAAGCAAAAATATATGATACATTTTTTTCCTTACAAACAAAACATAACAGTTATAGCTGCAAGCAGTGATTAATGTAGTTCAAGCATTTAGGGCCTTTAAGTAAATATGCAAAAGATATTTTATTAATTAATAATTCATTCATTATATTAATTAGACTGTCTGCTAGCACCTAAAACAATGACAAAGTGCCTTAATATTCAGAAACATCAGGTTATATAGCACTGAGATATGGTATTTTTATACATTTCTGACTGCTACAGCACCACTAAGAGGCATATGTAAGCTTCTTTTTGCCCTCATATTGACCTCATACATATGTGTCCAAAATTTGGTGATGATATCTCATTCCGTTCAGGAGTTATAATCATTTAAGTTAAAGGGGCCATGCCCACTTAGCACGTTTTAAAATGACATTCTGACAATAATCGAAAGTTCTAAATGATATTGGCACTCCAGAGAATGTCTCTGCACTTTTTTGGTTCCGATCGACCTTGGAGTAGTTAAATGTTTTTTTTTTTTTTTTTTTTTTTTAAATAATATAACATATTTAACAAACGATTTGATTGACAACAATACTTCTTAAGGCAAAGTTGTTTAGAAAGAGGAGATCTATCATATGATATGAATAACCTGTGTCTGTGCAAAACACTGTGGCATATACAACAATTCTAAAAAATTTGCACAGACCTCTTGGACAAAGGGACAAATAGGCTTACCAGGTTTCATTCGATCTGCCTTTATTTAACACCATTTACAATATATATATCAAACTGTACACACAGGTTCCGTACTTGTGGAGAGAGAGGAAACATTGATATTTCCACAATCAGCATTATTGACATCAAAATGATCTGTAGGACCAAAGACAATCACTTCTGTCTTGTCCTGTATTTATACAAAAATAAAAACATTTTGGCTAGCCAAGCTTTTATTTCCTCCAGGCAAGCTAGAAGAGATTGAATTGCAATGTGATCATTTAATTTAACCGTGTGTTAAAATACAGTGTGAAGTGTACAATTTGCCCCATCCCGTATTTATTTGTGTCATTAAGTACTGTTCGATGCTAACAATGATGTGAAAAATGTGCTGCTGTCAGTGTCTTTGACATCCATATAGGACACTAAAGCGAGTGGCGCATTGCGACAAAGACTGCTCCAATTATAATCAACACTTTCTGCACTTCATGTATGTAATAACATTGTGGATAATATTGAAAGCATGGCTTTACTTAAACACCCACCAAGTGTGGGTTGAACATTTTGGCGGGTGACGTTTTCAGGGTTTTTCCCGCATTTATAACTTGAATGAATGTTGGCAGCCAAAGAGTAAACGGTCCTCCTCGACCCGCTCCGAGCGGGAATCGAACAAACATCAGTCGGTATGGGAGGTGGGTGTGCTAACGAGGAGGCTTTACAGAAGATAAGGCATTAACAGAAAATGAAACTGTAATATCTATAAAGTCTTAGAGTCATCATTGTGTAGTTTTTTTAATTAGGATTCTAAATTGTGTATAAAAATAAGTAATTAAATAATAATTGTATTTAGAGCCCAACTGAGCAAGCCGAAGGGAACTGTGGCAAGGAACACAAAACTCCATAAGATGCTGGTTAGCAGTGGAGTCCGACACCAAGCAGGTATGGAGCTGGATCTGGCTTGCTCTGGTAACCTTGGGATATGAATCCTGAGGTTGAGACAGGGAAACAAATAGAAAAATATTAGCGTAGATGCCATTTCAATTTATTGTACATTTATAGATTATGAGAAGTATTTCCAGTTCTGGCAGACCTAACTAAAGCAGCCTAATTATGAGTTGATGGATAAATGAGTGAAAATGCTGAGTGGCTATTGACTCTGGGACAACACTGGCCATAGTGGCTAAAGGCAAAATGATAATGCCAAGCCCTGAATGGCAGCAATCTTACAGTATGCACCACTGTCTTCCAGTGTGAGCCCATTCAGGCATGCGTGCCTAGAGCATCCTCTTAATCTGTCACTGATCCTCAATTTGTCTAATGTCTTTTTGTCTATTTCATTTGTAGGGTAGAGTTCACTAAACCTGAACTCTGGTACATTGCAAAACACCCTATGCATATGAAAGACGAGTGTGTGGGTTAAGGTGTGGCCACACTAAACCTTGTCTGCTTTCCACAGGTGGCCAAATAAACATTGTGCTATCCATTGCACTTTGCTTTGAAATAATGTACAGATTATTAAGAAATCACACTCCTGATTAATTAGCGAAGATGAATGCATACAGTAACTAAAAAAGTCAGGTAAAACAATAAAACGTGTTTTTTTAAAGTTTTTTTTTTTTTTTTGTGTTGCTCAAAATGGTGCTGAGTATGGCTGCTGCATTGCTAGCTCTGACCCCTAATGTTGCAGTTTTTTGTTTGTTTTGTCTACAAATCTTTGACTTGTCTGCCTTATTGTCTGCTATAGACAAACAATTTTGGACATTGGTTCTGCAAAAGGACACTGAAAACCAGACTTTAAATACCTCAATGCTGACCTGAGGTTTACAAACACGACAGTGGAGCAAATGCAGCCGTAAAAGGAGAAGGAGAGCTAGCGTTCTCATCAGAATAATACGTTGTGCAAATCGACCCCCCCCCCCCAGTATTCTACTGGCAAATGCTCAGTCTCTGGACAACAAACTCTGCAAGCTGAGAGCGTGAATCTGTTTCCAATGAGAGACAAGGGACTGCTGCGTTATCTATCTTACATAAACTTGAATGTCTGCGGAGATTCCAGACTCGGCCATCGAACCCGTGGGATTCTCCGTGCACTGAGCGGACAGAGCGAAAGACCTCTCATGTAAAAGCAGAGGTGGTGGTGTATGTTTTATGATCAACAATCATGGTGTGATCAGAGGAACGTACATTTTATCAAGTTTTCTGCTCCCTTGATCTGGAATATCTCATGCTTCTGTGTCAACCATTCTGGGTACCGAGGTCATTATGAATGAAGACTCCAGAGAATCTTAAGGCACTTGTTTTTTTGGGATTGAGCGAAAAACCTAGGACTAATTTGCAAAAGTAGGTTTTTAACATGATCTCAAATATTTAATGAACGGTTTGATGGACGGTTTGGTTCTTGAGGTAAAGTTGTTCAGAATGAGAAGAGCTATCATATGATATGAATTACTTGTGCTTTTTAAAAACACTACGTTATATACAACCGTTAAAAGTTACAAAAATCGTGAAAATGCCACCCAGTGGCCGATTTAAAAAAAAAAAACTTTGCACAGACCTCTTAGTCCAAAGAGTCAAAAAGTTCCACCGAGTTTTGTTTCTATTGGTCTATGTAAACCCTGTGTAATAGCTGCTTAAATTTGATTGGTCGATGGCAGCCATGTTTTTAAAGATAAGAATCTGTCCTCATAGACCTTGATAGTAGCTTGGACAAAGACACTGAATACAAAGTGTCAAGTTGATCGGACCAACGGTTCCACAGTTACGGCTTTTTTAATATTTGACATTATTAATGTTCCACCAAGAGGCAGAGCCACGTAATTTTTTTCATGTGTCCTCGGAATGACTCCATACACATCTGAATTGGGTGAGAATATCTCATTCCATTTAAGCAAACTCGCCACTTGCGTTATGTACATTTTAGCGTACCGTTGCGAAGATTAAGAAGTTATGAGCCAAAATGCGTTTTTCCTTTGTTACAGTGCCACCATCTAGCCAATCATGCTGAAATTTTGCACCCCTGTAGACTGTGGCAGTACTACCTACCCTCAAAATTTCAGTTCTCTACGACTTACGGTTTGGCCTGCACGATCAGTTTTAGAGCAGAATAATAATAATAATAATAAAAAAAATTAAAAAAAATAAGAGTACATTGTATCAGTGCCGAAGAGCAAGAAGAGTGTCAAAACGTATTTTGTACAATTTCCAAGTAAGGTAAGTAATGATTCAGCTATGTGCACTCTAATTGTCAGGTCATATTGATCATGCCTTCAGAAGTGTGGAACTGTGGTTAGGTCAAGTAGGTCAAAAAGGTCAAAGACAAAAACTTCAGCTTGCTCTTGTGTGTGCACTTTGCATATCTCATTCAAGTGGTAAAGGTATGCTTTTCCTAGAATTTACCTAAAGAGAACAGAGTGTTTATAAATGTACTGTAATAACACAAGCAGTCTTACACAGAATGAGAGGCCTCAGAGAGCACAAAGAATATTGTGATACTCCACGCTTAATATCACAGCATACATTTAGAGTATTATTGAGTACATTGATAATATGAGTGTATAATAAAGTTCAGAAATGCAGATACATGAATAATATTTCATAACTGATTACAAATGATGAATATGTCTCATAACATCCATAATTCCCATACACCACATCTTATGCAATCTTCCGCAAGACTCATGCCTGATTGTATGCCAGTGTGGCTTGATTATGTTTGCTTGTTTACCCAAGGACTATTGCAAAAATAGGATGATTAGACAAAAACATTACAGTTATTGAGACATAACCTTGTGATAACTTCCTCGTATGACAATTCTATATATTTAAACATAAAATACATTGATGTCATACATATTCAATGCAATACATTTTTGTCTCATTGTATCAGATCTGAGGATTGTGCTGCTGGGTAAAACTGGATCAGGGAAGAGTGCAACTGGAAACATCATCCTGGGAAAAAATGCATTTAATGTGAAATGTTCTCTGAAGCCAGCTACAAAGGAATGTGAGAAAGAAGAAATTAAGTTCAATGGACAGAATATATCCATTATTGACTGTCCGGGTCCATTTGAGGATACAGACTTTGCAAAAACACAGCAGCATTTAACAGTGTGTATGGAGATGTCAGCTCCTGGTCCTCATGTGTTCCTGCTGGTGATGAAACTGGGAGTGAAATTCACAGGGGAGGAGAAGAATGTTGTGAAATGGATTCAGGAGAACTTTGGAGAAAAAGCCGAATGTTTCACCATCATTCTGTTCACTCATGCTGATGTGCTGAGTGGTAAACCTGTAGAGATGTATATCAGTAAAAGCAATGATCTAAAGCAGATGATTAAGACCTGTTGGGGCAGATATCACTCATTTAACAATGAGAACGGAAATAATCAAGATCAGGTCATGGAGCTGCTACAAATGATAAACAAAATGGTACATTTTAATGGAGAAACATACTACACTAATGAAATGTTTAAAGAAGCCCAAGAAAAGATGAAGATGCTGGAAAGAAAGGACTAACAACATCAGTGACAGAGAAACAGTTATACTAATCAGAACTCTAATTGTTTGACTCTTTCAAGGCAATTCAATTACACTTGATGATTTTCAGTCAGCTAATCAACAATATTTCAAAGAGATTTGTATCAGATCATCGTCTTATGGCAAAGGAATTTTTTGTATTGTGTAGCTTCAAAGTTTACTCTGCAGATTTATTCAAAAACACACATGACCTAATGTGCTACACACAGAGTAATAGGGCTACAACATAAATAATATATATCTTATACACCCCCCCCCCCCCCCCCCACACACACCTTTTATTCTCATTTTGTACTTTAGATCATTTGTTTTCTTGTTTGTGTCTCCAAAATAGAATAACAAATACCCACTTCACTAATTGAATCTTCTTCTATTTTCAAACTAATCATCTTTCATATACACTATTTAAATCTATTAGTTATTTTATCACTAGTTTTGAAGTGTTATATATTTTGTTGTTCCCTTCAAAAGAAAATAATATGCATTTCAATGTCTCGTCAGTGGAAAACACAACAATAAACCATTATTATTTATTAAACGTGTTACCAAGCAAACTTATTGTCACACCAAGATCCTTTTACATAAGCAAGATATTGATACAGACATATGATGAGATCAACTGATTAATGACATAATGTCGTTCAGAGCCGGTCAACCCATTAGGTGGCATAGGTGACCACGTAGGGCACCATCACTTTCGGAGCACCGATCTACTGAGCCAATTTCAGCATGTGTCCAATCTGTTGAACAAAATGCGCCCTGTGCATTCTGATTTGTGGCGTTCTTCACGGAAAACATATGGGGCTTTTCCAATGTATGGTACAACTCGAATCGACTCTGGATAGTGGATAGTAACTGGTACTTGGTACTTTTTTAGTACCATCTCGGTCTCCATTCCAATCGAGCCGAGCAGATACTAAATGTGATGTCAAAACCCTGCAGGTCACTGATAGGTCAGGGAGAATCGTCACTACCAGCATCACTGGATTTTCGATACAGACACGCTAGATTTAATGTTAGCTACAGTGATATCAGTATCATTTCTTCACACGACAATGGCTGTGCGCAAAACCACACCATGGTCAATAAACAAGGTGCAGACGGTCCACTCATTAGCGATGAGCGAAACTAAAAAGTCTTTCAGGAAGTGTCCAAGCTGTTGGACGCACACGGCTAAGTTAAAAAAATAAATAAATTAAAAGTGACCGAGCATCAAGGAAAAGTGTAAGTGGTTCGACCAAATGGACACTATTTAGACCAGCGAGCAATGGGAGGGAGAGTACGCGGGACTGGCCACGGCGTTGTTGGAGTCCACGATGGAGGATGGTACGTTTTGTTACGTTAACTCTATACTCTGCTTGAAAGCTTCACTTTATTTAGTTGGCCAACTACTGAAAAGCTTCTAAAACAACCAGACCAGTTTAACTGTTACACTTGTGTAAAATCACCATGAAACAACTGCTTTATGCAGTACAATGAGCTAGTAGCTAACAGCTAGCGGTCGTATTATTGTTTGGTCAGTTTGTGTTGCGTTTAAGATGATGTCACGGCAGTAGAGCTGGCGCAACTATGACGATCAGCCTATAATCCCACCCACGCTGAGATGACTAAACAACGTTGGAAAAGAAAGCTCAGAAAAGTAAAGTGAGCAGAGTTGACTACTAAATGCCTTACTAGCATACTGCACTCACTGTTTACGTTATATGTGTGTTTGGCTAAAACAGTGAGAGTAGTATGGATAGTATACCATTGTGAACACGGCCACAGACTTATGAGCGCGGGGCTTGTGAATTGGAATGAAGCCCAATATGCGTCATATATAGTCTGAGTATATAGTCACTCTTTTGAATCGGTTCGTCTCAATTAATTTGTCTAACGTGTGAGCTGAATCGATTGATGCACTTTTTCATGCAATAAAATAGTAAGGGAATGGTTTAGAAGACAGAGAACAAAAAACATGCTGAATGAAATGGATATTTACTTACAATTAATTGAAACAAAACCTACAACTGAATTCAATAGTTTGCCAGTGATAAAGGGTAATTCTAAAACGCTTAGCGTGGACTAATGTACTAATTTAATGTGATGTATCTGCTTATTTGATTGCTGGATGATGACAGTGATTATGATGATCACAAAGTGCAAATGCTGAGGAAGCTGATGTTATTCCACACACTATCTTTAGGGCTTTTTAAACAGGTTGAGTTTTGAAGAAGGACACACAACACACAGATTTGAAAAAAAATATTTTATTGTAATTCTGGTTGTTATTCCTTGTTGATTTTCATTCTCGCACAATGAAAATATATAAACACACATAACATCAAGTCCTAGCCAGCTGCCGTGATAAGTATTAAGGCTTAAACATATGCAAGTACGAGTACGCAGATGTGAGCGCTTGGCCACTGCATTGCCAACATGCAGTCCAGTTGAATATGCTTAATATGCTAATTTTTAGTGGTAACAAACCTCAGTACTAAAGGGGGCTTTAGAGTTACTTTCAAAAGTCTGTACTATTAAACTAGTGGCCTATCTCATGAAGGTCGTTGAACAAACTCAGTGTTCCAGGATTGGTTTCGAGTTGACACAACCAAACCAATCTGTGGCACGGTGGAGGGCGGGACCGGCGCGTGATTGCGCACGCCCGGTCCCGTATCTGGCTGATTGAGCCAAGAGGGTTAAAAGGCCACTCGCAGACGGCGATCGGGAGAGAGAGAGCTTAATCAGCAGACGTCTGCTGTCCTAAATGTTTGTTTTAAGTTCGTCATTAAATTATCATTTATGTTGACAAGCCGGTTTCTCGCCTCTTCCTTGCCCGCGAATTTGATCTGTTTTACATTGGTGCCGAAACCCGGGAAGGAAGAGGGATACGCCGTAGCGGAGTTCTCGCCACTTCTCAATGGAGCAGCCGCGGCTATCTGCCGGGAGACGGAGGAGCCCAGCCACCTGGACGCGGAGGAACGGCCGCCGACCGCGAGGGGAGGAGGGGCTCCTGGCCGACCGCCTGGAGCGGTTGGGGCCGCTGCCAGGGGCGGGGGAGTCCCCTAGTAGCCGCTGGAACGCGGCGGGGTTGGAGACCGCCGACCGCGTGCGGGGAGGGGCTCGCCGCCGACCGCCTGGAGCGGGAGAACCGCTGCCAGGGGCGGGGGGAGGCCCCTTCGACACCCCGGGAACGCGGCGGGGCGTTCCGTCCGCCAGGGGCTGAGGACTGCCTCCGATCTGCCCGGAGAGGCGCGGCTGTTGACCTGTAGAGGGTGGAGAAGTGGCTGAGGAACGAGCTACGGCGTATCAGAGAACCGGTGAGTACGTTTTTTTTTATTTCTTTCCTTTAATCTCTCTCTCCTCTCTCTCGATACCGCTCTGCGGTGGCCTTTTCCCTCTTTTTTTTTTAAATTATGGTGTTTGCGGGAGGGGTGGTACTGCCCAGTGCAGGAATCCCCCTCCCCCTATTTTTAATTGTTGTCTCCCTCCCCTTGCCCCCTCCCTCGTCCAGGTTGATGGGGATGACCGGCCAGCAGACCGCGCGGGAGGCGCCCCCCCCCAGGGGATGTACGTCAGGCCGGGGGTCCCCAGCCTGAGAGAACGAGGGAGGAGTGTGGCACGGTGGAGGGCGGGACCGGCGCGTGATTGCGCACGCCCGGTCCCGTATCTGGCTGATTGAGCCAAGAGGGTTAAAAGGCCACTCGCAGACGGCGATCGGGAGAGAGAGAGCTTAATCAGCAGACGTCTGCTGTCCTAAATGTTTGTTTTAAGTTCGTCATTAAATTATCATTTATGTTGACAAGCCGGTTTCTCGCCTCTTCCTTGCCCGCGAATTTGATCTGTTTTACACAATCCAATCAGGCTTTATTGATACCATGATACTGATCATGACATACACTGTCAACTCAGGCTTTTTGCTGAATGTATGATTAGTTCAAGCGCTCATGCACATGAATAAGTGATGATTGCAGCGAACAGCCAGTCGCGTGAAACATGGAGAAAAAAAGCGCAATTGAGATTCACTTCTTGGGAGAGTCAGCGGGATTTATCTCTCCACTGAAGGCTGATCATTATTAAATGTGAAAAATTTAAACATAGCACAGCAGGAGATTGTTATAAAAAATATGACAAATTTAAATGAATTTACACTTCAAAAGGGATCCCCATTAGATCATAAAGGATTAGCGTTAATCCTTTATGATCAATTAAAGGAATAACATTGTTATTACTAGACAATTTTTATAACCAATAACACATTTCCAAAATGAATACAACTGTTTAAAGCAAAACATGCTTGTACTGGTCTTCGGTACTTACAAAACATTATTTACAATTCAAAACAGCTAATATGTTGGACTTATTCTTTCGATGTTTTGCCTTTTTTTAGTGTAACTGCTACTACTACTACTACAAGAATTGATAATCCGCAAACTACAAATCCAGTTTTCCACCGGTTGTGCTTTTTCTTGGCTTGTTTATACATATATACATTAGTGTAATAATTCCCATCATTACTCTCCACCAGTTTATCCATCTTTTCCAGCAGCTCTGTGACCTGAACTTGATTCGCTCTATTCTCATTGTTGAATGCGTGATATCTGCCACCACAGCTGCGAACAAACTCCAGTATATCTTCACACTCTTGTATATGATCTTTAAGAGGTTTACTCTTCAGTTTGTCAGCATGAGTGAAGAGAACCATGGTGTGACGTACTGCTTCTTTTCCAAATTTCTTCTGAATCCATTCCACTGCATCCTTCTCTTCCTTTGTAAATCTCACATCTGCTCTGACCACCAGCAGAAACACATGAGGACCAGGAGCAGACATCTCCATACACTTCTCTATTTCTTCCTCCACTTTTCTTTCATCCACTGATGGATCCTGGAGTCCTGGAGTGTCAACTATCAAGATCTTCCTGTTACCATTTATTGTCTCTTGTTTCTCACATTCTTGAGTAACTGATTCTGGATTAATGTCCTCTTCAAATTCGAATCTGCCCAGGATAGTGTTTCCAGTTGCACTCTTTCCTGATCCAGTTTTACCCAACAGCACAATCCTCAGATTTCCTGAAGTTACAGAGAGACAAGTTGTCGTTGTCTTGAAATTGACAATGCAAATAAAGAAATTTGTCGTTGCTAAAATGTTATGTTTTTAATTTTCATTCTAATTTCTAAAGACCGCAAATAATTTTCCTATAAGTTGAACTGTTCTTTTAGGTAAAAGACAAGGTCCTTTTTTGGTTATTTTTGGGGGTCCTTGGCATCAAAACGTTTTCAATAAATCACTTTTTAAAATGTATATAAAGTATTATCACATGCTTGTTGTATATTATTTGTGTTTTAATTTTTATTGTTTAATTTGTTCATGTATTTCTTGACATATATATATTGATACTTTATAAATTCTCAATAATCAATTCTCCAATTGATTACTGAATGCCATATTGCGGCATGAAGTCTGCAACTGCAAAGTTTTGTCTAAACAACACTACCTGCATGAAGCTATAATGGAATGTGCGTTTAAAAGCTACCAATCAATTGTCAGTACTGCCTCACTGCATATGAGAAGGTGTTGTGTCTTAAACTTCAATAAAGTTCATTGGTTGCATCCACATGTTCAAATGCAAAGTACATATACAGTTTATGGTGAAATCAGGTCAATTGGACCACCAGGTAAAAATATTGTGAATCCCTGAATATTCAATACCCAATCATTCTCCACATGTTGTATTCTTATAAATGTAATTTAATTTTAAGCATAAATTTACAATATACATTTTACTCATAATAACCTATGCATTGTATGTGTTAAAGTAATGAAAAATGTATTTTGTAACAGATTATAAAAAGAGATGATTGGTAATTTATTTCAGTTATCTAAAATCAAGTAATTTTTAGCAATGCAACAACGTTTTGTTAAAATTTCCAGATGAATTCCAATCTGTATAAATTACATTCAATTCATATATTTGTATTACTGACCTGTAATTCTTGATTCCATTATTGTACAAAGCCTTATGTTGTTTAAATCTACTCAAGGATCTCTTCAGGTTTATGTAGTGCTCTCTTTCAGAATGAATGACAGTCATAGTCACTGAAAGTACAGTGTTAACTCCCCTTATTTGATTAAACAAATACGATCACATGACTGAAGCTGCAAATCTGTTTGGATTTCACAATTACAATACATATTGTCACTTGTAATTGATTTTTAAACATCTCTTTGCTCTGAATTTCATATGTTTAATATATCTCTCATTACTTTAACTGTAATAATGATAATAATAATAATAATAATCTGGCACATATATACAGTAAGTGAAGGGTTTGTATCAAAGAACAATAAACCTAGTGAAACAACAAATATAAATGTTCATGAACTCACTGAAGATTGAGCTGTCAGTGCATATTATAGTATGTTTAGACTCATGAAACTGTCATTTTCAGCTTGCTGTTCCTGTTTTTTTTTCTTTTTGGTGTGGAAATTGCACTTAAGTAGTGTTTCATCAACAGCAAGACAAGTGTGTTCATCTTTATAATTCAAAGATTATAAGGGCATGTGAATTCATGATTATGGCTTGGCATCTCTGTCCAACAGTTCTGAGGTCAGCTGACCCCTGACTGCAACTATCTTTTGGAGAAGTCACCTAGAGATTACCATACTATTCCCACCCAACACTGGGAATGTTTAGACATGAATACTCATCATTTGTGTGTTATGTAAGTG
This sequence comes from Moxostoma hubbsi, assembly GCA_032164185.1. Taxonomy (NCBI): domain Eukaryota; kingdom Metazoa; phylum Chordata; class Actinopteri; order Cypriniformes; family Catostomidae; genus Moxostoma; species Moxostoma hubbsi. The sequence goes on from JAVLUX010000012.1 coordinate 2,553,991, forward strand.
TCAGTGGCCAAGATATAAATTTAAATTGTTGTAGCCAACTACGCCACCTAGAGTGGAAACTGAGACCCAAGGAACTCAATATTAAAAACAGGTTCTTTATCGGAAAAGGGAACAGTGGAAAACAACACCCGTAAATAGCAGTAGAAAACTATTTTATTAATATAAAATTGTTGACAAGGAAACTGAATCAGTTTATATAAAAAAGAAAGGAGCAAGTCCAAAGTCCCGGTCTTCAGCTCAGGGGACCGTCAACGTTCACTTTGTCTCTGCTAGGCATCTGTGTTAGAGCTGACGTCCATTTACACAGTCCCACAGAGACCAGAATCAGCCCGATGCTGGAACACAGAGAAAAGAAAAGAAACTGCCAGCATACGACGTCCAACTCACAGTACTTAACATCTACAGTTTATAAGTTTATTAAGTCAACTAAAATCTCCTTAAAAGAGATCGGCCGATCCAAAAGTCACTCAAGTAAAATTATGCAAAGCAGGCTAGTGCTTGTCCGTTACAAAGCGATAACTGGATTTGATAGGCACACCGCTTAATAGAAATCAGAACGTACTCACAGCATGACTGGACAGGAACCCTGCTATCCAGTCCAATACGTTCACGGCAGAAGAACCACGACAGTTGTCTTTTCCACTCGTCTCCTCAGCACTCACGGTAGTCTCTCGCAGCCGGTCATCAGTCCGTCTCACACACTGCTACTCCGACAATCCTCCGCGAATTGCTGACTTTGTGGTTACTCATCTACAGTGTACTGCAACCTCGCATAGCCATAAGCCGTCTCAACGCAAGGAAACCCTCACTCTCTGATGCAGACACAACGCGGTTTCTTCTCGCTCTCGCTGTGTTGACTCCCAGTTTCAGATGCACGATACTGCCACCAACCAGTCTCAGTTAAGTTTTTATAGGGGAACATATTTATCGCTCCACCCCAAAATCCATCACTTATTAGTTCATTGAATTATCAATAGAGGTGTGGCTATGGGAATACTGCTTGCAAAAAAACACAGCAATCAACACCGCATAAACACACAACTCACACAAAAGAAACACAGCAATTAACGTGATCATGCATATATATAAAATACATTGTGCAACACTTTTGCTCCACAACATAAGCACCATGTTTTTGTTTGTTTTTTTGTGACGAAAGTGGTTTCATTTAATTTTGTATGCAGAATAAATAGCATGCATACTCATATTTTTTTCCTGCAACTATTACACTCATTGTTCATTCAAAACGTGTGTGTGATTCCTGTAAATGTGAAACATTTATTTTTGTAAATCTGTGACATTCAAATACAAAAATTAACCAGTACAGTACAGTTACATTTATTAGATAATTACTATAAAGTAGTCATCTGATACAAAGACACAGATGAGAATAAATTCCAAATCCAGCATGGAGTGGTTCAGTGAATGTGTGTGTGCGTGTGTCAGAGTGGCAGTAGAAGGACAAAGTGCCAGCCGACCAGTCCAGATACACTCCAACTCTGTTACAACAGCGTGAAGGGAGTTTTTTTTTATATCTATATATATATATCTGTAATTAGAGCAGAACAGATTCCTTTATATGTCACTGATACATCAGCCTCTCTCCCGCTCCATTCAGTCTCCCAGTAACAGCGTCCAGTCAGACTCTCTCTACACAGAAGTCTGTTGTAGCCTATTTGCCTCAAGGTTCAACCTGTTGTCCATTCTGAGTTGATATTCTGCTCACCACAATTGTACAGAACGTCATCTGATGTACTGTAGCCTTTCTGTCACCTCGAACCAATCTGGCCATTCTCTGTTGACCTCTCTCATCAACAAGGATCAAGGTTTGATCAACAAATCAAAATTACATTAAGGATGTCTAGCATTCTTGTTGGTTAATAAATTCAAACATTTTAACATATTACAAATATGGAGTGTTTCCGTCTTTGTGCAAAAAATTATTGTTAGCCTCAACATGAATCAAGTTCCTATAAACAAACTTATGGTCAGATATCTGAGGTTAGCTATCAGTTATGGCTACTCCTTATTTTTATGTCAAAGGGGTAACAAGGAGAGCAATTAAAATCCTTGGAAGTAGTTTTCGACTATAGCAATGTCACATTTGAGAGAGCACAATATCTGTAAATAAATCAGAGACATGTGTTATTTAAAAATGCAAAGTGTAAGTGCTGTCTTCTTCTCAGGAATAGAGGCCTTCTCCCCAACCTTGATGGAATGTCGGGCCTTACCATCTGTGGAACATTAGGACAGAGCACAGAGAGGAACAAAACGGCACAAGAGAGCACACCATTACTGCATCTAGTTGCCTTCTATAAAAGTCAGGAAGTAGATTCATGTTTCAATTCATTGATGACATGATGAAGATGTGTTGTCTATTCTTGGTTACTTTTACAAACCATAAAACAAAGTTAAAAACAAAATAAATCATAACTACCATCTCTCTCTCTCTTACATTACTTCTTATGTTTAATCAATCCTCAGTACAATCTAATGGTTAAATAGCGTATATGTTTCATTTTGTAATAAAAAATTAAATAGAATAAGTGATATACAACATAAAATGCACATTCTCCAGAGGCCGGGCTAAATGAGTAATTATAGTTACTGTACTCCTGGCATGGGCCAGACTCTCAGTCACCCCTCAGATTACATACATATTACTTGCACCTTTTAGGAAAAGAGAACAGATCATTGATTAATATAATAAGATTAAGTGAGGATTATGAAATATAAGATTCCCCTTCACTCCCCCGTTTTGGACTGGTGTGGGATCCAATACCGCACAGTGGTCTACCAGTGAAGACACTAAAGAGAAGAGAGAATTGGTATGTGTTCTCCTGATGGGTCACAAACACGTCTTCACCTCCCCATGGATGTGTCAGAACCTGCTGTAAGGTGACTCCTGTCCGTAGGAAACAGAGGTCTGTCCAGGGTTTGAATCTAGTGGCAGGTAAGGATGATAAACACATGGTGCATGACGTGGCGCCATGCCCATCTCGGGACTCGAGTCTGTAGCCAGGGGTTAAAACACCTCCCCAAATTCTGCTGCAACCGGGTAATGTCTGTAAGCTGCGAAAGTGAGAGATGGACTCCACAGTGGACCGGGGGGGTATGAACTTGGTTTGTTAGTCACCTCCGGCCTGAGCTCCTCCAGCTTTGTTCTCTGTCACCCTGTTCTCTCTCAAACTAGCCGCACACACACACACACACACACACACACACACACACACGCGCGACGACCCCTCACAAACATACCTGAACACAGTTGTCGAACAGATAACTTGGTGATAGAGCCCAGCTTTGTCCCTGTTATTGCACCAGCGGAGACATATGTTAAATGGGCAGATACCATTAACCAATCTCTTGTTTGTGTGATTTTTGCCATTCTTCCTAGCAAAAGACTTCTACTTATGTGATTCTTGGGCCATCTTGCATACACTGCTCTTTTCAGGTCTATCCACAGATTTTTCGATGTTTAGGTCTGGGTACTGTGAGGGCCATAGCAAAACCTTCAGCTTCCGCCTCATGAAGTCATTCGTTACGGATTTTGAGGTGTGTTTAGGATCGTTATATTGTAGTAGAAGCCATCCTCTTTTCATCTTCAGCTTTTTTACAGATGGTGTGATGTTTGCTTCCAGAATTTGCTGGCTGTCGATCCACCCCCGTGATTAACAGTTGGAGACGTGTGTTTTTTATTAAATTCTGCAACCTTTTTTCTCCAAGCATACCTTTGCTCATTGCGGCCAAAAAGTTATATTTTAACTTCACCAGTCTGCAGGACTTGTTTCCAAAATGCATCAGGCTTGTTTAGATGTTCATTTACAAACATTTGATACTAAATTTTGATTTGTTTTTGGTACTTTTTAAATTACTTTTATGTATTGTTTAACTGTTTTAATCTTCTTGTCCCACACCCAGACAAAAATCCACAATAAAAATAAAAATAATTATATGTTTAGAACTATTATCAGCTAAACAAACTGTCTAAAAAAACTAAAATAAATGGTATCCATTTCAAAATGTTTTGTGAGAAAATTATGTCTATAATTTTTTCATAAATTGCGACTGTCCCACAGTTTCAGAAAAGACGTCCTTTTCACCACACCAAACAATTACATCCCGAATAAAGTTTTTTTTTTTTTTTAATTAGTGAATTTGTTAACCAAGTGGACAAAAGTGTGAGTGAAGAGCATGTTTGATGTTAAATATTAGACAAAACAATGAAAAATCAAGGGAAAAATGACTTGTGAGCAGAAGATTTTTTATAATTTTATAATTGCAAATATATGACATAATTGTGTGTATTTAGGCAAGATGCGATTTGCTGGGGAACGACCCCTTCTGGTCATTTATTTTTTTTGTCTCCGGAGGGGATACTTTTTAAGGCGACTGATGTTTGATGGAACTCACATTTCTCCGCATTGGCATACAACTGGTGTTCTATGAGTCGTTTCAGAACTGCCCGGACCTGATGGACGTGTTCCTCCAGTGAGTCAGAATAAATCAGAATATCATCGATGTAAACTATCAGACTGATTTAACATATCTCTAAAAACATTGTTGACGAAGGACTGGAACACGGAGGGGCTATTGGACAAGCCGAACTGCATAACGAGGTACTCATAGTGCCCACTGGTGGTGGAAAAGGCTGTTTTCCACTCGTCTCCCTCCCGAATGCGGATTAGGTTATAAGCGCAGTGCAGGTTGTTGTGGCAAAAACAATAATTAAAGATTCAAGATTCAAATTGTATTTTAAAAGATATTTTATTCTTTTAAAAGAGGCTTGTAACACAGATCAAATTCATGGGCAAGGAAGAGGCGAGAAACCGGCTTGTCAATATAAATAATAATTTAATGAAGAACTTAAAACAAACACATAGGACAGCAGACATGTCTGCTGATTAAGCTCTCTCTCTCGATCGCCGTCTGCGAGTGGCCTTTATCCCTCTTGACGGCTCAATTAGCCTGATACGGGACCGGGCGTGCGTAATCATGCGCCGGTCCCGCCCTCCACCGTGCCACAAGGCTTGTTCACAAAAAAAGTACCACGACAGCTACCTCGTGATAGGAACAAGACCTGACCACACTAAAACAGACAGCCCTCTTATACCCCTGACTTCAAAGTCTCTTCTTCTGTAATTTTCCACTCATCCCCGTAAACCAGATCTGGGTTTTACTGTCTTCACACCCATGAGGTCAAAAGGTCTATATTTATGGCTAAATAATCCCTCTGTCCTTCCTGAATACAAATTACCCATACTGTAGTGGCGTATTTTGTAACTAACCAGTTAACGCCGCAGCAGGCTGAAACATGGGGATTTGTACTGAAGACGCGTCACGCTGAACCATTGTAAATGATGGAATATATTTATTAATCCATTTCACAAACTTCAAAGACTTAAGCACTTACTTTGAGAGATGCATTTCATAAGCCGTGCAAAGACACCTCAGACAGTGGAAGATGGAAACAATGGTGACGGTCAACAGAAAGTTTCACCCCATGCTCACCCTGCAGACATGATCCAAACACCCAGAAAAATCCACAGGTGTGCACACACACTAATACAGACACCACACCCCTGGTCCCGCCCACAGTGACTGATGACGTCATGACGCGTGTGCACATACACCACAGTAGACAGAATAAAAGAAAATATCATAAAAACCAAGTCAAACCCAATGTATGGCTCCTACATTCCGGCCCCAAATTATTTCATTGTAATAATTGACCACCATCATCACCTTGTGGGAGACAAACAAAAATCAAAAAAAAATACCAAGTAAACTTTTAGTCCTTTAAAAGTCCAATAATGTCAAAGTTCATGTCTGCTATATCCAAAAGATCTTCACTGCCCCTCGGCTTCCTGCAGAAGGCAGACTTTGGTTATTGGTCTTGTCAGACAGCTGGTTTTAGTTTTAATCCGTACACTTCGCACCAATCCATTTTTGTCCGGAACAGTATCCACAATTCTTCCGATAATCCAAGCATTGCGAGGTGCCATATCATCCACTAGCACAACGAGATCTCCTGGAACAAAGTTTCTTCTGGCAGTATTCCACTTCTGGCGCTCCTGAAGTCCAGGAAGGTATTCCTTCACCCAGCGCTTCCAGAACAAATCTGACATATACTGCACTTGCTTCCAGCGGCGACGAGCATAAACATCCTCCTTCTCGAACAATCCTGGTGGCAACAATGGTTGCGACTTGAGTAAAAGTAGATGGTTGGGAGTCAGCGCCTCTAAGTCTTGAGAATCCGTTGATGCCTTAGTTAATGGACGACTATTAACAATCGCCTCAGCCTCACAGAACACAGTCACCAAACTTTCTTCATCCATGGTCTGAGTCTTCAAAATGGAATTTAGTACCTTACGGACTGACCGAATCAACCTTTCCCACGCACCTCCATGATGTGATGCTGTTGGGGAATTAAAAACCCATTTCACACTCTTTCGTAACAGCACATCACTTATGAGATTGTGATTCAGATTCTCAATGGCCTCCCTCAATTCACGCTCAGCGCCCACGAAATTAGTACCATTATCAGAATGGATTTCCAGGACTTGACCACGTCTCGCCACAAACCTCCTGAAGCCATTAATGAAGGAGTCTGTATCTAAAGATGAAAGAACTTCAAGGTGTATGGCTCTCATCGCCAAGCATGTAAAAATGAGCCCATACCTCTTGACCACAGCTCTTCCGCGTTTAACCTCAAATGGTCCAAAACAGTCCAGACCAACTCGACTGAAAGGAGGTTCATCAGGAGTTATTCTACAGCGAGGAAGGTCAGCCATCTTCTGATGTCCAGGTGAAGCAGACAATCTACGACAGATGACACACTTAGTCAAAACCTTTCGGATAGCAGCACAAGCACCAGGAATCCAATACTTCTGACGCAGATGAGAAAGCATGTGGTTTCGTCCACCATGGCCTGTTTCTTGGTGTACATGACAGAGAAGAAGTTTGGAGATATGTTTATCTTTAGCTAGTATAACCGGATGTTTTGCTTCAATTGGCATAGCTGCTCTACTAAGCCGTCCTCCAACCCTAATGAGATCACCATCCAGGATCGGGTTAAGCTTATAGAGGTGGCTTGCCCTCTTTACACACTCTCCTTTCTTCAAGTTTGCCAGTTCTTCCGGAAACATAATTTTTTGACAAAAACGAATAATATCCAGCTCTGCTGCAACCATATCCTCCATAGACAGAACACCTTTTGGCACTTGAGCCTTAAATTCTACCATCTGGACCTGTAGCTCTTTCTCCAACTGCTCAGTGCTTTGGTCCAAACCAGAAAGGGTTTCTCTCAGCAGCTTTCGATGTCGCACCAGAGACAGAAGCAAGGTCTTAAACTTGAGAAGCCAACCGACAGCCCTTTTAAGACGGAGCCAGGAGGAAAAGTAATCAATGAACTTCTCCACTGGACTAACCTGATCAACTTGAGCTGTGTTCATCATCACGGCCTTGACCTCCGGGTCTCCAATAAGAGGGTTTTCCAAGGTCTCAGGGTTTTTGGGCCACATGCTTTCAGGCTCATGAAGAAAGTCAGGACCACAGAGCCATGCACCAGTCTTTAGAAATGACTGAACTTTAACACCTCTGGAGGCTAGATCCGCAGGGTTGGTTAATGTATTCACGTACCTCCATTGGGATACGTTAGATGTCTTCAATATCTCAGACACTCTGTTTGATATGAAGATTTTAAATCTGGATGTCTCGTTGTTTATATATTTCAGAACGGAAGTGCTGTCCGTCCAAAAGACCGACTCTTGAAGATCCATATGCAGCTCCTTCCTCCACAACTTGTCCATTCTGCTAGCCACCACCGCAGCAGTCAGCTCCATACGGGGAATTGTGACAGGCTTTAGAGGAGCTACTCGTGCCTTTCCCATTATAAATACACTGTGAGTTCGCCCGCTATCGTCATGGAGCAACAGGTAAGTCACAGTCCCAAACCCTTCTTCACTTGCATCTGCAAAATGGTGTAGTTGAGCAGAGACAAGACGACCACAGTCCACAGGTTTTAAACACCTACTGACTTTCCAATTTTCAAGACCATGAAGTTCTTCCAGCCAGGCCATCCATTCTCCAGCGACAGAAGAGGGCAAAGGATCATCCCATCCCAAACGTCTCCTGCAAAGGTCTTGGAGGATTTTCTTGGCAGACAAAACAACAGGTGCCAAGAAACCAAGAGGGTCGTAAATCGAACTAGTCACAGACAAGATTCCTCTTCTTGTGAGTGGATGGGTTTTAAGTGTGACTTTAAATTTGAACGAGTCAGATTGGACACACCACTGTACACCTAAGGCATACTCTACAGGCAAAGCTTCACTATTTAAATCAAGATCTTTCACCTCCTTGGCTAGTTCCTCCTGAGGAATACTGGCGAGAACAGTGCGCCGGTTACTAATCCATTTCGTGAGCTTGAAACCACCTTCAGCACACAAGGCACTAAGCTCTTGACATAAGGATACTGCCTCCTCTTCAGTTCCAACAGACACCAAACAATCATCAACATAGAAATGGTGCAGGACAGTGTTAACTGCCATAGGACTGAAGCATTTTTGATTGTCTTCAGCACACTTCCTCAGTGCGAAACAGGCACAACTAGGAGAAGAAGTAGCACCAAACAGATGTGCATTCATTCTATACTCTACCAACTCCCGATTGCAATCTCCATCAGGCCACCACAAAAATCTCAACAAATCAGAGTCTTCAGCCGGCACTCTGACCTGATGGTACATGGCCTCAATATCTGCCATGAGCACCACTGGTTCTTTGCGAAATCTTGTGAGGACTCCCACTAACGAATTGGTGAGATCTGGTCCTTGAAGAAGCTGTGAGTTCAGAGATATCCCCTGAAACGTAACCCCACAATCAAAAACTACCCTCAGTTTTTTCTTTTTAGCATGATAGACACCATGATGGGGTATATACCACACCCTTCCATCACAATGGGCGAGCTGCTCAGTTGGAACTCTCTCTGCATAGCCATTAGCCAACATCCTGGACATAAATGCGATGTAATCAGAGCGAAAAGATAGATCTTTGTTCAAACGCTTTTTAAGACTCAATGCACGCTGTTCTGCAACCGTCTTATTATTCGGCATTTTGAGGCATCTTTCCTTTACCGGCAAACCGATGCTATAATGACCATCAATGAGCTTGGCAGACTCTGAGACTAACTCAATGAAGCGCTTATCCTCCCTTGACAAACCAGGCTGTTCTTCCTGCAGAGTTTCAGGGAAATCCATCTTTAGCTGCTTCTCCCAAAGTTCATCGAGCCTCGCCACTGAGATCCGATTGACTGTAATGTTAGGCTGCACGCATTGATCACTAATCTGACAATCTCCACGGAGCGGGCCATTCACCGTCCAACCCAGGATGGTCTTAATAGCATAAGGGCCTCCATTCACTGCACGAACCACCTCCCATGGCTCCAGAGCTTGAGGGACATTAGTGCCGATCAAAAGGTCTACATCAGCATCAATCTCTGGTAACTTTATATGTCTCAGGTGCAGCCATCTTTGGAGGTCCTTTGAGTGTGGAATGTTACCTCTATGAACAGGCATGCTCTGTTGAGTAAAAATCTCAGGCAGGTGACAAAAGTTGTTAGAATCCAGCCCGGCAACTTCCAAATCTGACAGCATATAACTGTCTACCACTTTCTCTTGTCCCATAGTTCTAAGGAGAATTCCCAGCTTCTTCCCTGTAAGATTAAGCCGGGACATGAGTCGCTCTGTACAAAACGAGGCGGTACTCCCTGGATCCAAAAACGCATATGTGACCAAGGTTTCTTGCCCTCTTTTAGATTTCACCTGAACAGGCAAAATAGAGAGCGTACAGTCCTGCTTACCGGCCCCAGTCAAGCCACTGGACTGAACAGACACCACAGCACCTTCTCTGGCCTTTTCCAAGCCGCCATTGGCCAGAGTTGGACTCTTTTGTTTTGCTGTGGGGTGAATATGCAACAATGTGGGGTGTCTATAATTGCATACTTTACATATCAGACGTTTCTTACAATCTTTACTCATGTGCCCAACGCACAGACATCCAAAACACAAACGGTTCTCCTTCAGAAAAGAAATTTTCTCATCTTGTGTCCTTTTATCTAAAATGAAGCAAAATTCTAACGAATGTCCAGCCCCACAAAACAAACAAACTTTCACTAGTGAATCCTTCTCCCTTTTGTTCCCAGACTCCACTTTCTTCTCAGCAGGTGATATAGTAGTGGCAAAACTACTGCCTCTAGCCTTTGAACTAGTTTGTGACCTGATCATTTTTAATTCCTTTCTTCCAGTCACAGATGTCTCTTGTATATTTCCAAAAAGAGGGTCACTTGATATCTTAACTTGCCTCTCAACAAACTCCACAATGTCTGAAAATGTAGCTCTACGACCAAACTTCTCATTAATATCACAGGCTACACTTCTCCAATGATCCCGCAGCTTATAAGGCAGCTTATTTACAATAATTTGCATATTGGTAGGTACGTTCAGGTCATTTACAGAGACTCCCATAGAATTGCAACATTCCTGTAATAATAAACCGTAGGCCCGTAAAGCCTTAACGTCTTCGGCTTTAATCATCGGCCAAGAAAGCACTTTATCCATGTAGGCAGAAGCTACCTTAAATGGATCACCAAAATGCTCCTGAAGTAGTGATTTTGCCTTACTGTATCCAAGGGATGGAGGCAGATGCTGACAACTTCGGATCAAATCCCTGGGTTGACCTCTCGTATACTGCTCGAGATAATACAAACAATCCTTCTGACTTTGTGTTCTCCCTTCAATGTTGTGTTCAAATCCTCTTATGAAGGTCTGATACTGCAGTGGATCTCCGTCGAAAACTTGTAGGTCTCGCTTAGGTAAGAGAAAAAGTGACTGTTGTCCAACCAATAAAGACGTAATTTGATTTTGCCTTTCCAAAACTGTGAGAAAACGCTGATCAGAATTATTTACTGTTACAGGTGCAGCTTCATACTGAAGGTGAGTAATTGGTGGATGAAAAACACCTTCAGGCAAAGTGGGCTGATCAACCCCAGTCACAACAGAAGGCAGAGTAGACAAAGTAGACCGACCAGCCCAGGTCACAGCAGCAGGCAACGGGCTTTTGTTGTATGTCTTGGGCCTCACAGCAACACAACCTGGAAGCAAAGTTTCCCCTATAGCCTTTGCAAAAGATGTTTGAGTGTTGAACTCAGGCACAAATATTGCAGCATCATGGCTCAACTGTGCATTTTTCCCTCTTTCCAAATAAGAGTTCATCCCATCTGTTTTTACAGAAACTTGAGACACACGAGATCTTTCTGAAATCTTAAACACACTCACTTTAGCCATAGACGCTGCTAGCTCGATGTCCAACTCCAATTCCTCCTTCTTCCTCTTCAACAGTTCCTGCTGTTCCTCCAGGGCATGCTTCTTACTCAGCAGCTTTAGACGAGCCTTAATGGCCGCTGTTTCAGCCTCAGCCTTTATCCTGGCTGAGGTTGTAGTGGAGATAGATTTACTCACAACTGTACTGGATCTCTTTGACCTCACTGACACATTAGAAACACTATCACTTGGCTTAATGTCATCTTCAACTGCATTTTCCACAATTTCAGATATGCATGCCTCACTATCGTTGAAAACAGTAGATCTTAAACATGGGGCAGCAACACCCTCTATTCGTGCATCTGGCGCCTCCAACAACCATTTATTCGTCTGCTCCACAAAAACAGTTTTATGTTTTTCAACACTGTCAAACCAAGCATTTTGTTTTTCTTGTTCGTCAGGTGGGAGCATAGGAACCACAACACCATGAAGATGACTTGCTTCTTCAAACAAGCTTGATGTATTTTCAAGACATAACTGTATTTTTTCAGCATTACCAGCACTTTGCATTAGATCTTTAACTTCTTTTATTACAGCTTTAATCTTTCTTATTTTTGCTTGCCGTTCCTCTTGAAGCCGCTCCAATTTATATTCAAAGGCCTTTGGTGTAAGTGTTATTTGTCTTTTCTCATTTGACTTGGTACCATTCAACTCCATTTTCATTTACAAATAATCCAAGAATCACAAAAAAATATCTGCTAATGACTTATTAAACACAGCGTCCTTTTTATGGCTTATGTTTCCACATGAACAATATACAATGCGTTGTCTTTGATTCCCTCTAACTTATCCACTGAAGCTAAGCTAAACTCAACCCTAGTCTTCTGTGCATTCTAGCGGTGGGTATTTATGTACCTCCATACCGATAGTCTCGAACCAGACCAACCGTCTTAGAACCAGAACTACGGCGGTACTCCCAAGCGCAATGCTTCACCCGCTTGACACACAAACCAAAACACTACAAAAAAAGTCCAAAAACAAACAAACAGTACAATCACCTTATGCGAAAGTACCGCTGAGCCTAGCAGGGAATACAATTGTTTCTTAACAGACAATCCACAATATTTGCGAACGTGGTATACCTTTTAATAAAGGCGACCGTGATAATCAAATAAGCATAATAACAGCCAATTTGTGAATGAATGGGCTTTACGCGAGTCCAAATCACTGGATCGACTATCGCTTACTACGTTAAAAGCGATCTGAACATCCAGTGTAGTCCCAACAATACGTTTGACTCCGCGCAACGACAACTTTTCTGTTGACAAAATGTAGTGGCGTATTTTGTAACTAACCAGTTAACGCCGCAGCAGGCTGAAACATGGGGATTTGTACTGAAGACGCGTCACGCTGAACCATTGTAAATGATGGAATATATTTATTAATCCATTTCACAAACTTCAAAGACTTAAGCACTTACTTTGAGTGATGCATTTCATAAGCCGTGCAAAGACACCTCAGACAGTGGAAGATGGAAACAATGGTGACGGTCAACAGAAAGTTTCACCCCATGCTCACCCTGCAGACATGATCCAAACACCCAGAAAAATCCACAGGTGTGCACACACACTAATACAGACACCACACCCCTGGTCCCGCCCACAGTGACTGATGACGTCATGACGCGTGTGCACATACACCACAGTAGACAGAATAAAAGAAAATATCATAAAAACCAAGTCAAACCCAATGTATGGCTCCTACACATACTAAAGAGTTAAAACTCTTTCTGACAATTTGTTTTGTGTGTCCTTTGTTCCTACCAGGAGCATACATACATTCAATAAGAGAAACACATTATTGAATCGAAAGAAACCCACCCAATGTCTAATAAAGTAAATAAGAAAAAAAAAATAAATAATTTAATTAAATAAAATATAAATTTTTCCACAACAAGGTCCAGCTTGGTGTAAATCTTAGCAGATCGTAATTGTTCCAAGGCTGCGGGAACCAAAGGTAATGGGTATCGAAACTTGATCGTGATATCATTCAGACCGCGATAATCAATACAGGGATGAAGGGCCCCATCCTTCTTACCCACGAAGAAGAAGTCAGCTGCTGCCGGTGAGGTGGATGGACGAATTAATCCCTTGGCTAATTCTTCCTCGATATACAGCTTCATGGCATTTGATTTGGGTTCCGACAGGGGAAAGATTCTGCCTCTAGGCGGTGAAGTATCTGGCATCAGATCAACGGTGCAATCACTCGAACGATGGGGCGGTAGTTGCGAAGCTTTGGATTTGCTGCACGCTTCGCTCAAATCTGCGTATTCCGAAGGGATTTGCGGAGTTCTGCCAGTCTCCTTCAATACCTTGGTAACTCTTGGAATCTGTTCTGCTCTAATTACAGATATATATATATATATATAGATATAAAAAAAAAACTCCCTTCACGCTGTTGTAACAGAGTTGGAGTGTATCTGGACTGGTCGGCTGGCACTTTGTCCTTCTACAACTCTCAATTTGTGGATTATGATCTTGTAACCAGGGTAAACCGAGGATGATTGGATTGTGGGGAGAGTGAATAATAAAGAACTGGGTTATTTTGGTGTGTAAAGCCCCAACTTGTAACGTGAGATCGGTGGTAGCATAAAGCACCTGGCCGGTTCCCAGAGGACGTCCATCTAACACTGCCACTGTCAAAGGAGGGTTACATGGAATCAGCGGGATTTTATGTTGTCGAGCTAAGGCTTCATCAATAAAGTTACCTGCACCCCCAAATCCAACAAAGCTTTAGTATTAATATAGTCAGGCCAGCAATTTAGGCTTATGGGCACCTCGAGACAGGTAGTGGTTTATACAGAGGAAATTAGTAAACTCACCACGTGTCTGCGTGCTTGAGAGGGTCGCATCGGGCAGTTTGCTTTCAGGTGTCCCGCTTGACCGCAATATAGACAGAGGTGGTTGCTGATGGAGCGTTCCCACTCCTCCTGGGAGATATGAGTTCGGCTGACTTGCAAGGGTTCAGAGTCCTCGCTGGATTGATGCATAGGGCTGAGGGGTTTGGACCACTGACCTGGTCTCCTGGAGTGAATGAGATTGTTTATACGAATAGCCAAGTCGATGAATTGGTCCAGGGTGATGCCCTCATCATGACAGGCCAGCTCGGACTGTACCTCCACGTTCAAACCCTGACAGAAGAGTAGTTTTAGGGTATCCTCTATCCAAACGGTTTGCATCGCGAGAGTATGGAAAGACAGTGCGAAATCAGCCGCTGTCCGGTTTCCCTGAAGGAGTGTGAGCAACTGCTCCCCGCTGCTCCTTCCTCCCTCAGAATGATCAAACACCTCTGTTAAATGTTGAATGAAGGCATCGAACGTAGTTCGGTTGAAACCTTGATTGGTCCAGACAGCGGTAGCCCATTCAAGCGCTCTTCCCGTGAGTAGTGAGCACACCAGGGATATTTTACTGTCGTCAGAAGGATATAATGCTGGTTGTTGGGCTGGTTTCCACTCGTCTCCCTCCCGAATGCGGATTAGGTTATAAGTGCAGTGCTGGTTAAATCAAGAACATTGAGCACTGCATTAAAAAACCCTTACATTTGGAGGGAGTTCCGTCAAATTTCTCTGGAAAGGCTAGCCGTGGACTGGTGACTGCAGTGTGATGAGGCAAAGCCATGGGCATCTGATTAGTTTGAGGCGCTGCGGGTATGGGTTCAGGTGCGGGCAGGCAGAGACTTTGCCCGGATCTCATCACGGAGTCGGCCAAGCTGATGTTGGTGCGATGCCAGTAAATTTGCTTGTGTGGAGAGTTCTTCGGATACACGCGAGAAGACCGCTGGATAGGTAAGTGGCGTTTCTGGTGCGAGACCTGCTAGACTCCAGATGTCTGAGAGGTTTGATCCAATATCGGGTAGATCGGGAGGGGTACAGTTTGGAGGAGAGATCCTGGGTCAGAGCAGATGACATCCTTGACCCCAATCTTATTTTGGATTTTCACAGGATCAACCCGGAGGAGACAGCCCCTCGACCTAGAGGTAGACCCAGACGTCGGATGTGTCCTCGCGTCATGAGCTGCTCACAGGAGGGGGGCTATGTCACGAATGCCGGTGAAGATTCCTCAATCGGCCACCTGAATATTGACTTAAGACTACATTTCCCATAAGCCCGCATACTTGTCTAATTCCACTACAGCTGTTCCATATCATCATCACTCTATTTAAGCCTTGTATGTTAGTTCACTCATTGCGAAGTCTTGTTTGCCCCAGCTACATTTCTAAGCGTTTACCATTTTATTGCATTGATCACCTGTGTACTGACTCTGCCTTGAAATTTCGACTACGTTTGATTGCCGCCTGTCTTTGTTACATTTTGTCTGTATCTCTACCATTGCTGTCTGCTGCCTGCCTTGATCTTCTGCCTGTCTGACTACGATTCTGCCTTGTCTCTGATATCACTGTTTGCCTGTTCATCGAACCATGCCTGTTTGTATTGAAGATTGTCTTTCTATAAAACTGCATATGGATCTGACTGAGCCTGAATCTGCGTTACAAGTAGATTGTGCTATTAAGTAAAGCCCAATTACGATGCTATTCGTTTTCCAGACAAATTATTACTGCGGACATCTGTATTGTTCTGTAGAGATCACAGAGATGGGTGCGTCATTTCACTCCGTTAACACAGTGATGTCACACATGAACAACCCGTCAGAGAAAAGTATAGCTGTACTGATAAATTATCAAGAAATATAAAAAATGAACATCTGCTGTAGACTATCTGGGAAGAAATTGATTGGAATACCTGGAGTACCTGCCTAAATACAATGTAACTGGTGAAATTAGCCTGTAATCCTATATTACACTCTTGAAATAAAAATATGGACAGCCCATTGTTTGTTTGTTTGTTGGACTTTATTGTCTGTTCAGATTAACTGGACAGAAATTCATCTTTGACACTGGTATCAAGACATAAAAACATAAATGATTGAGCACTCATACATGAATAAAACAAATTAATAGAACATGTACATGTTCACACACCTATCGTACCCGCCTCAATTGTGAATTTGATTTAAAACAGTCACTGCCAATGGAACATATTATCTTTTGTAAATGTTCCTTTTGGCAAATGGTATTCACATAATGTATTTTTTATGCCCCGTCCAGAAAATATATTCTGAAACGATAGGCTGTCCGAACAACACTTAAAA
This sequence comes from Moxostoma hubbsi, assembly GCA_032164185.1. Taxonomy (NCBI): domain Eukaryota; kingdom Metazoa; phylum Chordata; class Actinopteri; order Cypriniformes; family Catostomidae; genus Moxostoma; species Moxostoma hubbsi. The sequence continues at coordinate 2,570,513 of JAVLUX010000012.1, forward strand.
CACAACTTCTCCCCTTCATGCTGTTCAAATAACAATTTTGCATGCTTGTGTACTAATTTCCCTAATAAAAAAAAACATGCTGTTGCCCTCTTGATGGAACATGCCCTCTTGATGGAAGTGAGCACAATCAGAAGGGTCATCTTCTGGGAGAGGGCACTTAGCTCAACTGATTTCTAGAGGCTCAAAGGGGGTTCTCTGAAGGCTCAAAGGAGGTTCTCTGAAGGCCTAAAAGGACCACGGAGAGATCCTATGAGGGGAACAGGCATGGCCTGCTAGGCTCACTGGGGGAAATGTGTATTTGCGCAGCTCCTGGGGCCAGCTATGTGCCAGTGCATCTGTCCCGCATCCATTGTCGTGTTGAGGCTGCCCGGGATATGAGTGGTGTGCATCGACCTCAGTCAGTGCTGACTCCAAAGGAGGAGATGGTGGGCGAGTTGTGACATGTGACGAGGGCACCTTGGGGATTTATGTACGCTATTTTAATGGTGCTGTCTCAACAGATCAAGACGTGCTTGCCTCAGATCAGTGGGAGAAATATCTGCAGGGCAAGAGACACAGCAAGTAAATCTAGACAGTTGATGTGCCAACGTAACTGCAGGCCTGACCAAGGGGCCGGTGGCTGTGTGCCCATTGCACATGGTGCCCCAACCCTTTTTGGAAGCATCTGTGGTAACCATTATGCATCTGAACACCTGCTGTAGGGGGACTTCTGTCTGCAGAAAACAGAGGTCTGCCAAGGGTTGAATAACTGACGGCAGAGGTGGGTGAAGATCACACAATATGTGCTGTGGCAAATGCCCAACTTGCAACTTGAGTCTGAAGCCAGTGCTGAAGTGGTCTCATATGCATCAACCCTTGCAGCACGACCACAGCTGAGGATGCCATATGCCCCAGGAGCCTCTGGAATTGTTTTGGAGGGACCGGGATGACTATTTTTAATGATGAAAGGCAATTCAGCACTGACTGGATATGCTCGTTTGTGAGACTGTGTATAACTCCATTCCAAGGAAAGAGATGCTATGAGCAGGGGAGAGCTTTCTCTTTTCCCAGTTGACCTGAAGACCTAAACAGAGGTGCCTGAGCACCTGGTCCCTGTGAGCGCATAGTGCCTCTTGAGAGTGATCTAAGATCAGCCAGTAATCAAGGTATGTGGATGCCCTCTTCCCTTATCGGAGCAAGGATGGCTTCGGCGACCTTCATGAAGATGCAAGGGGACAGGCACAGGCCGAAGGGGAGGACCTCATACTGGTATGCCAGGCCCTCGAATGCAAAACGTAGAAAGGGTCGGTTTATGGTCAAAATCTAGACGTGAACGTACGCGTCCTTCAGGTCTACTGCTGCAAGCTAATCTTAATGACAAACGCATGTTATTTTATATTGCGTGAGCATATTGAACGGGAGTTTGTGCAAAACCTGGTTGAGAACTTGCAGGTCAAAGATTGGACTCAACCCACCTCCTTTTTTGGGTACTATGAAGTAAGGGCTTTATAAACCCTTCATCTCAGCTGGAGGGACAGGCTCTATCACTTCCTTGTGTAGAAGGGTTGTGATTTCCACCCGTAGGGTGTTGGCGGTCTCGCTGTGCACCGAAGTGGTGCAGATACCACTGAAACGGGTCGAGCACCTGGCAAACTGAATCATGTAGCCGAGTCGGATGGTCCTGGCCAGCCAGCACGATGGGTTTGAAAGCGTAAGCGATGCATCCAAGTGTGGGCTTTGGACTCCAGGGACAACGTCATCCTACAGGCCTCAGAGCGGAGTACTGGGCAATCCCACCAGGTGGCCACCGCTTTGTCCACTTGGGGGACCTCTGTGTACACATGGACCGCCCTGCCGTCAAGGGTAGTGAGTTCGGTTTTGGGCAGAAAAAGGTGCCCTCCAAGAATTCGTCAGCTCATCATGCACTTCCGGAAAGAAAGGAACGGAGGGGGTCGTGGCTTTGAGAGGCGCCCTGACCTGAGGAACCAATAATCTAGCCGTGAGGGCTGAGGGGGGATGGCAAGTTTTCCTTTTGTGCTCCACTGTAGCAAGAAAGTATGAAAACATGTTTGGAATAATATGACAAAAAAGATTAATTTATGAAGCATTTCAAAATACTTGATGGAAGATGAACTCTAGTCTTTCAGTATCAGTTTGTCACATTAAATGTGTTTCTTCACTTATTAACACTTTTTTAATGCATGTGTATTAAATAATTTGTTAATGTGACAATGTCATGACTTTACTTGAAGGGGCACATCATTATTAACTAATTATTAACTACTCATATACTTATAATTAACTTATGACTGGTTAATTCAGCTACACAATACTACACTTAATATTCATGTCAGTTACATCACATATATTTTATAATCTTTTGGTGGTTTGTCATGAAGATGTAATCATAGCATACATGTGCATGGTGAGTAAAACGAGTTGTGGGACTAACAGCGGTTGGGAGAATGGGATGGAGAATCACGCAAATGGGTTAAGATGGCATTGGGGAAGGGTACGTGCAGTCTGATACAGCTGGTCACTTTTACACGTCAAGAACCTGCCCGCTCCTGTGTAAGCAGTACACGTACACGGCTCAGCGCATGGCGTGATTTAAATTGGTCCCCTAGTCTCGCTTCTTCGACACAACGTCGAAGTGAGCAACAGATGGGGAACGTCTAGGTTACATATGTAACCTCTGTTCCCTGATGGAGTGAACGAGACATTGTGTCCTCCCGGCCACGTCACTGAGCCGAGCCACTGTTGTGGCCGGACCATTTCCGGCTCCTCAGAAAAATCCTGAATAAACTAGATGTATTTCACCGCCTTTATACCCGTATGTCCGGGGGCGGGGTATGCAAATACTGTCTGCCAACTTCTCATTGGCCTTTTTCATAGATCAGAGGCATTTTCGGTGCTCAAGAGAGACCCCTAGTGTCGCTTCTTTGACATAGAGCTCTGAAGTATCCACCCAAATAGATGCAGGAGGAGTTTAGGACAGCAGGTTGGATGCTTAGAGGTAGAATTGATGTAGATGATCATTATGATTGGTAGTACGGAAGGACCCCTCTAAAAAAATTATTTAAAGGGATGAAGATATATGATGAGGGATGGTGGTTGCCAAGTTTCTGTGGGAGCTGCGAGCGGGGCAACTGTTATGCTTAGGCGGTAGATACTGCAGGAGTTTGTACTATAGTGGCAGTGTCAACTGGGGATGCTTCAATTTAAAAGGCTAACGCATCTAGCCGCTGTGTTTATCGACCTGGAGTCATGAGCGGCAATGCTGCTGCTTAGGCTGGACCAACATCTCCCTACTATGTCCACCACGTGGAGCTATGAGTTGGGTAATGCTGTGGCAGTATAATTTTGAAAGGGCCTCCGGTGGGAGCTATGTTTGGAAAGCATGTCCCAGCGATGCGCTTGTGGCAAAAGCTGTAACTGAGGTACTGCTGTGCCAGTGTGAAAGGCAAGATGCTTAAGGGGCTGCATTAGGATTTCATAAATTTAGATTATCTTAGACCAATAGCCATGCTGCAGCAATGACCCTCTGAAAATGCTCCTGGGAGCAGCATTTGGACTGGGTTTTTAATGTAGTAGAGCTGAAATACTTCATGCAACAGTGTCCATGAAATGGAACCCACGAGTCAAAAGTGCATGGGCTCTCAAATATCACAGACAGAGATGGAGGTCCTCATCCCCAGTGCAGAGTGCTGAATGATATCCAAAGCAAAACTTCCTGGTATCAGAAAGAGAGAGCCTATGGTATATAGATAGGACACAGAGCTATAACCCTTCTGATGCAAGGGCCTGGATCACATAAGGAGAACCGGTATATATGAATCATGGTACCACCAGCCCGCTGTTCAGATAGGAAGGCCCACACTGTGATCTGAAAAGGAAATCCCTCGTGGCCAAGAACACGAATGATCACTCTGAGAATCGTAAGGGGAGAGCCTCCACGGTGCCTGAATAAAGGGCTCACACTGCGATTAGAATGGGATAGCTCCCGCTGCGCTTTGAAAGGGAGGGCCCCTGATATATAAACTGGAAAGCTCACTCTGTGATCGAACAGGAGAGCCCGCACTGTAATTCGAAAAGGAGAGCCTGCATTGCATCTGGTCGGGAGGGCCCACGTGGCTATTCGAATGGGAGTGTCCACACTAGGCATGGTAGCTCATGCGCACTCGAAAGGGAGGGCCCTTGCTGCGTCCAGATGGATATGAGCCCGACGGGGCTAGGTTAGCAGCAAGGTGTGTAATAGTAGGGAGTCATGGCCTGAGCCTAAAAAGATGTGAGTGTCTGGCGTGCTTGTCTGATGTGATGGATGTTGCATCGAATGTATGTTTTGAATGTGTGGGATGATCACTGACCGAGCATTTTAATTTGGTGTTCGGATAGACTTTTCTGGGTGGCTATGCGGAAGGAATGGAAGAGAAATGTTTGGTAGGAATGCCAGATCTGTTGAGGATAATTTGTCTAGACGTGGGGATGTTTTTGTCATCAACAAATAGAGGGTCGAGCGGAGAGGTGATTTGAGAGTTTTTCTAGAGTAGAAAAAATAGGTATCAGCTTCCCTAAGTTCTAAAGGAACAGATTTCCAAAGGGTAGGGATAGAAACAGAAAAGTTTGCATTTTGAAGAGAGACTTGATCCAGCCGAGGATACAATTTTGGATGAGTAAGTCATTTAGTTTTACTTAGATTAGTTGTGTGTGGTTACTTACATTTTATTAGTGGGACTGTTTCCAGACTTGCCAGCCAATATTCAGAGTATTGAAACTTATATGCCCTAATAGGCAAGTTTTAGTTACATTTAAGTTTTGGCTAAAGTAGGTATTCAAATTGCATGCTGTATGATATAAATTTGATATTTAATCTGATAAAAAAATAATATGAATGTTTAGATTATATTTAACTTGTCTTTATGCTGCCTCATTATCATCAATGAAGCTTGTGCTTGCAAATATCTGTTCAGGTGTAAATGTGTCAAATGTGATGTAAATATGCCCATATTAGAAAATCAATTATTTCTGAAGAATCATGTGACACTGAAGACTGCATTAATGATGCTGAAAATTCAGCTTTGATCACAAATTGCATTTTACAATATATTCAAATAGAAAACTTTTCTTTTAAATTGTAAAAAGAGTTCACAATATCACTGTTTTTACTGTATTTTTGAACAAATAAATGCAGAATTGGTAAGCAGAAGAGACTTCTTCTAAAACTTTTAAACGGTAGTGTAGATCAATTTGTTTTACGTGAAGTCTTTATTTAAAGAAATGTATAGTCAGATTACTTTTTTTAACTTAAAACTTGATTTATCATTAAGTCTCACATTCTTTCGCTTTCTGTCACATTCCTCATTGACAGGCCCAGGGGAGGGTCTTTGTCTCCTCAGGTGTGAAATACAATCAGTATTCATGATAATTCACGCCTCCTCGCATATGACATGTAGGAGAAGCGACCTATCTACAGGAGTCTGCAGTTGTATGTAAGTCTGTTTATGTCATTGTTTTTAACGTCGTTAGAGTGGTATTCATTGCTAGATCAGGTGCTGTCTGTTTACTATATTGAATGTGGGTCGCTTAAACGTGTGTTTGTGTGTGTGCGCTATTTTTGCTTTGACTTGTCCCATAGTATTCACTGTTAGATTTGATTTGACTTGTCCCGTAGTATTCACTGCTAGATTTAGGGTTGGTTATCTAGTGTGTGTAAAACTATCCTCGTTTTAGTGTCAGCAAACAGTGCTTCACTTGTTTTAGAGTATTATTTATTGATAAAGTGCAGCATAATTTATTTGTGGTGTATGGAAGTTGCGTTTGTTCCCACACTTGTCACCTCGTGCGCCCCTCAGTTTCGGTTTTGGTTGACCACGTGACTAGCTTTGTTGTGCTAAGTAGCATTAAGGCGTGGCCGCTTTTTCCACCAAATGGCTCGTTAAAGTGTGTATTTATTGGACTGAATTTTAATGCGGAAGCGGCAGCGGAAGTGGTAGCCCTCGTGTTAAGCCCTCCTCGTGAGAAGACCTACTTGGGTAAAGACCAGCGAGTCTACCTGTGCGAGTCCACCGAGCAATGACACCGACAAGGCGCCACTTACCAAAGCACTTAAGTATTTTTTATTTAATCTCTTTTATTATTCTACTTATACATACACACTAACATGTCTAGCTCACTAATAACACATGCCTTCAAGCACATCCTTGTTATCTGTTGTAGACCGTTCACGCAATACAGATGCAAGACCAAATGCAACCTACGGCCACTTTGCACTTCAACTCCTGCTCCACTCTCGTTCTCAGTGGGACTCTGGAACTGCCAGTCTGCTGTGAACAAAGCTGCCTTCATTCCAGCTTTCGCCACACAGTCCACCCTCAGCATCCTGGCACTGATGGAGACATGGATACGTCCTGAGGATACAGCAACACCTGCTGCTCTCTCCAACAAATTCTTCTCTCACACCCCTCGACATACCGGTAGGGGTGGAGGAACAGGTTTGCTCATTCATAATAACTGGACTTTTTCTCCACAGGCTTCACTCTGTAACAATACATCCTTTGAATTCCATGCCATTACTACAATGCAACCCAAAAAAATACATGTTGTTGTCATCTATCGCCCTCCAGGTCAGCTGACAAGTTTTCTTGAGGAGTTGGATGTCCTGCTGTCCTCTTTGCCAGAGGATGGTAGGCCACTTGTGGTTCTTGGCGATTTCAACATACACCAAGACAAGCCCCAGGCCACTGAACTGAATACTCTTCTTGCCTCATTTCACTTGGAAAGACTACACACCACAGCAACTCACAGACCAGCTGGACCTCGTTTTTACACGTAACTGTATTACCTCAAATATTCTTGTTACACCTTTACATGTCTCTGATCATTACTTTGTTCAATTCAACATGATTCTCCCATCCATAGTAAAACCGACTCCACCTTTGGTTTCCTTTCGCCGTAACCTCTGTTCCCTCTCCCCCTCTCGCCTATCCACTGATGTCTCTGCCTCTCTTCCCACAATAAATGTATTTTCCACGATTGATGCAAACACTGCCACAGACACACTTAGCTCTACTTTAACAGCCTGTCTAGACAACATCTGTCTTCTGTCCTCTAGACCAGCATGTACTACTCCACCCTGCCCCTGGCTGTCTGACATCATTTGTGAACATCAGACTGATCTCAGGGCAGCTGAGAGGAGATGGCGGAAATCTAAAGATCCAGCCGAGCTAGGTAAATATCAGCTTCTGCTTGCAACTTTTTCAGATAATGTTAAAGCTGCAAAAACTTCATATTACCAGACCAAGATCAACAGAACCACAGACACTCATAGCTTGTATAGAACATTTAACACACCTCTCTGCCCCCCCCCCCCCACCACCTGACACATCACTGACAGCAGATATCTTTGCCACATTTTTTACTAATAAGGTTACAGCCATCAGCAATACATTCACAACACCACACCCTGCCAAACACCCACCTCCTGTATGCAACTCTTCTCTCTCTATGTTCTCTCCTTTAACTGACACTGAGGTCTCAGTGTCTCCTCTCCAACCACCCCACCACCTGTTCCCTTGACCCCATTCATCACACCTTCTCCAGGCCATCTCTCCATCCATCCTACCTGCACTTACACACATAATTAACACATCTCTTCTTGAAGGCACTTTTCCCACTACATTTAAGCAGGCTCGAGTAACCCCGCTGCTGGAAAAACCTGCACTTACACTGACCAGTCTCTCTCATCCCATTCATGGCAAAAACACTTGAAAGGGCAGTTTTCAATCTGATCTCTGCCTATCTCTCACAGAACAAGCTGCTGGATGACAATCAGTCAGGCTTCAAAAGTGGACACTCCACTGAGACTGCCCTGCTGTCTGTCACGGAGTCACTGAGATAGGCGAAAGCTGAATCCAGATCATCCGTTCTGATTCTGCTGGACCTTTCTGCAGCCTTTGATACAGTCAACCATCAGATCCTACTCTCCACCCTCTCTAAACTGGGGATCACAGGAACTGTGCTTGGCTGGTTCAACCCCTATCTCTCAGGTAGGTCTTCAAGGTAGCCTGAAGAGGTGAGGTATCGAAGCCACATCAGTTACTTACTGGGGTACCTCAGAGATCAGTGCTTGGGCCACTTCTCTTCTCCATATACACAACATCATTGGGCCATCATCCAGTCACATGGTTTCTCTTACCACTGCTATGCTGATGACATGCAACTCTACTTGTCTTTCCAGCCCAACGACACCACAGTGACCGCTAGAATCACTGCCTGTCTGGCAGACATCTCAGCCTGGATGAAGGAACACCACCTGCAACTCAACCCAGCCAAGACTGAACTCCTTGTCTTTCCAGCCAACCCTGATGTTGAACACAACATCACTGTGCAGCTGGGTCCAACTACAGTGTCGCCTTCCAAAACGGTCAGAAATCTAGGGTTAACCATTGATAACGAGCTAAATTTCACAGACCACATCTCAAAGACTGCAAGATCATGTAGATTTACACTCTATAATATCAGGAATATAAGACCTTTCCTCTCTGAACATGCCACACAACTGCTTGTTCAGTCACTTGTCATAACTAGACTGGACTACTGTAACGCACTCTTTGCAGGCCTTCCTGCATATGCTATTAGACCTCTGCAAATGATCCAGAATGCAGCAGCACATCTAGTCTTTAATGAACCAAAGAGAGCACATGTTACACCACTCTTTGTCTCTCTCCACTGGCTGCCGGTTCATGCACGTATTAAATTCAATGCCCTGATGCTGGCATACAAAACAGTCACTGGGTTTGCTCCAGCATACTTAAAAACATTTATGCAGAGCTACGTTCCCACCAGAAGCCTGTGGTCGGCTAAGGAACGTCGCCTTGTCGCACCAAAACACTTTCCCGGACTTTCCATTTTATCATACTACATTGGTGGAATGACCTCCCCAACTCAATCCGTGAAGCTGACTCACTCTCTATCTTCAAAAAATGGCTAAAAACACATCTTTTCCAAGAGCATTTAACCAGTCACTAAAAAAAAAAAAATGTTACAATTCTTGTTGCACTTAAATCTTATTTGTATACTATTCTGATGATAGTGAAACTTTGTAGTATGGCACTTTTCGTGCCACTGTCTCCTTAAGATGATTCACTTATGTTTTTTCCTCTTTTGTAAGTCACTTTGGATAAAAGCATCTGCCAAATGAATAAATGTAAATGTAAATGTAAATGTAATATGACCTTTCTAACACTAAAAGTGTCTTACAAAAGTTCAATTACTATTACTATATTGTTTTGTATGAATGAGTGATCAGGATGGTTTTCACATAATTTTGTAGCAAAAACTCTAGGCTACAAGTTCTAGTTCTCAAATTTCTTGCTGACAAATATTTAGTATGTGTTAAATGTCCTTATTTTAATGACTTAAACATTTTGTTTTTTCAAAAACCATGCATAAACATTATTTTCTCAAAAATACAAACATGTACACACATGTTGCTGACATATTATTGTAGCCCAGTTTGTGCTGAATACAGTGTTATCAGACTTTAATTAATATTAAGACCATTAATATGTTTTTAAGCAACTGAAATAAGCACAAATGTCAAGGCATGTCAAAAATTCCTCCAGGGCCCAAAACACCCTCAGACCCCAGAGGGTTAACAGTACTCTGTACCAAAAAATCTAATGTAAGACAGGGATTAAAAATAAAGGTTCCTCTTTTTACTTTGAGTCTCCAAAACAGAACAATCAATGAACAGAGACAATGAACCAGCTTTGAGAATATGATTACAGGAACCTATAATCATTTAAGAATTGAAGGTCAGAGAAGGTGTGGTGGATGGCTGGGTTGAAGGTGGAGTTGATGGTGAGTTCTGAGGCTCCGAGGAAGCCGAAGAAAGACAAATTGAACATGGCATCTAGGGTTCTTGTTTTGTTGGGGGAAAACAAACTGGAGCGAAGAGTATCAAGGCATTTGGGTAGGATGTCAATGGTTAGTAGTTGTCTGGTGTCTGAATGGGTGGGATTAATTTTGTGTAAACCCTTGATAAGGAAAGCTATCTGGGGTTTTATAATGGAAGTGGATGAGTTTAAAGAACAAATGTTCACCGCTGAGGTAGACTTTAATTGTTCCTGGCTGAATTGATTTGGTATTATGGAGGTGGGCTATGACAGAGGATATGCAAAGGAGGGAAAATCTGGAAAAACTAAGTTGAATGCTCTGTGTAAGTTTTTGAAGGAACTACAAGTTGTCCAGTAAGTTGAGTGATCTAGGAGAGATGGCTTTTAGTATTGAACCCACAGATAGGTTGTGGAGTTGTCTTAGAGTGTGGTCTACAGGAGCTAGATTTTGGTGAACTGCATTGAAGCAGCTGGCTTGAGGAGGCAGCTCTGGGTGGAAGGTTTAGATGAAGTACATTTTATGCAGCTATAGGGGGCTGTCCCATTAATATATTGCATCTAATTAGCCACCTTACAGAGGCAGTCTCACGTAAGGACACGTTCCGGGTGGAAGGTTTAGATTAAAAGACCGGTGTAAGAAAATGGGGAGTTGTACCATAGGTATGCTGTCAGATCAACTCGCTTGCGTTGGTAGCCTCATTCAAATGTCTACCCAGAGACAGAGAAATATGCTTGAAATGAACAGGGGGTGATGGTGACTGCAGTTGTAATGCTTGTTACATCTGCTGTAAAGTGAAGACAAAGGGATTAAGCGGAAAAATATTTAAACACTGCTGTGGCAGTAGAGTAAAGTGGGCCTCCTGCGGGAGCAGAGTTAAGGCAGTGCTGTGACAGTGGAGTAGAGGAGAAGGAACTGTAAAAAGGGGGGTATAGTGAAGGTGCTCCTGTGGGAGCGCTGCTGTGTTTCCATTGCTGTAGATGCACTGCTTATAAAAGTAAGGATCTTAGACATTAAAAGCTGTGGAGAGAAATAAAGATAACTCTGTGTATGTATCTATAAAGGAAGCAAAAGGTTAGTTTGGAAAAAGATGACAATTACATTTGTATCTGCCTGTAGGGGAAGCAAATGTTTAGTTAGGAATAGATAACTTTAAACGCACCCGTAAGGGAAGAATAAAAAGGTTAGTTATGAAAGCGTAACTTTATTACATTTCTCATGTCAGGGCACTACTGTTGCAGTATCGAAAGGAGTACCGCTTTGGCAGTACCGTGCATAGGCAGGAGCTGCTGCGGCAGTAACAAGTGTGATCAGGCACTCTGGTACATATCCAAATGGGGGAGTGCTGCGGCGGTACCAAATGGGACACTGCTGCGGCAGAATAAAGTGGGGACATATGGCTTTATTACATTTACACACGCCTGTAAGGAGAGCACAAAGTTATTTGGAGGTCGGATCAGGCTCTATTTATTATGTGTTGAACTCATTGTAACTATGAGTGAAAGAACCAATGCGAGGGCTTGCAATCATTATTCACTTGTGGCATAGCAAGATTTTGAGGAGATACTCTGTACTACCCACTGAAAATCGGAGAAAGAGAAAGAGTGAGAGAAACAGCTTAAGCGCCACTAAGAGGAAAAACTGTGTGCTAGAACGGGATTTAAACAATCAAGCGTATGGGAATAGAATGTAGACAGTTAAGATGAAAGGACTGGTGCACGGCCATATGAAGTGGTAGCACTGGTATATGCCGAAGCAGTGGCAAGGTTTGCAGAGAAAGCCTCAATGCAATTCAACGAGTAATGATTAACATAAAGGTAAGGTAGAAAACCACAGTTAATGTGACAGCTGCCATTATCACTGTCTATGCAAATAGTGAGCTGCTCTGGCAGCTTTCATTGAAGAACGTAATGATTTTAATAAAGTAGCTTACCTGATAAGGAGGACAAAGCGGAGAGATAGGGAGACAAAGCAGAGAAATAGGACATTGCATGGATTAGTCGCTGGTGGGCGGGCCCAAATGCTGGAAACAAAGACAGAAGAGAGGTAAACAGCTGCTTATATACTTTAGCTGTTAATTTAAAGATTTGATGGACTCGCTCCTCCTGGAATTACGTTTAGGATCTTCAGTTAAAGCATTAAAATTGTGATGTGTTTTCGTGATTTGTATTTATTGCACTGTATTGTCTGCAGTTTTCCCTTAAAATCGGAGAGTAATATATGTTAAAATTGCACTCGTTTTGCCTCATTTAAACCAGCCATGTGCTAATTTTACTGAACACAGAATCTTGTTGCTGATGATAATATGCAAGGACATGTGAGGTATCATTATAAGAAGCACACTGAATACATTGTGTACCCTGAAAGTGAGGTTTATTGCCATTTGTAGGAATATTCAAGTAAGGATAGCTTGGAAACTTTATTAAACTAAGAACGGAAAGTATGGGAGTTATTCGCCGAATTGAAGAGCCTACCGAATGGTGTGCAGGAATGGTTGTAGTAACAAAACCAAATGGTAAGACCAGAATATGCATCGATCTTTCAAGGCTAAATGAGAATGTGCATAGAGAAAGACACATACTTCCAGCAGTAGATGACATATTAGCACAGCTAAATGATGCTGTGATTTTTTCAAAATTAGATGTCACCTCAGGTTTTTAAAAATTCCCCTTACATGAAGATACAGAAACATTGACTATGTTCATCAGGTACTGCTTTAGACGCCTTCCTTTTGGGATATCTTCAGCTCCTGAGTATTTTCAACTCATTGCAGGAACAGTTGGAACACTTTGCCATGCTGATGACATCTGATTGACATTTGGTAAGAACAAGAGAGAACATGATGAGCGGCTGTGTGATGTGCAGGGCTAACTCTAAATAACAAATGTGATTTTGCGGTAGAGAGAGTTAAATTTCTGGGACATTCTATCAGTGCAAAAGGGATTGAAGCAGACCCAGACAAGATCAAAGCCATTCTCATGCCAGAACCAACAAATGTTGGAGGGGTGAGATGCTTTATGGGAATGGTCAACTATGTTGGGAAGTTTTCTCCTAAGCTGCTGACTCTTACAAAGTCATTGAGAGATCTGTTGAGAAATGACAAAACCTGGATCTGGGATGCGCAGCAGAAAGAGGTGTTTTCGCAGATAGAAAAAAGAACACAGCTCACCTGGTATCCTAGCACAATACAGTTCAAAAAGTGAGACTAATGTGTCCACAGATGCATCCTCATATGGCGTAGGAGGGGTATTTTGCAGAAACAACAATATGGAGACTGGCGGCCTGTAGTATTCATATCCAGAAGTTTAACACCCACAGAATCACGATATGCACAAATCAAAAAGGAGTCTCCCGCGGTAACATGGGCATGTGAGCAACTTAGTGCATTTTTGCTAGGACTAGAGTTTACAGTACATACTGACCACAAACCTCTAATTTCATTGCTAGGCAACAGATCAATTGCTGACTTACCTCCAATAATTCGTAGGTTCTGGTTAAGGATGTTGAGGTTCAAGTATATAATTGTGAATGTTCTGGGAAAACAACTAGTCACTGCCAATGCTTTGTCAAGGGCCCCATCTGGACCTGTAAAAACAATTGAGAGTGAAACATTGGAGGAAGAATGCAGAGTTTTTGTGGATTTTGTGGTTCAGCAGCTCCCTGCAACAAAAACAAAAATAATAAAGATTAAGGAAATGCAGGAACATGATCCAATGTTTAAACAAACAAGGGAGCACACACTATAAGGCTGGCAATGCATCGAAAACATCTCATGCCATATTGGTCACACAGAGCCGATATTCATGTAGCAGATGGGATCCTGCTCAAAAGAGAAATAATTTTGATCCCAGTACCCATGCAGAGCGTGATGCTTGAGAAACTCCATCATGTTCCAAGGTTTGACAAAGTCCATTGTGAAAGCACACCATTCAATGTGGTGGCCAGGAGTGACACATGACATCAGGGAGCTGGTGGAGAGATGTGTAATCAGCTGTCAACATTCACAGCAGCGCACAGAAACATTGATGCCGACGAGTTACCAGCAAGACCCTGGCAGCGAGTGGCAGCTCATTTTCCAATGGGAGAAAAATCATTATCTCGTCGTGGGCGACTATTTCTCATGTTATATTGAAATTGCAAACTTGCCTAAGCTTGTAACTTCTACTACAGTGGAACGACTGAAAGTTATCTTTGCCAGGTTCGGAATTTCAGAGACACTTGTGACAGATAATGGACCTCAGTTTGCTTCTTCAGAGTTTGTGAGGTTTTCTCAAAACTACGACTTTGAACATGTCACAAGCAGCCCAAGATTTCCTCAGAGCAATGGAGAGGCAGAGAGAGCAGTGCGTACAGTGAAACAAATACTGAGCAAAAATCAAGAACCACAGAAAGCTCTTCTGGCCTACAGATCGACTCCTTTAGCTCATGGTTTCTCACCTGCAGAGCTCTTGCTGGGGAGGAGAATAAGATCTACAGTTCCTGTTTCACAAAAAACTCTCAGTCCAAGGAAACGTATGGATCCAGACACAGAGTAAAATACTTACCAGCCATCATTCCTGGTCAGAAGGTTTGGATCAGGACATCTAAAACCACAGGGACTGTTCAAGGTTTTGCATCAACTCTTAGATCATATCAGGGTACATTGAGAAGGAACAGAGCTCATCTCACAGTAATGCCAGAAACAGTCCAGCTAGATATCAGTGGGTCTGTGACTAGGTCGGGTAGGATTTCCCATCCTCCAAAAAGATTGGACTTGTGAGTAAATAGATGTTAGTTAGAAAAAATAGATGTTAGTTAGAAATATTGTTGTGTTGATATATATATATATATATATATATATATATATATATAATTTAATGGAAAAATAGAAGAACTTGATTTTGTAGCTAAAAGAGGGCGCTATGGAGTGATTAGGGTGAGTAGAGAATGTAGAAGGAGAAGAATAAAAAGGAATATGTTTAAGAATTGTGCTATGTGTCTGTGTGAGTTGCTCTTTCTAAATGTGAACATATAAGATAACCATCTGTTACAGTTCTGACTCACAACTGACTTGAACTTTGTCACACTGTGACCAAACAGCATGTGTTTAAGACTCATCTAACCACTCAAGAAACCATCCAAAATAAAGTCCTGGATGTCAATGCCAAAGGTCTGATCAAGATGTAGGACTCTGAAAGAGGTGATGTTGAAGATGAGTTGAAAGCCCTATTAACATGCCTAGATGAGCAGGTAATTTAGCAGACTATAACTTGCTAGCATTCTTACACTGTATATATAAATTCTCCTCCCTGCCAAGTAGAGAGAGAGAGAGATTTATTTATCCTTTCGGAAAAATTGTTCTGCACCATACAGTAAGTCTGATACATTTATACAAAACACAATAAGACAATTTGACAAAACACCCCCTCGCCCCAATCACCCCCACCCTCCCACACCCCTACACCTACACAGCATCAGGACAAAAGACTCAAATCCCCACTACACATAACTAGGATAATAAAGTGTAGTTGTGCATACTGTGACAGTCCAGTTGGAAAGAAAGTGCATGGTGCTATTTAAAGTGCTGTCCTGCAGATAACTTCTTATTCATCAATGTAATGCTAGTTGGAATAAATGACTTACTGGCTCGATTTGTTTTGAATGATGGAAGCCTAAACCTTCTCCCTGATGGCAACATCTCATATGCCTGGTGTAGGGGATGTGACATCTTTATTAATTGCTTGACCTTTCTTCAACACCCTTCTTTCACAGGTAATAGCCATACCGTCTAGGTTTTGCCCCACAACCTTGCTGGCCAAGTTAACTATCTTGCTCAGTCTGTTGCACAATTATTTCTGTTGTTAAATTTAATCTATGCTTGTTGTATGTAGACAACAGACATGGCCATGCATCGAAGGTCAGTGGCGTTCAGAGATATTCTGGAATATGTACCAATTGTTAAGAAATCTCAGGTAAATCAACTTTGTTAGTAAAACAAAACACTGTGATATATTTCTGTGTTTCAGTTCATTGAGACTTTAGGAGATTTGTGGGAAGTCCTCGGTTCAATGATGGACATGCCTGTAGTGCTGGAGGAAGTTGTTGCCATGAACAGCCTTCCAAACTTTCTGACCACCTTTGGAGTACTCTTTGGTCTGCTTTACTTTCTCTATGTTGAGTAACCTAAAGAGTGGACATACCTTTTTGAGGCTGTGCATGAAGTCTTTTTGGGTCTTGACAGTAAAAAAATGTTCAGGTTGAATTTAGTCACTGAGAACCAGACTGTTGTTGGCATAGACAGACACTTGGCTCCTCCACATACAGTTGCTGATCTAGTTTAGAGGGCAAATTCAAGTGTCATGATGTCAAGTACTGTCATCTGCTTTATGTTCATCTGCTTGTGTTTCTTATGAATTTATTTTTTTCTTACACAGTTGTTGACAACATTTAGGTTATTAATGAAAACAATGATTCAGATTTCTTACCTTATTCTTAATGTACATGAGTGTGGTAGAAATTCTAATATCGTTAGCTATGATTCCATCCAAGTTGCAAATTGTACTATGCGAAAAACCATATCACAAAAACAATTTGCAGATAAAGCAATATTTTCATCAAAAGTGTTTAAAAGAACAAAATCGCTACATCCAGATAAATTGTAGCCATTGTGACTCTTTTAGAAGTAAAATACTTGTGGTTTAGCACACACAGACAAAACAATGTAAAGAACTTTGTTTCATGTCTGGGAGCACTATGTTTGTGCGTTCCTCCATTCTTATGTCTTTACCATTCAGATCTATTAGGCATTTTTCAAAAGTGTCATTAAACCTGCTCTTTGACAGTTCAAGTTTGTATTCAGATTTTTTTGTTCTTCAAACACTATGCAGGCTTTGGATTTTAAGGACACCTTTATTTCAGGATGACCAGAGCAACATTTGAGATGCAAAGATTAGTCTGCTGGTTAGTTCTGTTATGAAGAAATTATTCAGTCGTATGGCTTTTTTAATGAGCATCTTGTATTCCCGATATGTGTTTCCATCAAAGTTTATGCACATTTCTTCCACCTCAGGTGAGTGTATAAGTTTGTGTGCATTTTGGAGATGTTTTTCTCATCTTGGTGTTTCCATCCAGCATTTTTTGTGCAATGTCCCAAAATGTGCATAAAAGTAAGTAGATGGAAACCCAGCTATAGATAGTTATTGACACCCACATCTCAACATGTTTGATGTAAATCAGTTTAATTTACATTGTTACCAGTGTTAAGGGCTGGGGTTTATCTCTTTTCAGTTTATTACAATTTAAAATGTTGTAAAGTAAAATGTGTTGTTTTATTGCAGTTACTGTTGATCAATTGTAAGGAATTAAACGTGTGTTGTTTGTTAATGAGCATACTGTATGTTCTCATTTTTGTGCTTTAAAGTTCATTAAATTTTTTTGTCAATTAAACAAGAATAATTCAGTTAATACTTTGTAAAAACATTTCAAGCAACCTCAATTAATAAATATTTATTAACTAGTTCCAAAGAATGTTTTTGTTCATTCAATTTCTTCAGTGTAGTTGCCCATTTATACCTATTTAAATCGGATGTCCTCAATGTTATAATGTTTTACTAGTAATGGATGCTGTATGCAGTGAGTACCATAACAGCTTTAATCTAGTTAACATTGTTTTTTATTTTTATTTATGTTTTAATTACTGTGGCAATAAAATGAAAAATTATCAGGACAAAGATCCCTTTTACATGATTGTAACGAATTCACACAAAGGAGGACACGGGAACAGGGTTCAACACAAAGGTAAGGGCTTTTAATTGCGGGTAGTAGACAGACAGGGGGTAGTGCAAAACGTGTTATACAAAAACTTATGGAACTAATCTTAACAGCTTAATAATGCTCTCTTTGCCAACACTGGACTGGCAGCTCTCTCTCCCGACTGGGGGCACTGGTGCTCTTTTATGCCGCTCTCCCCGTACTCACTGAAATTAGAGACAGGTGTTAGACATAATTTAACTCAGGTGCAAGCGCCCTTACCGCTTTCTCCCTTCGGACGGGCGCTTGACCACGCCCCCGCTGCCACAATGATTAATTAACTGAAAAAATAAATTAAAAAAATCACAATTAGCCAGTGAATCTAAAAAGCGATTAACTTAAATTTAATTTAATTGTAGACGTTTCAACCATTACCTAATTTGCTCAGACAGTTTGAACATTTGGAATATAAAGATATGGTTTAAAATAATTTTTTAAAACTCCAGACCCTAATGACAGCAGCATGATCACACAGGAAGTCGGCATGCTGGTTTTGAAAGTTCCGGTACCCTAGGATCGGCAACAGTATGACGACTCACTGACATGCCCTATCTCCCATCAGACATATTTGGAATGCTCAACAACAATTACTTTCTGTCATGGTACGACTGGGTAGCACATTGCGTCAGTTGCATGGGAGACCACAGTTCAATCCCCCATCACAAGCAAGATAAGGAGGTTGCATTTTCGTCCCTAACATTGCATTTTGTCTCTACTAATGGTTATGGTTAGATTTAGGTATAAATGGATGTCACACTTGTTTATATGCTCTGAAACACTTACCGCTTTTGCCTCTGGAGGCAGTGTTTTCAAATTTGGTCTGCATATACCAATTTCAGCTAAAGGTAATCGGCACACACATGCCAATTTTTATGTGACATCAGGAAATACCCTGTCAAATACCTTTGATTTAATTATGTCATCTCAAAGCATCTAGTCTGATTAGTCTGATCCAGATTGAACTGATCTCAGTTAGATGAACATAGGGTTGCCACCTTGGCCACGGAAAATTTCTGGACACCTGATCAGTGACTGAAAAACATATTTCTGGCCATTGTACAAGAATGTGGCTGATCAAGCCGCCAAGAGGGATAAAGGCCAATCGCGGAGGGCGGTGTGTCAGAGAGAGAGAGAGAGAGAGAGAGAGATCATTATGGACATGTCCACGATTGTTTACACCTTGTTTGTTGAAATAACAGCATATGCAGCAAATAATTCAATTAACTCAAACAAATGTTTTCTTTTTATTTCATTACAAAATTCCATCAAAATAAAGTACGTATTTTTTTTAACAAAATTAGTACAAAAAACTTTTTTTCTATTTTGTATTTATTTGTGAGTGTTTATGTGTACAGTTTTAACATGTTATTTACTTATTCTGTCCTTATGTGCTCTGAAACACTTACCGCTTTTGCCTCTGGAGGCAGTGTTTTCAAATTTGGCTGCATATACCGATTTCAGCTAAAGGTAATCGGCACACACATGCCAATTTTTATGTGACATCAGGAAATACCCTGTCAAATACCTTTGATTTAATTATGTCATCTCAAAGCATCTAGTCTGATTAGCCACGGCCTACCTGAGCATTGTTTCTGACCATGTCCATCACTTTATGGCCACCATGTACCCATCCTCTGATGGCTACTTCCAGCAGGATAATGCACCATGTCACAAAGCTCGAATCATTTCAAATTGGTTTCTTGAACATGACAATGAGTTCACTGTACTAAAATGGCCCCCACAGTCACCAGATCTCAACCCAATAGAGCAACTTTGGGATGTGATGGAACGGGAGCTTCGTGCCCTGGATGTGCATCCCACAAATCTCCATCAACTGCAAGATGCTATCCTATCAATATGGGCCAACATTTCTAAAGAATGCATTCAGCACCTTGTTGAATCAATGCCACGTAGAATTAAGGCAGTTCTGAAGGCGAAAGGGGGTCAAACACAGTATTAGTATGGTGTTCCTAATAATCCTTTAGGTGAGTGTATATGCATAAAGAATAAAGTTATGCAAAAAAGCTAAAAATGTTTCATTTAAACCAAAGAAATCAAATAAATGTACATTAACATGCACTCAAAAATATTTTCAGGATTAACAGTATGTATCAACAGTATCAGATTTCATAGCAAATTTCCATCAAACTGAATTTTTAACAAAATGTAATAATTATAAAAAAAAATGTAGATATTTGATTTTTTTGTATTTGTAAAACGTTTTAATTGAATTATGCAATCTTTAAGCAAAAATAATACAAAAATAAATAAAAAGAGATTTATAGACAGTAAAACCCATTATATGAAGGTTCCTTGAATTGTTCCTGGCAGGCAGCCAGGACCTAACCCCTCCCCATCTCCAAGTAAGCCTGATTTCCTTGACAGGAACAACTCGGGGCACCTTTCTCACTTCGCTGGAAAATATTCAGTATTTAATTTTTCCAGGAGAGTTGGCCAAATAACAGGACGATCCTGGAAAATCCTGGATGGATAGCAAGCAAATCCTTCTCATTTGTGTTGCTGCATGTTTGATTTTAGACACATTTACGTGTGTGAAGATCTTATGTTAAATGTGTAAATCTAATCATCTAGTCACTTTTTAAAATTTTCAGATATGATGGTTATAAGCTGCACAGATCCGCAAAAACTCTTGTTGGAGCTTTGCAGCTGTCTGGGATGTATTCAGGACAGATATAATTTTCACTCAAATGTGTAATGTTTACATGCGTTTTTGACTACCTTCATTTAGCGTAGCGTCTGCAGGCGGGTCATCCTCACCTTGCTTGACCTGGGAGGAGGGTAAAAACAACAACAAAATACGCGAGGGATAAAGGCCAACATGGCAGAGAGAGAGAGAGAAGAGAGAGAGGTAAAAAAATCCTCACTCATCGTTTCTCTAAAGTGCCGTCACGTGGTCCTCGATTATTCCTCCACGCTTTCAGGCAAATGACAGCTGCTTCTCCCTGGGTGGACTGGAGTCAGACCTACAACCTCCGGCATTCCCAACGACTTGTGGGGACACTCCTCCGCCCCTGGCAGTGGTCCTACCGCTCCAGGCGGTCGCTTCCCTCCTCCTCTCACGGACGGCAGTCCTCTTGACCCCTCTGTGGGGACGGCAGGGCACTCCTCTTCCCCTGGTAGCGTCTCCGTCACTCCAGGCGATCGGGGAGTCTAGTTCCCACTCTCCTCATGGACGGCAGCCGTTCCCCGCATCCAGGCGGTCAGGCTAATCCATCCCCCGGTGGATGGCAGTGGCTCTCCCCTGGGTGGACGGCTGTGTCGAGTACTCCGTGACGGGCATCCCTCCTCCTTCCCAGGATTTGACACTGATGTAAAGTGGGTTAAGGGAAAGGAGGAGGTGAGAACTGGCTTGACAATATAAATAATCGTTTTAATATAAAACTGAACGAAAACCCACAAACATAAACACAGTGCAGCTGCATGTCATTCTCTCTTGAGCCATTGTCACCGGCTCCCTTTATCCCTCGCGTGCCCCCATCAGGCTGATTGGAAAATATCCTAGCGCCCTGCTCCGCTCTACACACTGCAACCTGATCTGGGCCCGACGGGACCTGAGAACCCAATGGGTTTCAGGCAGGGTTCGGGTCAGTTTTTAACCTTTTAACAGAATTTTTGCAAAAACTCAAAAATTAAAAGATAAACATATCTTAACATCGTTGGAAAGCTGATACTCCAAAGGGTTCAAGAACACCATGCATTTTAATTTGGGTAGGCCTTTTTTAGGCGTTTTTGGCAAATATTGCAGGATGTTTAAAGGGTTAAAGTAGATCTTCATGTTTGGGTTTGTAATTAATGTAAAAAAATTAAATAAACAGCCTTAACAGAACTTCTTTCAATCACATGCTCTCACTCACAGACACACGCGAACGGACGAGTTAGGGGCTGTTCACTCCGAACATGTTTTTGCATGCGTCTGTTCTGTTTAACCATTGTTTAAACAGGCTAAACACATTTGTACCGCATCTTGCTTTTTCTTCAGCATCTCACATGGGACCGGCACATTTTAAACACTGTGTAAGCCCGTTTATCGGTCCAATGGCAGTCTCCAATAATACGGGTGAAGGTCTCTGCGCATTACTGTCTTTCTTTTACGCAACACAACCAGATTAAATTAAATACATTTTCTCTCATGTATTACCTCGTTATTTCCGAGTATCATTAAAAATGAGCGAATGCTTGATTATTCTTTTTAGCTCTTTAATTATACTTTACCCGTTCAGATTAGGAAACTATGTCGCTTTGAGGTCCTCGCGTGTTTTCTCTACACTGCGGGTCTCACGATCACAAGAAGTCAGTATTGGATCATCAAACAGAGGTAATTGCTATATACCTAAGATCGGTCACGTTCACGTATACACAATCAAAGATACTTCAGTATAGCCCCCATGGAATTGCATACACTTGAATTTAACTGAACGTTTTCTTCAGTAGAGGTCACGGCCACTATCACAGATGTAAGTTGACCAACATAACTTCTCTTATAATAGCTTTGGATTGGCCATGTCGTGGTTTCCCGCGTACACTTATCTGGAGAAACATCAAATTAAAACAGAGGTAAGACACACCCTATTTAGATTGGCCAAGCAGCATTAAGCTCTTCTAAACGGAAACACACTTTCTGTCTTTGCAAACCAAGTACACTTGAACTGATGCCAAATATTAGTCGTCACTAATCTGACGCAGACTTGCGGTAACATACGAATCGCTCAATCTGTTTGGGAAAAACAATTTCAGAGTCAGTCAGAATAAAATCAAATGTTTACAATTTATTGACCAGGTAACATAACAATTTCATCGCAGTTGCCTGATATAAACTACACACAGTAAACTGTGCGGGATCGTCTGACTACAGAGAACCACGAACGATGTGCCACATCTCCTTAAATACCCAGATAATACAATAAGCTAACCAAATGGTGGTGTCTGTCCTTCTAATTAGATTTGGGTCCCCTATTGAGTAGGTTCCTGTACATTTACATATATCTGGGGGAGGGCACACCTTTAAGATGCACACCACATCTCCCATATCTTATAACTTCTTTTTGCTTTTCATTATGGCTGGGAGGATGAGACCAGTTTACCAGGCGCACTGAGACACTTTAAATGATACCAAACATGTTATAGTTACTTTTTTGTACACACTTGACATTGTATAGGTTTTTAGTGAGTTCTAAGTGAGGAGGAGAGGGGGGAGTAGGGGAAGATAATCAGACGGTAGAAGTGAGGTGCGAGCCCCTGCTGGCTGCGTCTCGGATGTTGCTGTTACATGTGCAAGAGACAGTTCAAATGTTGATTCTCATGAGAGCCTTTTGTTCTCCCGAGGGGTAGCCCAGACTTGCTGGCACCTTACAGTTTTCCCTGCTTTGGCACCGTGTGCCACTCACAGGGTTTCCTGCGGTGTCACATCAGTCTTTGTAAGGTGGGCAGCTGTAAGAGGCTAAGAGTTAGCGCAATGTCAGTTGATGTCCGGAAAGACCTGAGGAGGCATCTGAAGAAGTCGCAACACTGTGTCTGGTTGAGGTTAGCACATGTGTTCCGTTCATAGAGTCCATCAAGGCTTTTGTGGCTTGTTCAGTGGACATGTCATTCCATCATGGAGAAACATCTGCTTCTGGTTGCACCTTCCCTTTAATGATGATCTGACTCTTTGAAAAATTCTCTGCCACCTCCAGTGGTGGTCTTCTGGGCAGACCTCAATTAGGTGAAGGAGTTCTCACTGGGAATGCATATACACCTGAACAGCTTCTTAAATTACCATGTAAAGATGAAACTCTGAAGATCATAATGTTATACTGACATGAGAAAAGGGTTGAGTAATACATAAATACATGATGAAAAGACAAACAATGAATCAATGTCACAAGTGCGAGTGGTAATCCAGGTCTCAAGTGTGTCTTTGAAAATGCGAAGGGGTCTAATTAATCTGATTTTTTTTTTTTATAATCTGATTTGTGGTAGTGGAATTTAGATATATTTAATCTGAATTAATTAAAGGAAAGGTGGCACAGAGTTCAAGGCAATTTGAACATATATCATCAATATACATTATTACAGTGGATAATAAATTAAAGGAAACATACCACAAATTCAGTATAACTAGTATCTTCACCAGTGGTATGCATCATTAAACATATAGTTATAATAATAATTTTATGATTGTAGAATCACAGTACAGACATGTATAATAATAGCAGAGCTAATTCAAAATTATCTAATGTGTGTGATTTGGTGGCTGTCACAATCGATGATATATGCCTATTCTCAAAATGTGTAGTGGATCGATAGAAGTGTCTGCATTTCACATCGTCAACTTCTATTTTTATATTATTATTAGCGATGTGTTGAAAACCAGGGGCCCTCTGGTCTGCAACCATTCCAACAACAATCAATTGGTTTGATTTATATGCAGGTGGAAATGTTGAAATTTGGGTGGCAAGTTTGCTTGCAATTAGTAATTAAATCATCGATGTGTGACTGTAGCCATGCATATGTCCCATGTATATTACAGTATTTAAAGGGGAAGTTGTAAATAGTGACTGTTTTATGGAAACATTGTTTTAATGCCCTATGTGTGAGAGGCTATGTGTATGTGAGAGGCAGGCCAGATCTTCAGTGGATTAGTATTTTCAGAATCTAGGCCATTATTTTGTTCCATGATGAGTAGTAATAAAAGTGTGTGTTCTATATGTTTAGGAGATGGGTGGAACCTGATCTAGAGCAATTGGTGTTGCACAATTTTGGTTCCGGTGCTAAACCGGGAGGCCATATAGCTATTTTTTGTTTTTGTAGAGCTGTGAGATGTGAATGGCCCGTTAGATTTGCTTTCCCACCCATCTCCAGCATGGCCAAATTGATGTCCTGGCTTGAAGCAGGGGGTTCAGAAGCCTTTTGGCCTCTGTCCCTCACGAGATTGCAACCTGAAATGGGAACAACCACAGAGAGAGAAAACAGTTAATGTTGACCTTTATAACATTTGCATTTAGACTGTGGTACTTTCTTTATTTTCCTCCGATGGTCAAAGCCAAACTGTTATAGACAGTTTTAATCTCTCACTGTATGGGTTGTGTCATCAGGGAGAAGAAGTATTTTGTTTAAAAAACATGTACCATTACAATGTCTAATGCAAATTTTATTTCAGAGATCAAATTAGACTTAACATCTTTGGTGAGATCTGAATAACTGCTGATATTTTAGTGCAGTTTGAAGTGTGAAGCACCTTAAGCTGCTCTCGCAGTTGAGTCTGCACAGTCTGCTGTTGTGAGCAATATAGGCCCCAGTTCTGCTGGGGAACTTTCTGAGCTTTGTTTTATTGCTCCCAACACAACTCTGTGGTCAAAGAATCAGTTCACGTTTCTGGTGATGTGTTTTCTGCTTAGCATTTTTTAAGGGTGCTATTCACACGTTTTATCATCTATGATCTCAGTGGTCTGTCAGGGTTATGAAATTTTAGTTTGATATTCAGCATCTGGCATATGTGTCTCATCACCTGACCAGTGAAGTGTGTACCCTGTTCAGATTCAATTTGGATTGGTGCTCCCCAGAGTGGGAGGATTTGGGTCGCTACCACACGTGCCACTGAGTTTGCATTGCCATTGCGAGTAGGAATCGCTTTGAACCATTTGGAAAATGTCAATTATCACCAGGTAATAAAGATACCCCCCTCTGGCACTGAGTAGTGGGCCTATAAAATCCAATTTGAGTGACTCCAATGGTCCTTTGGGTGGCTCTGGTCTACACAGTTTTGTACGGCCAGGCTTACCTTGGTTAATGGTGGCACATACGATGCGATGCATGTGTCGCACCATCTTTGAATGTCTGGTGCCATTTGTGGTCACCAGAAGTTCTTTTGTATCAGCGGTTGTGTTTTGGGAGCTGATACATGTGGATAATCATGTTACAACTTTATCACTGGTTTCTGGAGGGCTTTTGGAACGATGTGTTTATCGTCTCTTAAAATCATGCCTTCAGTGACCTTGACTGGTTGGTCCTGCTGCAGGTGCGGTGTCAGCTCTCCATCAGAACTCCACAGTTCTTGTTGGTACTGTTTTAAGTCAATAGGAATAGTCTGAACCACACTCACATCAGGAACATCCAGCCCGTCAGGCTGCTGTTCATCTCCATTTTGTGCTGCTAATTTAGCTAATTGATCTGCGTTGTTGTTGTTTTTCTTGTTCTCATCTGGATTTTTGTTAATGTGCGCGCGCACTTTGACGACGGAGTGTTTTAATCTCCTGCCACCATTTACCGTTCGATTTTGGTAATAGTTTCGTTGGTTAAGGGTAATGGAATGTATGTGGAGGAGCAAGATGGACCAGAATCAATAAGTACATCAGCTAACCGGCCTCCTAAATTAGCCCTTATTCTGATTCGGTTTCCACTCTTAATTATGCTCCCTACGGCGATGGAGGCCACGCATCTCTATTGCTGATGGTATTCTCCCGTAATTCCGTTCGTGTTGTGGGCGAGCCATTTTGGTTGTTTTGATTTTTAAACTCAGTGATGAAATTCGTTAATAGTTTCAACAGGTTGCTATAGGGCGTTTTTTGACAATGTTTTGATTGTTTTCTTAAATCTCTTTTTTGGCAATCTCTCATGAGATGGTTAGATTTTTTGCAATAATGGCATTGCATTTTGCTTCGAGATCTTTGGTTAAATTTGTCTGGGCCGTTCCGTTCTGTTAACCATTTTGCGGACGCAACACTACAGGTTTTGATCTCCACCTTTTTTCTATTCTTGAACCCCAGTCTACTATTGCTCTGAACGTGTTTTCGGCTGGGTCGACGCCATTGGATAGAGCCTTTTGAACTGGGATGCCGGCATTGTTCTTAACAAGTTGTAGTAATGCGTCATGGTCGCGGTTTGCATTTTCTAGGCCTGAGTGTTCTCTGTATGTTACCCATAACCGTTCAGCATACGTTTCAAATGACTCATTACTCACTTGTTTGATTTCTAATATTTTTCTCCAGTCTGCATGTGTCGGTCCCCTCATGTCTAATAATGCCTGTTTTAGATGCTCGTAGATACTCTCGTCAGTTTCGTTATTGTGTCGGTTCATTATGTTGCCAGATTTCATCTCTGTGGTTAGTTTCGGTCTGAGCTCCTCAGGGATAGTGAGGAGAGCTATTTGCCAAACATCTCTAATTTCTAATTTGTACACCGTGGCCTGTAACATTAATGCTTCCCAGTAGGGTTGAAACGGCCCTTTTCTCTGCATAATTCCTACGACCTGTATATGGCTAGAGCATTCTTTGCATGTTAACGGGCGGCTGATTGATGTGATTTCATCATCCGCATTCGTCATGGCTTTAAGCACAGCAACTTTAACTGATTTCTTTGGCAAGCCATTCGATTTTGTTCGAGTCTTTACTGGGCTTTGCAGGTTTGGTTCTTCAGGCCACAGGTTCACAAGAGCTTGTTTACGAGTTTCTCTCTGTGGTCTGTGTCCTAACGCGGCATCGTCATCATTTTGAGTCTCTAGCTGAAAGGTTTCATCCAGTGCTGCTCGTTTAACTGCAGCTACTGGAAACCCGGATTTGTCGCAGCAATCTTCAAGAGCAGATATGTAATCACTGCCGGTTTGAAGTTTTCTTTGAAGTTGATAAATTTTTGTTGCCATTTCTTCGCGTTGTCTAGCCCACCCCTGTTGCTCATACGCGAACCCTTCGACTTGTTTTCTTAATTTATGTAATTCGTCAGATCGCAATCTTTCAATTTCTTTGATATTTGCTATTGTTCGTTCATTCGCGGTTATGGTGTTGAGGTCATTACGACGAAGTAAATAAACAATTGCAGCAGGAATTTTCTTGTATTTTGTGATTTCAATTTTGCGCCCTCAGCAGAATACCAGGATATTAGTTCGTTGTTGCTCCACTTTAATTTCAGTCCCTTGTAGCTTAACCGGACAAGGAGGTTTTTAATTGCACACCTAGAATCTCCATTATTTCCTCATCTACACGGCTGCTGTGCTGTCCCTGGAAAGACATGTTCCCGTCTAATTCTTATGCCCACCGGATTTTTCGGTTCTGGTTTAAACAGAGGGTATTCCGACCCATACTAAAAATGTGTCTGTATGTGAGGTGCAGACAATCTTTCCCTCAACACTTCTAACAGGCAAAAAAGATTGACTTATCACAGCAGCTGGAGATAGATGAGAAGATCAAACCTCATGTCCCAGGCAGGGATCAAGTTGAATGTAGCGCTGGAAAGACGTTTCTCGTCTGGTTGCGAGATCACGGAAGGGCTGTCACCACTTTGTAAGCCCGTTTATCGGTCCAATGGCGGTCTCCAATAATATGGGTGAAGGTCTCTGCGCGTTACTGTCTTTCTTTTATGCAACACAACCAGATTAAATTAAATACATTGTTAAATTAAATACACATGTTTTCTCTACACTGCGGGTCTCACGATCACAAGCGGTCAGTATTGGATCATCAAACAGAGGTAATTGCTATATACCTAAGATCGGTCACGTTCACGTTTACACAATCAAAGATACTTCAGTATAGCCCCCATGGAATTGCATACACTTGAATTTAACTGAACATTTTCTTCAGTAGAGGTCACGGCCACTATCTCAGATGTAAGTTGACCAACATAACTTCTCTTATAATAGCTTTGGATTGGCCATGTCGTGGTTTCCCGCATACACTTATCTGGAGAAACATCAAATTAAAACAGAGGTAAGACACACCCTATTTAGATTGGCCAAGCAGCATTAAGCTCTTCTAAACGGAAACACACTTTCTGTCTTTGCAAACCAAGTACACTTGAACTGATGCCAATTATTAGTCGTCACTAATCTGACGCAGACTTGAGGTAACATACGAATTGCTCAATCTGTTCGGGAAAAACAATTTCAGAGTCAGTCAGAATAAAATCAAATGTTTACAATTTATTGACCAGGTAACATAATAAGTTCATCGCAGTTGCCTGATATAAACTACACATAGTAAACTGTGCGGGATCGTCTGACTACAGAGAACCACGAACGATGTGCCACATCTCCTTAAATACCCAGATAATTCAATAAGCTAACCAAATGGTGGTGTCTGTCCTTCTAATTAGATTTGGGTCCCCTATTGAGTAGGTTCCTGTACATTTACATATATCTGGGGGAGGGCACACCTTTAAGATTCACACCACATCTCTCATATCTTATAACTTCTTTTTGCTTTTCATTATGGCTGGGAGGATGAGACCAGTTTACCAGGCGCACTGAGACACTTTAAATGATACCAGACATGTTATAGTTACTTTTTTGTACACACTTGACATTGTATAGGTTTTTAGTGAGTTCTAAGTGAGGAGGAGAGGGGGGAGTAGGGGAAGATAATCAGACGGTGGAAGTGAGGCGCGAGCCCCTGCTGGCTGCGTCTCGGATGTTGCTGTTACATGTGCAAGAGACAGTTCAAATGTTGATTCTCATGAGAGCCTTTTGTTCTCCCGAGGGGTAGCCCAGACTCGCTGGCACCTTACAACTGTGTCAAGTTAAAAAGAACTTGACACCCATTTTGTGTCAACAAAATGCATTTTGAGACACCTGTGCTCTGTTTCATTCTTTGTGCTATATCTAGATTGATTTTAGCACAGTTGTCACAAAGATTCAACAATCTGAATAAGTTCAGGCTGCATTGAGGAGACTGTTGCATTGTTTCACATTATTCCAGATTGTTCTGCACCAGGTGAAGTTTCAGCAAATAAACAGTAAGTCAATGCTTTTTTTGCTTCTGCTCTAATGTATTGAGGGGCTGCTGTGCCTTGTTAAAACCATGTATGTTTACTGTTTCAGTACTGTTACAAATGTTGCCTATATGCTTACATAAAATACAGCCTATTGCCACTGTACTTGCTAGAAGAATAATTTAGATAGTAAGGGGTCAGGTTTAAAATCTGACAGTATTGTTCCTGCCAGGTAGGGTCAGAGTACGATATGGGTTGGGTTTCATTTTAAGGCCTGTACAGACATCTAGTCGCGTTCCATTTAGCTTTCCACATGCTGGCGCTATTGCACAAATTAAACAATTAACAGTTAAACATTCCTGTTGATGCGTCCAGTGTAAACAGCCTCAAGCCGTTACGGCGTATCCCCTTGAAGACAGGGTGTAAGTGTTCTTGTTGTGGAACTGTATGACATCACTTCTGCATTGTGTAAATCATGTGTTTCAATTGTTAATGAAACACCTTTTTAACTACTGTAAAGTGACCGATAACAAACCAGCTGTAAGGTTTGTTGCTGGCAATGGCGAAGACGATGGAATGAAGAACCCAAGTGCAATTTATTTACATAAGTGATATCCAAAACTTAACCAAAGTTATAACAATATCTGACAAGGGACAATGGAAAACATGAGGGCTTAAATACTAGACATGGGAGAACACATGACAAAGTTGACCAATGAACAGACAGAACTGATAACAAGATAACAAGACAATAACCCAATGAAAACACACATGAATCACATGACATGAAACAGGAACTAAACTTTTCAAAATAAAAGACATGAAAAACATGAATGAACAAAATACACGACACCAGCACAAAGGTCCAGCAGCAATCAGAATGTTTATGCTGCCATTCATTGGTTACTCAGGAAAACTGTGGATAAGTGGATCCTTAAAAAATTATGATCAAAACACACAATTTCCACCAACTGATTCCTGGACTACAAAGTTACTCTCATGTCTACAGCAAGTCCTGAACTGATACAGTCTTTAAGATAGCTTCTAAAGTATTTCTTATTTTTTGACAATAACACAAGCACGCATGTGAACATATATGTTAAAGTATTACATATTAAAGTGTAAAGGAATATATTTTTATATATGTATATACAGTATAATAGATACATTTCAAATTAAAATCATATTAATATAATTCACAATTCTGAAATCATAAAAAAATTGAAAGCCACTAAAGTTCCTTACACACACATATTTTAATAGTTAAAACACATTTGAAACAGTTTGCATAGGGGCTGGAACAAACAATTATTTTGAAAATCAATTAATATTTTTTCTGTTTTTTTTCCTCTGTTAATTGATTAATCGAATAAAAAAAAGCACATTTTATTGCCTGTATTTTATTCATCTGCATTTATTATAAACAAAGATGATTAAGGGCATAATAACTCACTCATCACATGATTCGATTTGAGTAATGATACTGAATTCACATTTTGATTCTCTAACCATAATTGACAAAGCCTGAATTAAGAATGTTTGTTTTTAATTAAATTTAAAACAAGCAAAATAGAAATATACATAATTCTGCTTAGCTGAAAATACAGAATTATGTTCGAAACATTCACTTGCACACAGTCACTGATTACATACAATTTTTTATTTGATTAATATTGTAAGTTTTAAAACAATATATTAATTTCTTTTAAAAAATATTCTTCACAAAAATGCAAGACAGTTAATGCCTATACAGTAAAATAATGTATGCCATACTATAAATTTAAACAGTTAAAAATTGTCAAATGGTGAAAAATCCATCCCATTTGGCCTTTTCAGGGGTCAGGGCCATCAAATAATACCCTGTTGCATTGTTCTGCAATTTTTTTTTGATAAATAAAAATATCATATGTGCCCGATCTTGAATTCATAACATTTGTACATTATAAAACAGAAAATAACAGTAAAATGTAGGTTAAGGTCAAGCGCTATAAACAGCACAAGCACTCTGTCAATGCACCTGATGCTGCAACTGCTCCACATTAAACTGTATGTTTAAGATTGTCTTTTTAATGTTTAAAAAGGGCTCCTATGTCCATGTCCCAAGACTCATTGTCTCAAATGAGTTATCATACAAAAATCTTTTTAACTACTATAGTGACTTTTTCAGATTTCCAACTAATTAATAGATAAGGAAATTCATTTTGATTATTTTCATAATTTATCATTTATTTTACCGATTATTGGAAGTGACCCAATTAAGCACACTTAAATCTATGTTTTACATGTTTTCTCATATAAATGTTAACAGACTTTCAATATTATTCAAAGTATTAAATCAAAGATTAATCTCTCATGTTATTCTTTGTGATAAATTGACAAATTTAAGTTACTTTATTTAACTGCAATTGTGAAAAGTCTAGAGTGGTACAATTTAAGCCCACATGTGTTCTTAATAAGCCCTCTAAATAAACACTTAAATTTGGATTTAGATATTTAAATTTATACCTCACACATAACCAGTAAATTAAATATTTTAATTCTGACAGTCCTAACATTTATTTCCTTTGCCAGTTCATTTTTTTGAACTGGCATTGACAAGGAGTTTAATTAGATGTACAATGGGGCATAGGGGTCAGTGCTGGATGGCAGAGGCAGGATAAATACATACAAATTGGGCTGCTTGTGATTTAATGTGCTGAGTAACGACATTTCCAGTATATGTTGTTATTTTTTAAAGTTAGAGAAGTTGAAGTTTATAGTAATGAAAATATTTTGTGCTGAACATGTTTATATAATAATAAAAAAACAATAATAAAAGTGCCAAGACAACCCAGAAATACAATGTTCTCAAAGTCACAAGTCTAAAGAAGTTACATTTTCTCTGTAAAATCTCTTGAAGCATACAGAGTCGAATTAAGGCTCCGCCTCTCAAGACGACACTAAATCTGACTGCACTGCTCGACTATTATGAATAAAACTACACTGCTTTTTTAAAAATAGACTTTGGAGATGGCTGGTTTTGTTTATGAAACTCTAATATATCAGATCATATAAAGTTTTACAACATGAATGCTGCTCAGATTGCAGTTTGTTGAAGAACAATGCCGAAGGGTAATTCTTCCAGGCGAGATCTCATGTAAACAATGGAGAATATATCAATATTTCCCAGATTGATCACTTTTATGGACAAAAAGTGCTATTGGATGTTTTACAAGGAACGCTTGACATGGACAATTGACCCAAGTGTGTTTAACTGGATTATTCTGGTGATCGCATTTTCATAACAATGGTATGAAGTCTCGTTTTGATATTGCATGTTTTCATTTGTACTCCTGCACAAATATCTAAATGGCTGTTTCTGGAGCATTGCTATCTTGAAACAGAGATCGGATATCAATGTTGAACCCTTAGACCTGTGAAAAGATGTATAATTTGTTAACATTAATTACATTTATAGATGGTAAATTATATATTAAATGTAAGCAGAGTGATGTCACCCCCTCGTTCGAGGGAATTGTGCATCATGTTAATATCTTAATTTTTATTTTATTTATATCATTCCTCACCTGAAGTGTTCATCTAACTCCAGAAAAATTGAGGTAATCAAAAACAATTACGTTTTGGAGCAACTTCCAAAATGGCCACCGAACAGTGTTAACACATGTTCTCAAATAACTTAAGAATGAAACATTTGATTGGCTACAAATAAAAAGAAAAATTATACAATCAAATGTGTGTATTTTCTCTGCAACAAATTTCTTTTCTCTTGCTTTCTGTATTTGAGCTTATATGGTACGTGGGCTTAATTGGGTCACGTCCACTAGATGTTGCAGAACTAGTTTGCATTAATATGTCTGTGATAAATATTTTTCAAGATTTAAATGCATTAGCCTAAATTGAAACATTTTCAGTTATTTCTCACCTGAGGGTTCTCTATCTGACACAGAGACACTGGGGAATTAGGATAAAGCCTAAATCCAGCATAGAGTGGTTCAGTGAATGTGGTGTTGAATGTGTGTAAGTGTGTGGGTGTGTGTTTGTCAGAGACGCTGTAGAAGGACAGAGTACCGGCCAACCAGTCCAGATACACTCCTACTCTGTTAGAGGGAGGTGAGGGGGCGGGTATGTTAATGGTTTTATTGTTGTGCCAGACAGTATAAACATTACCACTGTTAATCCTGTAAAGACTCCAGGACTGTTCATTGAGGCCAAACCGACAATTAATCCCTTGTTTTCTACTGATTCCTTTATATGTCACTGCTACACGACCCTCGCCACCCAATTCAGCAGCCCAGTAACAGCGTCCAGACAGACTCTCTCTACACAGAATCTGCTCCTGGTTCTCAAATCTCTCTGGATGATCAGGATATGACTGCACTTTTTCCACATGTGTCACCTTTTTGTTCCCCTCAGACAACTTTAGGCTAGGATGAGCTGTGTTTGGATCCAGTGTGAGATCACAGAAATCTGAACACAAAAAATAGATTCAAGCTTATGTGACAAATCATGTACATAAAAAGGAAAGAAAACTGAAAGAGACTTACATTTTTGTAGTCCTGATCTGATTCTGAAGGGTTCATTATGGTCCACACTTAAAGAAAAACAAAATGAAACACAAGGGATGGTAACTTTGACATTCTTAAACATAAATTCTTATAAATATACAATTCTGAGATCAAATAAATTAGAATTATTTGGACAACATAAAATACATAAATTAGCATCTAATATGGCATCTTTGGCAGATTTGGTAATCATTCATTTTTGCAATTAGCTCAGGTGTCAATGATTACTGGTTAATTTCAAGTATTTAGGGGTTGTGTACACATATATGAGGTCTTCAGAGAAAAAATAATAATATTAAGATTGACAAGGTGACTATGCATAGCCATGGAAAGTAGGGGTGCTGGGGGTGCTACAACACCCCCTGTAGATATTGCAGCACCCAGTTAAGTGCTGTCAAACCATTGTATTCTGTGTTGATTTAGTTAATGAAAGTAATGATGAAAATGTTAAGGGGTATATTTGTTATTTCCATAGCAGCAACCAACCCTAAGTCCCCCATTACATTTTTTGTATATAAATGTATACATTTCAAATGTAAAGCAAAGTCCAATTATTGATCGATGATTTGATTTGAGAGCGAATAATGACTTCTGTTCAATTGTCAATCAGTTCATCATACAAAGTTATAATTTGCACTCAGAAGACTTGAAATATGATGCATGGCCTACTTTTATGAAAGTTCTGGGTGCTTTATTAAGTTTAAACATGAGTCCCTATGTACTGCTATTGTATTAAATTCAGTCAAGAGGACTTGATTAAATAATCATTAAATTATTTAGTTTTGTTTTCTGTAGAATAAATAAAGTCATACATGCTTGAAGGTTAGTAAATGATGCCGTATTTTATTTTTGTTTAATTAAATTTATATCTTCAATATTTCCTGAGAGTTGTGATATTTCAAGTTCTTTACTGAGATTTACTTTTGAGAAAAGTTTTGAGAAATTCAGGCAATCAAAGAATAACTCAACGGCTTTGTTTGTTTATTTGGCTGATTTATTCACTTTTATCTGCCTACTCAGTCTCTTAGATCTTCTGAACTTGGACTTTTGTCTGTTCCTATATCTTGATTTTCCACTGTAGGTGGAAGGCAATTATTTTTTAGTTTTGCTCCAAAGCTAAGGAACACATTACCCCTTACTCTTTGTAATATTTCCTCTCTATCCACTTTCAAGACCTAACTGAAAATGTATCTATTTGCAGTACACTTTCAGTAACGTATTTATTATATATATGTGTCTTGTATTGTTTATAATGTTATGAAATGTATTTCTGAAGTGTACTTATTCTAAAGAGACCTTGAGCTTTGGGTAAGGCACTATATAAATAAAAACAATTCATCTTCATAACGTCTGACTCTGTACTTTGGTTCAAGTTCTCACAATAGAGTTGGAGACACCTGAACATTGACCTATTCCTTGTGAGATTATTGGCGGTTTTATTCTATATTTATACTTGTGCACATATACAAATGTACCATGTCAAAATTTAACTCTTAACATACTTGAGTTTGTTCAGTTTGCAGTTTGGATCACTGAGTCTCTCAGAGAGCAGATTGACTCCTGATTCTCCCGGGTTATTGTAACTCAGATCTAGCTCTATCAGGTGTGAAGGGTTTGATCTCAGAGCTGAAGCCAGATAACAACAGCCAACCTCTGTTACCATACAGCCAGATAACCTAAAGAGAAAGACACTGGATTTAAGATTGAGCACCTGCAATGTGTTTGATATCTATGCAGGAATTAAAATTAAATGGTGATTAAAAAGTGATTTGCATATTTCACACAATTAAAATGAAACTGCCCGCATACTCAACCAAAATATGTAATAAATATTACAACTATTTAGTATATTTACAGTATATTTACAACTGCCAGCATTCATCACCTTTATATTTAAGAAATGTGGTAGTATAAATAACTAGTTTAGGAATCTTGGTCACATTTGACCAAGATTATATTAAGTATGAAATCACACAACAAATCACACTGCAGCTCTTGCCTGGTTGCCCACTAAAGCTAAGCATGTTTGAGCCTGGCCAGTACCTGGATGAGAGACCTCTTGGGTAAAACTAAGGTTGCTTCTGGAAATGATTTTATAGAGGCCAGCAGGGGATGCTTGCCCAGTGGTCTGTGTGGGTCCTAATGCCCCAGTATAGTGATGG
This sequence comes from Moxostoma hubbsi, assembly GCA_032164185.1. Lineage (NCBI taxonomy): Eukaryota > Metazoa > Chordata > Actinopteri > Cypriniformes > Catostomidae > Moxostoma > Moxostoma hubbsi. The sequence goes on from JAVLUX010000012.1 coordinate 2,606,601, forward strand.
GGACACTACACTGTCATTCAGATGAGATGTTAAACCGAGGTCCCGACGCTCTGTGGTCATTAAAAATCCCAGGAAACTTCTTGTAAAGTGGAGGGGTATAACCCCGGTCCAGGCCAAAGTCCCCCTTTGGCCCTTATCAATCATGGGCCCCTAATAATCTCCATTCTTGAATTGGCTATGTCACTTTACTCTCCTCACCATCAATACCTGGTATATGGCGAGCGTACTGGCGCACTATGGCTACTGTCGCATTATCCTGGTGGATGCTGCTTGCTGGTGGTGGTTGATGTTCCCCTATACTATTTAAAGTGCTTTGAGTGCCTAAAAAACTGCTATATAAATGTAAGGAATTAGAATTTTGCATTTAGAAATCCAAATAAAAATTCTCCACCATTAAACATGTAATACAACAGGCTTGTTGTATCTGCTCACATTTAATATGTAAAGAATATTAGCTCAATAATGGAATTATAATGAATTCCGGGGAATATTAAAATAGTTAAGGTTTATGTCTAATCACTCGGTCACACTGAGTTGACCTGACACATCTGTTACACTTTAGAGTAATGCAATTCTCATGGCTATTGAAAATGATATCCCAAATATGTTCAATATTGTTCTAGCAGGTAGCACAAATCTTAAAAGTTTTTTTAATGAGATTGTTGTCCATTGCAAACTTGAGGGTCTCACAAGGGAGTCTGCTTTAGTTCTTTGTCTTGGTAATGATTTTTAGCATGTGACGCAGGAAATGTCTCATTTTAAGTGTGAGAAATTGGATAAATTGAAGGACAAAAAGTGCCTTTTGTTGCTATGCCAACCATGGGGGTTTCTTCAAAAGATGGTCTTTTAAGTCATGCGATGTTCATTAAGTTCAGGGCATTCCTGATTCTTAACATGAGTGAGGAGGTGTGTGAAAGAAGGTTATGTGCTATACTTCTTTTGTTATGACAGTTAATGTTGAGGCAAATGTAACAAACTTCTCATTGAGCTGGGCAATGCCAGACTTTAGGGTGCCATTTTGTCAGTCTTTAGTTTTATGGCTTTATGAAGGAAATTCCAGTGTAGATTCTGGATTCAAGCTATCCTGTATAGAGATTGTTCAATCTTCAGCCCATAAAATCCTTCATCTATTAGGGATATATTTACTGAAATATCCCAAATATTCACATTATGATAAGCATATTGCAAGGACTTGCGGTAATTAATGTTTTAATACATTAATACATTTACTCATGTTCGTGGTAGCACAGATAGCAGAGAAATGAATGGGGTTGTGACTGTCACTTGGTGTGTGTGTGTGTGTGTGTGTGTGTGTGTGTGTGTGTGTGTGTGTGTGTGTGTGTGTGTATACTGTATACTGATCTTACGAGTGCTCCGGGGCGCTGATGTTCATTAATGTTTTTTTGTGTGTGCTATAAGTTGGAGAGCAAGAGCACTGTGTCCAGCTCTGTTCCTATTGTAATGGATTTACAATGTGTCACATGCACTATTAAAGAATATCAAAACAATTTGTTGTTTGAATTTTGTTATAAAATTGTCAAATTTAAAGCTGAAACTAAAATCATGTTTCTCGAAAAAAAACAAAAAACTCCAATGATGCATTGCATCATATTTGTAGAATTGTTGTAGTAATAAGTACAGTCTTGTGCTTTTGTGTGTGGCATGTAATTCTAAAGTGGCATGCTGGCATGTAATTCTTAAAGCTAAAAAGGTTCAGAATTAATTCTATACACCTTATCTAATATTTGCATATTTCTTTTAGAATCATGAAAAATATACATTTAAAAATTTTAAACATTGCCTCATCTCAATATTGCAGGTATGACAGAAGAGAACATTTATGCACTAAATTAAATTTAATGTAAATATTTGATATGTTTATTTGTCAAATAGAAATTCTGTATTGGATTTCACAAATTACTAGTTTGTTTCTGAAAAGCCCACTGACATTTTTAAAATGTCAAAACACCAAGTAAAAGAAGATGGTGGGGCAGGAATGTCATCATGTTTTTTCTCAACTCAAATTCAAACTTTTTCCATCTCAAATGTTAAAGAAATTCTATAAAAACTAAAAAACAAAAGCCAAAACTAGTGTTATCATGGTACCAACATTTCAGTACTCAGTACCAATACCTGTGCAATTTCACTGACCTCACTACCAATTTCAATACTAAAGCAAAGAAAAAAATGCTAATATGACAATGAGCTCATTTATCCTTTTTAAAAATTTGCATTTCAATGTAAATATTAAATGAAAAGAAACTGCCTTAAATAATTATGCATAGCTTTGCTGTGACTTAAGTACAGCATTTCTGAATTTTGTGTTTTCTTTTTTATCGTTTTTTTTTATTGTATTTTTTTATTAAAAAACTATAATATGTTTTATAGTTCCCCGTCTGTCGCTCACTTCGACGTTGTGTTGAAGAAGTGACTAGGGGTCTCTCTTGAGTGCCGAATATACCTCTGAACTATGAAAAAAGGCCAATAAGAAGTTGGCAGACAGAATTTGCATATCCCGCCCCTGGACATACGGGTATAAAGGTGGGGAAATACATATATTTCATTCAGAAATTTTCTTTGGAGCCGATGGTCATGTATGCAGTGAGCTGCGATATGTGTCATACACCTGTTCCTCTTACCTCTGGTGATCTGCTGTTGGATCTATGGCGCACTTCAGCGGCTTTCTCCTTTTCTGCACGGCAGTGCCGTTTTCCCCTGGGTGCTTCGACAGTGCAAACTAAAAGAGTTCTTGTAAAAGAGTGATTTTCTCAATTAAAAGAGTAATTTCCTCTAAATGAGCAATACACAGCGGTGTTGAACATCCTTTTCCCACCCCCGCGAACCACCCGCCCACCGGCAAGCTCATTGACTCCCATCCGGGCTCAATACAACAGCGGCTCGACTCACAGCTGACGCCCAGATGTCCGACATGCTTCCCCAGGCCGCCGCCAGTGTGGGGTTGGACTGGAACCCTCCATCATCCCCACAGCCATCACGGCAGGATGATTGGTTCCTGGGGTCTGCGCAGCGTTCACAGCCACGGTCCCTTTCTTCCTGGAGGTGCATGATGAGCTGACGACTGCATGGAGAGCACCCTTCTCCACTCATCATAAAGCCCCTCGCTCATCAGCTCTCACTACCCTCGAGGGCGGAGTGGCCCACGGGTACACGGCGATTCCCCAGGTGGATAGGGCAGTTGCGATTCCCCTATGCCCCGAGAATGCCGCCACCTGGCAGGGTCGCCCTGTGCTCTCCTCCAAGGCTGGTAGGATGACATCATCATTGGCGGCTAAAGCCTACAGTGCCACCGGACAGGCTGCTTCTGCCCTGCATGCCATGGCCCTCCTGCAAGTCCACCAGGCCAAGGCACTCAAAGATCTGCACGAGGGTAGTCCTGATCCCGACGTGCTGCAGTAACTGCGCTCAGTGACCGATCTCGCTCTCAGGGCCATGAAGGCCACAGGACAGTCACTCAGGCAAGCGATGGCCACACTCGTGGTTCAGGAACCTCATCTGTGGCTGAACTTGGTTGAGATGCGCGAGACGGACAAGACACGCTTCCTTGATGGCCAGCAGTTTTCCACGGTGAGAAAGCAGACGGAGGCAATTTCACACATCCTGACCCGCTGCAAACCTAAACCTTGCAGTGGGTGTCCCGACACATCCTGGTTCCTACCACGTTCTTCAGAGACCAGGTAGTGAACCTGCAAGCGCTGCCCCGGGAGGAGGCAGACCCAGCCCCTTCATTGCTGTGTCCGGTACGTGCTTTGCGTACCTACTAGGACCGCACACAGAGCTTTAGACGTTCTGAGCAGCTCTTTGTCTGCTTTGGTGGGCAGCGGAAAGGGATCGCTATCTCCAAACAGAGGCTCTCCCACTGGTTGTTGGATGCCATTTCATTGCCCTATCGCACACAGGCCGTGCCCCCCCCCCCCTCCCCTTGCGGGTACGAGCACACTCAACAAGGAGTGTTGCGTCCACATGGGCACTGGCAAGAGGCACCTCCCTATCAGACATATGCAAAGCAGAGGTTTGGGCAACACCTAGTACATTTGCAAGATTTTACAATCTCAGGGTAGAGTCAGTCTCATTCCGTGTTTTCTCAAGTCCGAGCTGGTAAAACTCGGTAACACGCTGATGGACTGACCGGGTGGATCGCTTGCACCTAGTACCCTTTCCCTCGGTTGAGGTAAAACCGTGTGCTTTTTTTCCCAGGTGATCCCACTCACTCTGCACCCTGGATGACTCCTCCCTAGCTGTCTGGGTATGCAATTCAGTGGAGGAATTTGCTGACCCAATCCACTGCGGGTTCTTAATCTACCCTGTACTGGAATAGGGTCAGGTCAGGGCTCCTACGTGGACTTTCCTCCTGTGTGTATTTTCCGTGGTCAAGTCCCCTTACGAGTGGACCCATGTCTCCATTGGGCAGTTCCCACTTCCCCCCTGGTCGCCATGTCTGTAGCAACTCCTCCCTCTGAAGAGGCGGGACCTACCACCGCGCCACTTCACACATGTGGCCTAAAAGTCCATGTGTTGTATTCACCACTCTTACTTCCACCTCTCTGGGCAGGTGTGGTCTCCGCAGGGTCTTTTCCCCCTGAAAGAATTAGAAACTGGGTAAGACCCCCCTTACCCGGTGTAAGTGCCCCAGCCGTTGACTCTATGCGAGAAACATAAAGAGAAAAGTGGCCTGGCTAGGCTCGGCCTGTTCTAGGGTAACTATAAGGATTCCGACGACTTTGCGTGGCATTGGGGAAGGGTACGTGCATTCTGATACAGCTGGTCAGTTTGGCACATCAAGTACCTGCCTGCTCCTGTGTCAGCAGTACATGTACACGGCGCAAACTAAATTGGACCCCTAGTGTAGCTTCTTCGACCCATGTCTAAGTGAGCGACAGACGGGGAACCTCTAGGTTACGGATGTAACCTCCATTCCCTGATGGAGGGAACGAGACGTTGTGTCCTCCCAGCCACGTCACTGAGCCGAGCCACTATTGTGGCCGGACCATTTCCGGCTCCTCAGAAAAATCCTGAATGAAATAAATGTATTTCCCCGCCTTTAAACCCATATGTCCGGGGGCGGGATATGCAATTCTGTCTGCCAACTTCTCAGTTTACTTTTTTCATAGATCAGAGCTATATTTGGCACTCAATAGAGACCCCTAGTGTTGCTTCTTCAACACAACGTCTCATTCCATCCATCAGGGAATGGAGGTTACATCCGTAACCTAGACGTTTAATTTAAATTCAAAATCAAATGAATTTAATATTAATTTAAAATAATTCAATTTCTAATCAAATGAATTCTTAAAACTTTTTACAAGTAAAAATAGAAAAACTGTTACATGTCAACAAACTATTGATTTTTTTTTACCAAACTTTTATTCTGTACAGTAGAGCTTGTGATATACTGCTTAATAATAATACTAACAATAATAATGAAGTGAATTACATATTACTCCATAGCTGTTATATTACTGTCACAGTTTCTTCAATTCCAAGTGTCTAGCTTTTATTTTGAATAATACTTTTATTTTGACATGAGCTTACATTTTGATCTAAGTGTTTTCCATGGAACCTTCATCATCTGATACAGTACGCAGGATTCTCATTGTCTGTGGAGTTTCCGGTGTATGAGCCGTCAGCTTCACACATTTAGCATGCATCTCATTCAAACTAATATTGCAGTCATTTTAAAATCACACAAGGACATATCACAATTTTAATTTAAGTAATTTAAGTTCAAATAAATGTGTGAGCATTCAAAAGCAGTCATCCGTCAGTCAGAATGCATGCTGTGACTGAACTGAGTCTGTGCTCTGTAATACCGGTACTGCAGAATAATTTCATAGTTTTTATTTTGGTATCGATTTGGTACATAAGTATTGGTACTTATGACATTACTAGTAAACTTTCTTGCACTTTAAGAGAACTCTCATCCAAGATCTGCCAACCATTAGACATGTCTGGAATCAAAAGTGATGATCATTTATTATTTTATAGTTCTATTCCAACATACCTCAATATCTCCAGTTGACAGTTTGTACTCTTCAGTGCATCAGAGAACAGCTTCACTCCTGAATCCTGCAGGTCATTGTTACTGAGGTCCAGCTCTCTCAGGAGGGACTTTGATAATTGTAGAGCTGAAGCTACAATTTCACAGTGCTGACCAGTGAGATTACAGTTAGCAAGACTGAAAGAGAAAAATACCGATTTTAGTGAGGTTTGTGCATTCTCATACAACCATCTTGAAACCATTTTCCAGTTTAGTCTCAAATTTAAAAATGTGATAGACCTAAATATAATTAGTCAAATTGAGCCCTACAGACACTGCAAAGGCATTCATCAACAACGAGGATGCAGTAATTCATTCATTTTCTTGATGTATTGTTTAGAAATCCTGCCAATTTAAATGCATACATTTTAAATAGGACTTTAAAAAACATCATCCTCTTTTGAAAAACACAACTACCAGAGTATATATAAACAATAGAGTACAACAGTCTGGTTTTGGAGGTAAAAATCCTATTCATCTACAATGATAACTTCTAAACCTTTACAGACAGACCTTCTCTGAGCTCTGAGGTTTATAATTGAAGGTTTATACTACTTTTGAATCCATCAGTCCACATCATTTCAACTTCTTTGTTTAAAAGTCATGTTTTTAGTAGAATTACAGGTGAATAAATACACTACCCATGATCCTGAAGAAAAATGCTCCACAAGACAATCACATCCAACAAATCCACCAAACAAGCTCTGTAGCCACCACCTAAATAAAGTATTCTGAGTAACACAAAAGAGTTGGTCTCCCTTACACTCCTAATCTACTTATATAATTGTAAATATCTGAATATTTGGGATATTTCTGTGCTTGAAAACACCAACTTTAAATAAGTTTTTTTTATTTCATAGTTAAATTCAAATGTCATTTGCAATGCTTCATGGGATTTTAGTTCATTCCTCATTAAAATATGTTAAGTGCACAATCTTTTACCTTTTATCTTTGTCGTATTTTATATATTTTCTGCATTATACGAAAGTTTAGTAAAGTTGTAATTTCCTCAAAGCAGGTTGGCTTAATTGATGAAGGATTTTATGAAATCCTTATGCAATAAAATGAATGGGAAAATACTTTTGGAACCAAGACAGATGAAAAAGTGGATGGGCACTAAAATGTTCACATCAAAACTGTTTGGACAACAGCACAATACAGGATATATTCATGCTGGAGGATTCTACAGTTAAAAACGTTTCACAGACATGTGAATAACAGAAATGGAATAATGCGTCCCTGAACAAAGTCAGTGTCTGGTGTGGCCACTAGCTGCATTAAGTACTGCAGTGCATCGCCTCCTCATGGACTGCACCAGATTTGCCAGTTCTTGCTGTGAGATGTTACCGCACTCTTCCATTAAGGTACTTGCTAGTTCCTGGACATTTATGGGAGGAATGGCCCTAGCCCTAGCCCTCACCATACAATCCATTCAATTGTTGCCGGTGGTGTCTGGTAAGGACCTGCCTTACAACAGGCTTACAAGCCCTCAGTCCAGCTTCTCTCAGTCTATTAGGAAGAGTCTGAGCACTGATGGAGGGATTGTGCATTCCTGGTGTAACTCGGGCAGTTGTTGTTGCCATCCTGTGCCTATCCATAGGTGTGATATTCGGATGTACCGATTCGGTGCAGGTGTTGATACTGCGAGGATGATCAGCTGTCCTTCCTTTCTCCCTTTAGCACTGTCTTAGGCGTCTCACTGTATGGACATTGCAATTTATTGCCCTGGCCACATCTCAAATCAAACTCAAATCAAATCCCTTTATTGTCACTCAACCATATACACAAGTGCAACAGTGGGTGAAAGTCTTGGGTGCAGTTCCAAGCAACATAGCAGTCATGACAGTGATGAGACATATACCAATTTACAATAAACATCAGATTTACACAACAAAATGTACATATCTAATATACTGTACACATAATTACACACAACACAATATAATATACAATGTACAGTATAAAATATAGAATTCACATACACACAATATAGAATACCCAGTATACAATAAAAATAGTATATATAAAATATACAGTAGGTTTGTGCTGTATTAACATTCAGGCTGTGGGTTGATAGTCAGTTGCCAATGTGTTGTTAAGATTAATAAAGTACAATGCTGATGTACATTGATCGTGAGAGATCAAGAGTTCAAAAGTCTGATTTCTTGGAGGAAGAAGCTGTCATGAAATCAGCTGGTGCTGGTCCTGATGCTGCGATACTGCCTGGCTGATGGCAGCAGTGAGAGCAGCCCCTGGCTGAGGTGGCTGGAGTCTCTGATGATCCTCCAAACTTTTTTTCCCACACCGCCTTGTATATATGTCCTGGAGGAAGGGAAGCTCACCTCTGATGATGTGTCTGGCAGTTCGCACCTCCCTTTGCAGGGCTTTGCATTTGAGGTCAGTGCTGTTGCTGTACCAGGCAGTGATGTAGCCAGTCAGGATGCTCTCTACAGTACTGGTGTAGAACTGTGTGAGGATGTGGTGGTTCATTCCAAACTTCCTCAACTGTCTCAGGAAGAAGCGTTGCTGGTGAGCCTTCTGCATCATGGCCTCAGTGTGGAGAGACCATGTGAGTTACTCTGTGATGTGGACACCGAGGTACTTGCTAACTCTCTCCACCGGTGCTCCATTGATGGTGATGGGGCTGTGTTCTCTGTCTTTTCTCCTGAAGTCCACCACAAGCTTTTTGGTCATACTGACATTGAGGGTGGGGTTGTTCTCCTGACACCAGCATCTCAGAGTGTGCACCTCCTCTTTGTAGGAGAGATGTATGGAAGGTGATCATTGTCAGTGATCAGACCTACCACCATCGTATCATCAGCAAACTTAACCCTCTTGGGTCTGAAGAGTTCTGACATGCCTTGACATCTGTGCTATTTTCAGTTGCTTAAAAACATATTAATGGCTAAAGTCTGATAACACTGTATTCAGCACAAACTGGGCTACAATAATGTGTGAGCAACGTGTGTACATGTTTGTATTTTTGAGAAAATAACATTTAAGTGTGGTTTTTGAAAAATCTAAATTTTAAAGTAATTGAAATAAGGCCATATAACACATAGAACTGGATCTTATAGCCTAGAGGTTTTGCTACAAAATGATGTGAAAACCATCCTGATCACTCATTCATACAAAACAATATAGTAATTTAACTTTTATAAGATACTTTTAGTGTTAGAAAGGTCATATGCGAGGAAGCGTGAACTATAATGAATATTGATTGTTATTCACACCTAGGGAGACAAAAGAACCCTCCACTGGGCCTATCAATGAGGAATGTGACAGAAAGAGAATGAATGTGAGGAGACTTAATGATCAAAATCAAAGTTTTAAGTTAAAAGAAGTAAACTGACTATACATGTTCTTTACATAAAGACTTTCAGACATTTTGACTTTTAGAAATTTTAGACCTACACTACCGTTTAAAAGAAGTCTCTTCTGCTCACCAAGGCTGCATTTATTTGATCCAAAATACAGTAAAAACAGTGATATTTTTAACTATTTTTAAAATTTAAAAGAACAGTTTTCTATTTGAATATATGTAAAATACATTTGTGATAAAAGCTTCAGCATCATTTCTGCAGTCTTCAGTGTCACATGATCCTTCAGAAATCATTATAAGATGGTGATTTTCTAATATGGGCATATTTAAAGTGCATTTTACTCATTTAACCTGAACACATATTTGCAAGCACAAGCTTTGTTGATGATAATTAGGCATTATAAACACTAGATAAAATATAATCTAAACATTCATATTATTTTTTATATCATATTAAATATCATATTTATATCATACAGCATACAATTTAAATACCTGCTTTAGCCGAAACAGCATTTAAATGTAACTAAACTTGCTTATTAGGACATATTTCAAATGTCAATACAGTCCCACTAGTAAAATATGCACATGTTATAGCTAAAATATTATAAAATAGCATGTTAGCTAATTAAAATTAAACTTACTCATCTGAAATTGTATTCTCGGCTGGATCAAGTCTCTCTTCAAAATACAAATGTTCATGCTCTTCTTCTGAGGAAAATGTTAACTCTTTCTTACAATCCTGGAGCTTTCTCGCCTGTGTATCATTGCAAATGCAGAGAAAAATTTATGAAATGTGTTTGTTTACATTAAACCCCTCAGTCGGGGGCGTGTACATTTGCATTGATCATCTCAGCACATTAGCGTATGAATGGTGAGCTCTGCTGTTGGGTGGGATCACATTACAGATAATTAGATGAACCGGTAAAAACTGTACATCGCTTTATTTAAACAGATTGCATTGCAGGAGAATAGTTGTTGTAAATTTAAATTGATTTATTTAAAAGTAGACATTTTAAGCTTTCTTTAGACATATGTTTCATGTTTGAAAGATAAATAATCGCGGAGATTCAATAAATTTTTGCGACGTGTTTCTGAAATATGCTCGTGAACCCAGAGATTGCTGACAGCTCACCCTTTTTATTTTCTTTATTTTACAAAAGCACAAGATTTTGTTGTTATTGTGAGTGCACACAAATAAAAGTAGACCCTTTATAGTCTCCAATGATGTCTTACGAGAATGACGAGTCAGCATACAGAGAGGAGGTGCAGCGGCTAACAGACTGGTGTAGAGCCAACAACCTGTCCCTGAATGTGGACAAAACAAAAGAGATGGTTGTTGACTTTAGGAGAGCACAGGGTGAACACTCCCCGCTGAACATCGATGGCTCCTCTGTGGAGATCGTCAAGAGCACCAAATTCCTTGGTGTTCACCTGGCGGAGAACCTCACCTGGTACCTCAACACCAGCTCTATTACCAAGAAAGCCCAGCAGCATCTCTACTTTCTTCGAAGGCTGAGGAAAGCACATCTCCCACCCCCCATCCTCAAGTTCTATAGAGGGACTACTGAGAGCATCCTGAGCAGCTGCATCACTGCCTGGTTTGGGACTTGCACCGTTTCGGACCGCAAAGCCCTGCAGTGGATAGTGAGAACAGCTGAGAAGATCATCGGGGTCTCTCTTCCCTCCATCAAAGACATTTACAAAAAACACTGCATCCGCAAAGCCACCAGCATTGTGGATGACACCACACACCCCTCACACAAACTCTTCACCCTCCTGCCGTCTGGCAAAAGGTACCGAAGCATTCGGACCCTCACGGCCAGACTGTGTAACAGCTTCTTCCCCAAGCCATCAGACTCCTCAATATTCAGAGACTGGTTAAACACACAAACACACACACACACACACACACACACACACACACACACACACGTGTCCTGAGTTGCACTTTAATAACTGTCACTTTATAACTAGCTGCTACCTCAATAACTGCTATGTCCATAGAACACTATATCATTGTATGTTATGTTTACAATTGGCATTTTTAGGAACTGTCATCTTTTTGCACTACTGTGTACTGGTCGGCGCTGCACTGTCTATCGCTGTGCCTATTGTAATGTTCATTGTTAGAAATTTATTGTACTGTCCCGTACTTTTGCACACGTTTTTGCACGTGCACTTTATATAGGTATTATATAGTTATTTTATATAGGTATTTTTATTTAGTCTGTGTAGTTTCATGTGGTTCTGTGTTTGTCCTATGTTGTTTTATGTAGCACATGGTCCTGGAGGAACATTGTCTCGTTTCACTGTGTACTGTACTAACTGTATATGGTTGAACGACAATAAAAACCACTTGACTTGACTTTACACCTATCTGTATACCCAAAAATTATTTAAATGAGTATTTTAAGTTGTTTCTGCTGTAATGACGAAAATATACAGCAGGACGCGCCGGCGCGTCCGTCGACCCCAGAGGGTTAAATAGGATTAGGGAACCTGCCAATAAGGTTCTAAGAGTGAACCAAGTCAGTTTCCATAGGACAGTTTCCAGAGGATATTAATATGCCTAATCAAAGGGGCCAGCGACAAAAACCTCACTCTATATGCAGTATTTGTTAGTTTCAAGAATGCATTTGACTCCTATGTTCGGCATGCTGCGACTTTGTGGAATTTCTAGCAAGATCGCACGAGCAATACAATCACCCCAACAACTATTTGATGTGTGTGTTTTCAAGTGGAAGAAGTATTTTAGAATGTCTATTCATATGCAATAGGTCTGTTATAAAGACTTTTACACTCTGATGTCAATAAGACATTCAGCAGATGTCTTCAAGACACTGATGACTTAGAAAGTATGTAAATCTGCTCTTTTTTAAAAGTTTATTATTTTTAAAATGTCATGCTTCCCAGATTAAGTGCTCATAAACAGACATCTCAGATATACACTCACCTAAAGGATTATTAGAACACCTGTTCAATTTCTCATTAATGCAATTATCTAATCAACCAATCACATGGCAGTTGCTTCAATGCATTTAGGGGTGTGGTCCTGGTCAAGACAATCTCCTGAACTCCAAACTGAATGTCAGAATGGGAAAGAAAGGTGATTTAAGCAATTTTGAGTGTGGCATGGTTGTTGGTGCCAGACAGGCCGGTCTGAGTATTTCACAATCTGCTCAGTTACTGGGATTTTCACGCACAACCATTTCTAGGGTTTACAAAGAATGGTGTGAAAAGGGAAAAACATCCAGTATGCGGCAGTCCTGTGGGCGAAAATGCCTTGATGATGCTAGAGGTCAGAGGAGAATGGGCCGACTGATTCAAGCTGATAGAAGAGCAACTTTGACTGAAATAACTACTCGTTACAACCGAGGTATGCAGCAAAGCATTTGTGAAGCCACAACATGCACAACCTTGAGGCGGATGGGCTACAACAGCAGAAGACCCCACCGGGTACCACTCATCTCCACTACAAATAGGAAAAAGAGGCTACAATTTGCAAGAGCTCACCAAAATTGGACAGTTGAAGACTGGAAAAATGTTGCCTGGTCTGATGAGTCTCGATTTCTATTGAGACATTCAGTTGGTAGAGTCAGAATTTGGCGTAAACAGAATGAGAACATGGATCCATCATTCCTTGTTACCATTGTGCAGGCTGGTGGTGGTGGTGTAATGGTGTGGGGGATGTTTTCTTGGCACACTTTAGGCCCCTTAGTGCCAATTGGGCATCGTTTAAATGCCACGGCCTACCTGAGCATGTTCTGACCATGTCCATCCCTTTATGATGGCTACTTCCAGCAGGATAATGCACCATGTCACAAAGCTCGAATCATTTCAAATTGGTTTCTTGAACATGACAATGAGTTCACTGTACTAAAATGGCCCCCACAGTCACCAGATCTCAACCCAATAGAGCATCTTTGGGATGTGGTGGAACGGGAGCTTCGTGCCCTGGATGTGCATCCCACAAATCTCCATCAACTGCAAGATGCTATCCTATCAATATGGGCCAACATTTCTAAAGAATGCTTTCAGCACCTTGTTGAATCAATGCCACGTAGAATTAAGGCAGTTCTGAAGGCGAAAGGGGGTCAAACACCGTATTAGTATGGTGTTCCTAATAATCCTTTAGGTGAGTGTATATGCGTGCTATCTCAGTAGTGTTTAATTAAACTAGAGATGGGCGATATGGCCAAAATTGTTATCAGGATAATCTTTTTCATATTGTTCGATATCGATATTTGTCACGATATACATTTACACATTGCACTTTCTTTTTTTTATTTCAAAGTTGATGAAAAAAAAGAAGAAAAAATTAATTCTAAACAGTCAAAATAGTCTCTACAAAACTGCACAGGGGGTCCAGAGACGGCTAAAGCAGTGGGGTCTGCTGTATCTTTTACCAATTTTACCGTCTTTTACCATTTATCAATTGAAAATAAATGTTAAAAGATCTGTTTGATCTGAAGCATAGTGACAGCAGTCCAGTATTTGTTGGAATATTTTTGCATTAAAATTATGTTTTATATTTCTTTAGATTCAGATACCCAAGTATGGGGCATAGAAGGCCTTGTGACTGTGGAATGTGTGTTCAGGGGTGTCCCGAGAGATAATTAAAAAAAAAAATTATTAAACATTTGTATATTTTCATTAAAGTGAGATACTAGTCTACCAACTAGTAATTTTAGTCTTTCCTTATCCATTCCAGACATCTAATTAATTTTCACAAAATTAGAACAGAAATTGATTTGTTTATTATTAAAGGCTTGTAACATGCTGATTAATAAAGATAAATTTAGAAGAGAAAAACGTTATGGTCTAAAAGGTGCTTTGAAACCACGTTAGCTCATGCGGCACTTCATGTCTACACACATGCAGGGAAAAGAGGCAATGCGTGCGGAGCAGGACAGGGCAGAAATGATGCATGTTTGGTGCCAGAGAACAATATTCAAGATTACAGCGCAGAAAGATCAGAGCTGTTGTCCACATCACTGTTGTTCTGTCACGCTCTTCACTAGAGATGATGAGAGAGTGCCACTGTTGTCAAGTCTTGCAGTGTGGATGGAATCAATCTGGTGACTGACGTAACCTAATTGTTAGCAAGGCAGCTAGCATTAGCAAGTTCATCCAGTCTGAGTCTACATTACCACTGGCGCGTTGTGAGGGAAGCTGAGAGCGTTTTCAATTCATTCCTATGAAAGCCGAGCGTCATGCTCGTAAGGTGGATCGTAGGATTGGCAGCAGTGTAGAGCAAGCTCTCTCCTAGTACTGTGAGCACATTTGAGCGGATTTCGTCCACCCCAGTGGAAACACTGAGAAAGCTGAACTGCTTGTGCTTTAACGACACGCAGTAAAATATAGAAAATTCCTCAAAAGCTTATCATGGATTTTCTTTATTGTGATATATATCGATATCGTTTTATCGCCCAGCCCTAAATTAAACACACCTCCACTTGGATGGTTCTACTTCAGTTAGGGCTGGGTGATATATAGAATATTCACAATATAATCTTGCTGATTTTGCTGATCATATAAAATGAAGCAATATTGTAAATTAATTATTTGCAACAACGTTTCCTAAAATGTGTGTTATTAGATTCATGTCATGATCTTTTTTTAAAATAACACTACATCTTATGATGTACAATTTTGTTTGTTTAAATGTGTACTAATGTTTCTGTGAATGTTGGCATTTTCAGTTTCCCAACTTCAATTTTGTAATGACAAAGCATTGTCTGAAAGTTTAAACATTACTAAACAGACATTACAGTAAAAATAAAAAATTAAATAAAGCCAGACAGAAAGACAATGAGCAACTTAAAGCATATCAAATACCTAAAATGGTTGAGTCTTTCATTTTGTAATTTGGTTGTCCACTTCTGGGTAGTAGGGCATTGTATTTATATGGGTCTGTTTCTTGTTTGTAGTAAGTGGGGAGAGAGGGGGCGAATAGCTGGAATCTCTCACTCTGTTGAACATATCTGTTCATTCTTTGATTGTCTTGTTTGAGTTATCATTACCTTAATTTTGTGTTGCTACTTTCTTAATCTGCACTGGATTAATCGTCTCTTTCCTGTCAATAAACTACTATGGTTTCAAATGCATGAGAACAAGTCACTGAAAATGTCCCACTACTTGGCCTAACAGGGGCTACTAGCTGTCAATAAACATTAACCTGATTTAGTTCCTATTTTGGAGATAATATTACCATGTAAAATTTTATCAACATTTTTTCATCATCCTAATTTCCTAGGTCAGGTGAATTATAGTCCAAAGCTATTTTTACATGATATATACTGTAATTGATGTCAGATAGTCAAACATGCAGCACACCACAACACATATGCTTACACACAAACATAAACCTCAGTCATCAAGACAGTATAATTTTAAAGTGGCCTATTCAGAGTATTTTGCGTCATTAAGTATTTTATGCAAAATGTTCAGTCCATCATAACAGTACTGTGTTAACAAACTCTAGCTGCTGACAAATGCAAGTCCTTACATGCCCTCAAAATTATGTTTCATCATAGTAAAAACATTCAGTCATTGAACCAGATAATTAATGAATAGAGGGTGGGTTGCAAATATCAGAAATAATAACCACAGAAAGGCAGACACTGACATTAATTAATTAATAGAATACAATAGGTATACTGTTTTACTCATGAAAATAGTAAAATGTTGGTGGTTCTGGATTTAAAACCCATAGGGATTGATCCTTTCACGCAGTGGCACGTAGACAATGGAACACACTTCCCTGGTCCTTACATTTTATTTACTCTGTTGACTCTTTTAAAAAGCAGCTGAAGACCTTTTTATTCAGACAAGCTTTTTATTAGAGTTGGGTGTTAAGCTCTATGTTTAGATAGTTTTGCATGTCTTTTCTACTGTATATTATTTATTAGTTTCAGTTTTCTTTATTGTGATTTATGTTTTGTTTTTTGTTTTATTGCATTTTAATATCTCAGTGTGGCGAGGACAATTGGGCTAATCAGCAGAGGAGAGGGATAAAGCCGAGCCAGATGCGGCAGTTAGAGTGATAGTGATCCACATGCAGCTGCCGTGTGTGTTTATTCTTGTGTTATTTTAAGCTTTCATTAAACATTATTTTGATGGTTCGTCCGTTTCCTGCTTCCTCCTTGCCCATCCTTTATAATGTTACATTGGTGCCAAAACCTGGGAAGGAGGAGGGATGTGCTGTCTTGGAGTCCTCGCCACTGCCATCCGTGGAAAGAAGCAGCTGTGGTCATCAGCAGGGGGATGGAGAAGTCACTGTGCACCCCCTGGATGTGGAGGAACGGTCTCCGTCTGCGAGGGGAGGAGGGGCTCAAGGCAGGAAGTCCAGGATGAGGCAGCTGCCAGAACACGGAGAGGCATTCCATCCGCCAGGGCTCAGAGGACTCGCTGCTGTCTGTCCAGGTAGGAGCAGCCATCATCCGCCAGAAGGTGGAGAAGTGGCCGAGGACCAGACGGCGGCATGTCTGGGAACTTTTCTCTCTCTCTCTCACTCTTTACCTCTCCCCTTTCCCCTCCCCTTGTCTCCCTCCCAGGTCTCGAGGGAGGCGGGGAAAGCCTGCCGGCAGGTGTGGCCAGAAGGGCACTTCGGAAAGGAGGGAGGGATGTTTGTCATGCCGGGGGTTCCCAGGCCTGAGGCAAAGGAGGGAGGAGTGTGGCGAGGAGGAGGGCAGTGCCGGGCCGTGAGTGCCCATTGCTGGCCCCCAAATGGGCTAATCTGCCGAGGAGAGGGATAAAGTCTAGCCGGATGCTGCAGTTTGAGAGAGAGCCATATGCAGCTGCTGAGTATGTTTATGTTTGTGTCTTTTACGTTTACATTAAACATTATTTTGATTGTTCAGCTGGTTCCTGCCTCCTCCTTGACCATCCTGACCCTGTTAAACTATGTGAAGCACTTTGTGATTTATATCTGCAAAAGGTGCTATATAAATAAACTACTACTTACACTACCGTTCAAAAGTTTGGGGTCACTTGTCTGAAATGTTTCTCATGATCTTAAAAATCTTTTGATCTGAAGGTGTATGCTTAAAAGTTTGAAATTAACTTTGTAGACAAAATATTATTCTGCCAAAACATATACATTTATTTAATTACAAATCTAAAATTTCCTAAAAAAAAAAAAGTTTTTGAAATGGATGACTTGGATCAAAATATGAAGAAAAGAAGCCAATAAGTGCCCAACATAGATGGGAACTCCTTCAATACTGTTTAAAAAGCATCCCGGGGTGATTCCTCAAGAAGTTGGTTGAGAAAATGTCACGAGTACATGTCTGCAAAATCTAGGCAAAGGGTGACTACTTTGAAGATGCTAAAATATTACATAGTTTTGGATTTATTTTGGATTTTTTGGTCACAAAATAATTCCCATATTTCCATTTCTATTATTCCATAGTTTTGCTGACTACTATTATTCTAAAATGTGAAATAAATAAATAAATAAAGAATGAGTAAGTGACCCCAAACTTTTGAACGGTAGTGTACATCTTATTTTGAGCACCTAAAGGGAAGTCATGCAGACGGCTGCTCCAAGTTCCTAATGCCTTCTGTATACAACCTGTGTCAACTGCGACATATACACAGATGCAACTTTTTTTCCTGTCTCTATCAAAAACGTGATTTTAAAATATATATATATTAAAATATTTTTCTGACCCCCTTTAAATATGCCACAGACCACTAGGGGTCCGTGGACACCTGGTTGAAAAACAATGAAATAGGTGAAAATTTGTCTTTCTTAAATATTTAAATGAGGTCATTTGAAATTTTCTGTCAATCTTTCAAAAAAGTGGTAAATGATAGACAATTTTCAGTTAATGCAACCCCTGACTGGAAACACCTAGCTGAATCCAAGACACCAAGGCATTTTTAGGGCATTTTAAAGGGAAAATAACGTTAAATGGAGGCTTTAACATAAGTTCTGCCGGGAAGACTCAATTGTCACGTCACTCATTACCTTCTCATCTAACCAATCGCGTTCTAACACTTGCGGTATAAAAGATGGGTACTTACACACGAGTTCGCAGATGCTGACGCTTTTGTTCATTGTTCGCGTCAGTCGCCGACCAAACATGTCTAAGGACACGCAATTCGTTTGCGTCTATTCTGATTCTGACGATTATTTCGTCCCGCCGTCTCCTCCTCCTGCTCGCCGCAGCTCACGTTTCCAGTGCCATACCTCTCCATGGGCACAGTGGTCATCCGAAGACACGGTCATCGCTCTTGAGGATGCCGGTATACCGGTCAGCCAAGGCCTTTCTAGAGATAATCTTCTCCTTCTGGCCCAAAACACCCTGGGTAATCCGCCTGTTTCCCCTCATTCGTCTTCAAAAGCTTCAACTTCGACAGCTGAGCCAAAACCAACTGGCAAGAAAAGATCGGCCAAATCATCCTCACCTCGTTCATCAAAAAGATCATCGCTGCCCGCTCGGGTGCCATCTCCTCCGCAGTCAATTGAACCTACAGACATGAATAACCAGATTTTCTCCACAGTTCAAAGCCTTTCTCAAACTGTTAAAGGACTGGAATCTAAAATGTCGGCTTTTGAACATTCCTTCATCAACCCTAACTTCAGCTCAGATCCGGCCTTGAACTCTTCAGCGTACCCACTCCTAAGAGCTAACATTATCCAAGGTAAGGATATTAACTTGGCTACATTACTGCTTCCATCACCTGCGGCTGACAGGAAAATGGTTGACTGTGGTGACATGGCAGTCCTTCTTAAAACCTTCGATCCTCGCCTTCAATGTAATCTCTCGTTTGGCGAATTTGTGATCGCTTTTAGCATCTACAGAGACATTTTGTGCCAAAGTTATCCCGCGAGAAGGGAAGAGTTAGATCTCTATCTAGCCATGATTGCAGACTTTAGCCAAAGATACGGGGGGCACATAGTTTTACGAATACCACAAGGCATTTTCCGCAAAATCCGCTTCTTTCATCACCATTTACAACTCAAGACTAGACTGGTCAGTTACAGACACCGAACTGCTCGTTCGCCATTTCGGCGGCCAAAAAACTTTAGCCTGTACTATCTGCAGTGCTCACGGCCACTCGGCTCCATTCTACCCTAAAGCGTTCGCAAGCAATGATCCGGCCGCTGTCCATGGTGCTGAAAACGTAAGACTCTCTTCATACAGCAGAGGTCGCCGCGTGGCAGAATTTAACTTGATTTTCTGGCATCACACTAACAATCTCAAAAATTAATAACAATTTTTGTCCCTTCTTATCTATGGTTAAATTTCTTAAAATTTGTCGTAAATCTCCTCATATTTCCCCCCAATTCTTACTACCAAATGGAGCACCTCTCTCTAAAGCCTGGTTCAGGACTCATCTAGTTTCTGTCCTCAAAAGCTGCAGTCTACCTTCCTCCCAGTATACCGGTCATTCCTTCAGGATCGGGGCAGCAACTTCAGCTCCTGAACGTGGCATTTCTACGTCAGCTATCAAAATCCTGGGTAGATGGTCTTCCTCTGCATTTGAGTCTTATATAAGACCCGACTCAAAAACTATCCTCAAAGCTCAGCAAGCTCTCCTGTAACGGTCCAGGTAAATACCTATGCAACTACTGGTGGTGGTGTTATGCTCTTCCATTATCTGTCAAAAAAAAAAAAAATGATAATCTAAGCATATATATATGTTCAGTGTGGTCTACTGTGACCATGTAGCCTAATGTGGCCTTGTCCCGTGGTCTTGTGGCCGTTACGGCATGGTTCCGTGTGGCCTAGTGGCTGTGTCTCGTTGGCCTCGTATCCATGTGGCATTAGCAGCCTTGTGGCCCAGTGGGCCTTGTCTCCGAGTGGGTCTTAAGGCCTTGTGGCATAATGTTGCCTTGTCCTGCGTGTGGCCTACGTGGTCTTGTGGCCCTTATGGCCTCGGTTCTGTGTGGCCTCGTGGCCATTGTCTCTGTCCAACCTCGTCTCAGGGCTCAAGACATCGCGGCCCTCGCGGCCCCATTCTATTTTCAGTATGGTCTACTGTAACCATGTAGCCTAATGTGGCCTTGTCCCGTGGTCTTGTGGCCAGTTATGGCATTGGTTCTATGTGGCCTAAGGTATTGTCCATGAGTGATTCTGTCTCTGTGTGGCTTTAGCAGCCTTGTGGCCCAGCGGGCCTTGTCTCTGTGTGTGTCTAAGGCCTTGTGGTACAATGTTGCCTTGTCTTGTATGTAAAAAATGGCCAGTGGTCTCGTGGCCCTAGCGGCATCGGTTCTACGTGGCCAAGCGGCCGTTGTCTGTGTGGCCAAGCGGCCTCAAGGCACTGTTGCCTCGCTAAAAGATGGCCATGTGGTGCTCGTGGTTGGTTTCGTGTGGCCTTGCGGCCTTGTCCAGTCTACCTTGTTTTATGTGCGGCATTAGATGCCGTCGTAGCTGATTGTCAGCCTCGTCTCTGTGGTCTAGCAAGGCCATGTGGCCCAGCGTGGCTCCGTTCTGTGGCCATTATGCCCGGTCCTATGTGGCCCAAGGCGGCCTGGCTCTGTGTGGCCCAAGGTGGCCTTGTTCCGTGTGGCCCAAGGTGGCCTCGTCCTGTGCGGCCAGGTGGCCCGGTTCTGTGTGGTCCATCGCGGTCTTGTCTCTGTGTGGCCTTGTCTTCATGTGGTCTATAACGGCTTGCTTCCACTGACTCTCCATACACTATATTAGCCTAATTCAGAGTTATATCTCTATTCCTTAATGCTTGCTTCCCTTCGACTCGTTATCAGTGATAAACTGGTTGATCAGTTGTAGTGCGTCCCAAAACTTATCAAAAGTCGCTTTTATGAAAGCGTCAGCAACAGATAGTGCTTAATGTATATACATCAGCAGAATTTGAAATGCATAAATGCATTATTCTTGTCTTCTTATAATGATGTCACCTCTTACTAATTAGCTATTGGCCTTAAAGGTGTTATGTCATGCTCATTATTAACTCTCTTCTCTCTCCATGTTTAGGCTCTCCAGGATACACGACCGGTGGGTATACTTCTCTTTACCGTTCTTTGGGGTGGGTCCCGTCCCGGTGGAATTATTCTTCCACCTTCTTTGGGGGTCGGCTGCACCCCTGCCTCCATCGCCAGGTAGGAAATGCAGAGTCCGGACCCCCAGATTGCGAGCTACGGACGGGGCATACGCCAAAGAACTTTATCATTATATTGTTTGCCGAGCTGTCAATAAATGGTTAATTGTTTCAGCTTTATTCTCCCGAGTCTTTCTGGTAGAAATGGAAGCTTTATCGTAAGTTCTGCCGGGAAGACTCAATTGTCACGTCACTCATTACCTTCTCATCTATCCAATCGCGTTCTAACACTTGTGGTATAAAAGATGGGTACTTACACATGTCTGAGTTCGCAGATGCTGAAGCTTTCATTCACCTCCACCCTCCCCACCACCAAGATGATTCCTTCCCTTCCATCCTCCCCACCACCAGGATGGTCCATTCCCATACCTCACAGGGGGTTGGCTGTGCCCCTGCCTCCATCGGCAGGCAGGAAATGCAGAGTCTGGACCCCCAGATTGCGAGCTACGGACGGGGCCTACGCCAGAGTACTTTATCATTATATTGTTTGCCGAGCTGTCAATAAATGGTTAATTGTTTCAGCTTTATTCTCCCGAGTCTTTCTCGTAGAACTAATGTTACAGTATTCTGCAGTTATCCACCAGTCCAAACGCAATTTTATCATTATCAGTGTATGACAGCAAACAGATAACATTACTATAGAAGTTATCATTGATAATTAATGTTAAATGAATGTTAGCTGTCAGTCTCCTTGCTTATGTCGATTGACATATCTGGCTGCTTGTTGTGAAAAACAATGTATGACACATGTAATGTTTTATTTCTAGCTAACTAATGTTAGCCAATTATCAAACGTTAACTTTATTAAGAGTAGCTCTGACAAATTAATTATTTTCAGCATCTGAAAACTACAAGTTGGCTCATCATGTAACATTATGCTATAATAGATAATAAATCTGTGTTAAATGCCTCCACGCATGAAATATGGACTTTCAAGGCAATAAACAATATCCTGAGATCATTCATCAAGTTTTACAGTTTAGTTCGGCCCCCCCACATTTTTTTTGTTCGAAATAGGTATATTTTTGCCTAATTTTTGCACTTGCATGTAAATCTGCGCATGCGTCAACCTTCACAAAAGCTTACTGGGATAACTCCGTCGAATTGATCCCCAATCCTTGATTTTCTTCTTTCACATTTGTTCATAAACCTAAATTTTAAACTTTACAAACGTGTGAATATATCTCCGATACTAGTCTTTATAAAAAATAATCAGATTTCTTTGATATCGCTATTTATATCCAACTTTCCGAAACTTTCGCTACTATTCTTAGCCCGCTAGCACTGCACGCGTGGTCTCTCGCCAATCGATCGTCTTACTTACACCTCTACACCTGTATAACTGAAAGCTATAATTCGCCATTATAGCACATCTGCTATAATGGCGAATATAGCGGATGTGTGTCTAACTCTACCTCTGTGTGCAGGTGAAGACACCTTTGAGCTGCATTCGGTGCAGTTGGAGCTGGAATCCGTCGAGAGGCAGATCCAGGACCTGCTAGAGAGACAGGCCGAGCTGCGAGATCGGCGGTCCGCGCTTGAAGCATCACGCGCCGATGCTCACAGGTCAGTGGTTCATCATTTTTTGACTCCGTCCTCGTCTACTCCGTGTGTTTCTCTGCACAGGATGCGATCCTCCCTGGCTTCATTCACTCCGGCACCGACACATCACCATGGACCCTGGGTGATTCCACGGCGGAAGACGCGAGCCAGGACCAGACCAAGGACCTCCCCGCCCCTCCCGGCTTTCGAGATCTCCACCCGGAACCGCTTCTCACCTCTTCGCGAGTCGGAGCGCGACGACGCCGTGATCATCGGTGATTCGACCGTCCATCATGTCCGCGCTATCTCTGGCAAAGGTAAGGTGCGCACTCACTGCTTTCCTGGTGCTCGTGTTCTTGATGTCTCTATGCAGGTTCCCGAGATCCTGAATGGTGACGAGCGCGTCGGAGCTGTCGTGCTGCACGTGGGAACGAACGACACCAGGCTGCGGAAGACGGAGGTACTGAAGGAGGACTACAGGAGCCTGATCGAGACGGTACGCAGCACTTCGCCAGAAACAACGATCGTCGTGTCTGGACCGCTTCCCACGTACCGACTAGGACAAGAAAGGTTCAGTAGATTATTTGCTCTAAATGAATGGTTAATGTCATGGTGTAATGAACAGAGACTGCTCTTTGTTAATAATTGGAATCTGTTTTGGGAGCGACCTAGGCTCTTCCGTGCTGATGGCCTTCACCCCAGCAGAGTCGGAGCGGCTGTTCTGTCGGACAACATCTCCAAGACGCTACACACCATATGACTAGTAAGTCAAAGTCCAAATCACAGTATTTGCTGTCCCAACTTAATTGATATAAGTACCAATGTAGAACATTACATAGAAACTGTGTCTATTCCTCGTTTAGTAAAGCCAAACAATACATCTACTGTAGGATCTAGGAAAAATCTAATTGTAATTAAACCAGAAAATCTCAATATCAGTGAACAAAAACAATTTCTAAAGCTAGGTCTTCTAAACATTAGATCGCTCACACCTAAGGCGGTTATTGTAAATGAAATGGTCTCAGATAATAGTTTTGATGTATTTTGCCTTACTGAAACCTGGCTTAAACCAAATGATTATTTCGGTCTAAATGAGTCTACTCCGCCAGGATACTGTTATAAGCATGAGCCCCGTCTGATTGGTCGTGGCGGCGGTTTTGCAACAATCTATAGAGATATTCTTAATGTTACTCAGAAAATAGGTCACAGGTTTAATTTGTTTGAAGTACTTGTGCTAAATGTTACACTCTCAGATGTAAGAAAAAAATCCCTATTATCTCTAGCCTTGGCTACCGTATATAGACCTCCAGGGCCTTACACTGTTTTCCTAAAAGAGTTTGCAGACTTTCTATCAGATCTATTGGTCAATGTTGATAAAGCAATAATTGTTGGAGATTTTAACATACACGTAGATAACACAAATGATGCGTTAGGGGCTGCGTTTACAGATTTGTTAAACTCCTTCGGGGTCACGCAAAACGTCAGTAGTCCCACTCATCGCCTAAATCATACGCTAGGTTTAATTATATCATATGGAACCAATCCAACCGATATAGATATTATACCGCAAAATGATGATGTCACTGATCATTACATGGTAACTTGCATACTACGTACCACTGAAATCTGTCATATTGCGCCACGTTATCGACCAAGTAGAACAATCCTTCCAACCACAATAGATAGATTCACAAATAGCTTACCTGATCTATCTCAGCTGCTCAGTGAACCCAAACAAACAGATGAACTAGAAGAAATGACTAGCAGTTTGAGCACCATTTTCTCTGGTACATTAGATATTGTTGCACCAATTAGATTAAAAAAGTTTAGAGAAAAAACTAGAGCACCATGGTACAACAGTGCTACGCATGCTATCAAGAGAGAAACTCGTAACTTGGAGCGTAAATGGAAACAAACTAATTTAGAGGTCTTTAGAATCGCATGGAAAGACAGTATGTCACGTTACAAAAAGGCTCTAAAAACAGCCAGGGCTGAGCAAATCCGCAAACTAATAGAAAATAACCAAAATAATCCAAGGTTCTTATTTAACACCGTGGCTAGACTAACAAATAAACAGATATCACCTGAACAAAATATTCCGTTACAGTTTAGTAGTAATGATTTTATGAATTTCTTCACTGAGAAAATAGAAAACATCAGAAACACAATTGTAAACACAATTGTTAATGTACAATCTTTTATGGTGTCTTATGATTCAGCCTCAATTATCGCCCCTCAAGAACAACTACACCGCTTTACAACTATAGGACAGGAAGAGCTAAATAAACTTATCATTGCATCTAAACCAACAACATGTTTACTAGATCCAATACCCACTAAACTACTGAAAGAAGTGTTACCTGTAGTGGAAGAGCCTCTTCTCAATATTATTAACTCGTCTTTATTTTTAGGTCATGTTCCAAGAATATTTAAGCTGGCAGTTATAAAACCTCTCATTAAGAAACCACAATTAGATCCAAATAACCTAGCAAATTACAGACCCATCTCAAATCTTCCATTTATGTCTAAAATATTAGAAAAAGTTGTGTCCGCTCAATTGTGCTCTTTCTTGCAAGAAAATGATATCTATGAAAAATTTCAGTCAGGATTCAGACCGCATCATAGCACAGAAACTGCGCTAGTTAAAATTACAAATGATTTACTTTTAGCTTCTGACCAAGGCTGCATCTCAATATTAGTTCTACTCGATCTTAGCGCTGCGTTCGACACTATAGATCATAAAATACTCTTGGATCGACTACAAAACTACACTGGTGTTCAGGGACAGGCATTAAGCTGGTTTAGATCGTACTTATCAGACCGTTACCATTTTGTCTGTTTAAATGGGGAAAAATCAAAAATAACGTCAGTAGACTATGGAGTGCCACAAGGATCTGTGTTAGGCCCTCTATTATTCTCAATATATATGCTACCACTTGGTAAAATTATAAGAAAACATGGAATTAATTTCCACTGTTATGCTGATGACACTCAATTATATATCTCATCACGACCAGATGAAAACATTAACTTATCTAACTTGACAGAGTGTCTTAAAGATATAAAATGTTGGATGACGCGTAATTTCCTGTTATTAAATTCCGATAAAACGGAGGTATTACTTATTGGTCCAAAAAACTACCCACAAAATCCCTTACAATACAACTTTAATTTAGAAGGATGTCCTGTTACATTATCCACTACAGTAAAAGACCTGGGTGTTATACTAGACCGCAACTTGACTTTCGAAAATCATATTTCATCTGTTACGAGAACAGCCTTTTTCCACCTTAGAAACATTGCTAAGCTACGTAACATGCTATCTGTTTCTGATGCAGAAAAGTTAGTTCATGCATTCATGACCTCGAGACTAGATTACTGTAATGCATTATTAGCTGGTTGCCCTGCTTCCTCAACAAACAAGCTACAGTTAGTCCAAAATGCAGCCGCTAGAGTTCTTACTAGGTCAAGAAAATATGATCACATAACACCGATTTTATCATCTCTACACTGGCTACCAATTAAGTTCCATATCAATTACAAAGTATTACTAATGACCTATAAAGCCCTAAATGGTTTATCTCCGGTGTATTTAACGGATCTTCTATCGCCATACAATCCATCGCGCTCTTTAAGATCACTAAATTCGAGGCTTCTGGTCATACCTAGGATATCTAAGTCCACTAATGGAGGGAGGGCGTTCTCACATTTAGCTCCTAAACTCTGGAATAGCCTTCCTGATATTGTTCGAGGCTCAGACTCGCTGTCCCAGTTTAAAACTAGATTAAAGACACATCTCTTTAACCAAGCATTCACATAATGCTAACTTTTTATACTACTGCTGAATCAGTTATAAGGCATTAATATTATGAACATCAGCTATGCTAATTATTTCCCATCTGCTTTTCTGCTGTTATCTCAGGACGCCAGTCCCGAGGTAAATAGCGTTCGTCAGCTCCAGTTTGTATCCAGCCTCTCACGGAGACTTCAGATGCCCCATCACCATGGACAAGGATCTTAAAATGGGATACATAGACTAATTATTGCCAACAAACGCCTTCATCAGCCAAACAAGGACAATTGCATCTAAATGAACTTCTGGAATTTAATCAAGGATGGACTTCAAAGACACTGGTCACTAATCTTGCAGTTCAAACACATTCACTGTCTAAATACTGACCCTTAGCACTTAATAAGTTTAATAATTTTTTAAATCATGTTTTTTGACTATAAATAATTCTTATTTACATTATTCATGATGTTAGCCAGAGGGGAACTGGCCCCCACAGTGAGTCTGGTTTCTCCCAAGGTTATTTTTCTCCATTAACAATCATCTTTTGGAGTTTTGTGTTCCTTGCCACAGTCGCCTTCGGCTTGCTCACTGGGGTTATTAATACAATTATTATTTAATTATTTTTAAACACGATAAAGAATCATATCTTATCTAATTCCACAACAGGGCTCCAAACAAAAAAATCAATTAAGGAGCCAATGGCTCCTACAGGGGGAAAACAGGCGCCAAATATTTAAAAATTTTTAACTCCATCCATTCCTTTTTGTCCCGCAGCTCGCTAACAGTGTAGTCTGTGGAGCATTCTTCGCAATTATGTGATCACGTGCATTTTTATGCTTGTTACTGTCACCGTGTTTTCTAACAGTCTCTTTTTTGAAATTGTTAGTTCCCGCAATGAACTCCGTTTTCCCCGCTATTTCTTTGATATAAACTTTTGTTATGTATCTCGGGAAATGTAATGCAAATTTTAAAATCAAAAGGGAGTAAACTTTTAATGTCGCCAATGGCGACCTTGACAGAAATTACACTCACAAATAAATTTATTTGGTCACAAATGCGACCATTTTTAGTCGCAGTTTGGAGCCCTGCACAAGGATGATGATTTATCGACTTTATAGACATTACATTTTTATCGTCTGTTAATGCTGAACTTCTGTAAAGCTGCTTTGAAACGATGTGTGTTGTGAAAGGCGCTATACAAATAAAATTGACTTGACTTGACTTGACTTAAAAGCTTAATTTATTCTACTACAAAGTTGAACATGGAAATTATTATATACTCTCTTCATTCAGTATATTTTTTAACCATTTTTGTTTCATTTCTTTGATGGCTCAAATGTATGCTCTGGTCGATTTTGTGTTTTGACCATTTGTGAACTGCGTGTCTTGTTTACCATGCTTTGTGGGTGTGAATTTTTTGCAATGTAATCACCATTCATATCTATACAAACAATGTGTTTATGATTAAATCACTTCTAAATCACAAAACTGTTTACACGAGCACAAAGTTCTTCATAGAACTAGCCTCTATTTTTTTCTCCCCTTTTTCTCCCAATTTGGAATTCCCAATTCCCAATGTGCTCTAAGTCCTCGTGGTGTAGTGACTCGCCTAAATCCGAGTTGTGGAGGATGAATCTCAGTTGCCTCCACATCTGATACAGTCAACCTGAGCATCTTATCACATGGCTTGTTGAGCGCATTACCGCAGAGATATAGTGCATGCTAGGAGGCTTCACGCCATCCACTTTGGCATCCACGCCAATGTCATAGCCAACGTCTTTACCAATGAGCTACCCAGGCTACCCAACATTTTCTCTGACCCTCCCTCGATGGTCTGAGGTCCCCCCTTCACAGTCTCACAAAATCCTGTGGAAAACACTCAAGTACACAAACCTTAAAAGCACGCAATGAATTACTCACAGAGCTTTCCTGCAGTTGCTCACAGCTGGTATCAGTCTTCTTCTACCCTCCTCTGACGTGTTGTATTTCTTCAGGTCCAGCTCATCCAGCACCTCCTCTGACATCTGAAGCATGTAGGCGATTGATGAGCATTGAGCAGGAGTAAGTTTATTCTCTGAGTGTTTGTCTGATTTCACAAACTCCTGAATCTCACTGTACAGAGTCTGATCTTTCATCTCCAGCAGACAGAGGAACAGATTGATGGATCTTTCAGCTGAGAAAAGTTCATTGTCTTCATCTTCATCTTTATCATCATCATCATCATCATCAATATCTACATAGACATCATCAATACTCTGACCCTTGATTTTGTCTTTAATATACTGTGAGGATTTCTTGATGCTTTCTGAACTGTTCTCTCTGTGTGTCAGTAGATCCTGTAAGAGTCTCTGATTAGACTCCAGTGAGATTCCCAGCAGGAATCGCAGGAAAAGATCCAGGTGACCATTTGCACTCTGAAGGGCTTTATCTACTGCTCTTTTTTGGAGATTATGCAGTGAATCAAAAAGTGCTTCTGTAGTGCTACATAAATAGCAGTAGAAGACATAGAAAGCAGCCAGAAACTCCTGAAAGCTGAGATGTATGAAGCTGTAGACTTTCCTCTGATGAATCACAGATTCCTCCTTAAAGATCTCAGTGCAGATCCCAGAATACACTGAGGCATCAGTGACATCAATGCCGATCTCTCTCAGGTCCTCCTCATAGAACATGACATTGCCCTTCATCAGTTGTTTGAAAGCCAGTTCAGCAAGTTTCACAATCACTTCTCTGTTGGACTGCAGGAGTTTCTCTGGATCTCTCTCCTCATACTTCTGATTCATCATATTGATCTGAATGAGCAGGAAGTGGATATACATTTCAGTCAGAGTTTGAGGGATTTCTGCACTGTTATCTTGTTTCAGGACGTTTTGAAGCACAGTGGATGAGATCCAACAGAAGACTGGTATTTGGCACATGATGTGGAGGCTTCTTGCTCTTCTAATGTGTGAGATGATTCTGCTGGCTTGATGCTCATCACTGATTCTCTTCCTCAAATATTCCTCCTTCTGAGGGTCATTAAATCCCTGAATCTCTGTCACACGCTTGATGTATTTGGAGGGGATCTGATTGGCTCCTGCCGGTCTGGAGGTGATCCAGATGAGAGCAGATGGAAGCAGATCTCCTTTGAAGAGGTTTGACATCAACACAGCCACTGATGAAGTCTCAGTCACATCAGAAACTTTCTCTCTATCTGAAAACATCAGTGGAATTCTGCTTTCATCCAGACCATCAAAGATGAACACAACTTTACACTCATCATAAATCTTTGAATCCAGATCATGAAGTTCAGGATGAAAGTCCAGCAGAAGTTTTTGAAGACTGTACTGCTCATCTTTAATCAAGTTCAGCTCTCGAAATGGAAGCACAAACATGAAATCTACATCCTGATTGGCTTTTCCCTCGGCCCAATCCTGAATGAACTTCTGCACAGAGACTGTTTTTCCAATTCCAGCAATGCCTTTAGTAAGAACAGTCTTTATTTGGTCTTTTCTCTTCTCCTCACATCCTGGTTCAGGTAAGGGTTTAAAGATATCATTGCAGTAGATTGGAGTGTCTTGTAAGTGTTGAGTTCTGGCTGTTTTCTCCATGTGTAAAACCTCATGTTCTTCATTCACCCCTTCACTCTCTCCCTCTATGATGTAGAGCTGTGTGTAAATCCTGTTCAGGAGCGTTTGATTCTCTTGTAGTTTGATTCCCTCAAATAAGCACTCATACTTGTTCTTCATGCTGGTTTTGTGTTGGTCTTTGACACTCTGAACAACATCATCTACTACTTGGTGAGGATCCTGCTTCAGGTTTTCAGTTTTCTCTAGCAGTGTGTGAGTTGGATGGACCGATTCTGTGTTTTGCTTCCTGATGTGGGTCTGACAGGTCTTCACAGATCTAATCATTGCATTTATCTCCCACCTGCCATAAATAAGTAAAATAAATGAAAAAAAGAAAATGAGCTTTGGAGACCATCATAGATATTTATGAGACAATTTATCTATAATACAAATAAAAACCATTTGGATTTGTGTTGTTTTGGTTGAATTTCTTAAAAATAATTCTGATACACTACAGTAAATCAATAACAACATGCTTTTACTAACGAAGGGTCAGAGGTCACTGCTCCATCACTATAGACAGCGATATGCTTCATAGAATCATCACTCTTCATCGACACACAGCTGGGTTCTGAAAATTGTCCTCTTTTTTTATTTCTTCTGGTGATACCGACAAAAGACAAACAAAACAATGTTTCAGACCTTTGTGCAGTTTGTTTTTCAATCTTTCAGTGTCTATACAGCATTAATGCATAGTCAGATGCTTCAAATAATAACATCTGTAAAAAAATGCATTAAAGGCTAATACTACTGTAAGTTACCTGAGTTCAGAGGTCTCTGCTCTATCACTGGATACAGGGTTAAGATTCCTCATGGATTCTTCACTTTTCATAGACAGACAACTTGATCCTGAAGATGCTGTTCTTTGCACCTGGTGCTGATCAGCAACATATTCTTCTTTACACTCACAGAAACTTGTTTTACAGAGAGTTCTCTCTTCTTTTTCCTTATTGAGACTCATTTTAGAGGAAGTGACCCCTACTTCCTTTTCTCAGATTGTATACTGATATCAGACCTTACTGTGGAGACACAAAGTTAAAAATAATTATAACATACATATTTAATTTGAAGGGTTATTACTCTAAACTGACTTAAGAACAATTATATTAGATATTCGAATCAACAATAACAGCAGATTTGCAGTAATTGAAACAGATTTCATCTTCAAGAATTTAAAGGAAGGTGGCTCGAGACCATAAAAATAAAGTAGCAAAAATAACTTTATACCTCATCTTTAAATGGCTAGTTTCTTAAGCCAAATTTCAGCGAATGCTTTAGCCGCCCGTATCTATATATTCTGTTAGACTTTGCATAAATTCAGAAAGCCATTTGACAAACTCACATAACCAGTCGGTTTACTTTCAGTAATTCTGTTTAAGGGAAATCACAGAATCTACAAATATCATGACATAAAACAATATTTTATACGACCACATTATTATTAGTTAAATTTGAACTGAACCTACCTCAAAATATATTGATGTGTAGATTTCCGTTATTAAGGTCGAAGGCCTCTGAAAGCTTCTTACTTTCGTTTCTGGAAAGATGACTCATGTTTCACAACTCCACCCATAAGAAAAAAAAAAAAAAAAAAAAAAAAAAAAAAAACACTCCACCCTCTACTCTTGCTGCCAGAAAATGTTTTTATTTTTTATTTTATTTATTTATGTATTTATTTTTTTAATGAGAACATGAATTACAAACAAACAAGGTACATAATCAAGTCATATTCATTAAAAATATTCTTCCTCAAGTTGAGCACAACCACAAGGGATATACAAAAAGGACAGACATTTAAAAAAAAAACATATATATATATATATATATATATATATATATATATATATATATATATATATATATATATATATATATATATATCATTAGCGCTGTCGATTTAACGCGTTTACAAAAAATAACGCATGCATTCCTGAGAAATGCGAGCTTGTATACCACCTGTTTACTCCAGAGGTATTTCATTTGGCATTTCAGCTGTGTGAGTAACGCGCAGTTTATACAGTGAACAAAACATTAACAACGCTTCAGTGGACACCTTTGAAGAAGCGCAAATGCAACCTAAACATTTTATTTTTATGACGCAACACACCTGAGACGCGACACAAGCATGTCTAACACAGGTCGTATGGTCTTTACATGACAAATATTTAATTACCAACGAGGTTAAGGATGTGTACTTTAAACTATTACACCGTTTTTACCCAGTCAATCTTTATTTAAGAAACATGCTCCCTGAAATAGATCCACTTTGCTCCTTCTGTAATGCTGGAGATGAATCTGCCCCTCACCTTTTTTGGGAATGTGTCCAGAAAAGGTTGTTTGTTTGTACGTACCTCTATTTGAACTAGTTTTTCTTTGCTTTATAAATACGTTTTATTTGGTTTTCACAGTTCTGATAATTTGAGAAAGTGAATATTTTCTGATTAATCTGTTTATTTTTCTTGCCAAGTTTTACACATATGCCTAAGTGTAAATTTATGTCTAATAAAGCCCCTATTTGCACTTTGTTGTAAATATTATTGAAATACTCATTGTACCTCCAACAACTCCAAAGCATTGAAAAGCATTGCACTATGTAATGTCTTGGCATTACTGTAAAATATATCTGTTGTATTGTGTACTATGTATACCCCTGGCTTGTTACTAAAAAAAATACAAAATTGTAAATTTGTAAATTGACTCCATAAACAAGCCCTCATAATAAATCTCCAAATGATTGACAAATTCACTTGTGTAATGATTTCTGTGAACTGTATGCCAATGATTGACTTATGATCAATAATATGGTAGTAAACAATACATTGTATTCTAAAGCCGCTTTTATCAATGATTAACTCTTCTGCTACATTAATGTAATGCATTTTAATTATATATATATATATATATATATATATATATATATATATATATATATATGTATATGTATATGTATTAGGACTGTCAAATCGATACAATTTTTTAATCAAATTAATTACATGGTGTCCTGATTAATTAATCGCATATATATATATATATATATATATATATATATATATATATATATATATATATATATATATATAAATAGGGCTTTCTCAAATTAGCTTTCTTTAACAAGTTTCAATGACTTACTCAAGAGTTTTAAATCATTCTTCCAATGGTTTAAACTGGGCTTAGTTTTAAAGTATCTACATTTATGTATAAAAAACATTTCCAGAGCACAAATTCCAAGTTCCTGTTTTCGACAAAAATACTTGTCTTCACTGTCAATGGCGACAGCTCAATCTCCTTGGACTGTAGCCAGCTGTGCATATCACTCCAGAAATGTTGCACTAATTCATAATGGAAAAACACGTTCCAAACTTTCTATTTCAGTTTCACAAAATACACAATTATTGAATTGAATCAAAATTGAATCTCAATCTTAGAAATGAATTTGTTGGATATATCTCATTTAAAAAAGTTCACCGCTTTTATCTTAGGAGGAAGTGGAAAATAAATATATCTGTAACGCAGATTAAGGGAAAGGAGGAGGCGAGAACCGGCTTGGCAATATAAATTATATTTTAATGATAAATTTAAACCAAAGGACAAAACACACACAAAACGACCTGGCTCCGCCCTGCCACATTCCTCCCTCGTTCTCTCAGGCTGGGGAGCCCCCGGCACAACATACACCCCCCCCCCCCCCTTTTCCCTGGGGAGGGGTATGCCTTATGGCAGGTCATCCCCATCTACCTGGACGAGGGAGGGGACAAGGGGAGGGAAACAGAAATAATTAAATGGGGGGGGGGGACTTCCTGTAACAGTGTAGTACCCCCCCAAAAAACACTAACATTTAAAAGAGAGGGAAAAGGCCAAGAGAGAGGAGAAAGAGATGAAAAAAAAAAAACTTACTTGCCAGTTCTCCGATACGCCGTATCTTGGTCCCTGGCCACTCCTCCACCCTTTAACTGATGACAGCCGTGAATCCCCAGGCGGATCGGAGGCCCCTAGTGGATGGAACTCCCCGCCGCATTCTCTGGGAACAGAAGGGGTCTCCCCCACCTCAGGCAGTGGTTCTCCCGCTCCTGACAATTGGTAGCGAGCCCGTACCCGCTCAGTGGTCACAGACCCCACAGCATTTCAGTAGCTGGTAGGGGACTCCTCCGCCCCTGGCAGTGGCCCTGACCACTCCAGGCGGTTGGTTAGGAGCCCCTTCTCCCCTTGTGGTTGGCAGCTGTTCCTCCGCTTCCAGGCAGGTGGGATCCTCATCCCCCGGCAGACGGTCGCGGCTGCTCCGTTTGGGTGGACGGTTGGTGAGAGCTCTACTACGGCGTATACCTCCTCCTTCCCGGAATTCGGCACCAGTGTAACGCAGATTAAGGGAAAGGAGGAGATAAACTTAAACCAAAGGACAAAACACACATGACGGACATGTCTGTAAATGATCTCTCTCTCCTGCACCATACTCCGCAGTTGGTTCTTATCCCTCTCGGAGGCTTGATTAGCCTAATAAGGGACCAGGTGTGTAGACTCACGACCCGGCCCCGCTCACACAGGGGGTTTAATCCACACAGGGGCCCGTCCTGTCGAGCACCTATTCCAGAACAGAGAAGTCTCAGTATCCATAGTGGGTCTGGTCAGGGAATTCCACTGCTGAATTTGTGGACCAGAGGGCTAGGGAGAAGCCAT
Source organism: Moxostoma hubbsi (assembly GCA_032164185.1). Taxonomy (NCBI): domain Eukaryota; kingdom Metazoa; phylum Chordata; class Actinopteri; order Cypriniformes; family Catostomidae; genus Moxostoma; species Moxostoma hubbsi. The sequence continues at coordinate 2,641,661 of JAVLUX010000012.1, forward strand.
CCAGGGAGCCGAGTTAGTGGGGACTCCTGGGATAAGTGCGCAAAATATCACGTCAGTGGAGGGGAAAGGCGCTGGATGCATGTGGTACTCCCGGTCAGTTGTTTCCATGTTACCGAGTTCTACTGGCTCGGACCTAAGAGAACATGGGATGAAACCAACTCAACCTTGAGATTGTAAAAATACCTCAAAGGTATTGGGTGTTGCCCAAACCTTTGCTCTGCATATGTCTGCTAGGGAGGTGCCGTTGGTCAGTGCCCAAGAGGATGCCACACTTCTCGTTGAGTGTGCTCAAACCCGCAAGGGAGTGGGGATGGCCTGGGTGTGATAGGCCAATGCCATGGCGTCAACAACCCAGTGGGAAAGCCTCTGTTTTGAGACAGAGTTCTCTTTCCACTGTCCACCAAAGCAGACAAAGATCTGCTCAGTACGTCTAAAGCTCTGTGTGTGGACACATAAGTATGCAGGGCATGTACTGGACACAGCAACAAAAAGGCTGGGTCTGCCTCATCCCAGGGCAGCCCTTGAAGGTTCACTACTTGGTCTCTGAAGGGAGTTCAGGAACCATGGGCACATAGCCCGGTCACGGTCTTAGGACGATGTGAGTGTCTGCCAGACAGAACTCCAGACAGGTGTCACTGACAGAGAATGCTTGCAGTTCCCCAGCCTTCTTGATGGAAGCGATCACGATCAGGGGGGCCATCTTCAGAGAGAAGGCCTTGAGCTCGAATGATTCTAGCGGCTCGAAGGGGGTCTCTGGAGGCCCAATAATCAAGTCATGCTTACCCAAGGACTTGCCATCCACTGAGTCGTGGTGGGCCGTGATAGTGGCTACATACACCTTCAAGGTGGAGGGGGACAGCCTCCCCTCCAACCTCTCCTGCAGAAATGAGAGCACTGATCTGACTGCACACTTCTGTGGGTCTTCGGACCGGGAAGAACATCAATTCGTGAACAAGTGCCACTTCAGGGCGTAAAGTTGCCTGGTAAAGGGAGCTCTGGCTTGGTTGATCATGTCTACGATGACAGATGATAGGCCACTTAGACCTTTCGCATCCCATCTGGAGGTTCCAGAGGTTTGGGTGCAGATGCCAGAGGGTGCACCATCCCTGAGAAAGAAGGTCCTTCCTCAGTTGGGGCTGTCGCGAGGAACACGAGATCCAAGAACCAAGTCCAAGTGGGCCAGTAGGGGGCCACCAAAATGACCTCATCCTCCCTGACCTTGCAAAGTACCCGTGCAAGTATGCTCACTGGGGGAAATGCGTACTTGCACAGCCCCCAGGGCCAGCTGGGTGCCAGCACATCCATTAGGGAGTACAAGAGCGGGCAATGTGAGGTCTCTTGGGAATTTAACAGGTCTACCTGTGCTTTGCCAATCCGTTCCCAAACCAGCTGGACTGACTGGGGTGAAGCCATCTGGAGGCGTCTGTGGTGACCAGAATGCATTGGGACACCTGCTGTAAGGGGACTCCTGTCTGCAGAAAACAGAGGTCAGTTCAGGGACTGAAAGTGTGGCGGCAGGCGGGGGTGAAGAACACAAGGTGCGTGCCATGGCGCCATGCACATCTCGGGACTCTAGTCTGGAGCCAGTGCTGAAGTGGCTAAAGTGAAGGTGAGGCATTTCAGCACTGACTGCGCAATCATTTGAGACTGAGTCTAACTCCATGCAGAGAAAAGAGATGCTCTGAAAAGGGGCGAGCTTGCTCTTTTCCCAGTTGACCTGAAGCCCTAGGTGGCTGAGGTGCCTGAGCATCTGGTCCCTGTGGGCGCATAGTAACTCTCGAGAGTGTGCCAGGATGAGCCAATCATCAATGTAGTCGAGTATGCAGATGCCCACATCACTTAGCGGAGCAAGGGCAGCCTCTCCGACCTTTGTGAAGATGCGAGGGGACAGGGACATGCCGAAGGGGAGGACCTTGTACTGATACACCTGACGCATCCTAGATTGGTTCTTCAGATAGAAGAACTACTGAAGGGTACTGCAGCCCGAAGGGGGTGTGGCATAGAAAACAAACTAAACTGAGGTTTCTCCTCCCGACCCTCCACCGGGGGACGGAGTGTTCTGCTTACCAGCTCCGGAGCAAGCTTGTGGGGCATGGCTGTGAGCGGCGCACAGACCCAAGGAAGTAGTCATCCAGCTGTGAAGGCTGTGAGGAGGATGGAGGGTTCCAGTCCAGCCCCATACTGTTGGCAGCCCAGGCAAGAATGTCGGCCATCTGGGGGTGAGCCTCAGACTGGGTGTGCCAACCCGAGGGTGGCAGCCCAATGAAGTCTTCTGCGTCAGATGCCGGAAAAGGATGTTCAACGCCGCTGTGTATTGCTCTTTAGAGAAATAAACTCTTTTAGTGAAAATATTATCTTTTTTAAAAGCACTGTCGAAGTGCCCAGGGGCAAAGCTGCACTACAGTGCAGAGAAGGAGAACGCTGATATGTGCCATAGATCCAACAGCATGTGCTCTTGTAGAGATTAAGTGAACAGTCTGTGAATGCAGCTCGCTGATCACACAACCGCTCGGCTCCGAAGAAAAAATCTGAATGGACAGACTCATTTCCCTCCCTTTATACCCATATGTCCGTTGGCAAGATATGCAAATTCTGTCTGGCCTTTTCTCAAGTTCAGAGATGCGCGAGGCTCTCAAGAGAGATCCCTAATGTCACTTCTTCGACACAACGTCGAAGTGAGAGACAGACGGGGAACAGAGAGTTTCACCAGTAATGAGCTATAATCAAAATCACAACAAAGTTGAAAGTCTAGTCCACCCAAGTTTCGAAAGTTCGCATTGGGGACAAGAAACCAAAAAGAGTGGCTCTTCTGAATAAAAGATTTTAACCATTTCAGTTTCAGGATGTCAAATTCAATTGCATTCACACCCCATCTTCATAGTTTTTAACCAGATGATCCTTCCAGATGTACTGACATTTGAACTGAATTTAAAACTGACTTTATTTTATTGAATTAATCTTTCTCACTGATATGGAAAGAAGGCTGGGTAAATTAATCTAGACAAACTATCCATTTTTGATAATAAAGAAATGTGATTTTTATGCCCACGCCGGAATCTCCCTCTCCTTCCACACTCCACACTCTCTCTCTCTGGATATTTTTGGAAGCTACAAATACTCACCTCTCACAGACATTCTCTGTCAAGTCTCAAAAAGGACTGGTACAGACCACGCTGATTTCCTATGCTGTGTTCTCATCCCTTTCGCCTATTGAGTAGATTTATTCTCAGCATTATTTCCTCTGGATTATTCCCCTCCATCCCTTCTCCTCATGTGTGGTATTATCTCCATTACTCAGTATTGTTTCTCCATTGTTGTACTCATCCATCTCAATATTTTTATTGCTTCTCAGTGAATATTCCCACTTCTAGGTTCATTCTCATCATCAGTGTTTGTCAACTTCCTGAAAGAAGACTTAGCCAATCTATGGACCAAGCGGGATGGGATGTGCATCGTGCCACAGATACCATCGAGGCGCAGGTGCAACAGCTCCATCAGTCCCTCTCTGCTTTGAATGCCACAGCTACTGGTAGTGCTGCTCACACCCAGGGCAAGCACACAGACACTTGAAATTCATCTGGAGCTTCAGCGAGTCCCTCTCTGCAGCCTTCTGATGCTCCAACACCCATCAGCATTTCATTGACAACTTCCTGACAGTGATATTTCTCTGCAGCCACTTGTTTAGTATTGAATTACACTTGTCTATATTATTCCAAACATTAATATCATCAGTTGTTGTTTTATCCTTAGAAATAACAATCCCCAAATATTTAAGCTCCTTCTTAATTTGTATATGATATAATGGCTGCGGGGAATAGTATTTAATATTACACATTTTTCTAAGTTCAGTTGTAGGCCTAAAGCTTTTGAAAACTAGTTAATAAACTGTAAAGCTGGGGGAATTTGATTTCTGCTTTTAAAAATTAAAGATGCGTCATCTGCTAACAAATCCTTGACAAATTCCCTTCTTAATCTCAAATCTTGAACAAGTGCCATGTCCTAGAGTTATTGATTCCATTATATAACTACATATAAATTACATTTATAAACCTCTCCAAATCCAAAGTAATGCAAAGCTTTCAAAATGAAACATGTTCAATGGAATCAAATGCTTTATAATAAATAAAATAGACCATAAATATATAAATAATAAAAAGAAAATACAAGAAAACCACTCCCTTGAATCATGTAGCTATAATCAAGAAAATCTCACTAATTGTGGTCGAAATACCTTTCTTCAGCCTAGCAGCAATAGCCCCATATAGTTTTTTATAATCAATATTAAGCAATATAATTGGTCTCAAATTATCTGATATTTTTTTTTATCTTTACCAGATTTAGGGATCTAGGTAATTAAGACTTGTTTCATGCTAGTTCTCAGTTCTTTCTTCTCTATACACTCCTTTAAGGCTTTGAATAATACATTTTTTACATCCTTCCAAAAAAAGTTGATAAAAATTTGTTGTGAGCCCATCCATCCTTGGAGATTTGTTTGAAGCCTTCTTTATGATAAATTAATCCAATTCTTCAATTTTAAGATCTACCAACCTCGAGTTTAAAGAACTTTAAAGGCTCATTTTAGCCATTTGTCAGAGCGGAAGCTTCACTTAGTAGTGTAAAACAACTTCTGCTTCAGTCTGTTTCAACAACAGTGCCCACAGCGAGGAATAATTATGGATTATTTTATGTACAATTCATCTCAAATACTTAATCTAAACAGACCTACCTCACCTTACAATCATTACTCAATGATGATGATATAAGGAAAAATAGTATCATGTTGATTTATCATTTTAAACAGGATGTATGTGAATAGGGAGCACTTCACAGAGTAGAAGCATGTTTTTTTATTAGAGGAAACAAGAGTACCTTTACACATTAAAGAGCACATGGAAACGCTGATCAAGCATGTCAGCTAGAGCTCTGAGACATGAGGGAGAGAAAAAAACAGTTTGAGCCGACAAAAATGCCGGAACCATGACATTTCCATCAACTGATTCCTGGACTACAAAGCAAGACCTGAACTGAAGCAGTCTTAAAGATAGCTTCAACAGTTTTTCTTCTTTTTTGACAAGCACACATGTGAACTTATATGTTAAAATATTCTACATAGAAGTGTAAAGGAATATCTGTTAAATATATATAATGCATACATTTATATTCAAATCATCAAATTAATCTAATTCATAATAACAATGCTGAAAACATAAAAACATTTAACATGTAAGTTAAAGCCACTAAAGTTCCTTGTATCTATCAATAGCCTAGTTTCCATCCACTTTTCATGCTATTTTGTTTTTGACAATGTTAATATGCGTAAAAAAAAAGTTTGGGAAATTTGCCGTCTTCTGCCTGTTTCCATTCAAATGGGCTTTTATCAATATTAATGGTGTACGTGATGAAGTAATGCCTAAAGAAAACTCTTTGTTGCATAATCACAAAATAAATCTGCCCTTAAGACATTTCCATACAGAAATGTGTGTCTATCACTAAAATGTGTAGCCTACCTCTAACCTCCCAGATGTCCCTATTTTTTCCTCTGAAGTTTTGGTATAATGTGGAGAGTATTGAGACAATTCATTGAACTTAGCCACTTTACTATCATTTTAATTTCACAAATAAAAGCTATCAGAAGGGGAGGAATTGCAATCAAAAAAGAGCAGTTGCCCTTCTGATAAGACTGTAATATTGGTCCCGATGTTGCGCCAAGTAGTGGGGGAAAATTTTGATCTCAGGATCATCATCGATGTGTATATGATGTGTGCACAGATATTAAAGAAACACTGATGCGTGTAATATCAGTGTTTACATACATGATACATTCTTGATATTCAATAATTTAAACAGTCATCTAATCTAAAACATCTCCATCACAACTGCATTATATCCTGCATATTTCTCCAGCAACTTTTATCCACCAACTGAACTTGATTATCATCTAAAATTAATTTTAGCATCATAATGCAATTTATATTTCCTGAAGAAGCTCAGCAAACGCGATCCAAGGTAAAGAAGGTTAGATTTAAAACATTTAAACATTTAAAGTTTTCTAGTTTTCTGAAAGGGAACTCATTGGACAAATAGTTCAGACATTTTATAGTCTTAAAAAGTCTAGAACATTCTGAGAACATTATTTAGCCAACTTGTTACATCTACAGGACAGGGTAAGGCTAATTTAAGTTTGTGTAAAGAAAAGGCATATATAGGTCTAAAAATACATATTTTTTTGGTAATCGTTTGGTAATTAATTATTTTATTTATTGCATTATTCATTGGTAATTTATTTAATTCAATACAGGGATTTTTAAGTATAAACAATAATTTTATTGAATTATAAAAAAGCACACCAATGCTTTTCTCCTAGAATTGTGTATTTATTTTTAATTTAAAACATCTTTGTGCACAGAAATGTTGTTTTCTTTGTAATTAAACGGATTCATCACTAACAGTGGCCATTAATTTGTTGTCTGTGCATTTGTCGACGTGCATGATACAAGATATTTGTGTTGGCACTCCCAGAAGTGTCACGTTTGCAGCATCAGATCTAAGCAGGAATGCTGTTAAGATCAATGTATAATCACATACAATAAATTGGCTTTCAAGGATGTATACTGTTGTCATGATTAACACAGGCTAATGATTGGGGTAAATTCTGTCATGTGACACTATATTTTTGTGTTAATGGCAATTTTCTCGACAAAAAGTGCTTCTAAACCATTTTTCGCATCATATGAAGTATTGACAGTATCAATACAGTCTACATTAGGGCTGCAACAAACAACTGATTAATCTTCAATACATTTTTTTCAGTTATCCGATTAATAGGATAATATTTTATTTCCTGTATTTTATTAATGTGCATTTATTAAAAACATAAATGATTAAGGGCATAATGACTCACTCATCTCACAGTTTGGTTTGATGCTTTAACCATACTATAAACAAAGCCTGAAATATGAACAGTGAAGTTTGAATTACTTTTTAAGAAATTTGCAAAACCTGGTAACCTTTATTAATATAATTTAAATGTGACGTATGTAACATTTTTTATTTCAAATGCGTTCTACTTTCCCTGTTTATTATTAATTGGCAACTATAAATAAGTCATTTGTGGGGTTATCTTCCACAAAAGAATAAAGACTGAGCCTCACAGGCACTATCAAATCATTGATGTTTCTATTTTGAGCGGCCCGCTCAGCTCCACCCATCCCTTTCAAGCTCAGCCTATAGTGCAAGTTTGGGGCATGGCTACTTGAACTAACTGTTAAGCTGGGAATATATATGAACAACTGTGCCAGACTTATATAGAGGAAAAGAAAGAGCTTTGTCTACAGATGTTAAAGACACAATTTGAAGACTTGATAAAAGACACAGAGACGGAGAACAAAGTAAAATAAAAGAGTGATCATTAACAAGGTGGAGGTCAGGACACACACACACACACACACCACCAATGATGAGATCACTCTGGCAAACAGGAGCGTCAATAACGAGATTGCCACGCAAGTCATAATACACTGCCACCTCCCGCTGTCAACAACAGCAGTCTAGCCTTGAGTGCCATATATGGTCAGAAAAGGTGCTGTTGTTACGCTTACTAATTACCAGAAGAACCATCCTACCTCATGTGCTCAATCCCCCGCACACCCAGCTGCCATTCAAACCGGTGATGTTATCGGATGACCGGATTCCTCTGCTATGTTATAGTGGTCTTGTTCATGATGTTAAACGTTTATCACCTTCCATTTAGAATTTTCAATTTCGTCATAGGTAATTAGAGAGTACAGAAGGGTGTGATTAGTCTAAGGGATTTGTGAAAGGTTGTTTGAAAACATACTTTATTTTTATAATTCCGTTAGGTGCCACTAGTAGTGCAGAAATTGCACACTTCATCTTTAACAAAAGTATCGTTCATTAAAATATATAATGGGATGGAATGGGACTAAAAAAATCAGCACAGCAGTGGGCAATGGTGGCACCAGAAAATAAATATTAATAGTTCTGCTTAGCTGAAAATACAGAATTATGTTCGATATATACACTTGCACACTGTCACTGATTACATACAATTACATTTTTTGAAATATTGAACATTTTAAAATAGTATCTTAACTGATTACATTTCTAAAATATTCTTAAAAATATTTAAATGTAAAATGTATGTTGGCCATACTATAAATATAAAAAGTAAAAAAATTGTTAAATGGTGAAAGTTACACTACATTTGGTCAGGACCATCAAAAATACACCATAGCATTGTTCTCTAAACGTTTTTTTGCGAAATATAAATTCATTACATTTGAACATTATAAATCAGAAAATAACAGTAAAATGTAGGTTAAGGTCAAGCGCTTTAAACAGCACAAGGACTCTGTCAATGCACCTGATGCTGCAACTGCTCCACATTAAACTGTATGTTTAAGATTGTCTTTTTAATGTTTAAAAAGGGCTCCCATGTGCTGGACAACTTGGGATGTGTTTTTTCCCTATTTCAACTTGTCTCAAATTAGTTATCATGCAAACAACTTTTTAACTACTATAAAGTGACATCCCTAAATAAATGTTTTGTGCACCCACACATTTCCAACAAATTGTTAAGGAAATTCATTGTTGATTATTTTTATTATTAATTATAATTGATTTGATCGATTAGTTGTTGCAGCATTAGTTTGCATTAATATGTCTGTGATAAATATTTTTAATATTAAAAAAGAGTCTAGAGTGAATCATTCAGTTTTTTCACACCTGAGATTTTTCAATCTGACAAAGAGACACTGGGGAATCAGGAAAAAGCCTAAATCCAGCATAGAGGGGTTCAGTGAATGTGGTGTTGAATGTGTGTAAGTGTGTGAGTGTGTGTGTGTCAGAGACGCTGTAGAAGGACAGAGTACCGGCCAACCAATCCAGATATAGTGCTGCTCTGTTAGAGGGAGGTGAGGGGGCGGGAATGTCAATGTTTTTATTATTGTGCCAGACAGCATAAATATCACTCCTGTTAATCCAATAAAGACACCAGGACTGTTCATTGAGTCCAAACCGACAACTGAGCCCTTGTTTTCTGTTGATTGTTTTATATGTCACTGCTACACGACCCTCGCCACCCAATTCAGCCTCCCAGTAACAGCGCCCAGACAGACTCTCTCTACTCAGAACTTGCTCCTGGTTCTCAAATCTCTCTGGATGATCAGGATATGACTGCACCTCTTTCACGTATGTCACCTTTTTGTTCCCCTCAGACAACTTTAGGCTAGGATGAGCTGTGTTTGGATCCAGTGTGAGATCACAGAGATCTGAACACAAAAAAATAGATTCAAGCTTATGTGACAAATCATGTACATAAAAAGGAAAGAAAACTGAAAGAGACTTACATTTTTGTAGTCCTGGTCTGATTCTGAAGGGTTCATTATGGTCCACACTAAAAGAAAAACAAAATGAAACACAAGGGATGGTAACTTTGAGACATCTTAAACATAAATCCTCATAACTTCACAATTTTTAGATGAAATAAGTTAGAATTATCCAAATCCTCTAAAGTAAATCTTTAACATTGGACAACAACTGTTTTACAGAAACTGATATGGCAGATTCTTTGGCAGATTTGGTAATCACATTTGAATTTTAATTTTTTTTTTTTTTTTTCAATTTGCTTAGATGTCAATAATTACCAGTTAATTAAATGTATTTAGCAAGTGTTAGGAGTGTCTTCAGAGAAAAAGAAAATATTGTTAAGAAGACTATGGAAGCATATTCCAGACAAAAAAATCATAAGGAATTCTAAAATATATTTGAAATATTGTGTGGTGATGGGGGCATGGCCGAGCAATGTCTGTAGAGAGTGAGACTGGGAGAGGAAGAGCTGTAAGGATTGACACCTGTGGAAAATTATCTCTAACAGCTTTTTTGTATTTCAGTGAGAGCTGGAGAGGGACAAAAGAGCAAAATTCCGGAGGCTGGGGAGAGAGAGCGACACACAAAGCTGTGTGTGTGTGTGTGTGTGTGTGTATATGTGTGCTGAAAAGCATTATTTATTTGTTATGCTGAAAAGTGTGTTAAAAATAAAAGTATTATGTTGGATGTTTACCTGACTCACGCTTCCTCCTTAACAAAGAAAGCTACAAACCTTGTCACATAGTGTTTACTATTTGTTGACACATAAATATACCTCAGATGCAATTACATATTTTAACTCTTTAAACATCCTGCAATATTTGCCAAAAACGCCTAAAAAAGGCCTACCCAAATTAAAATGCATGCTGTTCTTGAACCCTTTGGAGTATATGCATGCTTTTGGTCTCTTTTGAAAGGGGAGACTTTGAGGTACAGAATCACTGTAAGTCTTACTTGTATTGAGTAATAGAACTTTGAACACACTCAAAAAGGGGAAATAAACTCCGCCTACATTTTTTTTTTTGTAAAAAGATGCCTGCAGATAACTACAGCTGGGAGGACATAGCTAGAAAACACAATTAGATCATAGCATGCAGCCTTACCAAACCCAATTTAAAATTTGATAACAATACATTAGAAAATGAGTGTTTTACACATGTTTATCCAAGTGTATGTATAGGCTTCAAGGATATTGATACCTGGCCACACCTCTATCATGCACCGACTGGCTCAAATGACCTGTCCATCTAAAGTCCAGGGGTCAGCGGACATTTTGACATAAAAATATCTGTAATGTTTACATGTTCAAGGTAGCTTCATCAAAGAATGCAAAGTTGTGTCAGCTCTGTCGGTTAGCTCGAAATGCTACGTCTATCCTACGAGGGTGTTTATTGATATATAAATGTGTTATGGACCAAAAACTTTGTTGAATTGGATTGTATGGACCCTTTACAGTGTAACTAAACCATTTTTGATGGAATGAAGTGGATCAGTAGAGTAAGATGAGCATTATAAGTGAGTTTCTACCATTTTGGATTCGTTTATTTTGATGTAAGTGGTCTGAGAAATACACAGATTGTACCCGCTGTGTTAAGTTAAGTTAAAATGGTTTACATCGTTCGAATCACAAGATTCTCAGCTTTCCAACGATGTAAGATATGTTTATCTTTTAATTTTTGAGTTTTTGCATATTGCGAAGTTATTGCGCAATAGTCGACCGGGCCCGCACACGACCCGTCGGGCTGTTTTTGTATATGCAATTTAAGTCAGATGTTTACATACACTTAGGTTGAAGTCATTAAAAAAAAAAAAATTCAACACTCCGCAGATTTAATATTAGCAAACTATAGTTTTGGCGAGTCGTTAGGAAATCTACTTTGTGCATGACATGAGTAATTTTTCCCACAATTGTTTGCAGACAGATTGTTGCACTTTCAATTGACTACATCACAATTCCAGTGGGTCAGAAGTTTACATACAGTAAGTGAACTGAGCCTTTAAACAGCTTGGAAAATTCCAGAAAATTATGGCAAGCCTTTAGACAATTAGCTTCTGATAGGAGGTTACTGAATTGGAGGTGTACCTGTGGATGCATTTTAACCCTCAGTGGTTGACGGAAGTGCCTCATTACAGTGGAAATAATTTAAAATACTTCGTCATTTTGGGGAATATAGATAAGTGTAAGAAATTATTTGTGTACACTCACAATAACAACAAAACCTTGTGTGTTTGTAAAATAAAGAAAACAAACAGGGGGCGCTTTCAGACATCTGTCTCCATGAGCATCTTTCTGCGTACGTCATAAAACATATGTCTAAAGAAATTTAAAAATGTCTACTTTAACTAAAAAAATTTAAATTGAATACAAATATTCTCCTGTAATGTAATCAGTATGAAACAAAGTAATGTACAGTTTCTCCTGGATCACCAAATTATCCCTAATTTGATCAGACCCACAAGCAGAGGCCGCTATTGATACAGTAATGTGCTGAGACAATCAATGCAAATGGTAAATGCCCCCGACAGTGCTTAAAAAGCAACAATTTCATTCACTTTCCTGTGCGTTTGGAAGGTTAGGAGGCTCCTGGATAGTGACAGTGTTAACATTTTCCTCAGAAGAAGAGCGGGACTCTTGTCTCAGGACAAACAATGAATGTTTGCATTTTGAAGAGCGACTTGATCCAGTCGAGGATACAATTTTGGATGAGTAAGTAATTTAGTTTTACTTACATTAGTTGACATGCTATTTTATATAAACATGTACATATTTTACTAGTGGGACTATGTAAGATATAAAATCTTCATGTCTAATAATTTTCTGTGAGTATGCTACCTTTTTAACTGAACACTGTTTACTTTTGGTCAATGGTCAGTTCCCTTGTGCAGACATATAGATGTGGACAGACCTTTGTAACTGACGACTCATCTGCCTTTTAGTTCTTTGTTTTAAGATCACATCATTTCCCTTATCTTTTCACTGAGATTTAACAGAATAAAGCAAGAGAATGAACTGAAGCACTTGGTGTCTGTCATTCCTCTTCCCTCAAGGCTCAGAGGCGCAAGGGAACACATGCAGACTGAAGCAAACAACTAATCAGGGGACCAGAGAAAACTTAATTCAAAACAGAATAAAAGTTTTCTAACAGACTATTTCCAGACTTGCCAGCCAGGATTCAGAGTATTGAAATTTAAAATATCTTCTAATAGGCAAGTAGTTGCATTTAAATATAGTTTTGCTAAAGTAGGTATTTAAATTGTGCTGTATGATATAAATAACATATGTAATATATTAATAATGAAATAATATAATAATATAATATTTTTGGATTATATTTTAACTAATGTTTATGCTGCCTCATGCATAAATGTAAATGCCTCATTATCATCTATGAAGCTTATTAGCAAAAATGTGTTCGGGTGTAAATGTGTAAAACGTTATGTAAATATGCCCATATTAGAAAATCAGCACGTTGATTTCTGAAGAATCATGTGACACTGAAGACTGTACTAATGATGCTGAAAATTCAGCTTTGATCACAAATTGCCTTTTACAATATCACTGTTTTTGATGTATTTTATATCTAATAAATGCAGCCTCAGTGAGTAGAAGAGACTTCCTTTAAAAACATTACAACATCTTACTGATCTAAAACTTTTAAACGGTAGTGTAGGTCTAGAGTTTTTAAGTAATGTCTTTATGTAAAGAAAATGTATAGTCAGATTACTTCTTTTAACGAAGTCTCCTAACATTCATTCCTCATTGATAGGCCTCAGGTGTGAATCACATCAATATTTATGATCATCCAAGGCTCCTCGCATATGAGCTTTCTAAAACTAAAAGTGTCTTACAAAAGTTAAATTACTATATTGTTTTGTATGAATGAGTGATCAGGTTGGTTTTTACAACATTTTGTAGCAATAACTCTAAGCTACAAGATCATGTTCTTGTAAAGTATTTGTGGCACGGTGGAGGGCGGGGCCGGGTCGTGACTCAACACGGCCAGTCCCGTATTAAGCTAATCAAGCCACCAAGAGGGTTAAAGGCAGACCGCGGACGATGTGCGTCAGAGAGAGATCGTTCACGGACATGTCCGTTGTCTTATGTGTTTGTATTTTGAGTTTTCCATTAAAACTTTAATTTATGTTAAGCCGGTTTCTCGCCTCTTCCTTGCCCGTGAGCATGAACTTCTTTACAATATTGTAAACAAATGTTTAGGAAGTGTTATATGGCCTTATTTCCGTGACTTAAAAATATATTTATTTCAAAAACCATGCATAAACATTATTTTCTCAAAAATACCAAAATGTACATACACGTTGCTCGCATATTATTGTAGCCCAGTTAGTGCTGAATACAGCTGTGACTTTAGGTACTAAAAGTACTGAAGGTACATGAAGCCCGGTTGAAGTTTATTCATTTGGTTTGGTAATATTCCCTTAATATTATTTTCTAATATTTTATTTATATATTATATGTGTATTGTTTTACACTAATTGTATGTATAGGATTATTTTGTTTGGAAAGGAAGAAAAATGTATGATTATGTGTTTAGTTAAAAGTACTTGCTGTTGTTAAGAGCTGGGATTGGTTAAATGCTGGCGGGGCGGAACTAAGAGGGAGATCCGGGAAGAAGAGGTGATGGCTGGCAGATAGAATGTGTCTGAGTGCTAGCTTAAGAGTAAAAATACCATACTAGTACGGTTGTCCATAAGAGAACTGATTTAAAGTTGGTATAATGTTGTTTGAACGTGAGGGGATAGAAATTTCCCCTTTGATAATCGAATGACTGAGTAGCTCACGATTCTCAAGAAACGGTGCTAATCTCACGTGAGAGACACGCGAGGTTGCGTTGGTGGAAAACTACCGTGTGTCGCTTCTCTTACCAAACCTACAGAAGACATCTCAGATAGCGCCCTGAGATACCAGGAATTCTCAGTGGTTCCTCTGGCAACGCTGGATGAGTTCGCCGATCTGCCGTCAGTTCTTCAGACCGCAATCAGTGCGTCATATGAAAGCCGGCTCTAACTAACATTGGTAAGACAGCTTTTTGTTTGTTTGCTCATTGAGCGAAGCGGCAAGCTGTTTTGTGCCTCAACGAACCCCAGCATCGTATCAGGCCTGCAACAGGGTATTTATTTTATTTGTTACCATTTTGAACACTGACACAACAAAGAGACAACAAAGACTTGTTGGATTTGAGTATTGAATCAACACATTGATATTTTCTTTGGTGATATTTGGGCCTTTTGTGTATTTACTGTTTACTGTTTACTTATATATATTGATAAAGCACCAGAGTGATATATTATTCTTTATATATGGAATATTAATACAGTGTTGTATCAGTGAATTGTTAATTTTGAATTTGAAATGAGGTAAGATTCTCTTATTGTAAACTTTTAAAGGGTTAACTTTTATTTTATTTTCAATTGCTATTTGAATTTTACTATTTTATTTGAGTAAACTACTTAAAGTTTCTATTTAACTTACAGACTTTGTGGTTATTTTAGTCTGTTAACAAGCACACCAATATTGAGATAAGGGTTAATTGAAATATAGTTAATAATACTCAGAGGCTATTTAGAGAGATCTAACAAAAAACTAACCCAGGGCCCCTCCCGCTTAAATCATAGGGAGAGGGCGCTACATACATGTTCATCTGTAAAAACAATAGTACACAAGAATAAACACCATGGAAACACAGCCATCATACCACTCAGAAAGGAGACACATTCTGTCTCCTGGAGATGAACATCGTTTGGTATGAAAAGTGTAAATCAATCTCAGAACAACAGCAAAGGACCTTGTGAAGATTCTGGAGGAAACAGGTAGACAAGTATCTATATCCACAGTAAAACAAATCCTATATCGACATAAACTGAAAGATTGCTCAGCAATGAAGAAGCCACTGCTCCAAAACCGCCATAAAAAGCCAGACTACAGTTTTCAAGTGCACATGGGGACAAATATCAAAGTCAATGTATTGGAGTGGCCATCACAAAGCCCTGACCTCAATCCAATGTGTGGACAGAACTGAAAAAGTGTGTGCGAGCAAGGAGGCCTACAAACCTGACTCAGATACACCAGTTCTGTCTGGAGGAATGGGCAAAAAATTCCAGCAACTTATTGTGAGAAGCTAATGGAGAGCTACCCAAAAAGTTTGGCCCAAGTTTAACAATTTAAAGGCAATGCTACCAAATACTAACAAAAATGTTTGTAAACTTCTGACCCACTGGGAATGTGATGAAAGAAATAAAAGCTTAAATAAATCACTCTACTATTATTCTGACATTTCAGTGCTGATCCTAACTAACCTTATACAGGGAATGTTTTCTACAATTAAATGTCAGGAATTGTGAAAAACTGAGTTTAAATTTATTTGGCTAAGGTGTATGTAAAGTTCTGACTTCGACTGTAAATGTACAAATTTCAAATGGAAAGCAAAGTCCAAAGATTTATTAATGATTTGGTTTGAGAGTGAATAATGACTTGTGTTCATTAATTTTCATTCTGTTCATCATACAAAGTGATAATTTTTTAGTGGACAGCAAGGAGAAAAAAAGACACTCCAAAGCACTTTGATCCACTATAGGGACCCGGATATAATCAAGTTTCTGATGTGATTATGCCTTACATGAGCAAATGCATTTTGCCATCAGATAAGACCGAAAAAACAACATTTTTTAAAACACAAAGGAGCTCTGCAGAGCAGATTACTCCAACCACTGTATTGCCCTGTTGTTCATTTCCTGAATCTTTGGACCTATGTGTGAACAGCAGTGGGGGTCTCTGGACCATTAAAAAGTGCTTCTGTTGATTAGCCTAGTCATTTGTCTGGAGCAACTTAGAAAGATATGTACAAATGAGGACTAATCTTCTCATACAGTTATACTCCTTAAGTACTCAAAAATCTGCATAACATCACACCATATCCAGAATGGTATAAGCTTTCCAGCAACTATTTGTGACACAAATTTTCACACACATGTAGCTGTTAAAGTATAAATGAATGCACTGGTGAAGGTTCAACCATTCAGCACCATATTTGGACTCTATGCATTCTACACAATGCCAAGAGTATTTTGGAAGTGGTTTGGAAATTGAACAATGCATAGGTTAAACCTTAAAGACACTTGTCTAACCGTAAACTTAACTATGCAAGAGAAAAAAAGTAGTGTCAGACTGTGGGTGTCACCTCTGATCTTAGCCAATCAGAAAACTGAAAAAGGGAGGTGCCAAATTGGAATATCAAAAAGGTATAAAATCATCCTTTCAACACCTTTGTTCTGCTTTGAGTTTTCCGCTTCATAGAGAAGAGGGCGACTGCAGCAGTTCATCATTAGTTCAACATTTTTTCTTCATTTAGAAGGAGACTGTAACAGATCATAACCATTCAGAGTTTTCCACTTCACAGAGAAGAGGGAGACTGTAACAGATCACCCAGTTCTGCTCCACAAGAGATGACGGCAACGGCAAGTTCTGAGCCCATACCATTGAGAAACAACAGATATAATCAGCAAAAAGTTTAAGCTCTGGAGAGCAAACTCTTTTCTACGAAATTCCTTCAAGCTCCAGATTGCAAAGAAACCTTGCGGTGTTTCAAGAGGATCAATGTGCATGTTCTGCGTTCATGTTCAAGGCTGTTGAAACAGAAACCTCCTCCTCCTCCTCCACTGCAACGCCCCCAGCAAATCAAGTGGAAGACACTGCCTTCACCAAGCTCATCATTTACATTTAGTCATTATGCAGACACATTTATCCAAAGCAACTTATGTTGCGCTTCATCATATGATCACACAGAATGTAAAAATCACTTTCCAAACCTATTTTCAGAGAACTTGGAATAAGTGTATGCAAATAGTGCATACAATCAGTTTATGATTTTCTAATGTTCTTTAGATTGCATAATCGATGTACCAAATGCTTTACAAATAGTGATATATTTGTTTAATTAAAGATACAGTCTTTGTCTTATTAGCTTACAGAGAAACAGCAGTTCCCCTTCTGTCACTCTCTCGACACAGTGTCAAAGGAAGTGACACAAGGGGTCTTCTCGGACGCCGAATCGTACCTCTGAACCTGAGAAAAGGCCAATGTCAAGTTGGCAGACAGAATTTGCATGCCCCACCCTGGACATACGGGTATAAGGGGAAGCGGGGCAGCGAATGCCAGTCAGAATTTTTCTTCAGAGCCAAATGGTTGTACCGCAAGCAGCTGAAACACACACCTGTTTCACTCACCTTTACCAGCGAGAAGCATTGCTGTTGGATCCGCACGGCGCATTTCCAGCTGGCGACAGCTTCGACAGCGTTTCTTACTGTTTGAAAGAGTGTTCTCCTTCTAAAAGAGTATATTTTCTCTAAAAGAGTTTGAGTTCCCACTCATAAAAGAGCAATACACAGCAGGCGTTGAACGTCCTTTTCAGGACGCGTCTTTTTAAAGATGTCTTTCCGCCTCTGTGTAGTTCCTGGATGCGGTCGATTTCTCTCCACTTCTGACGGTCATAAGAGCTGCCTCGCGTGCCTGGGCTGCGATCACACGCAGGCAGCGTTTTATGAATGGTTCATGTTCTCAGTGCGAGAACATAACCATGGCAACATTGCGATTGCGCTTTCTTTTGTCATGAGAGAAAGCCACTTCAGCCGCCCCCCGCGTCGTTCCTTCTTCCCACGGGATTGAGGTCGACCCGGCTGGCTATGAAGGCGATTTGTGGATGACCACCGGCACGGTTTCGCCGGGTAAATCCCCACGAACCACCCGCCCCCCAGCATGCTTGTTTGCTTCTGTCCGAGCTCGGGAAGAGTGCGGCTCACTTCCCGGCCTGCCGGCATTTTCCCTTGAGCTCCCGGAATTGGATGACGACATCGCCGCTGCATCGGAGAGCGTCACAGCGGCGTCTGATGCTGATGGCTCGCCTGGGCTGCCACCTCCGGGTCTGCTCGCCCAGTCTGAGGCTGATTTGCAGATGTCCGCTATGCTTTCCTGGGCCGCCGCGGTCGCAAGGTTGGACTGGAGATCTCCACCCCCCCTCTCGGCTACTCAATCGGTTCCTCAGGTCACGGCGCCGCTTATAGCCACGCCCCCCTTGGTTCCGTCGTTCCCGGAAGTGCATGACGAGCCAACGTGGTCGGAACCGCCCTCCGCTTGTCCGCTCTCACTACCCTGGCTGGCGGAACACCGCCACATGGCGGGACTGAACGGTACTACTCTCCAGAGCAGTAGAATGACGTCATCACTGACCTCAAAAGTCTACAGCACCACTGGACAGGCCACCTCTGCCCTGCATGCCATGGCTCTCCTGCAAATTCACTAAGCCAAGGCACTCAAAGATCTGCACCTGGGTAGTTCCAACCCCGATGTGCTACAGTAACTGCGCTCTGCTCCAACCTTGCTCTTAGAGCTTATGAATGTCACGGCGCAGGCACTCGGGTGGACGATGGCCACACTCGTGGTCCAGGAGCGCCACCTCTGGCTGAACACGGTCGAAATTGTGGCGTTGACAAGTCACGATTTCTCAACGCCCCCGCCTCCCAGCTCGGCCTCTTCGGTGACACCATCGACGACTTTGCCCAGCAGTTCTTGGTGGTGAGGAAGCAGATGGGGACAGTTTCTCACATCATGCCGTGGCGCCACCCAGTCAGCGCGCACGCGCCCTGCCTGCTCGCCGAGGGCATCCCCCCCTGCGATTAGAAAGCAACAACAGGTAGCTCCGCAACCTGGGCCCAGCTCTCAGCCCCAGCGTTGAGCACCTCGCAGGCGGCGTACGCCCCCCCCCGTCTCCAGGACCCCCTCTCGGACCAGAAATGCTCCGAGGTGCTCCTGAGACGGACACCCCAGGCAGTCGGATGTTCGCTCCGGAGATGGTTTCAAAACCACTCCGTCCCCCGGTGGAGGGCCGGGAAGAGAATCCTTGTTTTCACCTGCCGCACCACCTTCGGGCTGCGGTACCTACAGAGCGATTCCCTCACTCCCTGGATCATTCAGCCGGTGTGTGCCGTTCTCACGGCACCCTGGCCCTACATCTCTCCAGTCCCGGTTTCCCAGACGCAGCTCTCTCGCCTCTGGCCCCGCGACTGTCCAACCCTGGCAGGCCAGCGCTGACGAGTTTCGAAGACACTGGTTGGCCTGGACCATCTGACTCGGCTCTGCGATTCAGTTCGCCCGGCTCCCACCTCGTTTCAGCGGTATTCGCTCCACTCTAGTGCGCGGCCAACAAGTCAGTGCCTTACGAGCAGAGATTTTTACACTGCTCCTCAAGGACGCGATAGAGCCCATCCCTCCAGCCGAGATGAAGAAGGGTATCTACAGCCCTTCATCATTCCCAGAAAAAGTTGCAGGTTGCGACCAATCTTGGACTTGCGAGTTCTCAACCGGGCCCTGCTCACCTGCGTTCGACAGCTAGATTGGTTCGCGGCGGTAGACCTGAAGGACGCGTACTTCCACGTCTCTATTTTTGCCGCCACACCGACCCTTCTTACGGTTCGCGTACGATGGCCAGACATATCAGTACAAGGTCTTCCCCTTCGGCCTGTCCCTGTCCCCTCGCATCTTCACCAAGGTCGCAGAGGCCACTCTTGCCCCCCTAAGGGAAGAGGGCATCCACATACTCCACTATCTCGACAACTGGCTCATTCTGGCCCACTCTCGAGTTACTGTGTGCTCACAGGGACCAGGTGCTCATGCACCTCAGCCGTCTAGGGCTTCAGGTCAACTGGGAAAAGAGCAAGCTCACCCCGGTTCAGAGCATCTCTTTTCTCGGTATGGAGTTAGACTCGGTCTCAATGACAGCGCGTCTCACCAACGAGCGCGCCCAGTCAGTGCTCAGGTGCCTCGCTCGCTTCAAGCCTGGCACAGCGGTCCTCTAAAACAATTCCAGAGGCTCCTGGGGCATATGGCATCCTCAGCCGCGGTCGCGCCGCTTGGGTTGATGCATATGAGACCGCTACAGCACTGGCTACAGACCCGAGTCCCGAGATGGGCATGGCGCCACAGCACGCATCGTGTGACAATCACCCTTGCCTGCCATCAAACTTTCAGCCCATGGACAGACCTCTGCTTTCTGCGGGCCGGCCTTCCCTTGCAGCAGGTGTCCAGACGTGTTGTGGTAACCACAGACGCCTCCCGACTGGGTTGGGGCACCGTGTGCAATGGGCATGCTGCCGCTGTCACCGGGATAGGTCCCCGGCAGCGTTGGCACATCAATTGCCTAGAGTTGATGGCTGTTATTCTTGCTCTACGGAGGTTTATTCCACGAATCCGAGGCAAGCGCGTTCTGATTCGCTCAGACAGCACCGTGACGGTAGCGTACATAAATCGCCAGGGCGGCGTGCGCTCTCGTCATATGTCACAACTCGCCCGCCATCTCCTCCTCTGGAGTCAGCCGTGACTCAGGTCGCTGATCGCCACTCACATCCCTGGCAACCGCAATAACCGCAATACGACAGCGGATGCGCTGTCGCGACAGGTTTCGCCCAGCGGAGAGTGGAGGCTCCACCCCCAGGTGGTCCAGCTCATTTGGGACAGATTCGGCAAGGCACAGGTAGACCTCTTTGCCTCCCAGGACAATTCCCATTGCCCGCTCTGGTATTCCCTGATGGACGCCCCCCTCGGGACAGACATGCTGGCACACAGCTGGACCCGGGGGCTGCGCAAGTACGCATTTCCCCCAGTGAGCCTTCTTGCATCGGTGCTGTGCAAGATCAGGGAGGACGAGGAACAGGTCGCCTTGGTGGCCCCTTATTGGCCCACCCGCACCTGGTTTTCGGAACTAACGCTCCTCTCGACAGCCCCTCCCTGGAAAATCCCCCTGAGGAAGGACCTTCTTTCTCAGGGACGGGGCACCCTCTGGCATCCGTGCCCAGACTGGGCAGGGTATGGCCTCTGCAGGGTCTTCCCCTCCTGAAAGAATAGGAAATCTGCAGGCCGGACAGCTACCTTGCCTTTGGTCCTGCCTCAGCACCCGGCACGCCGGCGCCGACGAGTTTTGAAGACGCCTCCTTAGGCCTCTTCCTCAGTCTCTAAGCCGCCACCTGCCGGGTGCGCAGAGCAGGGTTAATGCTTCCAGTCTTCTCTCAGCACCGCCCAGGCTCTCCTTCTCCCCCCCCGGGGAATGACCGCCTTCCCCGACATAGGTTGGGCCCCAGCCACTCTACATCCTATGTGAGAGACATAGTGAGAGAGAAGGCTGCGGCTGTTGGGCTTGCTCCCATGCTAGCATGTAATACCTTTTTCCCCCAGGGGTGCGGGAAAAACTAAGGTGATATGCTAAAACTCTTTGAGGGGGCGTTGGGGAGGGCGACGTGCATTCGGTTCAGGTGCCTCTAACACGCAATAGCCTGCTTTGCCCCTGCTCCAACAGTCACGTCACACGGTCAGTGCGTGGCGTTTTTATATGGACCCCTTGTGTCACTTCCTTCGACACTGCGTCGAGAGAGTGACAGAAGGGGAACGTCTCGGTTACTGTTGTAACCTCCGTTCCCCGAGGGAGGGAACGAGACATAGTGTCCCTCCTGCCACGGCACTAGACCTAGCACTGTAAATGGCCATGCTTCATCAGTGCAAAATCCTGACTGGCATTCACTGCCCCGCTTCCCCTTATACCCGTATGTCTGGGGCGGGGCATGCAAATTCTGTCTGCCAACTTGACATTGGCCTTTTCTCAGGTTCAGAGGAACAATTCGGCATCCGAGAAGACCACTTGTGTCACTTCCTTCGACACTACGTCTCGTTCCCTCCCTCGGGGAACGGAGGTTACAACAGTAACTGAGATGTTTCTCTTTCCAGAAGATAATATTACTCTGCCATAGCTTTAGCCAAGTCAATCACTTGCATCGTTCCATTGTCTTTTAAATGATTTTCTACTGTGATAAATAAAATAAATAGATAAATAATAAAAAAAATTCTAAACTTTCAAGCATATTGAAACTCACACTAAAATATATACTGGAATATTCTAGTTAAAGTAATATTATAGGTTCAATACAAGTTCAGCTCAATCAACAGCATGTGTCATAATGTTGATTACCACAAAGATTTATTTTGACTCGTCCCTCCTTTTCTTTATAAAAGCACAAATGCGTGTTCCAGTGAGACACTTACAATGGAAGTCAATTGGGTATAATCTGTAAACATTAAAATACTCACCGTTTCAAAAGTATAGACACAAGATGTAAACAAAGTCTTTTAGCATTTTAGTACTATTACGTAGTTGTTAGTTTTTCTTGTTTATCTTTTAGTAAATAAAATGTCTTTTATTACAACTGTTTCTACCTTGTGTTGATAATAGATTTAGAGCTCCAAAGATTAGGTTGAATCTCACAAATCATTCATATTACTCGAATGAACTGCTCCCTCCAATTTACATACTTCTAATTTATTAATTGGTCTATTCAGATAATTTGTATACTGTTAAGGTGCAACTATTTAGCTGGTGCCCCAAACTGGAGAGAGGGACCCTGTGAAACCCATAAACATGCACATATACGGTACACATCTTGAGTGATGTGATCGAAACCACATATCACAACATACTTTGGTGTCCTGTGTAGATTTAAATTTGAGAGTGATTATCACTAAGACTTGCATTCAGAAGACTTGGAATATGATGCATGTCCTACTTTTATGAAACTTCTGTGTGCTTTATTAACTGTTAATGTGAGTCCCTATGTACTACCATTGTACTGAAGTCAGCCAAGAGGACAGGATTACATTTATCATTAAATGATTGCATTTTGTGTTCTGTAGAATAAAGTTATACGTATTTATATAGTTTTTTGAAAATGTAGGTAGTCAAAGACTAACTTCTGACTCTGCACTTGGGTCCAATTTCTCACAGTAGAGTTAGACACCTGAGAATTGGCCTGTTCCTTGTGAGATTATTGGTAGTTTTAGTATTGCACTTATTTTATTGCACTTATTATTGAACATATGCAAATGTACAGTGCTGTGAAAGTATTTGTCCCATTCTCATTTCTTCTGTTTTTGTGTATATCTCATACTAAATTGTTACAAATAAATTAAACAAATTCTAACATAAAACAAAGGTAATCTGTGTAAACACAAAATACGTTTTTTTAATGATAATGTTATTTACTGAAGCAAAAAAAAAGTATTTCCCCCTTATTTACTAAATCATTTGCACTGCATTCATAATGGGGTTCAGCTGGACTAGACACACCCAGACCTGATTACTGCCAGCCCTGTTTAATCTAATCAACACCTAAATATAACTTTTTCAGCAGCATGGATTTGGCTAAAAGGTTCATCCAGTAGCACACTGTGCAAAGGTCAAAAGAAATTACAGAAATAATGATGAAAATGGTGATTGAAATACATTAGTCTTGGAAGGGTTATAAAGGTATTTAAAAGGCTCTAGGACTCCAAAGAACCACAATGAGAGCCCTTATATCTGAATGGAGAAAGCTTGGCACAGCAGTGAACCATCCTAGAAGAGGCCGCCCTTCCAAAATTCCTCCAAGAACACAGCAACAACTCATCCACGAAGTCAAGAAAAAGCCTAGGAAAACATCCAATGAACTGCAGGCATCTCTCACATCAATAAATGTCAATGTTCATGACTCCACCATCAGAAAAACACTGGCCAAAAATGCCATCCATGAAAGAGTTGCAAGGCAAAAACCACTGATTACCTAGAAGAACATTAAGGCTTTTCTGAATGTTGCCAAAACATACCTCAATGGTTCTAAAACCTTTGGGAGAATTTTCAGTGGACTAATAAGTTGACAGTGGAACCGTTTGGAAGACAGGTGTCCCGTTACATCTGGTATAAATCTAACACAGAATTCCACAAAAAACATCATACCTAAGGTCTAGAATGGAGGTGATAGTGTGAAGTGTGGGGATGCTTTGCTGCTTTAGGGCCAGGGCGACTTGCAATAATTGAGGGAAACATGTATTCTGCTCTCCACCAGAAAACCCAAAAGGAGAATGTTCGATCATCAGTCTGTGAGCTGAAGCTCAAGAGCAACTGGATTATTCAGCAAAACAATGATCCAAAGGACTGGAGTTACTGCACGTCTGAATGGCTCAAAAGAAGCCAAATTTATGTTTTGACTATTCAAAGTCCTGACCTGAACCCAACTGAGATGCTGTGGCAGTACATTAAACAGGCAGTTCATGCACAAAAACCCTCCAAAATGGCTGAACTAAACAGTTCTGCAAAGAACAGTGAGCCAAAATTACACCACAGTGTTGTGAAAGACTGATCTCAAGTTATCGGAAGCATTTGGTTGGCGTTGATAAAGGTGGCACAACCAGCTATTAAATTTAATGGGGTAGTTAGTTTTTCTCATTGGTTATATAGATGTTGGATAACTTTTTTGCTTCAAGAAAAAAAAAATATTTTAAAACTATTTTGTGTTTACATTGTTTTATGTTATCTCATTTGAAAATCAAAAACAATTTAGGATGAAAAAAAAAATAGAAGAAATCAAAAAGGGGCAAATACATTTTAACAGCACTGTACTAAGTCAAATTTTAGCTCAACATACTTGAGTTTGTTCAGTTTGCAGTTTGGATCATTGAGTCTTGCAAAGAGCAGATTGACTCCTGATTCTCCTGGGTGATTGTAGCTCAGATCCAGCTCTATCAGGTGTGAGGGGTTTGATCTCAGAGCTGAAGCCAGATAACAACAGCCAGCCTCTGTCACCATACAACCAGATAACCTAAAGAGAATGTTTGACATCTATTAGGGTTGAATGTATTGAAATATCACAAATTTACATATTGTGAAACGCATATTGCAAGGACGTTTGATAACCGAATGGTGTTAATACATTAAAAACCAATGTTCCTGGTGGCACAGATAGCAGAGAATTGACTGGGCTGTGACTTGATGTGCATGTGTGCATATACAGTACACTGATCACATGAGTTCTCCGGTGCTTCCCTATTCATTTTCTACATCGTAATTTTAACAATAACAGATTGGGTGATTACACGAGAGAAAACACATTTGAGTAAGTTGTACTGTATCTTTCAACATACCCTTTGATGTTCATTCATGTTTGTTTTTGTGCTAAATGTTGGTAGAGGGCGAGAGCATTATGCCCTGCCCATTTTAAATGGACATACAATGTGTCACATGCAAGATTAAACAGCATCAAAACAACATTTGTTAATTGAATTTAGTTATAAAATTTAGAAATTTAATAACTGCAAGTAAAAAAAATTAGTAGTTAAAAACTGTAAGTTCTTGTCACTGTAACATCTGTAGGAACAAGGCATGAGGAGGAGGATCTAAGTGCAGGCTATTATTAATTAAACTCAAAAAACTAAACACACGTAACTCAAAATATAACAAAAGAACTAACCAAACATCCATTCAGGTTAAACAACTGACAAACACAGAGAGAATGCAAGGGCAATATATATATATATATATATATATATATATATATATATTGCCCTTGCATTCTCTCAAGGTTATTTTCTATATATATATATATATATATATATATATATATATATATATATATATATATATACACAAGAACTAATAAAGTTAACAAGACACAGCTTGTTAACCACAGAGAACACAGAACTGCAAACTAAAAGTCTTAGTTCACCTAGTAACCACTAGTGGCCTCTAAGGAAATTTTCCCAAGTGTTACAGAGCCCCATCTAAGGAGCAGCTCCTGATGCTCCATTACACATAAAACAAATCAACCACAAAAAAAAAAAGTTTATAGGAATGGAGACTTAGGAAGTCCAACAAACTGTCCCTGAATGTTGACAAAACAAAAGAGATGGTTGTTGACTTTAGGAGAGCAAAGAGTGACCACTCTCCACTGAGCATTGACGGCTTCTATGTGGAGATCGTCAACAGCACCAAATTCCTTGGTGTTCACCTGGCGTAGAACCTCACCTGGTACCTCAACACCAACTCTATTAAAAATTTTAAATAATTAATTATACATTTTAAACCATGATTTTAACTATACATAAGTAATATTTACATTATATTCATGATGTTAGTCAGAGGGGAACTGGCCCCTACAGTGAGTCTGGTTTCTCCCAAGGTTATTTTTCTCCATTAACCAACATCTTATGGAGTTTTGTGTTCCTTGCCACAGTCCCCTTCAGCTTGCTCACTTTGGTTATTAATACAATTATTATTGAATTATTTTTAAACACAATTAAGAATCGTATTTTATCTAATTACACAATGATGATTCATCGACTTTATAGACATTACAATTTTATCGTCTGTTAATGTCTGATCTTCTGTAAAGCTGCTTTGAAACAATGTGTGTTGTGAAAGGCGCTATACAAATAAAATTGACTTGAGTTGACATATTACCAAGAAAGCCCAGCAGCGGCTCTACTTTCTTCGAAGGCTGTTGAAGGTTGTGGCGGGCGTTTTCTCTGGCTTGGCATCTCAGCATCTGTGTCAAGTTAATTGTTAACTTGGTGTTAGTTTATAGTGCTAATTTTGATTTTGTGGCAGGTTCAAATCCATCTTTTCCCAAACCACTTTTCTTCTCATGTCATGTCAGCAGCGAAGACATTCATCATTTAATAAACATTAACATAAAATATGGCTTAGTAAACAATATAAACTGAAAATGCTGAAAATATGTCTTAGCATTTGTTTTTAATGTTTTAATTGACTTAAGACATCTATATCAAATATTAATACTTATGTGAATAAATGTATATATATTAGTTTGTCAGTAGATTAAAATATTTTTTTTTTCATGATCAATCTCATGATTATTTTTGTTCTAGTTTATCGTGATTGATCTCAGAAGTGCTGAAATTTTATACTTATTTACAGTCAAAATGCTTTTATTTCCTTATTTGGAAAGAACATCACAATAGAACGAAACAATATGTAACAATAATATTTTATTAAAATTTTACAAACTCCACAGTACAAAGACAGAAATTCATTAAAATGCCACCTATTCAATTAACATAAAACATTTAACAAAGTATAAGTGGGATGCTGACTGATTGATAGAACTACTATTCATTGAAATGCAAATCAAATCTCTTAAACCCTCATCCTCCTCAATAATTATAATCATCAGGCTGTCTTTACACTTTGGATATGGGAAGCACATGATATAATACGAGCGGAGCGTCTATAGACCCTCCACGGGAGAACAAGCCGGGCATGCTTGTGAGAATTGACATGCTTATGTGGGAAAATGCTGACTTACAAAAGATGCAAAGAACAGAACTTTTGTCACAAGTCCCATCAGCGTTTGTTTTATAAGAGGTTCTTTAAATAGCTTTACATTGGATTGGGCCAATAATTACTGACCCATCAACTTAATGGGTATTTGCACATCACCCCTCCCATACGATAATATTTATATTTTTTTCTATCCAAAATATATGCCAAATATATGTTGTAACTGTGAAGCTCAATAAAATATATTTTTGAAATCGAAAATATATTTAATTTCAACCTTCATTTCACAAAATATATTAAAAAATGTATTTCCAACCTTACAGAATGTGAAAAGTATCCATTATTTAAAATGAAAAAGTGTGTTAGAAGAATTACATTCTTAAAAAGATTGCCGTAAAGTAACAGGAATATATCTTATGTACAACATCAAAAAATAGATGGCTACAAATAAAAACGGAGCCAAAGGTTTAGCAAGAATTAGATAGATCAAATTTAGTTATTTGCTTGTCACATTACGGAATACTCCACTACCAATGTAGTGTATAATTGACCTTGACATTAACTGTCAGGGATACAGTAGGACATTTAATGCTAACAAGGCAGTAAGTGTACTGTATGATATGGCATTTTGAAAAGGAACCACAACTTCACAAAATTGCTATGTACACTTCACTTTTTGACATTAATGCATTAAGGGGTACATTTTAATGGTTGCAGGATCCGTATGTTAATGCGTGCACACAGCACATTCTGCGCAAGCACATTGTCTTGTGATGTTAGAGACATAACTTGATTTAAATGTAAAAACAAAATATCAAAATTCCTGTTCATTAAAAAAAAGCAGCTTGATTACATCATTTTTTTTTTTTAATAACCGTTGCCTGAGGCGCGAATTCTGACCGTGACCACACGCTGGAAGACACAAGCAGATTATGCTCGCATTAATTAAATGGGTGGAGGATGAAAAATTATGCCCACTGAACATATTAGAAAATTTGATGAGGATGAATATTCAGCAGGTATGGAGGAAAAGGACGTTAGCTTGGATGAGTGGCGCCAAGGCGTCAAAGAGCCGAAAGGGGGGTGGGTGGCCGGCCTATGAGGCCTCCATCATCAAGATAGTGGGTACCTATTTTTTTATCCTATTTCCAATATAATACTCTTATATTATCCTCTATTATTCTGTTATTCTGCTTGTAGATTTAGAACAAGATGTCATTAAAATAGTCATTTTGATATTTTTTTTTTTAGTTAACATCAGGACCATATGTAGTTGTTACATACTACAATCATTAGCCTTTTTCTTAGCATTATTCTACCTCCTCAGAAAGGAAAGAACTTTACAAATGAAACTTAAGGAAACTGAAGAACAGCTACCAAAGTCAGACACTGAAGAGAAAGAGTAAACATTCAATGAAACTCCTAGAGGCCGCAGAGATGAGAGAGGAACCAGCAGCTAAAGACATAGTGTTGGTCAGAACCGTATGTGTGTGTGTAAATATATACATTATATAATTATAATTACATATAATTGTACTTGTTTACAGTCAATGATGTATGTTTAAAGTACACCTCAAAGACCTACCAAATGATCTAAAAGTGTGGAATGAAAGAAATTCTACAGCGTGTGATAAATCAGCCGAGAGAAAAGAACACAAATCTAAATAAAGAGAATGAGAGGCTTTAATAAGATTTAATATTGAACGCAAGTACTGTACTAATAAAAAAAATATAATAATTTTATTTAAAAAAAAAAAAAAATAATATATATATATATATATATATATATATATATATATATATATATATATATATATATTTTTTTTTTTTTTTTTTTTTTCACATATGTGTGTGTGCTTACACTAACCACAGTTTGGTCTTTCAAAAGTTTTTTTTTTTCACTTACTAATTACAATGTTCCACATTCCCCATCTGTCGCTCACTTCGACATCGTGTCGAAGAAGCGACACTAGGGGGGGTCTCTCTTGAGCGCCGAATATGCCTCTGATTATGAAAAAAGGCCAATGAGAGTTGGCGAACAGTATTTGCATACCCCGCCCCTGGACATACGGGTACAAAGGTGAGGGAAATACGCTCGTTCATTCAGGATTTTTCTGAGGAGCCGGGAGTGTCCGGCTACCTCAGCGGCTCGGCTCAGCGACGTGGCCGGGAGGACACGACGTCTCGTTCCCTCCATCAGGGAACGAGGTTACATCCGTAACCGAGACGTTCCCCGTCTGTCGCTCACTTCGACGTCGTGTCGAAGAAGCGACACTAGGAGTCCACTTCAAATCACGCCATGCGCTGAGCCGGGTACGTGTACTGCTGACACAGGAACGGGCAGATATTTCACGTGCACAAGCAACCAACTGTGTTTCAGACTGCACGTACCCTTCCCCAATGCCCCAAAAAAGTTGTCGGAATCCTTTTGGTTACCCTAGAGGGGAACAAGGCGACGCTTGCCAACTAGGGAATGGGCCTCTTTTCTCTATGTTTCTCGGCATAGAGCAAGAGCATCCGGGGCCCTTACCGCATCGTGGGAAAGGGGGTCTTACCCGAATTCCTATTCTTTCAGGGGGAAAAGACCCTGTGGAGGCCACACCCGCCCAAAAGGGGAGGTAAAGGCACAGGGTACCCAAGGGCAGCGGTACCCACATTTTAAGAAAAGAATGGTTTCCTTACGGGGCTCACAGTCGATGTCCACGGCCATCAGTATCACGACCGCCGGGCACCATTACTCTCTGGCAGGTTCAGCGCCCTGGAGGCGTGGTTCCTGTCCCCTGGGGCCTTGGTGCTGATCTATCTGCGTATGTTCAGGCAGAACACGTTAGTTCCACTGAAATATTTTCAGAAGTGCAATATGGCATCTACAACAGCCGTCACACTGCTCAGGTTGATGCATATGAGACCGCTTTAGCACTGGATTCAGACCTAAGTTGCAAGACGGGCATGGCGCCACAGCACACACCATGTGTGCTCGTCATACAAGTTTGCTGCCGTCTGTTTAGCCCTTGATCAGACTTAGCATCCCTACGGGCAGGAGTTCCCCTAGGTCAGGTCTCCAGGCATGTTGTGGTTATGACGCACTCCTCCAAGCATGGCTGGGGCAAAATGCGCAACGGGCACACAGCCACCGGTCCTTGGATTACTTGCAATGAGGAGGCTATTGCTGTTGATATGGGGCAAGCATGTGTTGGTCCGGATGGACAACACAGTGACTATTGCGTATATCAACCACCAAGGTGGCCTACACTCTCGTCGAATGGTGCAACTCACCCACCGTCTCCTCCTCTGGAGTCAGCAGCGACTCAAGTCATTGCGAGCCGCTCATATCCTGGGCCACCTCAACAGCACAGAGGACGCACTGTCATGGCAGGTCATGCTCAGGGGACAGTGGAGTCTCCACACTCTGGTGGTTCAGCTGATTTAGAGTCGATTCGTTCAAGAGCAGGTAGACCTGTTCGCTTCCTGGGAATTCTCCCACTGCCTGCTCTGGTATTCTCTGACCGTGGCTCCCCTCGGCACAGAGACACTGGCACATAGCTAGCACCTGGGGCTACACAAATATGAGTTTCCCCAGTGAGCCTTCTTGCACAGATGTTGTGCAAGGCCAAGGAGGATGTGGAACAGGTCATCCTAGTGGAACTTGGTTCTTGGACCTCACGATTCTCGCGACAGCCACCCCCCCAACTGGTGAATTACCCTGAAGAAGGAACTTGTTTCTTAGGGATGGGGCACCATCTGGCACCCACGATCTCCACATCTCCAAGGGCCAGTGGTAGACACAATCATTCAGGCCAGGGCTCCCTCGACGAGGTGTGAAGGTGTATGTAGCCGCTACATCGGTACACAACAATGCAGTAGACATTAAGTATTTGGGGAAGCACGACTTGATCATCAGATTCCTGAGAGGTTCAGTTCTCTGTCAGAAAACCCTGCCTGGAATTCGGGCATATCACGCCCAAGACATGCCGTCTCCTGCTGGGCAGCGGGCCCACTGTACCAGGGCTGTAGTGACATCCTAGGCTATGACCAACAGTGGCTCTTTAGCAGACACCTGCAGAGCTGTGGGCTAGGCAACACCTAACACCTTTGTGAGGTTCTACAACCTCTGAGTTGAGCTGGTTTCGTTCTGTGTGTTGTCAGGTTCAAACAGGTAAGTCTCGGGACAGCTGGCTGGGTGTACCGCTTGCATTTAGTGCATTTCCCCTACCTTGAGGCGAAGGCGTACACTCCTTCTCCCAGTTATGTTCACAAAAGTGTGGACCCTAGATGTCCTTCCTCTTTAGCCCTGTGGCTGGTGAGTTTTCGGAGAAACTTGCCGCTGGCCCAGCACGTGTGTCAGTTAGGCCCCATACTAGGTGCTCCACATGCGTTGGTTATCTCATTGATAACCCTGTGTGATGCGTTTTCCACAAAACGGTTTCCCCATTGGTAAACCACATCTTCCTTGGGCAAAAGCCTCTCTGACCCTGGTCACAGTGTTTGTAGTAACGCCTCCCCCATACGGGTAGGATCTACCCTGGGTCCCTTCCACATGACGTGCTTCCAACTGGACTCGGTAAGACCATGTGTCGTATTCCAACTCTAAAGCCCCCCTCCCCTCTCCAGGTGGGGTGCGGTCTCCAATGTGGACCTTATATGGCCCCAAGCTGAACGATTTCATTCCTTTTGGGGAGAAAAAAAGAGAAGAGGCTGCAGCTGGGTCAGCAAGTCCTTATTTTTTGAGCAGTTGGCTTGTCCCCGAGGTGCAGGGGGCTGTTTCATGCCTGCAAGTGCATTGGGGGTAGTTGCGTGATGGCCTGGTGCATCGACACAATGCTGAGTGAGTGACAGAAGGGGAATTTCATGGTTACTAACGTAACCTCCGTTCCCCGATGGAGGGAACGAGAAGTTGTGCCCACCAGTCACAACACTGAAATGGCCAGGATCTTGTCTTTGCTCCTTAGTGGGAAACCTGAATGTGGATTTGCATTCCAGCTCCTTATATACCCGAATGTCCGGGGGAGTGGCATGCAAATTCCACTCTGCAATTTTCACTGGCCTTTTTTTTTATCTCCCAGGAGCGATCCCTAGTGTCACCACATTGACATGTCTCGTTCCCTGATGGTTAAGTTAGTAACCATGACGTTCTGTATATTGTCATTCTGTACATTGTTATATTGTTATTCTGTTGAGTGTACTGATATTTCACTTGTGTAATGGCGTAGTAACAATAAAAGTGAGTTGATTTGAATTCATTTATTATTTTATAGTTCTATTCCAACATACCTCAATATCTCCAGTTGACAGTTTGTACTCTTCAGTGCATCAGAGAGCAGCTTCACTCCTGAATCCTGCAAGTCATTGTTACTGAGGTCCAACTCTCTCAGGACAGAGTTTGTTGATTGTAGATTTGAAGCTACAATTTCATAATGCTGACTGTTGAGATTACAGTTAGCAAGACTGAAAGAGAGCAAAATACCAATTTCAGTGTGGCTTGAGCACAGATTCTTATACAACCATTTTGAAGCCATACAAATACAGTTTTACTTTAAAATTTGATTTACATAAAGTTAATTACTCAATTTGAGCCCTTAAAGTTTTCCGTGCAGAAACTTCAAAGGCATTCATCAACAATGAGGGATGCAGCAACTCATTCGTTTTCTTGAAGCATTGATTAGAGATCCTGCCAATTCAAGTTCACAAATCTTAAAATATGACTTTAAAATAATCATCCCCTCTAATGTACATGTGCAGAACACAACTCCCAGAGTATATATAAAATAGAGTGCAACAGTCTGGTTCTGGAGGTAATTCATCTTAAATTATAACTTCTAAACCTTTACAGACAGACCTTCTCTGAGCTCTGAGGTTTATAAACGAAGGTTTATACTACCTTTGAATCCATCAGTCCACGTCATTTCAACTTCTTTGTTTAAAAGTAATTTTTTTTAATAGAATTCCAGGTGAAGAACTACACTACACATGATCCTGAAAAAAATGCTCCACACGACAATCACATCCAACAAATCTCTGTAGCTCCGTAGCCACCACCAAATAAAGTATTCTGAGTAACACAAAAGAGTTGGTCTCCCTTACACTCCTAAACTACTTATATAATATATGAATATTTGGGATATCTCTGTACTTGAAAACACCAACTGTAAATCAGTAGATTTATATTTTATAGTTTTTATACTTCAATTCAAACACATCCTATGCAGTGCTTCATGGGATTGTAGATCTGTTACGATCCACACTGTCTTTTGTTTGTGTACCTTTTATTTTTAAGTTTTTGGCACCTTTTACGTTCCATATTCTCTTTTGCTTATGCACTCTTATTTTTAAGTTCTGGCACCTTTTACATTCCATACTGTCTTGTGTTCATGCACTCTTATTTTGAAATCACTCTTATGTTCCTGTTTCCCAGTCTTGTCATGTCCTGTCTTCCCTCCATGTTCATGTGTCTGGTTTTCATTGGTTCATTGTTTGATTACTTTATTATCAGTTCTAGTTTTGTCATTGGTTTTAGCTAATTACCTTATTATCTTGTTTTTAGTTCTGTTTTCCCATTGGCTTTTGTTTCCCCTTTGGTTTTGTATTTAAGCATTCACCTTGTCCTTTGTTGGTTGTTGTTTGATGTTTGGTGAATGTTGCATGTCAATCCTGCCCTCGTCCGTGTTTCTGCCTGAGCCCTCCTTGGAAGATTCCCAGTGTTTATCTTGTGTTTATACCTTTGTTTTCCCATTGTGGATGTTTTATTTGTTCCTGTGTTTATACTTCGCTTTACTTTGTGTTATTTTCAATAAAGCTGTACCTGGATCCTCACTCCCTCGTCTGCCCACTTCGTTACAAGATCATTCCTCATTAATAGACGTTATGTACACAGTCTCACACCTTTATTTTTATCTGCTTTTAAATACTTTTCAGCTTCAAATCAAAGTTTAGTAGCATTGTGAATTTCTTTGAAGCTGGTTGGCTTGGTTCATGAAGGATTTTATGAAATCCCTGTAGAAAAAAATGAATGGGAAAAATACTTTCGGATCCAAGACCTCATGGGGATTTACTGTATCTACTGTATATATTTAATTATTGACAAGATCCACCTATATTTTAATTTCCACTTTAATGCTTTTTTTTTGACAATCAACTAATTGGTAGTGAGGGAATGCAAATAAAAATGTGATTCAATATGAAAATGTGCCTTGTCAGCACAGTTGTGTCTCTAACTTAATATATTTTTAATGATTATAAAATTTTTTTTTTTTAAAAATCTCATCTGGTTATTTATATAGGCTATAAAAAGCTACATTTGGTAAACACTTAAATATTGAACATTTTTAACAGGGCCAAGTCTCATAAGCATCACTAATATGAATACAATGATTTTTTTGGGGGGGGGGGGGGGGGGGGGGGGGGGGGTTATAGATAAAAGTCCCATGTGATAAACCAAATATTTTTTTTCTGGATACTATTAGAATTTTTGCGCTCACATCATGGTTATGTCATGGTTTAGAACTGCATTAAGTCAAGTCACCCACATCATGTCACTCTCAGTTTACTAAAACATTTCAAAATAAACTCTTTTTAGGTATAATCCATGCATGTAGGCATCTGTGGTCTCTTGTGGTACATGTGTTGGTCCTGGTTTATTACACAAAACCTGTGTAGTAGTGTGGTAGGGTCACTGATTGTTTTCTTCTTAAATTAAATCTCCTCATTGTCCTCGCTATTGTCTCTGGTATCGTTTGCAGAGAAGAAAATAAATGTTGTTGCGTTGCACGTTGATTTGATGATACATTAATTCTAGTCTTCAGCAAATAAGCTGCACTGTTTCTGGTTACCAGAGCAATGACATTTTGTGCTCTAAGCCATGCTGTCAGTCATCGCAAATGGCCAAAATAATGCAAAAATGCGTTTACAACAAGCTGAAAGAAGCTGATCCATGTGTTCGCGCAACACGTGAAAATGTAAACGGGTTGTTTTATGAATGTTCATTTTCCCCACAAAAAGTGCAGTTAAACTGCACTTTTTACATTTGTTAAAGCACTTTATACAAGCATATTCTGTGTTCAATACAAGTTAAGCTCAATCAGCAGCATTTGTGACAATGTTGATTAGCACAAAAATTGATTTCGGCTCGTCCCTCCTTTTCTTATAAAAAGAAAATATCTGTGTTGCAGTGAGGCACTTACAATGGAAATGAATGGGGCCAATTTTTTACATTAAAATACTGTTTCAAAAGTATAGACAC
Source organism: Moxostoma hubbsi (assembly GCA_032164185.1). Classification (NCBI taxonomy): domain Eukaryota; kingdom Metazoa; phylum Chordata; class Actinopteri; order Cypriniformes; family Catostomidae; genus Moxostoma; species Moxostoma hubbsi. The sequence continues at coordinate 2,677,445 of JAVLUX010000012.1, forward strand.
AAGACATAAAGGATATGCATGTTAATGTGATTTTAGTGTGATAAAATCACTTACTAACCTTTACTGTGTAAAGTTATAGACAATCTTACAACTTGATGATGTAATGTCAACAAACCATAAAACGACTGTTTTTGACAGCAGAATTAATGCAAGTGCTTTATAAAATTAGAAGCTTCACATTTCTTTGTTTAAACACTCCAAAAATTGGCCCCATTCACTTACATTTTTCCCATTCACTTCCATATTAAGTGTCTCACCGTAACCTCCATTTTTGTTTTTTTACATGAAAGTAGAGATGAGTCAAAATTATTTCTTGTGATAATCAATATTATGCTCAAATGCTGATTGAGCGTAACTTTTTCTTAAACTCAGAACATTCCTTTAAATGTTGAGATGTGGGGATTGTATTTAGAATTTTAGGTTCCAATGTTATGAAATGTTGTGTGTTAAAATGAGTACCTGACATGACAAATCTACTCATAATTACACATGCAATATAAAATTATATGGATAGAATAGGCTACATAGAATTTGTAAATGAAAAATAAAAATAAAATGTGGTTAAATAGTGAAAAACGGAATATAAAATATACATTTTCACACAATTTCAACAGGGGTCTCAACCAGACCCACAAGGACTATTGCTAAGTCCCATGAAGGGATCCTGGTCCTAACAGGAGGTCTCAATCACATGGCTCCATGAACAAAGCGAGCGAGCAGAGGATGTTTCCCCAATGACATCCTGCCAATCAGGGCGTGGCAAGCAGATAGAGTGACCACATAAACCCTGAAAGTGGTGGGGCATGAGTCTGCTGATAATTTTTCCTGAAGAAAATCCAGAACTGAAGCAATCTGGCAGTTAACTGGATCTGCATTATGTGCAGTGCACCATCTTTCAAAGACACCCCATTTATTGGCATAACTTCTAGCAGAGGGAGCCCTAACACTCAGTATGGTCTCGATAACTTCAGGTGAAAGCCCAGAGGGCCATGTATGCAACATCGCGTCCAGACCCAGGGGGGCTGGGTGACTCAGAGAGAAGTAGACGGGACATTGCGCTGTCTGTTGGGAGGCAAAGGTAAAATCTCAACCAGATTTGTCTCACTACCTAGGGGTGGAGTTTCCACTCCCCCGTCTATATTTTTGTTTGGACAGTAAATCCGCTCCCACATTCAGGCATCCAGGGATATAAACTGCTCTGATTGACAGGAGTTTGCCCTGGGCCCACAGGAGAATCTGCTGTGTGTATGTACAGCTGGCGTGACCATAGACCTCCTTGATGGTTTATGTAAGAGACTACCGCTGTGTTGTCCGCCCGCACCAGGACATGGCAGCCTCTCAGATACTGGAGGAAGTAATTCAGAGCCAGAAATACAGCCATCAACGCAAGCTAGTTGATGTGCCATTCGAGCTGATGACCCTCCCATTCCCCTAGAGCTGGACGACCACTTAAGACCGCTCCCCAGCCCGACAGGATATCGTTAGCAACTTGCGACGGCAAGACACACCTAGAGTGGGACCCAAGGTGAGGAACCGATGTCTGAACCACATAGAAAGGTTACGTAGCCGCGGCATGTAACCCTTATCTGCTTTAGGGGACTGGCCCTTGGATGAAATCCCCTGGCTTTGAACCAGAACTGAAATGGTCTCATGTGCAAAAACCCAAAGGAATCACAGAGGATGCAGATGCCATGAGTCCTAGTACTCGTTGATACTGACAAACAGTGCAACCATGGCCTAGCCTGACTTTGGCCAGGGTGTTCTGAATGGTCTCGATTTGAGCGTATCATGATCAAATTCCATACGATCCCCAGGTACGTAGTTCTCTGAGTGGGAGAGAGAACACTTTTCTTGATGAGTCTCAAACCCTGAGAAACCAGATGAGCTAAGACGATATCCCTGTGCTGTAATGCCAGTTCTTGTGACTGTGCTAGTATCAGCCGGTCATCTATATAATTCAGAATGCGGATGCCCTGAGTCACAAAGAAGCCAATGCTGCATCCATGCACTTTGTGAAAGTGTGGGGTGATAAGGCTAGGCCGAATGGAAGAACCCGATATTGGAAAGCTTCGCCCCCGAAAGCAAACCTCAGGAACTTCCTGTGTTGTGGCAGAATTTCTATATTAAAGTATGGGTCCATGAGATCGATCGTGACCAACCAATCGTGATGTTGGATTTGAGACACAACCGTCTTTATGGTTAGCATCTTGAACTTGAGCACCTTGACTGAGCGATTCAAGTCTCGAAGATCTAAAATCGGACACAATCCCCCATCCCTCTTGGGAACCAGGAATTATCTCCTGTAGTAACCTGACTCTTTCTCTGGAAGGGGAACATGTTCTATGGCCCCTTTGACCAAGAGATTTTGCAGTTCTTTCCACAATATATATGCTTGTTCTGGTTTCACTGTAGTGGGAACCACGCCGTTGAAACGTGGAGGACAGCAAACAAATTTAATTCTGTAGCCTTTTTTTGTACTGTCCTTAGGACCCACATAGAAACACCCAGAAGTAGCTTCCACACTGCCAGGTTCTCTGATATTGGTATAAATTTTGACACTTCCTGTAGAGGGGCTGCTGAGTGTTCCGTGTCCTGGACTATGGCATGAAGCAACGGAACACCCAACATTTAGCTGGAAACCGTTAACTCCCAAAACACCAGAAGTGGCGGGAATGGAGAGGTTTTGTGGGAGTATTGGGAAGGTACAGGTGGATGTTTCATGCGCCCCGTCCTGAGGGGGCTACCCCCACAAGGCTGGGCACAAGACCATCAGGACTTTCTCTTTCTGGAGATAGTAGTCCTGAGGTCTTTCTTTGGAGGCTGCTGAAGACTACGAGTCGGATCCTCAGTCTTTACAAGGTGGAGCGAGATTCGCCACACTTTGTTTCTGTGCCTCCCTTCTAGAAGAACCTCCCCCTGAGTGTGGCGAGGAAGGAATTGCCCGAAGGCTTCCTCATGACTCTTCGCCTCCTGAAACCTGGTGATAACTGTGTTCATCGAGTCACCGAACAGGCCAGAAGGTGAAACTGGGGCATCAAGAAGGAACACTTTGTCCTTATCTCTGATGCCCGAAAGGTTCAACCAAAAATGTCTCTCTGTGCTGACCAAAGCAGGCATCGACTAGCCAATGGCGCGAGCCATCTGTTTTGGTCACGACAGATCCATGGCTCGACGAAGCTCTGAAAAAACCTCCTTGATCGTACCTCCTGCACTCAGGTCCTTCAACAGGTCATCCTGGTACGCCTGTAACACTGCCATGGTGTGCAGGGCAGCACCAGCCTGACCTGCTGCCTGATAAGCTTTCCCTATGAGCATAGAGGTTGTCCTGCAAGGCTTTGTGGGGAGAGTACGTCTTTTTAATGATGATGCCGTGCCAGGAAAGAGATAACCCGTGAGTGTCTCTTCTACCTGCGGCATCATGGAATACCCCCGTGCCTCGGCACCCACGAATATGTCTACGTCGAGGGCACAAAGACACAGGAAGTATAAGGTTTCTTCAATGAATGAGAAAGCTCATCGTGGAGGTCTTCAAAGAAGGGAAGGGACTGATTTTGTGTTCCCTTCCCCTGGCCACCAGACAAAATCTGTCCTCTAGTTTAGAGCATTTGGGGGTCTCTTGTTCGGGTGACCATTGTAACTGTAGTCTGGCCACCACACAAGTAAACACCTTGAGTAATTCCTCAACCATTGTACTATCGTGTGAGGAACGCTCAGAGGTAGGTAGCTCGAAGTCCATGGACTCAAGAGATTCAACGTCCCACTCACGAACCGAAGAGGCACCGGGGCACACTTCGAGATAATTAGAAGGACTGGCTGGATCTGGAGAGAGAGCGAGCGATAGGGATGGACCTGTGTCTCGCATTATGGAAGGGTGGGCACTGACTCTCGGAAGTAAGCGAGATGAGTGCGAAGAATTTTCACTGAAGAAAAGCTTTTGAAGAAATCTAGCTAAATTATAATAATTATTTTAATTATTTTATTTCTTACGTGCCATAAATTTTTTTTTTTATAAAAACATTACCAGTTTTGCCCATTTCTTTCTATAGGAAAAATTTGTAAATGGTTAGTTTACTGGTTATTCTGTTTGGAGATAAAAAAAAGAGAAAACTTTTATCTGAAAGTACAGAGACCTTAAAAGCACACAATGAATTACTCACAGAGCTTTCCTGGAGTTGCTCACAGCTGGTATCAGTCTTCTTCTACCCTCCTCTGATGTGTTGTATTTCTTCAGGTCCAGCTCATCCAGCACCTCCTCTGACATCTGAAGCATGTATGCGACTGCTGAACATTGAGCAGGAGTGAGTTTATTTTTTATTGAGTTTTTGTCTGATCTCAGAAACTTGTGAATCTCCCTGTACAAAGTCTGATCTTTCATTTCCAGCTGACAGAGGAACAGATTGATGGATTGATCAGCTGAGAGACGCTTGTCATTCTTGATTGTATTTTTAATGTACTTTGTTGTTTTCTTGATGTCATCTGAGGTGTCCTCAGTGTGTGTCAGTAGATCCTTTAAGAGTCTCTGATTGTACTCCAGTGAGATGCCCAGCAGGAATCGCAGGAAAAGATCCAGGTGTCCATTTGCACTCTGCAGGGTTTCATCTACTGCTCTTTTATGGAGATTATGCAGTGAATCAAAAAGTGCTTCTGTAGTGCTACATAAATAGCAGTAAAATACATTGAAAGCAGCCAGAAACTCCTGAAAGCTGAGATGTATGAAGCTGTAGACTTTCCTCTGATGAATCACAGATTCCTCCTTAAAGATCTCAGTGCAGATCCCAGAATACACTGAGGCATCAGTAACGTCTATACCACTCTCTCTCAGGTCCTCCTCATAAAACATGACATTGCCCTTCATCAGTTGTTTGAAAGCCAGTTCAGCAAGTTTCACAATCACTTCTCTGTTGGACTGCAGGGGCTTCTCTGGATCTCTCTCTTCATACTTCTGATTCCTCATATTGATCTGAATGAGCAGGAAGTGGATATACATTTCAGTCAGAGTTTGAGGGATTTCTGCACTGTCATCTTGTTTCAGGATGTTTTGAAGCACAGTGGATGAGATCCAACAGAAGACTGGTATGTGGCACATGATGTGGAGGCTTCTTGCTTTTCTAATGTGTGAGATGATTCTGCTGGCTTGATGCTCATCACTGATTCTCTTCCTGAAATATTCCTCCTTCTGAGGGTCATTGAATCCCTGAATCTCTGTCACACGCTTGATGTATTTGGAGGAGATCTGATTGGCGGCCGCTGGTCTGGAGGTGATCCAGATGAGAGCAGAGGGAAGCAGATCTCCTTTGATGAGGTTTGACATCAACACACCCACTGATGAAGTCTCAGTCACAACAGAAACTTTCTCACTGTTTGAAAACATCAGTGGAATTCTGCTTTCATCCAGACCATCAAAGATGAACACAACTTTACACTCATCATAAATCTTTGAGTCCAGATCATGAAGTTCAGGATGAAAGTCCAGCAGAAGTTTTTGAAGACTGTACTGCTCATCTTTAATCAAGTTCAGCTCTCGAAATGGAAGCACAAACATGAAATCTACATCCTGATTGGCTTTTCCCTCGACCCAGTCCAGAATGAACTTCTGCACAGAGACTGTTTTTCCAATTCCAGCAATGCCTTTAGTAAGAACAGTCTTTATTTGGTCTTTTCTCTTCTCCTCACACCCTGGTTCAGGTAAGGGTTTAAAGATATCATTGCAGTAGATTGGAGTGTCTTGTAAGTGTTGAGTTCTGGCTGTTTTCTCCATGTGTAAAACCTCATGTTCTTCATTTACCCCTTCACTCTCTCCATCTATGATGTAGAGCTGTGTGTAAATCCTGTTCAGGAGGGTTTGATTCTTTTGTAGTTTGATTCCCTCAAATAAGCTCTCATATTTGTTCTTCATGCTGGTTTTGTGTTGGTCTTTGACTTTCTGCAGGACATTGTGGTGAGAATCCTGATGCAGGCCTTCAGTCGTCTCCTGCTGGTCAGGTCCTGTGTTGTGCTGCCAGATGTGGGTCTGACAGGACTTCACAGATCTGATTGCCTCTTTCATCTCCCACCTGCAGAGAAAAAATGACATTTGGCCTCATTCACTTACTACAAACATTTTCAAAAAGAAATCATAATTCACAAATATGTTGGCACTAAAATGTATTCTATAAAAACTTGTGTCCTTATAAACATGGAATAAGCATGAAATTAAATTATTCACAATATAATATTATATTATATGAGATATATATATATACACAAACATATGTGTATAAAATAGTCTTATTATATAGTCTTATTTCAAAATAACAAAAGTGATGTCCGTTTGTGTGCTGCTGGTCAATGGCAGTGTTTGAAGTGCACAATTCATGACACAATTACAAAAAGCATCTTTATTCACAGGAAGCTGAAAAACTTTGCAGGGCACGGGGTGGGTATGTTTTGCAGTGTTGGTTCAAGTAAGAGCAGGGGCATCATCACATTGATAAAAAGCATTTACAATTTCAATGACCTCAATCAGATTTAAGACAATTCAGGAATAGTCATTATTATTCTGGCTGAAATACAGGGGCAAAATCTTATATTGGCTAATATTTATGCACCCAACGCTGATGATCAGAACTTTTGTATAGATCTTGAGGGAAATTAAAGCAGCTGGGATACTCCATGATATGTTTTTTTTTTTTTTGGTGGAGATTTCAATCTGTTAGTGGATCCGGTCCTTGAGCATAGTGATGCAAAAGTATGTAGACCCTTTAGAGCAGGGGTGGGCAACTACTTTGGTAAAGGGGCCACATCAGGCTTTATGTAGTGCTTAGGGGGCCACATTGTTTTTTGTTTTTTTGAGATACAATGTTCATAGATTTGTTTTTTGTATCTTTTATGTTCAGACATAATTGTGTATTAAATTTTCTGAAGTGTATCTGTGACTAATGGGTCTATTCTGCAAAGTATTGTATTGCTCTACAAAGGTAGATACTTTTCTATCAGGCATTAAAACACTGAATAAAAGCGGAGCTTTTTTTAAAAAAATTTATTTTACCATCTCTACTTCCCTGGTAATTTATAATTCAATTTAACACTCTACATAAGGGGTCTGTTTTAATAATAATAAAATATAGAACGTTTAATATTTGTCACAAAGCATTCAAGTTTACTTATTTTATTCTCAAATCATTACCCGTTACAATGCTAAAAGAGACATGATGAGGGTCTTGTCAATGGTTTGACTTAAAATAGGCTGCTTGACTATGATAAATGATTACTGCAAGAGATAGATTAACATATAGGTGCGGGGGGACTTCAAAGTTTCTAAACTGCAAAAATAAAAAATACAAATACATACTCATCTCTCACTTGCTTTTACTCACTTGTCAATGATTACTCCTCTGCGTGTCAATGATCCCAAGATCTACTTTTATATTTAATTTTATCACTGAGGTTTACCTGTAAACTTAGCAGCAGCAAACATCACAAGCAGCCTTAAGAATGGACACAGAGAGGCTGTATAACACTTTTCCTTGAGCAGGATATTCCACTAGAGATCACTAAGTTTGTTCAAAAGGGAAATGCGTGAGCTAGAAAAAGCGCACTTGCATGCATGGTTGCCAGATGGCACAAAATAAGTATAACATTAGGCAGAATATTTCCAATTTTCCCAAGAATAAATCTCAAACTGGGGGTGTTGCGTCTCTTCTCTGGCAACCTTGAGGATGTTAAACGTTTGTGGAGGTGCGTTAGGTCCCAATGCAATATGACTGTGTAATGTTGCTGACACTGGCAATGACAAAGACGATGATGACGATCATGTGTGATGAACCCAAGTAGGGCTGAGCGTTTAAACGATATCGATATATATCATGATAAAGAAAATCTACGATAAGCTTTATAGGAGTTTTCGACACTGCGTGTCGCTAAAACACAAGCAGTTCAGCTTTCTCAGGCTGCGTTTCCACTGGGGTGGCGAAATCCGCTCAAAGGTGCTCACAGCGCTAGGAGAGAGCTTGCTCTACACTGCTGCCAATCCTACGATCCACCTTGCGAGCATGACGCTCGGCTTTCCTAGGAATGTGTTGAAAATGCTCTCACCTTCGCTCACAACGCGCCAGTGGTAATGTAGGTTCAGACTGGATGAACTTGCTAATGCCAGTTGCCTTGCTAACAATTAGGCTACATCAGACACTGGATTGATTGCATCCGCACTGCAAAACTTCATGACAACGGTTGCACTCTCTCATCATCTCTAGTGAAGAGCGTGACAGAACAACAGTGATGTGGACAACAGCTCTGATCTTTCTGCACCGTAATCTTGAATATTGCTCTCTAGCAACAAATATGCATCATTTCTGCCCTGTCCCGCTCCGCACGCGTCGCCTCTTTTCCCAGTGTGTAGACATGAAGTGCCGCATGAGTTAACGTGCTTTCAAAGCACCTTTTAGACCATAAAGTTGTTCCCTTCTAAATGTATCTTTATTAATCAGCATGTTACGAGCCTTTAATAATAACAAATACATTTCTGTTCTAATTTTGTGAAAATTAATTAGATGTCTGTAATGGATAAGGAAAGACTAAAATTACTAGTTGGTAGACTAGTCTCTCACTTTAATGAAAATATACAAAAGTTTTTTTATATTTTTTTAAAAACTTTTTCAAAAATTTTTTTTGGAACACCCCTAAACACACAATTAGCATCATTCCAGTCACAAGGGCTTCTATGCCCCATATTTGGGTATCTGAATCTAAAGAAATATACAAAATATTTTTTTGTCAAAAATATTCCAACAAATACTGGACTGCTGTCACTATGCTTCAGAACAAACAGATCTTTTAGCATTTATTTTCAATTGATAAACAGTAAAAGATACCGCAGACCCCACTGCTTTGGATGTCTCTGGACCCCCTGTGCAGTTTTGTAGAGACTATTTTGTCTATTTTGTATTTTGTCTGTGATTCCTAGAAACAAAATTATTTCTGATTCCGTGGCTCATTGCACCATATGACATCATTTTCCAAAATGGAAATTTCTCTGCCATTTAGAATTTTCTTTAAAACCTACTTTTTTAAACTTTTTGTCAAATTTGCATGAAAATTAGCTTGTATCATCTAGGAGGCAAACATGACAAAAAGTTATTCACATAATTTTGATTATCAATACCGTTTTCGAATGGCACTTCAACGAATTCGATGAAGAATGCACAAAATTGAACTTGAGGTTGTATCTCCGTAATGCTATGAGGGATTGGGACGAAACTTGGTACAAGTCAACAGCATTAGGCCTTGAGGTTACCTACAGCATTTTGGCATACTGCCCCCTACTGTTCATGAGAAATAAAAAAGCTAATTTTTGTTTATAACTTCTGAACAGTTTGACATAAAATCATCAAATTGGTCTCATTAGATAGTGAGTCCAATGATATGAAAAATTCCTATGTTGGCCACTTTGGTTGTCAGACATTTTGAATGATCTGACCAAAGTACTTTTTCAAACTCATGCTAGGCCATTTGTCATATTTGCATTGTCCTGCATCAGCTAGAGGCACTCACGACAAAAATATATTCACATATTTTTGATAAACCATACTGTTTTTGAATGGTGCTCCAGCAAATTTTTACTTAAGGCTGTATCTCCGCAAAGCTTTGAAGGATTGGGATGAAACTTGGTACGTTGTAACACTTCACAATCTTAAAATGTAGAGTGTAAACAATTTAAAGGGAATAAAAGTCCCGTTTCTATTTGAGCTAAGGAGTAAGAAAAATAGACTCAACACTGTTAAACAAACAATCAACCCAAGTGTATTTACAAGACAAAAGAAAATTTACAATAATACCAAACCAACGCATGTAAGTGATGTGTATGTGTGTGTGTAAAGTGTATTCCCGCGTGCAGAGTTAATGGCAGAGTTCAGATCAGCCTCACCGGTATCTTTGTGTAGTCCGTGAGCAAGATCTAATGATGACTGTCTTTAGTCCTCTGAAAAAGTTAATCCAGGCTGCGAGCCTAACGGAAATAATCCTCCGAGGAACGGCGACCCAGCGCTTCCAAGTCAGTTCAACATAAATCCATTAACGAAGGGAAATGATATATGAATGAGAGTACGCCCTCCCGAAGACCGCATACGCGTCCCTTATATACCGTGAAGTCGTAGTAATTTCCTGTTTACATGTCAGGTCATCACGTGACGCGAAGTCATGAGAAGTATCGCGCGAACAGGAATCGGGGTCAAATACACCACAGCTTTGGCGAATACAGCATACAGAGGAAAGCAATGAAAGTAATTGCATATAATGACTAAACATAATTAGTTTTTTGTCATTAACCTTATATAAAAACTTCCCCTTATGTGGCCATGCTACATAGATTCCCCCCCCCCAGCCATCGGCATAGGAGGAGATCGTCCGTACCAGCGTTTCAGGTTAACCACATTTAAAATGTCTGTTTTATATGGGTCACCCCAACCAACGGTGTAATTTATTGGCCCCATTTTTTTAATTATTTTCGCTGGTCCCTCCCACTTGGGCGCTAGCTTAGCAGAGTATTTATTCGAGGAAGACGAGAGAGGGTGAGTTTTAATCCAGACTAGATCACCCGGCTGAAACTGCGCATCTTTCCGTCGGGCATTGTAATATCTAGCTTGTCTGGCTTGTTGTACCCCTACTCGGAGCTTTACCTCCTCTGCCATGATGTTCTGTCTTTCAACTAGATTATACGAGGTTTGGTCAGGAGTGGGGGGTCTGAGGATTAACCTCTCTAGAGGACCGTGAAGCTGTCTGCCCAGCATTAATTCAGCCGGAGCTCTACCTGTGGTTTCTTGGTGTGCCGTGTTGATAGCAAACCTTAGCTCAGGTAACCACTGGTCCCATGTTTGATGGTATTGTCCCACATATGACGCAATCATAGTTTTCACTGTCCTGTTGATTCTTTCTGTCAGGTTTGTTTGAGGGTGATAGCTGGTAGTAAGCTTTTGGATGCTTCCCCAGGACTTGCATAGCTCTGACAGTACGTTGGAAGTGAATTGTGCTCCCCGGTCAGATATGATGTATTTAGGGACCCCCCATCGGGTAAAGATTTCTTCCCTGAGAATTTTGACGATCTTCTGTGTTTTACTATCTCTAAGGGGAAACATCTCTACCCATTTGGTGTAATAGTCGACTATCACCAAAAGGTAAGTGTTCTGTTTCTTACTGAGAGGAAAAGGTCCCATAAAATCCATCCCCAAAGTGTGACCCGGTTCTGTCACTTGCGTATGCTGTAGGAAGCCACTGGGTTTAGTATTGTCGTGTTTATATTTTTGACAGGTATCGCATCCTTTGACATATTGCCAAACGTCTTTTCGGACAGTGGGCCACCATGCCACCTCCAAGAGCCTCAGCAATGTTTTTAGTCATCCCAGATGTCCTCCCAGCGGGTTATCATGAAAGTAATGTAAAAATCCAGGTATTAATGCCTGAGGAACAACCAATTGGAATTTATCTCCGTTATTTTTTACAGGTACCCGGCGATAGAACACCCCCTGGTGGGCTTCGATGGTAATCTGTTGATCCTGTACCTTTCTGTTTTTTTGGGCCAATTGTAGGAGAGAAACAGTATTGTCACTACTTTGTGCTTGAGAGATTTCCGCTAACGTATGAGGTATGTCTGATGCACATTTCGATGATGTTAAGGCCATACAGTGCACACTTTCTCTTTCCTTAGATTCACAGGCTCGTGACAAAGCATCTGGTCCCAGGTTCAGACATCCTCTCCTGTGATGTACTTGGAAGATGAATTGCTGCAACCTAAGAGTCCACCGGGTCAGACGAGAGGAGGTTTTAGGGCTATTGAAGGCCCAGGTTAAGGCAGCATGATCGCTGTAAATGTCAAACTGTCTTCCTTCAAGATAATGTCTCCATTTTTCCACCGCCCAGACCACCGCCAGACACTCTTTTTCAGCCGTTGAATAGTTCACCTCAGGTCCACGCAATGTTCGTGATGCATAAGCTATTACCCGTTCCCCCTCAGGAGTTCGCTGGGTAATAATGGCTCCTAAGCCCACATCACTGGCATCTGTATGTACCTGGAAAGGTTGATTGAGGTCAGGCTGCATCAATACAGGTGGGTCTTGCAATATTTGTTTGATGTTCTCAAGGCTGGTTTGGCACTCAGGAGTCCAATCCCATTTTACTCCTTTCTTTTTCAGGTTATTTAACGGAGCTGTGATGTCTGCAAAATGGGGAATGAACTTGTGGTACCACCCTGCTAATCCCAAGAAGCGTTGGAGGGCTTTAAGGTCTTTGGGAGGAGGATAGTCAGCAACTGCCCGGGTCTTTTCAGGATCGACCTCCACTCCTTTCACTGAGACGATGTGGCCAAGGAATTTTAACTGTTTTTTAAAGAAGTGACATTTCTTCATGTTCAGGGTAAGGGATGCTTGGTTTAGTCTTTGCAGAATGGTGTTCAGATGTTGTACATGTTCGTTTAAAGTTTGTGAATAGATTATAATGTCATCAATGTACACAAAACAAAACTTCCCTCTCAATTCTGCTAGGACCTTCTCCATCAGCCTTTGGAAAGTGGCTGCAGCATTCCGAAGCCCATATGGCATGGAGCGGAATTGGAACAGTCCCTGAGAGGTGATGAACGCTGTTTTATCTTTACTTCTCTCCTCCATTTCTACCTGCCAGTGTCCTGACTGCAAGTCCAATGTGCTGAACCAGGAGGCGCCTTCCATAGATTCCAAGATGTCATGAATGATTGGCATTGGATAAGCGTCAGGTATGGTCTTACTATTCAGCCTCCTATAATCCACGCAGAACCTGTAGGTACCATCAGGTTTGGGGACAAGGACTACAGGTGATGACCAAGGCGAGAAAGAAGGCTCGATGATGTGGTCTCTTAGCATACGTTCTACTTGCTCATCAATAATTTTTTTCTTGAAAGGTGAGGCCCTATAAGCTCGGGATTTAATGGGCATCTCATCAGATAGGATAATTTTGTGCTGTTCCACAGATGTTTTACCCAGCGCCTTTGAGGTGGTATGAGGCCAAGTGTTCATCAGCTTCCGTAATTCCTCCTGATCGTCGGAATCCCAGCTGGGAGCAACTTCTGGGTGCAGGGAATCGAGTGGAGGTTTCCAGGTTGGAGGTAAGGCGTAATAGAGACTCACAGCAGTAGTAGTGTATCCTTTTTCATCTCCCGGATTTGTAGACAGCCCCGGATTGATAAGGGTGTTTAGGAAGGGATGATAAATGTATCCTTTGCCCATTTTCAGGCCATATCTCCCTTGTCCTACATCCACTATGGCTTCGGCGGCTCTTAGGAAGTCCAAGCCAGCTATAATGGGAAAGGCCAGGTGAGCATCCTTCATTATATAAGTCTCCACTATGCATACCTTATCATGCCACTTAAAACATATGGTTTTCTGGCTAATAGCCTGATGCACTTTTCCATCAGCCATAATGAATCGTTGATGGGGAACTGGAGGGTCAGGATTTGTTTCCCCTCCTAATTGTCTCCACAGGTTTTCCTGAATAAGGGTGTACGTGCTCCCTGTATCCAGCACCGCCCTCACCTCTTGTCCTTTTATTGTTACAGGGACTACCAGAAGGGAAGTTATGGGGTGTGTTTGTGCAATGGACAATCCTGCTGGACCTTTGGAGGTATTCCATTCAGGTGGTTTTTTATTCACCTTGTCTTTACCATTCAAATTACCCACTTTCTGCCAGTAATCTTTTGCACCCATCCAGTCCTTCTCCACCATAGATCCCACCTTCACCAGCTGTTCCACAGATTTCACCGTCCCTCTCAGACAGCCCGCAACCCTTGGGTTGATGTTGTTCAGAATTCTGCTCACCATCTCGTCTTCTGTGATATCAGGCTTCCATTTGAGGCACAGAGCTCGGTAGTCATAGGCGAAATCCCTCAATCGCTGACGTGGTTGCTGCACCAGGGACCTCAACTTGTCTTCCACTTCCGTGAGGTAATCCTCTGGGAGAAAAGCAGACATAAAAGCATCTTTGAAAGATTGCCAATCTGTGACCTTGGCTTTTTCTGCCTTCCACCAGCTCAAAGCGGGTCCTTTGAGCACTGTACTTAGCGTGCCAACTAGCTCCACACTAGGAAGGGGCCTGATATCCAGATAATTTTCACACTGTTCAATGAAATGGAGTACGTCCGACGTCTCACATGATTCCCCGAAGGAAGGGAATTCCAGCCGTATCGGGGGTCTCCCACAGAAGGACGAGATACTGGGAACGACAGTAGAGTGAGGCATTTTCGTTAGTGGAGCTCCATATGTGACATCAAAGGTAGCGTTGACCCTATTGGCAGGGGGGACTTTAACTCTTGATGCTGGTATAGGAGTTCTCAAATCATTCACAGTAGATATGGAAGGGGCTGGGTTAAAAGTCTGTATTTGAGAGCGAGATGGGGTACTGATGAATCTTAACTTTTTCATTTGATTCTCCCATCTGGCATCTCTCCGCAGGAAACAGTCAACCACCGCTTTCTCCAACTTCTCTATTGACCTCTGGAAATGATCTTCTAACTCTGCTAAGCCAGCGTCCACTGCCTCCCGGAAACTTGTTTCTCTATTAAGGGAACTATCTACAGACTGTTTTAACTCCTGTTCATTATGTTGTATTTTAGCACTAAGAGCCAATAAATCCACCTTCAGTTTATCAACCTCTGTTTGCATTGTTTGTACAATATTTACATTCACTACATCTCTTTCATCAGAATCATCATCATCATCATCATCAATATACATCGAACTCAGCATAGATGTTATTTCAGCTGCAGGATTACGTCTGGTAACAAATGGTCCTGCAGTGAAATCAGCCTCATCAAAGCTACACCTTAACTCATTTGCATCATTTTCATCAGTATTTAGTTTCTGATTAATTACTCCATTTACGTGTGTCTCTTCCTCCATATTTATGGACACAGAAAAAAAAAACACTATAACAAAAAGAAACAGCACGTAGTTCCCCGTACGGGCCACCACTATGTAACACTTCACAATCTTAAAATGTAGAGTGTAAACAATTTAAAGGGAATAAAAGTCCCGTTTCTATTTGAGCTAAGGAGTAAGAAAAATAGACTCAACACTGTTAAACAAACAATCAACCCAAGTGTATTTACAAGACAAAAGAAAATTTACAATAATACCAAACCAACGCATGTAAGTGATGTGTATGTGTGTGTGTAAAGTGTATTCCCGCGTGCAGAGTTAATGGCAGAGTTCAGATCAGCCTCACCGGTATCTTTGTGTAGTCCGTGAGCAAGATCTAATGATGACTGTCTTTAGTCCTCTGAAAAAGTTAATCCAGGCTGCGAGCCTAACGGAAATAATCCTCCGAGGAACGGCGACCCAGCGCTTCCAAGTCAGTTCAACATAAATCCATTAACGAAGGGAAATGATATATGAATGAGATTACGCCCTCCCGAAGACCGCATACGCGTCCCTTATATCCCGTGAAGTCGTAGTAATTTCCTGTTTACATGTCAGGTCATCACGTGACGCGAAGTCATGAGAAGTATCGCGCGAACAGGAATCGGGGTCAAATACACCACAGCTTTGGCGAATACAGCATACAGAGGAAAGCAATGAAAGTAATTGCATATAATGACTAAACATAATTAGTTTTTTGTCATTAACCTTATATAAAAACTTCCCCTTATGTGGCCATGCTACAACGTGTCATTACCATGAAATGGTTGTGCACTCAATTTAGTGTATCTGTGACTAATGGGACTATTCTGCAATTGCCTAAAGTATTGTATTGCTCTACAAAGGGAGATACTTTTCTATCAGGCATTAAATAACTAAAAGACTGAGCTAATAAATTTATTTTACCATCTCTACTTCCCTGTCAATGTATTATTCAATCTCTACATCAGGGGTATGTTTAAATAAAGAAAAATGGAAATTTAAAGAACTTTTAATGTTTGTTGTAAAGAAGGGTGACTTATTTTTTTTTCCCAAAAACATTACGCGTTTCCATGCTAAAAGGATCATGATGTGGGTCTCCTCGATGGTTCGACTTTCAGCACACAACTGAATAACAGGCTGCATGACTATGATAAATAATTACTGCAAGAGTTAGATTAACATAGAGGCGTGAAGGGACTTAAACATTTCTAAATTGAACAAATAAAAAATACATATACATATTCATCTCTGGCTTGCTTTGTTTGCATGTCAATGATGCTGAGATCTACTTTTACATTTAATTTAATCACTGAGAAGGTTTACCTGCAAAGTAGCACCAAACATCACAAGCAGCCTCAAGAATGGTCACAGTGTAGTCGTATAACACTTATCCTTGAGCAGAATATCGCACTTCAGATCGCTAAATTTGTTCAAAGGGGAAAGCGAGATAGAAATAGCGCACTCGTGGGGGGAATGGTTGCCAGATTGCACAAAAAATATAACATTAGGCAGAATATTTCTATTTTGCGCATGTATAAATCTCAAACTGGGGGTGTTGCATCTCTTATCTGGCAACCCTGAGCATGTTAAATGCATGTGGAAACGTGTTAGGTCCCAATGCAAGTTAACAAATATCCAATGAAAAATAAAAACACTTTTATGATAAATGAGCCACGGGCCACATTAAACCACGTGGAGGGCCTGATGAATCGCATTTTTGAGGGCCTAAACATACTCGAAATCTCACAAAACTGTGCACACACATCAGAAATGGTGAAAATTTACATTTCAGAATTAGCTGAGCAGTTAGGGCCATAACGTCTAGGTTACTGTTGTAAACCCTGTTCCCTGATGGAGGGAATGAGACGTTGTGTCCCTCCTGCCACAACACTCAACTACCCGCTGTAATCACAGGGACTCCGTCTCGGCTCCTCAGCATAAACCTGAATGAGTGGTTGCACACCAGCTCCTTTTATACGCGCATGTTCTGGGAAGTGGCATGCAAATTAAACTCGCCAATTTTCATTGGCCTTTTTTCAAACAGCAGAGATGTTTGGGGCTCCCAAGGGCAACCCCTATTGTCACTGCATCAACACAAAGTCTCGTTCCCTCCATCAGGGAACAGGGGTTACAACAGTAACCTAGACGTTAGGGCCCTAACTGCTCTTAAGGGGTTATGGGAAAGAGATTTTAACTTGGTACTGCAGGATGGGAAATGGGAAAGGATTTTAAAAAATTGTAAAACTATGACTATGAACGAGAAAAAAACAGCCTTTCAGTTTGGAACGTTTCAACGTCATAAATCACAGGCCTTCACAAGAATCACAGTTACAACAGACTTCTCTTTTGTGAGGTTACAAGGACCATCCGATTTGCACAACTCTAATGTTGAAAATCACTTTGAACTGTGGTAACGTTTGTACCTGACAAATTAATGATTATAGACTGATGGACCTCTTTAAAATGTGTGTAGCGATGTGCAATCACATATAATTGATAAATGATTAAATTAATTTTGTATGATTCATCTCATTCTACTAAGAATGGTAACTATAAGGCTTAACTTGGTCAAATGCAACGATGTGTAAAACCAAAATTATTTTCATAAACTGACCATAACATCTCGTTCCCTCCCTCAGGGAACAGAGGTTATAACCATGACATTCCCCTTCTGTCACTCACTCGACGTGTGTCGAATGAAGTGACACAAGGGGTCCCATCTAAAAACGCAATGCACTGACCGTGTTATGTGAACTGTCAAGACAGGTGCAAGCAGGCTACTGCATGCTAGAGGCAACTGTGTCGGCTGCACATAGGCCTCCCCAATGCCCCAAGAGGCCTGAGGGGGGAATAGGTGCTACATGACTATCATGGGAGCAAGCCTGGCAGCCGCTGCCTTCTCTCTCACTATGTCTCTCACATAGGACGTGAGTGGCTGGGGCTATCTTAACCCTCTGGGGTCGATGGACACGCCGGCGCATCCTGCTGGATATTTTCGTCATTGCAGCAGAAACAATTTAAAATACTCCATCATTTCTGGGTATACAGATACGTGTAAGACATCATTAGAGACTATAACCATCAACGCAAATGTACACGCCCCTGACTGTGAGGTTTAATGCAAACAACACATTTCATTAATTTTTCTGTGCATTTGCAACGATACACAGGTGAGAAAGCTCCAGGATTGTAAGAAAGAGTTAACATTTTCCCCAGAAGAAGAGCGGGACTCCAATGAACGTTTATATTTTGAAGAGAGACTTGATCCAGCCGAGGATACAATTTCAGATGAGTAAGTTTAGTTTTAATTAGCTGACATGCTATTTTATTTAAACCTGTGCATATTTTACTAGTGGGACTGTATTGACATTTGAAATATGTCCTAATAAGCAAATTTTAGTTACATTTAAATGCTGTTTCGGCTAAAGCAGGCATTTCAATTGTATGCTGTATGATATAAATATGATATTTAATATGATATAAAAAATAATATGAATGTTTAGATTATATTTTATCTAGTGTTTACGCTTCCTCATTATCATCAACAAAGCTTGTGCTTGCAAATATGTCTTAGGGTTAAATGAATAAAATGCACTTTAAATATGCCCATATTAGAAAATCTGCATATTATATTGATTTCTGAAGGATCATGTGACACTGAAGACTGCAGTAATGATGCTGAAAAATCAGCTTTGATCACAAAATGCATTTAACAATATATTCAAATAGAAAACTGTTCTTTTAAATTGTAAAAAGAGTTCAGAATATTAATGTTTTTTCTGTATTTTTGGATCAAATAAATGCAGTCTTGGTGAGTAGAAGAGACTTCTTTTATCGGTAGTGTAGGTCTAAAATTAAGTAAAGTCTTTATGTAAAGAAAATATAGTCAGATTACTTCTTTTAACTTAAAACTTGATTTTGATCATTAAGTCTCCTTACATTCATTCTCTATCCCTCAATGATAGGCCCAGGGGAGTGGTCTTTGTCTCTCAAATGTGAAATACATCCATATTAATGATCATTTACGCCTCCTCGCATATTACCTTTCAACACTAAAATTGTCTTACAAAAGTTAAATTAGTATATTGTTTTGTAAGTGTAAAACAGTTCACGTTACGGGCAAGGAAGAGGCGAGAAACCGGCTTAACATATAAACTTAAAGGTTTAATGAAGAACTCAAAAGACAAACACATAATAAGACGGACGTCCGTAATTGAGCTGTCTCTTCCGATCACCGTCCGCGAGTGGCCTTTATCCCTCTTGACGGCGTAATTAGCCTAATACGGGACCGGGCGTGCGTAATCACGCGCCGGTCCCGCCCTCCACCGTGCCACATTATGAATGAGTGATCAAGTTGGTTTTCACATCATTTTGTAGCAAATAATTTAGGCTACAAGATCCAGTTCTCAAAAGTCGTGTGAACAAATGTTTAGTATGTGTTATATGGCTTTATTTCAGTGACTTAAAACCATGTATAAACGTTATTTTCTCAAAAATACAAACCTGTACATAAAAGTTGCTCCCATATTATTGTAGCCCAGTCTGTGCTGAATACAGTGTTATCAGACTTTAGAAATTAATATGTTTTTAAGCAACTGGAAAAAGCACACAAGTCAAGGCATGCCAAAACTTCTCCAGGGCACCAAAATACCCTCTGACCCCAGAGGGTTAACACTATCAGTTGCACCGGGGAAGGTGGTCTTTCCCGGTCCTATTCTTTCAGGGGGAAAAACCCTGTGGAGGCCACCTCCTGCCCAATCTAGGGGGAGGTAACATGTGGTAAATAAACCATGAGGGTTGTGAAGCCATATGTGGGAATGGCACGGTGGTAGGTCCAGCCTAATGAGCGGGGACTCTACAAGCACAGCGACCGGGGCAGCGTGGCTGCCCAAGGGAAACGCGAGTCCGCTGACAGGAGGACCGTACCGTGGGAAATACATCACAGGGAGTTTGCCTGAGAAGGGAACTAAGCCCGTGGAGCCCGACCCCAGTACAGAGCACCTGTGACTCGTAGTGGGTCTGGACGCGAATTGCTCTGCTGTTCGAGCCTCGTGCTCACAACGGCCCGGGAAAGCATAGCAGACATCTGCGAGTCAGCCTCAGACTGGGCGAGCATACCAAAGGTGACCAGAAGGTGGCAGACCAAACGAGTCATCAGCATCAGACACCGTTGTGACGCTCTCGGATGCAGTGGTGATGTCGTCATCCAATTCAGGGTGCTCAAGGGACTCTGAATTGTTTTTCTCACATCGGCCGTGGTAAGACAGAGCACCTGATTGTTGGGAGGAGGGATGGTCTTCCTCGCCACCATGTTGTTATGCGCTTCAAACTGAGCGTAGAAGTAATTTAAAGCATCTGGAAGGGAGGCAACTTTGTCAAAGGCAACTGATATTGTCCTGTAGTTTGTGATGGCCTGGATGCCCTGCCACATGCGCCGTGTGTCACCGCTGTCAGAAGTGACTATGGATTCTCTGTGCGTGTACGTGCTTTGCCTCCCTGATGGCCTGGGACAGGTTGGCCCTTGATGTTCTTAGGGCTGCCTTGTCACCTGCTCTGAAGGCGGAGTCTCAGGTCCTCAGCAGCGCACACCCCTCCGCAGTCTTTCACAGCTTCTGGTTGGAGCTTTGGTCTGAGTAGCGATGTGGTCTGAGTAGCCCAGGTGGGGGCGGAGTTCCGTCGGTACATCCCTGGGATGTTTTTGTAAACAAGATCAAGCGTGTTCGCCCCTCTCGTTGCAAAGTCCACATACTGATTGAATTTAGGGAGCACTGTCTTGAGATTTGCATGTTTGAAATCTCTGGCGACAATAAACAGTCGGTCAGGGTGAGCGCTCTGCAGTTCACTAATAGCCCCATACAGTTCACAGAGCGCTTCCTTAACATTAGCGCTTGGGGGATCGTAAACTCCGGTTATTATGACTGTGGTGAATAAATAAAAAGATCTGCATCTAGCAGTCATAAGCCCCAACAGCAATTAACAGTAGCTACAGACAAGCACAGAGTTCTTGCACCATTCCGTGTTGATGTAAACACACAAGCCACCACCGCGAGTCTTACCGCACATTGGTGCATTTCTGTCAGCAGGGAATGAGGCAAGCCTGTCTAGCTGAATGGCGGCATCCAGAACTCTGTTGCTGCGCCTCGTCTCCGTGAAAATAAAGACGCAGCAGTCTCTAAACTCACACTGCGTAGTCTGCTTTATTGTCCAGGGAGCAAACATTTGAGAGCAGGATAGATGGCCGACTAGGGGTGTTTTTAGCCTAGCATGGACCCCCGCCCTCTTGCCGCGCTTCACGTTTCCTCGCACACCGCTTACGACTTCCTCTCCCCGAACACCAGCATCAGACGATGCCGAGGATTGAGGCCTGGTCTCCACAGCAAGCCGAAGTCACTTAGCTTCTCCTGCAGGTCATCGCGCAGCTTGGTTATTGCATGAATCTTATATTTTAGTAGTGTCTGGCGATGGTAAACACGAACACCTGTTGCTCCGATGTCCATGTGCCGTAAAAGTTGGGCTAACTAACAACAATGATACCGCGCCGCCATCTTAGATCTATTGATCAAACTCTTTTACAGGAAATAAACACTTTTTTTTAGGAGGAGAAACACTCTTTCAGGCAATGAAAGTGCTTTTGAAGCACCCAGGTGCGTGAACTGCACAGCGTGCAGAGGGAGAGAGAATGCCAGCTGGAAACGCACCGTAGATCCAACAGCAGTGCTTGATGTTGCACAACCGTTTGGCTCTGAAGAAAAATTCTGACTGACACTCGCTGCCCTGCTTCCCTTTATACCCATATGTCCGGTACAGGGCATGCAAATTCTGTCTGCCAACTTGACATTGGCCTTTTCTCAAGGAAGACCCCTTGTGCCACTTCATTCGACACAACGTCAAGTGGGTGACAGAAGGGGAACTCTAATACATTAAAAAATAAGTCATTTTTCCAGTGAATTTCATAGAACATGGTTAATCTGAGATGCACTACAGAAAATCAAAAACTAAATGTTCATACTAACAAAGGGTCAGAGATCACTGCTCCATCACCAAATTCAGGGGGACGCATCATGGAGTCATCACTCTTCATAGACACACAGCTAGGTTCTGGAGATGATCCTCTTTTTCTCATTGTCGTGGTGATACTGACAAAAGACAAACAAAACTATGTTTCAGACCTACAATCAAATAAAGCATGCAAGGAGTGCTGCTTGGGTGGGAAGAAATTCCTACTGATGCTCATTGGATAAGGGAACATCGATTCAAACACAAAACTAATAATCCAAGGCACTTAAAGTAGGGTCTACATTTAAAATGCCTTTAAAAAAATCAAGGCTGTAAGGTTTAAAACATTCCACAAACAGACATGATGTGGCTTAGAAAGTCTTCATCAGGGTGTAGAAAATTATCTAGTGGGAGGCTTTTATAAGGTGTGGCTAATTAGTCACAAGACAATGTCACATGACATGATAGAATTAAATGGAAAGACAATATAAGATATGTACAGTACATCTACACACATAAAAATACTCCTTATACGTATCCATACATGCATATACTCACACTTCTGTACATTTTCAAATGTATCTACACTGGTGGCCAAAAGTTTGGAATAATGTACAGATTTTGCAGTTTCTGAAGGAAATTGGTACTTTTATTCACCAAAGTGGCATTCAACGGATCACAAAGTATCAGGACATTACTGTTGTAAAAAACAGCACCATCACTATTTGAAAAAAGTCATTTTTGATAAACTCTAGAAAGGCCCCATTTCCAGCAGCCATCACTCCAACACCTTATCCTTGAGTAATCATGCTAAATTGCTCATTTGATACTAGAAAATCACTTTCCATTATATAAAATACAGCTGAAAGCTATTTGGTTCATTAAATTAAGCTTAACATTGTATTTGTGTTTGTTTCTGAGTTTCCATAATATGCAATAGACTGGCATGTATTGAGGTCAATATTAGATAAAAAAAAAAATGGGCAAATAGAAACAGCTTTCTCTACAAACTCATCAGTCAATCATTGTTTTGAGGAATGAAGGCTAGACAATGCTTGAAATTTCCATTTCATATAAAGATGTACACTACAATCTTCAAAGACAAAGGACAACTGGCTCTAACAAGGACAGAAAGAGATGTGGAAGACCAGATGTACAACTAAACAAGAGTATAAGTACATCAGAGTCTCTAGTTTGAGAAATAGATGCCTCACATGTCCTCCGATGACAGCTACATTCAATTCTACCCGCTCAACACCAGTTTCATGTACAACAGTAAAGAGAAGACTCAAGAGGCCTTATGGGAAGAATTGCAATGAAAAAGTCACTTTTGAAACAGAAAAACAAAAAGAAAATGTTTGTGTGGGCAAAGAAACAGACATCGGACAACAGATAATTGGAAAAGAGTGTTATGTATCTTAACCACATTGAGCTTTTGTGGGATCAGCTAGACTGTAAGGTGCATGAGAAGTGCCCGACAAGACAGACACATCTATGGCAATTGCTACAGGAAGTGTGGAGTGAAATGTCACCTGAGTATCTGGACAAAGTGACAGCTAGAATAACAAGGATCTGCAAAGCTGTCATTGCTGCACATGGAGGATTTTTTGATGAGAACTTTTGTGAAGTAATTTAAGAAGTTCTGAACATGTTTTTCAAATTGTAATAGTAATTTTCCCGTTATTAATGTCCTGACTATACATTGTGATCAGTTGAATGACACTTTGGTGAATAAAAGTAACTATTACTTTCCATAAGAGCAAAATCTATACGTCATTCCAAACTTTTGGCCACCGGTATATACAAATATCAAGATGTATACCTAATATTCCAAATGTAAGAAAATAAAAAATAAATGTGTTATAAATTGCGTTAAAAGTAAGGGTATACATAATACGATACGCTGCAGTCCCTCTCCTTCCCTGGGAACTACCTGAAGGGGATTTCCCTTTGGAGCAGTCACGAGATGAAACCCTCAAGCACACCTGCGCCCCTTCACTTGATCGAGGTCCCCTTCAAAAGAATTGGAATGGACCTCGTCGGGCCATTAGAGCGGTCAGCACTCGGGCATCGCTTTGCATTGGTCCTAGTGGACTATACAACGTGATATCCAGAAGCAGTGCCTCTGAGCAACTTCTCAGCACGCAGTGTTGCAGAGGCACTCTTCAAAATAATCTCCGGGGTGGGGATCCCAAAAGAAATCTTCAACGATCAGGGCACCACCTTTATGACACAAACACTACGCGAGCTTTATGACTTATTGGGCATTAAATCAATCCTTACCAGCATTTACCATCCACAAACAGATGGCCTGGTGGAACGATTGAATAAAACCCTTAAAAACATGATTTGTAAATTCTTGCATGTTCACCCCGGATGCCTCCGCGGTCTGAGTCGGGCGGTGGGGATATGTGGCAGCGGGGGCTTGGCCAAGCATCTGTCCGGAGAGAGAGAAAGCGGTAAGGGCGTTTCCACCTTAGCTAAATTATGTCTAAAACCTATGTCTAATTACAGTAAGCACGGGTAGAATGGCATAAAAGAGTGACAAATTCAACAGACCGGGAGAGAGAGAAACTGACTGAAGCTAATGTGTGTGACACTGAAGAGTGATTTGAGTGATGTTATTAAAAGTTCCAAGATGATCAAGTTCCCCGTGTCCTGCCTTTACAAACACAAAACTCACTTCGGGGAGGAGACACTATCTCTATCACGCCCTATAGCCGATAATCACACATTTCAGCACAAGGGCTTTAACCATTGGAAGGACGCAGATTTCCGCACAGTAGGCGACCTTTATTCAGAGGGGACTTTTGTCTCCTTCGAAATGATTCAGGAAAAATACCAACTCCACAGGAATAATTTTTTTAGGTTCCTGCAAGTCATAAACTATGTACAATCTTATACAAGGTTTGTAACAGCTGGCACCTCCTGTCTAGACACTTGTCTCAAGGATCATTTTGGTAAAGAAAAAATTATTTGCAGCATATATAATACCCTTCAGTCCTCCCAATTACCAACTACATCCTCAATTGGAGATGGAGATTTCCAGCGAACTGTGGGTGAAATTAATCGAGGAAATTAATCAATGTTCTGTAAATTCCAAACACTGCCTCGTCCATTTTAAAATCTTGCACAGACTTCACAACTCAAAGACTAAATTATCGAAAATAATCGTATTTTCCCAGATGTTTATCTGATATGTGATAATTGCAAGGCTTCTGATGTGTCTCCTAGCCTTCAGGATTACTGTCACAAAATTTTCAAAGTTATCTCAGATGTCGTCGGACATCCCATTGACCCGGACAAGTTTCTAATAGTGTCTGGAGTTCAGAGGCATTCGATTTGATTATCTAATGCTCAAATACAATTTCTTTCATATGGGCTTTTAAATTAACACGTTGACATGGTCCGGTGAAAGAAGGGATTTGACTCACTTGAAGCTGCTATCCTGCGCTAAAAATATAGAGCCATATGTAAATGTGTAAAAATGATGATTAGTTTAATGGGGAAATATTTACCAGCTAGTAATTCCAGTGTCGACAAGCAGCATCAGAACCGTTTAGTCAACTTGTTGAATAGTCTTGCACATCTCTAACTAGGACATGTCACGATTTTTATTTGATTTTTTGTCCATTTCAGTGCAAAAGTAGTAACAGAGCATTTTATAGCAGTCGTGTGTCAGTCACACTGCGTGCTAGTACTGTATTGAGTCGATGCTCGTTACTACCAGTATTTCAGAAACCCTGGTATCGTTACATCTTTTTTTATTTTCGAATCGACTTGGTACCGGAGTACCGGAACTTTTGACAACACTAATGGCTAGTATGTTACCTGAGGTCAGAGGGCACTGCTCCGTCACTAAATTCAGGGGGACGCATCATAGAGTCATCACTCTTCATAGACAGACAACTTGATACTGGACATCCTGCTTCCTGACTCTTCCTCCGGGTGATCCTGAAAAAAAGACAAACAATGTTTCACATCTGTCTGCTGTTTGTCATTCAGTCTCTTAGTTTCTGTATAGCTTTAATGAACTGTAAGCGGTTTCAAATAAAAACGTCTGAGAAATGTATAAATGGCTATTATGTTACCTGGGGTCTGAGGTCTCTGCTCCATCACTGAAGTCAGGGGGACACATCATAGAGTCGTCGCTCTTCATAGTCAGAAAACTTGATGCTGGCGATGCTGCTCTTTGCATCTGGTACTCATTAGCACCATATTCTTCTTTTTGCTCAGAGGAACTTGTTTTAGAGGCAGTGCCCTCCTCTCTCTCCTCATTGAGACTCATTTGAGAGGCAGTGACCCCAGCTTTTCCTCTCTCAGACTGTTTAGAGACCGATTTCAGACCTTAATGTGGAAACACAAAGTTAAACAAAAGACGTACTGACAGACTGACTGTCACTCCTAGTTTATTTTAATAAAAAGTTTGAAAACATGTTTTGTCATCATTACAGCAAAAGCACCAGAAGAAATATCTAAGCCTACATAGGGAGCTTTTGAACACTCTCTTGTACCAACTTGATCACACTGGAATCCGACTTGACGCTTACACCCCGTTCTCTCAAGTTAGACAAGCTCCATCCCGCACAAGATATTTTGGCATCAATTCAAACGTGTTTACCTTTCCCTGTGGTGCTACTGATGGTGTTATGCAAGCACTCTTCAAGTCACATGTTCCTGTCCCTTAGAAACCTGAAAGTCATTGTATTTTCTCCAAAACACAGGTTAATGTCCCTTGGAAACCAGGAAGTAATCACGTTCACATAGGCCATGACTGTGATTCATAGTTTGCATTTTTGCTCTAAAATTAAATTTTTACTCCACTGACAGTTAGGTTGAGAGTTGGGACATACTTCCTTTTAGCACCACCTTGTATATATTTCACCTGGAAACTGGGGCACGTTCAATCTCAAAACGGTGTGAACCATTTTGCTATGGTTTCCGGGTTGAATGACATGTTTCCTTGAAAGGTATCAAATGGTGTGCAATGGGATTGGAGGTACTGTACATTTTCTCTCATTTGTTGGTTGCGTAGGAGGTGTTACCCAATCAGCAGCAACATGTATATAAATCCTGCCGTATTAAAAAGGATGTGCGCACAATGGATCCAACTAAATACAAATGTGTCCACTGCAGCTTGGTATATGCGACAATTGAAGTTATTATAAGAAATGTTTGCCTTCTCATCCTGAAAAGTGAGGTAAATTTTGGATCACTATAATTAGGAGCCACAGTTTCCACAAATCCCTTCACTCGACTGGGATGTTCTCTGCTATTCTGGATGGCAAGGGCAGTGACTCTAACATTGAGTGTATTTTGTAGTATTAAACGTATTTAATCAGGCTGTGAAAATTCTTTGAAAAGAGCACAAAGAATGGCCTTCTTAGTTGCCATAGTTGCAATACTTGCATAACAACAGTGTTCAGTGCACCACCGTTTCCATTTACATAAATGTTTTGCTACGTTTTGTAAGGGTTGAACTTGCCCCAGGTCATCATCACTTCCAGTTTTGGACACTGAGGGCAATGGTTCTAATTTCAGGAAACAGACCAATTTCATCAGCAGACTCAAATGGAATGGAAAAAATGATACATTTTCAATAAATGATTGAACAATTTAAAATCGATGTTAAAATATATTTAGAAACAATATCCAAAAGTAAAAACTTGAAAGCAAGGAAAACTTTACAGCTATTTAATAGGTATACGTTTTGAATGCCTTTTTTTTCTTCTTTTTTACCCCTGACATGTATGGTTATACGTACTCTTGTATGTAAATTATGTTTTGTTCTTGTTAAAATGCAATAATAATAATAATAATTATTATTATTATTATTATTATTATTATTATTTTAAATCATCAGCAGACGCTGTATGCGTTTTTCTTTGTAAACCAGAAAATCGGCAGTTGGACGCCTTTGACACCTGGGTCACTGACAAATAAGATTGACTACATACTAAACTCGAAACAGGTGCTTCCGTTGCACTCAAAAAACGTTGAAAATCCTACACGAATTATGTCAGGCATTATCAATCACTCTGACAAACGCATTACATTTACCGTCAAACTTTTAGTCGGATTACAATACGAGAAATAAAAACACTTTACATGATTACGCTTAATCTACAAAATATAATAAACTAAAACAATGATCTAAATTCCACCAGTCTGAGCAAATGTCAAAGGAGATTAAATTAAATCGCTTGAATCATCGGCGTTTCCGCCACTTTGGGTATCTCGGATAGTTTACACATTCGTTATGTCAAGAATCGGCATGAAATCACCTGTAAAGAATTGCAGAAAACGGACCTCATATTTGTACATTGTTGTATGACAAATAACTTATGAACCTACCACAAAATACTTGCGTTTAAATACAGTGTCTCGCGTTAACGTCTCGGAATGGCGTCTAATTTTTTTTTTTTTTTTTTCACTTTCGGTTTTGGTTCCCCGGACATTGTCACGAGATGGTAACTCCACCCAGAGTGAATTTTTTTTTATTTCACGGCCACTCTCTAAACGTATTCATGTAAACTGCAAATCAAGATGAAAACTAGGAAGATAATTATGTGTAAAGCATCCAGGCAGGTCCAGAGTAAACTGATTTATTGCCGTTGAATCAAAGATTCTTAAAACGGCTCTGGTCGAACAGCTTTCTCTAGTGGCGGAGTTCATCATCACATTCTCCGGGAGTAGCCCCAGACTGCAGTCGAACAGCTCCGACACAAGGGGCGGTAGACTTAAAACCCTTGTCAATGAGCGAGGTGAGAGTATGGAGGCCCAAACCTGCAAAAATAATAAATAAATACATAAATAAATGTAATAATAAAAAAATAAAAAAATAAATAAATGTCTTGATAAAACAAATGTAATTCGTTTTAATTAAAATTATTCAGGAATTTATTTTTGTATTCCTTTTTTTCCTTTATTTATTATTTTCTGTGTTTATTTTTATTATTTTAAACTTTTATTTTTTTCTTTTATTTATTTTAAATTTATTTATGCCTTCATTTATTTTTATATTTATTTATTCCCACATGTATTTATATCCATATTTAAATATTCCCACATGTATTTATTTTTATATTTATTCTTACATTTCTGTCTCTTGTATGATAATTATGTGGGCTGGTCCAGCTTACCATTGGTTAATCGTAGATTGAAGCGTGTGCTCGATTACTTTTGACTTGTTTTGAGGTGACGTCAGGTCATCACCATATCTCGTGTAAACTATGGCTGATGCTTCACATATTGCTAGAGAGTTGCGCAATTTAGCGAATGAAGTCGATAACCACGCATCAAGTGACTATGTTTTATTTAGAGTAGAGGTGCTAATTGATGCTTTAGGTGAGTTGTATGCCGGTATGAATGTCGAAACACATCCAGGATTGTTAGAATCTCTGCAAAATATTTACCTGCATATTCAAAATATGTGCGAGTCAGAGGGTGCTAAAGTGGGACGTCCATCTTCGTTGCTTCCGATATGTACTATTGAAACTTATCTCTCAATGGGTCAAACTGCTGGAAACATTGCAAAGTTGTTTGGTGTATGTGAAAGAACTATTGGTAACAGAATGACGCAGCATGGTTTAAGGTAAGCTGCTCCTATTATCTTTATGTAGCCCTTTTTAACTTTCAAATATACTAGTGTTGATCTCTTGTGTTGTGTGGTTGATAATGAGTTTGTGATTTATTCTCAGAGTTAGCGACCTGTTCTCAACTTTGGAAGACGCTGAACTGGATGCTGTGGTAGAAGATATACTAAAACGTCATCCCAATTCTGGGTATAAAATGATGTTTGGACATCTCACTGCACAGGGCATTCGTGTACAGAGTAAGGCACATTTTGTACCTTGACATATTTTCATCCTTGAATACAAGGTGAATAGAAATGATATAATATAGAAATGAACTCAAAGATAGGAATATTTAATCTGCATATATTGGTGAATTTTTGTAGGGCGACGTGTTCAAGAATCCATGCGACGCGTGGATCCTCAGGGTGTCTTAATGCGCAGTCTTCAGCTGAACCCTCGGAGGCGTAGAAAATACACTGTCCCTGCACCCAACAGTTTATGGCACATCGATGGTAACCATAAGCTAATAAGGTATGCTGACAGTAATGGAAATTATTGAAGTGTTAATCGTGGTCAGCTGGATGTGTTTTCCTATGTCAGACTGAAGAGGAAAGGTCTGTTCAGTTGACCAAAAGAAACTGAAAGCATAAAGATGTGTAATTGGTGGGAGTAATTGCAGCTCAAGATGTTTTGTCACTCTGGCTTCCTCAGTTGATAGTGGAGCTTTTAATTTCAGCCTCAGCATTACATTTCATCACACACATGTAGACTACAATTGTGAGTTTGTTGGGGTTAGGTTGAAAGGACTGTGTTGTAAGAAGCTGACAATCACATCTATCCTCTGGGCAAAATTCTCACTTCACTGTCTTAGAACATGTGAAGTTTAATGTTGTCTTTAAAGCATCTTCCTTGTGAATCTAAATCTGCAATGACTCTTACCATTATGAGTTGTTATATGACTATTACTGGAGGATTATTAAGTCATTGGGTAATGTCTTGTGATGTCATTGTGTGTTAAGATGTAATGCTGGGGAACTCCACCATCAGTTCATCCATTTGACTAGAAAGTCTTTGTAGATTTATTCTACCATGACCTGGATAACTGAGAATTTTCACAAACATAATTGGTGGGAAATCAGCAGATTTTCCTAACTTTGTTGTTGTCCAATGCATCAAGAATTATGTTACGGCAAGTATGTGATATTCTTTTAATTTACTTTAGAAAGTACGATGTGTTTTTATCTCATCACTGAAAAGGCTAGTTGTTAATATTGTTGCTGGTTTTAGTCTGAAATTAATTTTCCTATATCTGTTCCAGGTGGCGTATTGTTGTTCATGGTGGCATTGATGGCTTTAGCCGTCTAATCGTCTACTTAAAAGCGGCCACCAATAATAAAGCTGCTACAGTCCTGACAAGCTTTTTAGAAGGTGTCAGCCTGTTTGATGTGCCATCACGTGTAAGGTCAGATAAAGGTGGGGAGAATATAGACGTTGCTCACTTCATGGTGTCCACCAGAGGAGAGAACAGAAACTCGCACATTACAGGGAGGAGTGTCCATAATCAAAGGTATACAGTGCCGTGCATAGCATTCAGACACTTTGGGGGAAAAAATCTGGATTTTTATTGCAAACTCATCTGTACTACAAGTACTTTTTTAAAGCCAAAATTAAAGGGTGGGCCTGGGTAGCTCAGCCTGCAAAGACGGTTGGCTACCATTGAATCCTGATATAATGAGTGACTCCACTCAGGCTTCCTAAGCAACCAAATTGGCTCAGATGCTAGGGAGGGAAGAGTAACAAGGGTTACCATCTTCGTGGTTGCGATGATGGTTCTCGTCCACAGCAGGGTGCGTGGTGAGCCATATGGAGAATTGTGTGGAATGGCTTGAGCCTCCACACGTGCCATGTATCCAAGGTGATGCGCCCAGTGAAACACATGAAAATATGCATGGATTGATAGACTCGGAAACGGAGGTAACCGAGGGCTGTCCCCCGCCACCTGGACTGGGGTAGAGCAACCATGCCACCAGCACGAGGACATGGAGAGCTTTGGGAATTGGGCATTCCAAATTGGATGAAAAAGGGAAAAAGCAATAAAATAGCCAAAATTAAAGATATCTGAGTAGAAAAAAAACTGATATGACTTGTGCATAAATATTCATACCCAAATATTGCCAAATATTGTGGCAAGTATCCAACAGCTTTGCACACAGGCTGGGAGCTTCTTGGTAGAGTGGTACAGGTTGGCTGGGTGATGATTGTGGACTGCAATTTTCAAATAGTGCCACAGATTCTCGATAGAATTCAAATGTTGCTTTTGCCTTGTGCTTGGGATCTTTGATGGAGCAAAATACAGGGCAATACTGAATTTTCTGCTAAAAAGCTGAAACTTGGGATCAGTGTCCTGCTAAAAGGTGAAATTTCTCCCAAGCACAAAGCAAAAGCAACATAGGAATTACTCGAGAACAAAAAGGTGAATACCAAACAGTGGCCCAAAGTCCTAATCTCAATCCTTTTGAGAATTTATTTGAAAATTTCACTCCACCCATCCACCCTGAATCACCTGGAGCAAATATGCTAAGGGATGGACAAAACTTACTTTCAGCCTGTTTATAAAACATTTAAAACTGTTATTACAGCAAAAGTCGGCCTGACTAAATATTAAAATAAGGGGTATGAATATTCACTTGGAACACAATAAAGACAGACATTGTTTTAAAGACACTGAATGCATGGACACTTTCTGCACACATTAATACATGCTCACTCCTGTTACCAAGCCACCTC
Source organism: Moxostoma hubbsi (assembly GCA_032164185.1). Taxonomy (NCBI): domain Eukaryota; kingdom Metazoa; phylum Chordata; class Actinopteri; order Cypriniformes; family Catostomidae; genus Moxostoma; species Moxostoma hubbsi. The sequence continues at coordinate 2,709,699 of JAVLUX010000012.1, forward strand.
TGGCTTTTTTTGGAAAGTCTTTACAAAAATGTACTCCTAGGACTGAGTTTACAATCAAATTTATAAATAGTTTTTCAAGGCAATATGTATGTGTGTGTGTGTATACATACAATACTGTGGAAAAAGTATTTCCCCCTTCCTGATGTCTTACATTTACATTTATGCATTTGGCAGGCGCTTTTATCCAAAGTGACTTACAGAGCACTTATTACTGGGACAATCCCCCCAGAGCAACCTGGAGTTAAGTGCCTTACTCAAGGACACAATGGTGGTGGCTGTGGGGTTCGAACCAGTGACCTTCTGATTAGCAGCCCTGTGCTCTAGACACTACGCCACACCACATCTTCTATTTGTCTGTACTGTAGATCTCTCACAAAATTTTCAGATCTTCAAATGTGTGAAAAGTATTTGTCCCCTTAGTTATTAAATCCCCAAATGTCTGTAAAATAGTTTATTATTTACATTTAAGGTTATGGAAGTCAATTTCAGGCACAACTTTCTAAATTTTGTCAAGGTCCTTGTTTCCAGGTTAAATATTTTCGTCTTTTACTGTGTTAGGATCGAAAGGTTGTGGAGAGATGTTTATGCTGGAGTGCTTGATCTCTTCTATACAATCTTCACCAACCTTGAGAATGAAGGGCTTCTGAATCCAGATGATGAAATGCATATCTATGCACTCCACCGGTGCTTCATGCCTCATATACAGAAACACCTTCAGTTCTTTCAGGATGGCTGGAACCACCACAAGTTGCGGACCGAAGGAAACCGGTCACCAATACAGCTCTGGGAAAGTCATCAACCTGAGGCATTGCAAGACCCTAACCAGGTATTTATATCAGAGCCGATTAGGAAATATACTGGCATATGAATTAACATGTAGTAATTACCAATGTATATGCATTGTACATTTTATGGTTATTTAGTTCTTTGTGAGCCTCGTTTTAATCACATTTAGCTTATTGTAATACAGTAATCTTTAAGTATTTTATGGCTTGCTTTAAATACTTTTTTCCTAAAGATTTATGACTAAAGAGCTCTGGTAGTAGGACAGACATGTTTGTTTGAATAATTTGTTAAATGTAAACTTTTAATTATCAGTTCAGTTGTCTATTACAGGTAGATGCCCTGCAATATGGCATTGACTGGACAGGGCCATGTGGTCATCACGAACCCGGTGTAGTGATCCCTGAAGTACAAATGCCACATCAACTTACACAGCAAGATGTTGAGAGGTTCCCAGACCCAGATGTCCCTCTGGCTGATGTGTTAGAGGTCTACAGAGAGACTGTAGCTTTATTATCAGAAATGATAGAGTAGCACATATACATAATCTACAAGAGATAATCAGAAAATTTTGTTTAAAATTTTAGATGTTGTTTTGCTCATGTTATATTAAATGATTTCAATGTGCCTGTCTGTATTTGATAAAATTTGTTTAAACACTGGCATAATTGATGTACTAGTATTTACAAATTAATTCATGCTGTATGGTATAAAACAACACAAAACCTGTAATCAGTAAACAGCCGTACATTCAGCTTAAAACGTTTATTCAACTTTTTATAATGCTGGCTTTGAACAGCCACACCATCTTTGTAGTGCACTGAGGTCAGTACATTTTTATTATAACATTTAACCAGAGGTTAGTTTGGTATAACTTTGAAAACAAGGTTGTGTTCTGAATAATACAATTCAAATATTGCTTATGAGATTTGTGGACTGGACATCTGTGCTTAGTCACAAAAACAAAAAGTGGGACATTTTAACATTAACTCCAGTTAATATGGATTAACTCTGGCATCCAGTGAATATTCTTAGTAACTCAAGAACTTATTCCAAACCATTTTATATCCATATTCTGTACTCCAGATAGCAGCTTAACCTCTAGGAGACCATATTTATAGTGAATCGTTTAAAATAAATCTTTATAAAACTTTTTTTAGACAAATGTTAGTTTGGTATAGCCTTCACAACAAAAAGGTTATGAACTCTGCAACATGTCAAAAGTGTTTGACATTTGTTGACTTGATATCTGATGTCTTTGTAACAAAAACAGAAAATGTACATTTTAACAGCAACCATCGAATCCTGTAAATATGGATTAATGGACCCATCTAATTTATATTCCTTGTATGAAATCAGACCATTCCAAATCCATAATCTGTGCTCCAGATAGCAGCTAATAAGTCTCTCTCAAAGGCAATGTAGTCCTTATAATGACTAGGAAGCTTGAGAGTTTGATAGCATGTGGAAGACTTAGGTAGGTTTCCCTCCACAACCTCAACATCTAGGCTCCTGGGCAGCACATCCCATCCAGTCCAGAATTTGAGCAGAAACCGCAAGATGTTATAAGAAGCTGCATTTAAAAAATGGCACAAGTAGTATCTTCATCATCAATACATTTAGTCAGATGATTCTCATATACTTACAGTTCTCAATGAATGTGCGAAGGAATCCTGTGAGCCTACATGTTTCTTCAACAGAGACCTCATTGTCTTCATCTTCTGTAGGCCAATGTATCCTCTCCAAGATCATCTGACAGATTGACAAGATTATTATTACTGAAGAGTTATAGAACACAACAGTATTACATAAATGGTCTCCTATCTTACCAATGGGGTGTACAGTGTATCACTAGTCCTAGGAAAGAGAAGAGGAATTGTGTCTTTCCTTTCAGTCAGCAAAGGCCAGATCAATGTCTCCTTCAAACCCCGGCGTAGCTGTTTTGCCTGCTTGCAGGTTCTTTCAAGGACCTTCATGAAGCCATTTGAAAAGGAAACATGAAAACGATCTTCTAAATTTTAAGAGTATTCCAACCAATAGTGCACACTCACAGCATGTATGAGTAGTTTGTCAAGCAGTCATCTTCTGTTTTCTGATGTCACTCCAGGCAAATCCCAAGACACCGCAAGGTCTGTAACATCACTCTTTTCTTCTAATGATAATTCACCTGTGCCTTCCAACTGGTCATAAAAATAATCTATGTATAAGTACATTTCCGTTCACTGGCAAAATAGTTTCATGAAAATTAATTAGAGTATACATGAACTAACCATCTTTATAACTTGACGGACATCAATGTCAGCACAGTCCAGAACATCTATTGTGGCAGTTTCAGGGGATCCACCAAAAAGCACATGCACTATTGCTGGGCTTAAACCGGTTAGGCATGGACCACCATGCAGAAATGAGTGCCCAATCATACGACCTGCCACCACAAAGAAGTCACTATCCAGAAGACACTGAGATGTTGAGGGAATCATATGATCCTTTTCACCCTCAAAAAGAAGAGTTCCTCGTGGCACTAAAACAACAAAGTCATGCAACATCTGACAATCTGGATTATTATTCATTACAATAAACAAATGCAGAAACACCTATTAATGAACCACACCTAGGATAGGCCAATGACAAGACATCATTTGTTAATGCCCACAAATTGCAGTAAACCTTCTGTCAACAGAAAGAGAAAGAACATGCAAGGTATAGGTCACTAACCAAGTTGTAGTTCAAAACCATGTTGAAGTTTTGACGTGATTGTTGCGAAAACATGACGAGTCACTCCATCTCCAATTGCGGGATCACCTTAAAGGGAAAATAATAATGCATATTAATCCAAACACAAATCTAAAACTATCAAATTATTTTTGGATTTACTTTACCTACCATGTAGTGTACATTTTAAAGGGCAAGCCCATTCTACATTTGCAGTCTTATAAAATGTCAGGATTGCCCTCTCCCTATCTTCAGGAGTCTCTCTCATGTCCATCTGCAAACTGAGCTCCTTTCCCGTTTCATGCTTCCTCAAGATGATTTCTCTGTACTTTTTTAAGGCCTCTGTTGGATCTGGCTCAAATTTCCAATCTAAACAATATAAAACACATTCAGTTTGCAGAACTCCTACCTAAAGCTAAATGTCAATGTCAACTATACAAACCATCAAGTTCAGTGCCCTCCTCACAATCTATTGTGATGACCTGTGAAACATGGTTTCCTTGAACCTGCATTGCTCTGTCTCTAACACTGGCACTTGAAACATTCCTCTCCTGCCACACAATTCTACTTTCAGTGTTGCTTGAAGTGGCATTTTGTGTAGCTCTCTCACTCACTACCTCACCACTGACCTCTGCTAACCTTAGAAAAAAAATAATAATTATATACACACATATACATATATATATATATATATACATATATATATATATATATATATATATATATATATATATATATATATACATACACACACTGGTTCAAACTGACAAATTCTATGGTTCAAAAGCATTGTAAGCCAAGTACAACCTCGTTTCAAAAAGAATTGGGACACTGTGTATAATGTAAATAATAAAAGAATGCAATGTTTTGCAAATCATTTATATGTAGTTGTAAATAGTGCAAATTGTTTATTGTCTGTTGAAAAACATATGTTCATTTTGAATTAGATGCCAGCAACACATTTCAATAGGTTTTAAATGATTTACAAATCATTGCATGCTGTTTTTATTTTATACAGCATTACAATTTTTGGGAAATGGGGTTGTAGATCATAGAAATAATTGGCACCAATAGTCTCTATGATTATCTTTACTTTACGATGCTTTTGGGAAATGCAGCTATGTACAATTGTAGTGAGAAGAATATCATATCAGAATGTTGTTCTGAGATACGAGTTGCTACTGTTTTGGCAGCACGAGGGGGACTTGCACAATATTAGGCAGGTGGTTTTAATGTTTTGGCTGATCGATGCGTGTGTGTGTGTGTGTGTGTGTGTGTGTGTGTATGTGCACACACACAAATGTGTTATTTATTGGCTCACACTACAAACATATAAACTCCTTACAAGATTAATTTAATGACAAGTTTTAACCTGATTATTCCCAACCAAGAATAAAGATTTCCATAAGAGGCTCCACTTTATACAAATAAAATACCTCATGCACTCATCACTATGACACTTGATATCTGCAAACGGGAATTCATCTCCACACACAACACATTTCTGAGGTGGTCCAATCAACTCATCTCTGTTAGGGTGGCTTGTCTGTAAGTAAATATCATTAAATAAAAGTATGTCATACATAATTTATATGAATGTTAAAACATTCCTTGTTTGAAACTATGGAACTTACTGATTCAACTTCTAAGTTTCGTTGAAGTGGACGAATGAAAATGGTTGCATGACCAATTTGATTTTGAGGATCTTTCAAATACTTTACATGGTATCCCTCATTTGGGCAGGGTATCAAGCTGAGATGGCGGCTTCTTGTGTTCCCAGATATTTTTAGTAACTCAAACCCACCACCTTGTCGGAGTTTTGGAAAAGCTTCCATGATGAAATCTTTAAATTTTTGGGGATCTGTATGGCATCCTTTAAGAATAATAAAAAAAGATAACATGTAAAGATAATTCTGACATTTATCACTTACATATTTGTAACTTTTCAGTACTAACAGTGTTCAGTCAGATGGTGTATGTTTTGAAAACCAGACCTGCAGCCCAGTGTTTGGATTTCATGTTTAGATTGTTAAATGACTACTGACAGACCTTATAATTTTTAACAGTAAAGAGAATAAATAATTAATAATACAAATGTGCTCAAGAAAACATCACTTATAAACAAAGCTCTAAAGTAAATACCTCGAAACGTCACACGTTTCTCTCCTAATCCAGCAGAAAACAACCGCTCTTTTGCACAGTGACTGGGTACCAAATCTGCATTTTTATCATCAAGACAGCAGAAGTTATGAGTAAAGCTGCAGGATACTGCACGACTCATCACGGGCAAGCTCGTCCGTCGCGCCAATCCTCTTCCTCTGTTGTAAGGACTAAATAGTCTTGCAACTTCGGCTAGAAAGTGTAAGAAAGCAAACAATTATCATCTTTGATGTGCAGAGAATGATAATATAACTCCTTTACAGCTAGAGCAAATGACCCCATTCATTATACGTTCATTAATGAGTTAGTTGTATTTCATTGTTACGAATTTGACACGATCCTACAATGATTTGTTCTTCGTTGAAATCATCGGTTGGGAAATGCACACAGATCATTTCAGTTATTTCAGTCAAGATTTTCGCCATGATAACCAAATAAACAAGTATTAGACTAGAAACCTACCGTCCACTGGGTGTCTGGGTGTCATCAATCTTGAATCTGACGACGTTGACGTTGACAGTTCCGGACTTGATGATGATGATGCTGCTGTAAGGAAGCACAACATACTACTGTTTCATCTGGAAAATAGTGGTCGCTATAAAATAATTCGACATAATGTGAATATGTGAAAATAACTTACAACTGTCCAGTTGATCTGCCACATCCCGTAGCAATTTGGACAGCGTATTGCCACTTGCTGCCATTTTTTTTTGGAAAACTCCGATCTATCGCTTAGTTAGACCTGACGCTTCAATGCGTGAGCTCTCAACCAATGATGCACTGGAGCTACACAAGGACCGCCTCCCTCATTTCCATGTTGCACACAGAAAAGTAAAAATAAATACGTGTATAAATAAATATATATATATGGAAATATATAAATATAGCAAAAATATATTTGGGAATAAATAAATATAAATATAAATGAACACATTAATAAAAAAATATAAACAATGCAAAATAAATGAATAAATAAATAAAAGTTAAAAATAATAAAAATAAAGTTAATATAGAAAATAATAAAGGAAAAAAGTCATACAATAATAAATTCAGGAATACATTTAATTAAAACTATTTATATTTGTTTTATCAAGACATTTATTCCTTTATTTATTTTCTTCTTATATTTATTTATGTATTTATTTATTTATTTATTATTTTTGCAGGTTTGGGCCTCCATATGAGAGAAACTGGTCAGTGTAAAGTTAATGAATACATTTAAAAAAATTAACGCAATGTTATCTTAAGCATAGCAAATAAGCACAATATGGTCTTATCAGAGACACAACGTAAGCAGCAGAAGGCATTTCAATACATTAGCAGCTACTGTATATTAAATAGATACTTGCTCACAGGGAGAGGAGAGACTGTACTTTCTTTCTTTCTTCAGTAGCAGCAAGAGGCATATTAGAAGTTGTCCATTACATTGCAAGCCTAATAAAATAATTAAGTTCACCTACATTGCAGAATAAGTGCTAATAAATAGTTATGACAAACTCATCAAAGGTATACCTAATTTACCTTTTAATAAAATATGTGGGCCAGTATGTTGGTTCTTTAAATTTTTTAAAGCTGAAATTTCATTCTTAATCCTTTGATGTTAAATGACCTTATGACACACATTTGTTATCTGACCTTAGGCATTAAAAATCCTATTAGTTATAGTATTTTAGCTGCATAATAATAGTTAGCTGGATATGCTGCCATTTGTAAAATAAAACATTTTACAAAATCTGGTTCAATTAATTGTGTAACAAATACTTAAAAATAAATATCAAATCAAAATCAGAATGTTAAATCGAAATCTTCAGTCTAAATGTGAAATGTAAATGTTAAAACTAAATGTAAATCTCAAAAATAAATATTATAGAAAAATATAAATTGCCTATAAATGTTATATTTTAATATTACATCTAAATATAAATCTTGAGCTAAACATTTAGAGGACATACAAATTAATAACGCCCCTGGGCGGTCTTGACTGATGACCTTAAATGTGCAATACATTTTAAAAAAAATTCTGAGAACAACTGTTGATATTTGAATTCAACAGCCAAACAAACACACCCCTTCCTTTAGTGCTTCATTAGAAGCTCCGCCCTCAAATTTATGCAAGAGCATTGCCAGTGCTGTGTGGATTGGTCCGATCCACTTTGTTTATTTTTCCATTCTCAGAGCCCGGGTTGTGTACAAAAAACTAATTATAATTATATAACACTCGCACAACCCCCTTGGTTTTAATACCTAGAACAACTTCATAGCTGTGCATTTGCTTGAAAAATAATTGCACACCTCAGAACATTCGTCAACCAATCAGAATCAAGCATTCAACAGACCTGTGGCATAACCAGGTATATTTATACTTTACACAGTCTACTTCATTTCTTTTCAAAGTATACTCTGCAAGCAATGGTAAAATGGTCTGCACTTATATAGCACCTTTTTAACCTTATCGGTATTCAAAGCGCTTTACATTGTGACTCATTCACCCATTTACACACACACACACATTCATGGCACTAGCCTGCCATCAGGAGCAACTTGGGGTTCCGTGTCTTGCCCAAGGACACTTCGCCACATGGGCCGAGATTCAAACCACCAACCCTGCGATTAGCAGCCAACCTACTCTACCAACTGAGCCACAGCCGCCCCACTTACAAATACGTTTAATGAATGCCACTTTCAGCTGCTTTGTGATACTCCTTTTAGAACAGTCAGTGGCAGGATCTTGCACCGGCATTATGCATAGAAGAGGACCATGGACCATGTCCATGTGTCGAGAAAAACTGGGCCGATGTCACTGTGCTGATGAGGAAATTTGCGTCATGACTACTGTGAGCAGACTGATCGGTAAATAATTTCATGCCTCTTTCTATGAATATAATCCACATAAAATCCATAAAAGAAGCTGTTTTAATTACTCGATGATGATTTAAATGTGTCATGCATTACATTTTAATTGTAATTTTATAATGTTCACTGAGGTCCTCTTATAATTTTAGTAAGATTTTCTAATCAAAAATAGTCATAATTTAGAAATAATTGTCCATTTTCTATCCTATTTTTGGCCCTCTGATTAAAAAGCTAAATGTTAACAATGGAATTAGTTGTCCAGCTCAAAGTATTTGGAGCTCAAGTTCACACCTACCGATGTCTTGGACCAATCACATTAAGGTGTTTAGTAAGAAGATTTCTAAATGTCTACTTAACTACATAGTTAAGCTTAGCTCTTCAATGTTCTTGATTAATCCAGGCCTTAACTCGTCTTTAATTAATTCTTAAGTAAGTGTTAATTCATTCAGGTAATAATTAATGATTAATAATGTGCCCTTATTGTATTATGGGAATAATGAATGGGAAAAATACTTCCAGAACCGATGGGTGGGCACTGTTAAACCAGAGTTTAGGTCCGCTGTTATTGCGGATAGATTACTCTAATCTTTTTAATGAAGTATATTAAAATGTCTTTAAAAAATACATGGATATTGCAATTCTATCTCTCATCAAGCAACTGGACAACTGGATCTGGATACGACTACCATTGGATGCACAAATACTTTGCTTAATTTCCCCTCAAGACGGGGTGGTATATTTTTATTTAATTTTAAAAAGTCAATTGAGCATGATTATGAATTGGAATGCTGTGCATAGACCTAACAATAACTAAATAGACTTTGTTAGACTATTATGGTTATTATTATCATCATTTACATGCGATAATCAAGCCAATTATTGCAGGTAAAACATAAGGCATTGAATGGTAAATATTAAATATGGAATGAACCACTAAACAACTATTTTTATTTTAAAATATACATAAAACAAGATTGTTTTTGTATATTAATATTAATAATTCCTTACATTTATATAGCGCTTTTCTAGGCACTCAATGTGCTTTACATAGTATAGGGGGAATCTCCTCAACCACCACCAGTGTGCAGCATCCACCTGGATGATGCGACAGCAGCCATAGTGCACCAGAACACCCACCACACACCAGCTATTGGTGGAGAGGAGAGAGTAGAGTGATGTAGCCAATTCAGGGATGGAGATTATTAGGAGGCCATGATAGATGGGGACCAATGGGGGGAATTTGGCCAGGACACCAGGGTTACAGCCCTACTTTTTACAAGAAATGTCCTGGGATTTTTAATGACCACAGAGAGTCAGCACCTTGGTTTAATGTCTCATCCGAAAGACAGAGCTTTTTTTACGGTATAGTGTCCCCGTCACTATGCTGGGGCATTAGGGTGAGCACCCCCTGCTTGCCTCCCTAATACCTCTTCCAACAGCAACCTTGGTTTTCCCCAGGAGGTCTCCCATCCAGGTACTGGCCAGGCTCAACGCTGCTTAGCTTTAGTGGGCAACCAGGCAAGAACTGCAGGGTGATATGATGGCTGGTATTGTGATTTCAGTCATTCAAACTGAAGTTTCAAAATATTGTGGGATGTCAAAATTTAAGTTCGGTTAAGGCTCTGGGTTACTGACCAGAAGGTCCGTAAAGACACCACTGTTGGGCCCTTGAGCAAGGCCCTTGATCCTATCTGCTCCAGGGGTGCCGAATCATGGCTGACCCTCCACTCTGACCCCAGCTTAGCTGGGATATGTGGAAAAATAAATAATTTCACTGTGTATATATGCAGAAATGTATGTATAATGTGTGACAATTGATCAATAAATTAAATTAAATTAAATTCTCCTCACAGTCTTTCCTCACCTGTTTGCAAAAGTAAATCCATAGCAGGCAGGATGTAGTGGATGAGAGGCATTCATTTTTTTACTTTCAAGTTCTGAGTCCAGACTCACAGTCCTTTCTTGAGTTATGCCACTAGGCACATGTAAAGGTCAAGGAACAGACAAATTGGTGATGATTTATGACCACAATGAGAACCACCTGGAAATGTAGACAAGAAGTGACCGTTTAGAAACATAAGAAGCAATAAACCTGTAGTGCCCCCTTTGCGTGTCTGAGCTATTTTCTTGAAGTGCGCTCCCCGAATTCCTACTTGGCGAAAGATCTCTTTCTGTGATTAATTAATGCAACAAGGTAAATTACTAACTTCTCACTATATGTTCACTTTTATTCCTCACAGTACCTTTAATACCTTTTACTTAATTTATAATAACCACACAATGTCTGTATAGCTAAAATAAAGTAAAATATCAACTATATGTCTCTATCTCACATTCTAATTAAAATGAACACTCACTTTAATAACCGTTCTAGTATTACCCCTACTTACATTACTATACTACCCTAAGTATAATATTACTTTGACTGGAAAGGAATTATTATGTTACTTTTACCCAAATAAGTATGTTCACTATACACCAAATTATTATAGACTAAATTATATTATAGACTTTAAATATATCACTTGTATAAATATATAAAACCCAAAATATAAAGACAATCTTCACAGGAAGTAGTTATGAACTATTTACTTAAAATATAAAATAGTTACAAATATACAATTAGATTCAAATAACAAATTCAAATAATTCAAATAATCACAATTCCCATTCACATTAAAGTCCTCAAATTAACCCAGATGAGATTTTAAATCTAATGCCGGCAACTGACTAAATGGCCATCAAAAGGAATAAACAAAAGGAACACCTTGATATTCAAATGAGTACCCGTGCCAGGCCTGTTGTGTAGCTTGAGATCGTAGAGACCTAAAACACAATGGTCGCTTCACACCTCGGCGCAACCAACAAAATAAAACTCACGCAACAGAACTGATGAGTCGCCTTGTCGTCATTCACCGCTCCAGAACATGATGCTTCCAATGCTCCACAACCTCGCAGAATCACTCCGAACGTCCCCAGTTTCCTCCTCAAAGATTAAGCTTGTCAGGCGATGCACTCAACACAGCAACCAAGCAGGCTACTCGCTGGCAACGTCCCGTTTAACTCGCTCGTGGTAATTAGCCGTCCACACTTTCTCCCCGTGGTGCTAACTATACCCGCAAAGTTCATGACATGAACTATCATACCGGTCCGTATTTAAGTGTCTGTAACTCACTCTTCACGCAGTATACAATGTCACTTATCATAACAAACATTAAACTTGGTGTTTTACCAACTTTTAGCTTGTATCTCTCACAGCACAATCTTCACATGTCTCCCTCTCTCATTTCAGTTCCTTCTCTCTCTCTCTCTCACCTCTCACCCACTCCTGATTGGACACTCTCACCAGTAAGTGCATTTTAATACAAACGTAACATATTAACACCTATAAACATAATATAAACACTTGTATCAAAGTGGAATATATAGTACAATGAAAATAACCAAAATAAAATATTGGCTTATGGAAATACTCTTTATATATATCGCTGGAAGGTCACAACTTGGTCGAGCACTCGCTGCTTGCCCATGTCTGCTCCGTACCTCGTGACACAGATCAGCACCTGTGGCATTTGGTATAGGAACCCCTAGTGTCACTACATTTACACAACGTCGAGTGAGTGAGTGACAGACAGGAAATGTCTTGATTACTGATGCAAACTCTGTTCCCTGATGGAGGGAATGAGACATTGTGTCCCTCCTGCCGTGGTGCTGAACCGACCGCTGACATGGCCGGGACTCTCTCTCGGCTCATCAGCACAAATCTGAATGAATGGTGCACGCTATCTCCTTTTATACCCGTATGTCCGGGGCAGAGAACAACATGAAAATTCCACTTTCCAATGTTCATTTGCATTTTCTGAATTAAGCAAAGGTGATTGGGGCTCTCAAGAGCGAACTCCTAGTGTCACTACATCGACACAACATCTAGTTCCCTCCATCAGGGAACAGAGGTTACATCAGTAACCAAGACGTTCTTAAAGTATAAAAATCATTATGTCTATGGAGAGTCCTCTTAATGATAGCTGCACCAACATTTGTGTGTGTGTGTGTGTGTTTGTTTAAAAAAAAAAAATTTTCTTTGTAGTATCTGATCTGAGGATCATTATGTTTGGTAAAACTGGAGCTGGAAAAAGTACAACAGGGAACACCATCCTGGGCAGAGATGCATTTAAAGAGACCAATAAAATGTGTGAGCAACAGAAAGGAGCGGTGGGTGGAAAGACCATCGCTGTAATTGACACTCCAGGACTATTTAATACATCTATTACTGAAGATCAGTTGAAGGCTGAGATTGAAAACTGTATGGTGATGTCTGCTCCTGGTCCGCATGTGTTTCTGCTGGTGATCAAACTGGGAGTGAAATTCACAAAAGAAGAGAGGGACACTAAATGGATTCAAGAGAACTTTGGAGAAGAGGCTTTGGGGCGTACCATCATTCTGTTCACTCACACTGATCTGCTAAAGGAACAATCCTTAGATGAGTACATTAGGAAAAGCACATTTTTACCAAAAATAGTTGATTGTTGTGGTGGCAGATATCACTCATTCAACAATGAGGACAAAAGCAATAAAGGTCAGATCTCAGATTTGTTTCAAAAGATTAATACAATTATAGGGGAAAATGGAATGAGGTATTACACTCATGAGATGTTTAGAACAGCTCAACAGAACAGAAATACAACAGATATTACATGGAAGGACAGAATAAAGCTGCCAAAATTTCCTTTTGATTTATGCTTAATTGTATTGTTAGTATGTTTATTACTAGGCACACTGTATCTGAAAAAGGAGCTCATAAAGAAGGAACAGAATGAGCAGCAGCTGCAAAAGGAGCTAGAACAAAAGGAACAGCAAGAGCAGCAGCTGAAAAAGGAGCTAGACCAAAAGGAACAAGAAGTGCAGCAGCTGAAACAGGAGCTAGAAGAAAAGGAACAGAACGAGCAGCAGCTGAAAAAGGAGCTAGACCAAAAGGAACAAGAAGTGCAGCAGCTGAAACAGGAGCTAGAAGAAAAGGAACAGAACGAGCAGCAGCTGAAAAAGGGGCTAGAAGAAAAGGAACAGAATGAGCAGGAGCTGAAAAAGGAGCTAGACCAAAAGGAACAGGAAGTGCAGCAGCTAAAAAGGAGCAAGAACAAAAGGAACAGAATGTGCAGCAGTTGAAAAAGGAGCTAGACCAAAAGAAACAAGAAGTGCAGCAGCTGAAACAGGAGCTAGAAGAAAAGGAACAGAATGAGCAGCAGCTGAAAAAGGAGCTAGACCAAAAGGAACAAGAAGTGCAGCAGCTGAAACAGGAGCTAGAAGAAAAGGAACAGAACGAGCAGCAGCTGAAAAAGGGGCTAGAAGAAAAGGAACAGAATGAGCAGCAGCTGAAAAAGGAGCTAGACCAAAAGGAACAGAATGAGCAGCAGATGAAAATGAAGCTAGACCAAAAGGAACAGGAAGTGCAGCAGCTAAAAAGGAGCAAGAACAAAAGGAACAGAATGTGCAGCAGTTGAAAAAGGAGCTAGACCAAAAGAAACAAGAAGTGCAGCAGCTGAAACAGGAGCTAGAAAAAAAGGATCAGTATGAGCAGCAGCTGAAAAAGGAGCTAGAAGAAAAGGAACAGAATGAGCAGCAGCTGAAAAAGGAGCTAGAAGAAAAGGAACAGAATGAGCAGCAGCTGAAAAAGGTGCTAGAAGAAAATGAACAGAATGAGCAGCAGCTGAAAAAGGTGCTAGAAGAAAAGGAACAGAATTAGCAGCAGCTGAAAAAGGTGCTAGAAGAAAAGGAACAGAATTAGCAGCAGCTGAAAAAGGTGCTAGAAGAAAAGGAACAGAATGAGCAGCAGCTGAAAAAGGTGCTAGAAGAAAAGGAACAGAATGAGCAGCAGCTGAAAAAGGTGCTAGAAGAAAAGGAACAGAATGAGCAGCAGCTGAAAAAGGAGCTAGAAGAAAGGGAACAGAATGAGCAGCAGCTGAAATGGGAGCTAGAACAAAATGAAAAGAATGAGCAGCAGCTGAAAAAGGGGCAAGAACAAAAGGAACCGGAAGAGCAGCAACTGAAAAAGAAGAAAAAATGGAACAGAATGAGCAGCAGCTGAAAAAGGAATTCATACAAAAGGAATAGACTGAGGAGGAGCATCAGTAACATCAATATTAGAACTTATATACTGTAAGTGAAACTGTAGTTTATTGCGTATTTACAACTTTATATTTTTAGATTGTATTTAAACATTTGCTACATAACTTAACTGCCCAATGTCCTTATACACATTGTGAAATGACACACACTCTGTATTGGAATGTAGTTTAGGTGTCATGTTTTGGGAATCATTGTTTTTATTTCAATATAATTATTTAAACAAGACACTTATATACATAATAATAAGTGTTTGAAGTGGGGTGGGGATTTCATGGGAACATGAAACAGTCCTGGAACAAATAAGCAATTGGTGCCATTGCAGTGGTACAAATTGTGCATACTGGCCCAAATCATTAGGTGACTGATAACATGTAGATTGAAGTTTTTTTAATCAACCCATATTTATATATTCTCTCTCTCTCTCTCTCTCTCTCTCTCTCTCTCTCTCTCTCTCTCTCTCTCTCTCTCTCTCTCTCTCTCTCTCTCTATATATATATATATATATATATATATATATATATATATATATATATATAAATGTATTCTATGGTCAGTGCCAGTGATATCTGTCTGCCATGCTTTTCATGTGGACTTCGGTGCACAAATCATGTGCTTTCCATGTCTAAAGTGAAAAGATAGCCAGCTGACTGATTAATATTGTTGAAGATGATTGTTATGAATACTACTTCTTT
Organism: Moxostoma hubbsi; assembly: GCA_032164185.1. Lineage (NCBI taxonomy): Eukaryota > Metazoa > Chordata > Actinopteri > Cypriniformes > Catostomidae > Moxostoma > Moxostoma hubbsi. The sequence continues at coordinate 2,725,022 of JAVLUX010000012.1, forward strand.
CAATTAGACGTTAGGAAATGTTTAATGTTAACTGAATTGGAGCTATTTTAGTGAATTTCTGTCTTTACACTGTGGAGTTTGGAAAATGTTAATAAACATTTTTTGTTAAATATTGTTGTGTTCTATTGTTGTCTCTTTCCAAAGAGGGAAATAAATGCATTTTGACAGGAAAGTATTATAAAATCACATTTCAGATGTATTTAAGTCAAAAAGGAACTTGAAGCATTATGTGTGAATAAGCAGTGAAAGATATCTGAAGGGATGCTGATTGGAGAAAAAAATAACTAGAGTAATCAAAGTGCTGTTGTTACTGCATTTGTGTACAAAAATGCAAAGCATTTGATCATTACTGCCTGTGGCCTGACATGTAAATAATCTAATTATGTAATTTAGAAATGAAACAGCCAGTGATTAAATCTTTTTTAGTTGGCTTTATTCCATTTTCAGTGGAATTCAGAGTTTTATTTTAGTAATATTAAGGTGACACTATGTATAAATCATGTCAAATTCAAAACTTTCAAACTATTCTCCATTTGACTGTGGGCGTACACACGTATGTGATGTATGTGCGCTATTGTGGACTATTTCTCTTCAAGAGTTTAGACCCATACATCTGTTTTATAGTCATTTAGACTCATAATATACAGTACATCTAGATCTCCTGACCTCCAAACACGCACTCTTGATGCATCAGCGCAACACATCCACTGTTTATGTTTCCACATTGGACTGTTACCACAAGTATGTAATTTCCTCAATGGTGAGTACTGCCATCTTTTGGATGCATGACAAGTTAGTGCATATATTTCCAGAAGCATGTACATACTGCACATTCAAAGACGCATGATTACTTTAAAGGGGTCATGAAATGGTTGGTCTCAAGATGGCGCCGAGTATGGCTGCTGCGTCGCGAGCTCCGTCTAAACCATGCAGTTTATTGTTTGTTTTGTTTACAGTTCTGTGTTTTTTTGTCATTGATGCTGTCTGCCTTATTGTGTACGACAGACAAACACTTTTGGACATTGGTTCGGCAATCACACACCGAAAACCGGACTTCACATTCCTCAACGCCGACCCGCGGTTTACAAACACGCCAGCGGAGCCCTTTGTTTGGGCTGCACGGCCGCGGAGACGCAGAAGGAAAAAGAGGAAAAAGAGCCGGCGTTCTCATCAGAGTAAGACGTCGCGCAAATCGCCCCCCGCTACCCAGTATACTACTGGCAAATGTTCAGTCTCTAGACAACAAGCTCTGCGAGCTGAGAGCGCGGATCTCTTTCCAACGAGACACAAGGGATTGCTGTGTTATATGTCTTACGGAAACCTGGCTGTCCGCGGAAATTCCAGACTCGGCCATCGAACCCACGGGTTTCTCCGTGCACCGAGCGGACAGAGCGAAAGACCTCTCAGGCAAAAGCAGAGGTGGAGGTGTATGTTTTATGATCAACAAATCATGGTGTGATCAGAGGAATGTACATTTTATCAGGTCTTTCTGCTCTCCTGATCTGGAGTTTCTCATGCTTCTGTGTCGACCATTTTGGCTGCCGAGGGAATTTACAGCGGTCATCATCACAGCTGTGTACATCCCCCCACAAGCCGACACAGACCGGGCACTTAGGGAACTGTATGGCAGTATAAGTGAGCAGGAAACCGCGCACCCTGAGGCCGCGTTCATTGTTGCCGGGGACTTCAACAAAGCCAACTTCAAAACAATAGCACCAAAATACCACCAACACATCAGCTTTAACACACGAGGGGACCGGGTTTTGGATCATTGCTATTCTCCTTTCCGGGATAGCTACAAATCCCTCCTCCGCCCACCATTTGGCAAATCTGACCACTCCTCCGTTCTGCTTCTGCCCGCTTACAGGCAGAAACTGAAACGGGAATCACCCGCCCTCCGAATGATCCAGTGCTGGTCGGACCAATCAGACTCTGCGCTACAGGACTGTTTTGATCACGCGGACTGGGAGATGTTCCGGTCCGCCTCAGATGACGACATCGAGGTTTACGCTGATAGCGTAACGTGTTTCATCAGGAAGTGCGTAGAGGATGTTGTTCCAACCAAAACAATACGGATCTACCCCAACCAGAAACCCTGGGTTAACGGCGATGTTCGCGCGGCACTTACTGCGCGGATCACCGCTTTTAATTCCGGGAACGCGGAGGAGCGTAAACAAGCCAGTTATGCCCTCCGTAAATCCATCAGTGCAGCCAAACGCCAGTACAGGCACAAAATTGAAGAACAGTTCAACACCACTGACTCTAGAAGTATGTGGCAGGGAATTAACATCATCACGGACTATAAACAGAATAAGAACTCCGCCATGAACACCGTTGCCTCTCTCCCGGACGAGCTTAATACATTTTATGCTCGTTTCGAGGACAACAACAACACCGCCCTCGCGGAGAGAGCACTCGCGGCCGATAGTACAGAGGTTGGTTCACTCTCCGTCTCTGTTGCGGATGTAACCCAATCCTTTCGACGGGTGAACATTCGCAAAGCCGTGGGTCCAGACGGCATTCCGGGCCGCGTCATCAGAACATGCGCGAACCAACTGGCTGGTGTTTTTACGGACATTTTCAACTTGTCCCTCTCCCTGTCTGTAGTCCCCACATGCTTCAAAACATCAACTATTGTGCCTGTACCGAAGCAAGCCAAAATCACCTGCTTAAATGACTGGCGTCCTGTTGCCCTCACCCCCATCATCAGCAAATGTTTCGAGAGGTTGATCAGAGATCACATCTCCTCTGTTCTGCCCACCTCTCTGGACCCATTACAGTTTGCCTACCGCAACAACCGCTCCACTGATGATGCCATTGCATCTACAATACACACTGCTCTCTCCCACCTGGAAAAAAGGAACACATATGTGAGAATGCTGTTTGTAGACTACAGCTCAGCATTCAACACCATAGTGCCCTCCAAGCTTGATGTGAAACTCCGGGCTCTGGGCTTAAACAGCTCGCTGTGCAGCTGGATCCTGGATTTCCTGTCAGGCAGACGTCAGGTGGTTAGAATGGGCAGCAACATCTCCTCATCACTGACCCTCAACACTGGAGCCCCGCAGGGCTGTGTTCTCAGCCCACTCCTGTATTCCCTGTACACACATGACTGTGTGGCGACACATAGCTCCAATGCCATCATTAAGTTTGCTGACGATACGACGGTTGTAGGTCTGATCACTGACAATGATGAAACGGCCTACAGAGAGGAGGTGCACACTCTGACACGCTGGTGTCAGGAGCACAACCTCTCCCTCAACGTCAGTAAAACCAAGGAGCTTGTGGTGGACTTCAGGAAGAAAGACAGAGAACACAGCCCCATCACCATTAATGGAGCACCGGTAGAGAGAGTCAGCAGCTTCAAGTTCCTCGGTGTCCACATTACTGAGGAACTCACATGGTCCGTCCACACTGAGGCCGTTGTGAAGAAGGCTCACCAGCGCCTCTTCTTCCTGAGACGGCTGAGGAAGTTTGGAATGAACCACCACATCCTCACACGGTTCTACACCAGTACTGTTGAGAGCATCCTGACTGGCTGCATCACCGCCTGGTACGGCAATAGCACCGCCCACAACCGCAAAGACCTGCAAAGGGTGGTGCGAACGGCCAGAAACATCATCGGAGGTGAGCTTCCCTCCCTCCAGGATATATACAACAGTCGGTGTGTGAAGAAAGCTCGGAGGATTATCAAAGACTCCAGCCACCCGAGTCATGGGCTGCTCTCACTGCTTCCATCAGGCAGGCGGTATCGCAGCATCAGGACCCGCACCAGCCGACTACATGACAGCTTCTTCCCACAAGCAATAAGACTTTTGAACACTTGATCTCTCACGATCAACAATCAGCACTGCACTTTATTAATCATCACACTGTCAATATATTCTCACTCCCATTCAGTTAATGTGTGTATATATATATATATATATATTTATACCATTACATAGTGTATGTGTATTCTACATTGTGTATTGTGTACATTTGATATGTTAATTGTTGTGTAGGTATGTGTACATTTGTTATGTAAATTGTTCTGTGTATATATGTTGTTTATTGTAAAGTGGTTTATGTCTCGTCACTGTCATTACTGCAATGTTGATCGGAACTGCACACAAGAATTTCACCTGCTGTTGCACTTGTGTACACAGTAGTGTGACAATAAAGTGATTTGATTTGATTGATTTGATTTGAAATGCTATTTTATTTATTGTATTATCTTCACTGATAATGCCAGTAAAGGTTTTGCACCAAAACTGTCATAGTGTAGTTATAAATAATAATTTTCCACCCTGTTTCTGGACATCTGACTCAAACACTTGGTCGAAGACATCCAGCTAGTGCTTGTTTACATGGATACAACACAATGCATACAAACATAATGTTGCATATGTTAGCACGCACAGACATATGCACACTTTTGTGTTCTTGTATTGTTAAATGTGTCTAGACTTTGTTTTATAGTGACTTCTACATCTACTTAAGCCCATATCTTATTTCATGTATGGGATGTATTTATGGTGCGTTCACGTGCTATGGTAAATATGATATTTTCCACTTGTGAACTGGTATTTAGCTACAAGTGTGTTGCGTTCAAGTGCTTTTGTTGTCGTAATGTGGTAAAAAAGATGGAGATACACACACACACACACACACAATTGCAATCTTGACATCGCAGCCTGTTCATTATGCTGCGTTCACACCAAACGCGAATAGAGCGTAATTTATCGCTATTTAGAGTTTTATTTATTTTTATAACGTGTATTCTCCGTGTAAATTCGTGCACCGGACCGCGCCGTTTCGACTCAATACGAATGTACCGTTCCACCCCTAGCTTACAGTAGCAAAAAAGGTTTGGTTTTGTACTATGTTTACCATTCAACACTATCGCGATGCTCTCCGCCATTTTGAAAATGTCAAAGGTTATCTCATCTCGGCAACTCGGGCATCAAAATATTCTACGAGTTGCCCAGTGGAAAATACCACATGAGGGGGTGTTCATGTGCATTTTCCACGTCGGCTTTTGGTATTTACCATAATTACCATAGCACGTGAACGCACCATTATTGTATGTATTTTAATAGTTATAAATCTTAAACTCAATACTCTGTAATTTCTGTTTTAATTTTATAAGCCTAACCAGGGACAGGGGTTGCTATTAGTCATGGCTAGAAACCTGTATGCGTGGCATCTACTTTGTATTCTTTATAAAGCAATGTTCTTTGCATTTGTCCCTGTCAAATAAACATTAAATAAAAATAAATAAATAAAAAAATAACATACACCAACAATTAAAATTAGCACAGATTGGTGCAAGAACAGCAAGATGCACAAAAAAACTTCAAAATAGACCAGATGGGTTTGTAACACTTGGCCTGTCTCTCTCTCCCTCTCTGTTTACGATACAAACTGAGCGCCAGTGGGCAGGGCCAAGGGTGCGATGAAACATATTTTGGGTGTGTAAACAACAGCTGAGTTAGTTTTCAAAATCAGACGTTTCAATAGAGTGGGAACTATAAATGCTCTTTTTAATCTGGGGATTAAGTTTTGAGTTCTGAAATTCAAAGAATGTTTTATAGTACATTAAAATCGTATATATATGTCTAAATATCAAGGACAATTTGATTTTCTATTTCATGACCCCTATAAGTGCACTCTGCTTATGACAAAATTTGCATCACATGTCCTGAACGCAGATGCTTAGTGTTTGAGTCTAACCAAAGTCTCTCAAGGAAGACTACACAGATATCACACATTCATCTCTGAGATGTCTGTTGCATCACAATCTAACTTACATCTGATACATATCTTAAAAATATCAGTTATATATCATAAATGTCTCAGACATCTGCTGAATGTCTTCCATTCTGGGGAAATGTCTCATAGGCATATTACAGATGAGTAAGTAACCTAAAAAACACATCTTCCAGATGTAAATAGTGATGTACATGTGTTAACAGGGTAATGTCTGCTGAATTCATATTTTCATGCACAAATTATATTAGTTCATAGAGTTGTATATTATTTTCATTATTCTGCTGTCTTTTTTTTCTTTCGATCTTCTTTTACTCCATGCCCTCCCAAGAATGGTGATGATTATTAAGTTTTATATATTTACCGCAGCAACTGTACTAATGGTTATTATGGTCTGACAATGTGCTCTCAGTTGTTAATGGACAAAGAGTCTCATTGAAAGAAGTGTTTGTTCTGATGTGTATGAAGGGAGGATTTTTTGGACAACTGTCAATTAATTATTCTCACTACACATATTTACCAACACTCCCTGTTTGTGTTACCATTTCAGGGTGTGAATGAGGGTGGAGTATTAACATTACTGTGTTTTCATTATTGTTCTCTAAACTGAAAGTACTTTCATAAGAATTTTTGAGGTGGTGATAATGTAAAAATGACAACTTAATAATGTACTTGTTCAAACCACATTAACTGGAAAACTTCAGTGTATTCAAAACATATTTCCTAATGCTTTGTTGAAAAACTTTGAGAGATTAGTATTGACAAACATTAGTGAATATGTGCATCAATAACAATATCTACCTTTTTTGCAGCCTGTCCAAAAGATTGATTAGCTTAGTAAGATGGGGGAAAGAGCAAGTCTCAAGAACCACAAATGTTTATTGACTTCACTGTCAGAACACAAATTGAAATCATACACTGTAATATATATATATATATATATATATATATATATATATATATATATATATATATATATATATACACACAGTACACACACACACATATGTAATTTCTGTACTTAAGTGGAATTAACAAGCATATTTGCTATCTGAACTTGGTTATCAGAGTTGTCTGAACAAATTAAGATTTGCCAGTCCCCAGCATGCATTGCAGCACGAATGAATAATGAGGTTGGTGTTATTTATGCTGTTGTTATTGTTGTTGTTGACATTACGTTCAGTTAATAGATGTGTCATGATGTTATGGTCTCATCTTTTACTTCTGATGTTTGTCTATTGTGAATGAGGTTTGTAGGTCAGTTGTTGAGATTTGTTCGTTAATGGGGGTATAGAGCTAGCATCTCAACGTTACACCGATCTAACCACAGCGTCGTAAAAACACAATTTAACTAGGTAGCATGATTTAAGAACAAGAGAATTATTACAGGCAACCATTTTATGGGCGAAGAGATAGGAGGTCATTCTTTTGGATGGATTTCTGTAGAAGAGGTGCTTCAGTTGTGCTCAATAAACGGGTTTTGGGATAAAACAGCTCTTACTTATGAATTGACTGTCTTTCTGCAAATCTTCAACATGTTTTATACAAACAATCCATTTGGAGTGAACTATCTGTGAACTTTACAGTGATATATTGCTGTTTTATAAGAGACATAGTTTGAAATAGCAGCAGAGTTTGTTTTCAGTATGGAAGATATCTGGCCGTCACCTGCAGAGGTCCGCTGGGGCCTTTCATCTGATTGTGATGTAGCACTGTTCTGGCAGCAGCAATTTCTGTTTCTACAGAGAAGCTCTACAATTCCCTCTGCAGCAGCATACCACCAACATTCGCAGCAGATTTTAGCAGGTAACGAGATCCATTTAATATAATGTATTTTACTTAAACGGTATTCTATGCTCCCAATGGTGTATTGACACAGCCGAGTTAAAATTCAATATTAAAATGAGCGTGTTCTGCACACCAAATGAATTGCAAATAAACATTTTGGAATTAATATTTCAGAACAGAGAATCAATCTGTCCAGCTCAAACGCAATGCTACATTAAAACCAGACTAAATTATGCCTTCTACACTACTACCTCGGTATAAAGTTTAATGCGCTGGTACTATGTAAATGATTGCAGCATCAGAGCAGCTTTAAAAGTTTTAATTAAAAGTCATATTTCATTTAGTTTTTATATTTAAAGGCATTATTCACATCTCACTCTTTTGAAATGTCTATATTCAGCCTTGTAGAATCATGCCATTAATCACATAACCAATTTTGCAAATGTAATCAATGTATAAATATATGCATGTATGCCTGCTCTGAAAAGCATGTTTCAGTTCTGTAAATATAGCCGAATGCATTTAAGATGCAGCTTCTGTTCCACCTTCACAGTGTCATTGTCTAGAGTCTTTCCTTGTGGAATATGCCATTGCTGCTAAGCTTTCTCTTAGAGGCACATTGAACTGGACACTTATCTCGATATCATATCAGATCTGACTAAGTATGGAAGCTCCCTTCCTACAAATTGTCATGTATAAAATCAATAAAATTAGTGAACAAGCAATAAATTGACTCCAAAATATATTCCAAAAATTGCCCATATTTTTACTATACTTTGGCATTCTGAAACAAACTCGTAAATGACAAAAAAAAAAACGTATAACTATCATGTCCTGAGGATATCTGAGCAGTTTTGGCACAGCACCTCCTTCTGGTAAAGAAAAAGAGAAATGGCCATTTTGCTTATAAATCATGTAGTATGTAGAGTCTAATATACTAAAAGTTCCTGGGTTGGCCATTTTCTAATTTGTCGTTACATGCCATAAATTACCAATGCATTGGTATACTGTCCTAAATTTCATATGGGTAATCGGGGCTATCCCCTGAAGTTACTCAAAGTGGTGCAATGCATCCTAGTAGTTAAACAATTAGGAATGCATAGCTTTTTATTAAATTGGGCTATTGTCATAATCTTGGATCATGCTGATATGATGATACAAGTTTGCATGGTAGGCCACACATCTGTCAGTCCATTTTGATTGGGATTTAAGGCCTGGGGAATTCACATGTAAAAATATTTCTTCTATTCACTCTCTATTGTAACTCTTAGAATAACACACAGTAAAGGATCACCCATTTCCATAGTCCAAAATAACACAGTGTTCTATCCTCTCTCCACATGTCTCTTTACTGGAGCTCCAGAACTATGCCTCCTTCTCTGACCCTCTCTTCATAGCGGTCGACGGATTTCCTATGACAAGTTCATTGTCTGCCTCCAGCAATGCAAATATGTATAATTGAGGGACTCAAAAGCATATACCAGCCACTCCTAAGAGCTGGAGCAGAATCCACTGCAGCACCCAGGGTTACATTAGCCATCTAAAGAATGGATTGTTGGTCTACTGCATCTTATGTACGTTAGACCCAGTTGCAATTCATGCTCAAGCTATGCATTCCTGATTCAGTTGCTCATACAATTGCTCAGTTGGTTGCTGAAAGCAAAATTTTTCAGCTTTTGGATGCATTCAGTGATTCTCAATGTAATAATGCACAGTGAATATTGGATTAAAATGGAAAGTTGGTTCCACCGTCTACGGAGGTGGACATTGCGTTTAACAGCGTACCATTTTGCGAAAAATATATTAAATTTTTAAAATGGCATATAATACGAAACTGGAGACTACTATTTTGACTCAAACATGTTTTAATGTGCAAACTTAATTAGGTATCTTACCAGATAATGTTGCTTTGTTGCCATTTCTCCCAAAGATATAGTCCACTGAGATCGATGCCCAGTTGTTATGTCATGTGACTCGGTGCGCCAGAAGTAAAAATAAAAAAAGAGTCTCCTGAACTGAAATCAGTTGGTTTTAAATAAATTAAATAGCCAATAGCAAAGCTAAAACATAATGTCCCTGCTTGTGGATGCAGGGCCACACCAGGTTAATGATGAAATTGAATTAAAATGTTGAATATTGAATTTCAATAAAGAAAAAAAAATTTTTTTATAAAGTCTTGTAAAATTACAATACTGTATAAAGTTAATTGAAATATAAAAACATTCATAATTCATCAGTACACTATTAAGTAGACAATGTATACAAATACTATAATGATTGTACAGCACTTTGGCCAACTGTCGTTTTAACTGTGCTATATAAATAAATTGACATTGACACATTGATATAAAATTTCAAAGAAAAATATTTATATCAAAATAATGTATATAGCTATCTGGACTGTAATGTATTCAGTCTTAATCCATTAAAGGGTTACTTCAGGATTTAGCATTAAGCTTTGTATCAGTAGAAAACCAGTAGTATTTTCTAATTACCGAGCTCCCCCCCCTCATATCCCCCTGAGACGAGAGATTTATTTATTTTTAGTCTGGAAAAAATCCTCCGATGACGCAAAAATCGTCATTTTGCGTCATCGGAGGATTTTTGGTCCAGAGGCTTAAAACTACAGCGAGTATTCCGCATGTTTTCACCACGCCCATATGGGGCGGGATCTCACTCACAGAATGTGAAGATAGTGTCAGCCATTTTTCTGTAGAAGCTAAGAAAACAGGCTCTTGCTCTGTGTAGAAAGTTTGTATACAAGTAGGTTAATCACGATGGCTGAAGGTAGTTTTGAAGTTGAAATGGCAGAAGGGGATTTCGAAGATCTGTTGCGAGAATCTGATGCTCGCGCTACCCGTACGTGCCGCAATACAGCGATGAACAGAGGCTGGAGCCACTGGTGTTGTCAGTGCTCTTGCTGTGCTCCTATGGAAACAGATGGAGAGTCCTATTGCTGTCACGAATTTCAGCTATACTGGACGAGATCGCTGAATCCGCTGATGAAACTGCACAGATAACATGAGCATAAACTGAGCACCCAAGTTTTGTATTTGGAAACGCCAGCCAAAGCAGGGACAAACGGACGGCTTAGTGTAAAGTGAGTAGTTTGTTTGTTTTTCTTATACTAAGACGTCATGTGCAGAGTTTGGACACATGGAATTATAATGTTCTTCCAGTCAGTCAATTTATCAACTAACTCACGATTTATAGAGTCACGATGTAGTATAGTTGTATCATATGCATTGCGTTCATATTCTGGGCTCATCTTATTTTTTTATACATATATGGTTTATTAAGGGACGTGTTCACAAAAGGGCGTTGAAGAGGAAAAGTTTTTTTTTTTTTTTACTCCACAGCGTTTTCTTATAACGATTTTCTATGGGAAGAAAATGCTGAACGTGTAATTAAACGCGTTGCGTTCATATTTTGGACTCATCTTATTTTTTTATACATAGTATGTTTTATTAATATGATGTGTACTTAGTTTGGTCTTTTAATATCACTGTCTTAGTACAATAAGCCACGTTAAGCGTTTTAGAATGTCCTAATCATATTTTCAGACACTGCCGCCCAGTGTTGCCAGATTAGAAATGTTGAAGTATCGTACCAAAACCTCAAAATGATCGTTTTTTAAAAAAAATTATCGTACACAAACCAAACGCATAAAATATAGTTATTTTCCAACAATTTTATTTTCCAAATATTTTTACAGCTAATTTGAACAAGCTGTATAATACGCTCACATTAACTGAAGGAAGTCTGAATAACTTTTTTTTCCAAAGTGCAAAAGATATGCCGAAAAAAAGTGCACAATTAACACAAAAAAAGATTCAAATTCGATCTCTAAGTCGCTGCCATCATCGGATGCCACATCCACTTGTGCTGTGTTGGGAGATGTTGTTGGTTGGGGAATCCTTTTACTGTACAGATTGGATGCCGTCATGGAGCGCAGCATACGTGCTTGCGTGCAGGCAGGCGAGCCTGCGAAATGATTCGGGGTCCGAGAGAGAAGCGGTAGGATGTGTGTTTGGACGAACGACTGAAAACTCTGAAATTATCGTACATTATGGGATTTTTTTTCATTATTGATCGTACATCGTACAGAGGTCAAAATTATCGTACAAATACGATAATTATCGTACATCTGGCAACACTGCTGCCGCCTGTAGCCGGTAGGCGTGGTTTGGGAGTGGCCTCGTAAGGGCAGCAAAGCAAGTGCATTCTGGGAGTTGTTGTCTTTCAGCCACATGTGTAAAAAATACATTTTCTGCCTTTTCTCTGTCTAGAATGCTTCAAATTCAAAAATAATTTCACATTTATACTATATAAATGACCAAGTTTAAATACACATTCATCTTCCCAGAGGTGAAGTATCCCTTTAAGATTAAAGAAGACACTCAAAACTACACAGAGGATTGTGTCGAGGCATAGATCTTGTGAAGATTCTGCTTTGAAGTTTCCCAAGAGCACAGTGGCCTCCATAATTCTTAAATGGAAGAAGTTTGGAACAACCATGACTTTTCCTAGAGCTGGCCACCCAGCCAAACTGAGCTATTGGTAAGAGAGGTGACCAAGAACCTGATGGTCATTCTGGTTGAGCTCCAGAGATCTTGTGTGGAGATGGGAGAAACTTGCAGAAGATCAACCATCACTGCAGCACTCCACTGATCTGGGCTTTATGGCAGAGTGGTCAGACAGAAGCCTCTCCTCAGAGCAAGACACATGAATGCCCGCTTGGAATTTGCAAAACAAAAAAACACCAAAATGACTCAGACAGTAATATCTTCAGTGGCAGGGACAGGAGGACTTGTCAGGATTAAAAGAAAGCTGCACGCAACAAAATACAGATATATCCTTAATGAAAGTCTGGTCCAGAGTGCTCAGGACCTCAGACTGGGCCAAAGGTTCACCTTCCAACAGCACAATGACCCTAAGCACACAGTCACGACAATGCAAGAGTGGCTTAGGGACAACTGTGCATGTCCTTGAGTGGTCCAGCCAGAGCCTGGACTTGAACACAATCAAACATCTCTGGAGAGACCTGAAAATGGCTGTACACTAATGGTCCCCATCCAACCTGACAGAGCTTGAGAGGATCTGCAGAGAAGAATTGCAGAATATACCCAAATCCAGGTGTGCAAAGCTAGTTGCATCATACCCTAAAAGACTTTAGGCTGTAATTGCTACCAAATGTGTTTCAACTAAGTACTGAGTTAAAGGTCTGAATACTTGTGTGATTTTTCAGGTTTTCTTTTTAATACATTTGCAAAGTTATGAAAATCTGGTTTTTGCTTTGTCATTACAGGTTTGTTAGTTTGTGAACAGAAGAGCGAAGATGAACAGAAGATGTGTTTCTCAGGTCCATATACACATTCCATTTTTATCAAGGTTGATCAATACAAATATACTCAAAAACATACATATAAACTAGCACCCCTATTTTTGAGAATTTTCTGAAAACGACATACCCAAATACAAATCTCTGTAACTCTTGAACCCTATGGTCCACATTCATAACTCTGATATTTTTTTAAACTAGACACTTGAAACTTTGTTACCCAAGAGTCATTATAACTCAAAGTAGCATAGGAACAGAGTAAAACAAGGTAAAATATACATGAAATTGACTCACAATTTCTTTGAATATACTTCATTTAGGGAAAAATGTATCAGAATTTTATGTTAAGGGCCTGAAAACACCATAAAGATAAAACTGAATGTCTGACCAAGTTTTGATTCAAATTTGAGGATGATACTCCCAAAAATGTAGTTCCTGTAAGCTTTTATTCAAGAAAAGTATAGGCGTCCTTTCCAAAAGGCCAAATGGACTCCAAATGGACACCTGGTTACCAAATGACATAAGGATTAAACACTACATACTACAATACATGTTTATCCATTCAGAACTATTCTGCCCATCAAACTACACAAGAAAAAATGATTTCAGCACAACATTTTAACATTTTAAATTTGAAGGCCTATTTTACAGCACAGGAAAACACACACACACAAACACACAAAAGAGGATTTCAGTTTGAGTCACATTCATCTATTAGCAGCATCAATATTCCATCATATTACAATATCAAATGTCACATACCTTATCATTATAATGCTCAACATTAAAAATGCTTTGTAATTATTATTTTTCTATGTATATAATTATATATATATATATTTATTATATCTTCACCTGACATCTTGTAATCCTTTCCTTCCATTATATTTATATTCAATGCACCATTCATTCATATAAACATATGACTGTAATCTCATATCTTGCTAGTCATCTCCACTGTTATTGAGTCTAAACTACAGGGCTGAGATAGCTTTTGAGTGTTGGAATATGGATTAGAATCGATATTTCTTTGAAAATGAACATGATGCGAACTCTATCTCGAAAACGCTCATGCAAACCAAAGGAGGATATTTCATTTTTTTCCCTATTTTTCGTTGTTTTGGATTAAAAAGTGGGATCCATTTTGAAGAGTGGACCCTTACATTGAAATGTATGCTGTTGTTTCTTGGATTCGTCCAAACTGATCTGAACCATACGAGATGAAAGATGAGTATAGCGGTTCATTTTGCTCATTTTCAAATGAGAAGTCCTTTTGCATTTAATTTAACCCTTTCCTCTCTGGTGTATTGATTGCAAAAACAAGTTTAGAACATGATTCTTGAGTGTTTTACCTTTCAAATGATGCATAGTTTATGATAGTCAGTTGAATATTTGTTATAAAACAAAGCTTAAAAAGGTAATAAAAGTATCGCCACTCCCTCGCGGGCCCGCCTGCGGGCCGGTGCGGGATAAGGGGGCAAATTATAAAACTTTATAAAATTATAAAATATTTATTCAGTTTTTCTTGTTTTAAAGTACCAACTCTTAAATGCTGGCTATTACAATTTACCGATTATTACCCAATAGTAGTAGTAGAGGATATGTCAGTGAAACAGACTGGGTAGGTAATCAGATGGGTAGCAATGCATATATGAGAACTACTGCCTGTGAACTGAGTAGCAATGCTTATAATGCATACAGTATATGCAAAATACTGCTTGTGTAAGCAGTGGCAATGTTTAGCAGTGTGTCTGTGCAAACAGAGTACCCATGTGAAGTTGCAGAAAGCTTTAATATGCCAAATAAATATGTAATTGTACATATGTAAATGTATATTAATTAAATCGTAAAATTAAGAACACATTTGATAACTGAAATACTAAAGAGAATAAATGAATTAAATATGCATGAGGCTGTATTTGAGTAAACGAGTATAATGAGTGTGTAATTGAGCCGTGACCTGCAGGAATAAAACATTGAGAGTTGATCTTTGCAAATGGGTGAGCATTGATTGCGCAAGATATTTGCATTAGAGTAAACAATGCTTTGTGATTTTAGCCCTAGTGCTTAGGGTGAGTATGGTATGTGCAATACCCTTGTAAAAGGTTAAATCATGCCAGTGACTGCATATGACCCCTTGAAATAAGTGCAAACATTGTTGTGCAATACCCTTGCTAAAGGATCAACAATCTATTGTTATTTTAGCCCTAGTGATTTGGGTGACATTGTATAGTTATGCACCAGCTTGCATTGAGTATGGCCACTTGCGATTAGGGCAAACATTGTTTATGCAATACCCTTGCAAAAGGAGTTGATCTTTGCAAATTGGTGAGCACTGGTTGCGCAACATATTTGCATAAGAGTAAACAATGTTATGTGATTTGAGACCTAGCGATTAATGTAAGCATGGTTTGCAAAAGCAATGTTTATCTTTGCAGGAGTATTGCACAAACAATACTAGCCCTAATCGCAATGGCTCATATTTTTTGTGCAATACTCCTGCAAAGATAAACATTGCTTTTCCATGTGAAGGGAAATTAAACGCTGCCTTTATAAACAACATTTTGGGTGTTGTGGGATGCTTAGAAGGGTGGCCCAAGAGATATTCTGCAGTTACAGTACCTAGACAGCACATTTGTGCTACTTAGTAGATGCACTGGGCAGATAGCAGAAAACACGCCACGTTGTGATCCCAGGATAAAAAACATGAGCCACAGTTGCAGTGCCTAGATGGCACATTTGTGCTGCTTAGGAGATGGATTGAGCCACTTGCAGGAGCACCACAGTTGTGGTGTCAAACATCTTCGACATTGCCCAAGGAGAGCGCCAAAATATTATGAATGCGTTGAAGGAGACTTGCAGTTGCGAAGTCAGGGCTTCTTTCAGCTGCATAGAAGCATTTATTAAGAAAGGTTTTATCCAAATAAAGTAACACAAATACCTTACTTATCTGCAAATACCTTTATTACCTGGTAAATGTTACTGCCCTGACCATAAGCACAAAATTATTAGTGAACAGAGAAAAAACAGCAAATTTCTTTATTAATTAAAATAAAATATGATGTTGTTAAGCAAGCTTAGTAAAGCATTTGTAGGAGCTTGTGATTTGACTAGCAGAAACAGAAAATTTAACTGTTATGAATAAAATTAAACTTTGAAAATAGATATGATTATGATAAATCCCCATTGTTTAGAAGGCTTCATTGACCTATCACCAGTGCTCGAATTGAGGGGGGGCTGGGGGGATCCGGGACCCCCCCATAAGGTATTAGGGACCCCCCATAAGAAGTAAAAAATAGAATTTGGGGGGTCCCTCAGATATTTTTATTTTAGTAAAATAATAATGACAAATCTGATTAAATGCATGCAATGGATACGGTAAATTTCATGAATTGATTATTTACAATAATTTTTTTTAAGTTGGCTAGTTGCCATGTCTCTTTAAAATGTAAACGCCCCGCCTCACATCAAAAGAGTGCTGTGTGCATGACATCGTTGACTGACAGGACTGTTTGATCGGCGCCGCTCCGTTGAAGCTAATTTTAACTTTTAAAAAATGGAGAAAAATAAACCTCCACTCGAGGTCGGGAAGAGAAAGCTTCTTACCGACTTTTTTGAGGGGTAATTGTCTCTCTCTATATATCTTTCTACTTTATATCTATCCACACCATGTCGGGGCTTTTGTATTCCTTGCCTAAATTGGAAACATTTAGGCTTAAGTTACTATTTTTTTCATTATTAATAGTCCTGGTTCTACGGGAGTGCTAGAGATCTCGACGGAGATGGATAACAGCTTTTTAGTAAAGGGAGCGCTCGTTGTGTGCTTTCTAATTTCCATTCAGAATTTGTATAAAACTTGTTTTTCATGCTGCTAGGACCAATGGCCACATAAACACAAAGTTTTGGGAATTACATACGCATTTATGCGGGATTCACTGTTGAAATAGCAATAATTGACATTGATTGCCATGGCATTGTTTGTTTCTGAATAAAGCAGCCTTTTTCACTGAAATGGTCATTGAATAGTTGCTGACTTACTCGCTCATAACCTGTGCCACTGTTGAATCTGACAGTGATACCATCCAGTGAGTCTGGAAGCCATCTGATTATTTTCTACTGTTTTTGAGACATTTCAATGTATTTTGAAGTCACTTGCTTTTACGGGTCTTCAAGAGCCTTATATGTAGTGCCCTGATATATTTGCCATAGTTGCCCTTTTGGGTCTGCTGCTTTGTCACCCTCTAAGTCCAGTATTACTTTAGTAAGTAATTTAAAAGAATATATATATATATATATATATATATATATATATATATATATATATATATATATATATATATATATATATATATATATATATATATATTGTATAAAGTGTATATTGCAAGACTAAACCTACAGCCCCCCCCAAAAAAACTTGGGGACCCCGCATAAGACTTGACTCAATTCGAGCACTGCCTATCACTAATGAAAAGGCTTATGAAAAGTTACTGTAAACCATTCAAATTTAAATCTCAATGCCATAATAATGCAAGAATGACTTACTGAATTACTGTGATATAGAAAATAGTACCCCCTTGTTCAAATTGATTATTTCTTTAAATAGAGCAGCAAAATGTGTAATAGAAATGTATTAAAGTCCACCAGTAGGTTTCAGAGGCAAGTCTCAAGTGATACTTCTCCTTTAAGATAGAGAGCACACATAGACATAAAAATAGTAAATGAACATTGACACTTGAAAAGTGATATTTATGGAATACAATGGATAAGATGAATGGAACAATGAGAACATGATACCTTGATCTCAACAACCACCAGCTATTTGCTTTGATGATTTTTTCCCCCAAAAGAAGAATAGACTGGACACTTAGCATATTTTCTGATTGACACCAGCTGCATTAAGGCAAGGCAAGTTTATTTATATAGCACATGGTAAAGCAGTTCAATGGGAAGGAGGAGGGTAGAACCGGCTTTACAATATAAATAATAGTTTAATGAAGAAATAAACGAAAAACACACAAACACATAAGACGGACAGCTGCCCGAAAACATTCTCTCTCTGTCGTACCACTGTCCACAGTCAGCCTTTACCCCTCTCGGAGGCTTGATTAGCCTAATAAGGGACCGGGTGTGTAAAATCACGACACGGCCCCTCCCTCTGCCCTGTCACACACATTACCTACACAATGGCAATTCAAAGTGTTTTACATAAAAATGATAAAGGAAATACATTAAATACAGTATAAAAATAAAAACATTTTTAAACCAATTAAGAACAAGAAATATGATAAAAAGCAATAAAATTAATTTAAAAAGTAAAAATGATAAAACATTTTATAAAAAAGAAAAGAAAAATACAGAAATAAATTATGCAGTGCAGTCAGTATGTGCAACACAGTGTTCAGTCAGTAAATGCATAGTTAGACTAATAAGCATTAACTTTTTAAAACGTCTCGGGTTACGTAGTGTAACCCTTGTTCCCATCACTGAAGAAGAAAATACATGAACACAATTCATCGTAAAGTCACATACAGGCAGTTGCAATACTGAAAAAGAGATCAGAAAAGCAGTTAGATTCAAGTTTACTTGTGGCACAAGAGGAGATAGCCTCCTGTACAATGTCTGTATTCAGAACAGCTTATTACATTGCAAAACCTAATAAACCCTTCACAGACCCCCCCGAACTTCTTGACTTGCAAAAGGCAAATGGGGTCAATATCAGCAGAGTGCTGCACTCAAATGTGACATGTGCTGATATCATACAATTAATTTTCAAAAGAAATGAAAGGTGGCAAGCATTATGTCTACAAGGCTGAAACTCATACTTATTGATAAGGGCACTGCTTTGAGCAAAAAAATATTAAGTTAATAATTCTGAACCATCTACATTTTTCTTAGACTTGGTGGAACTTCAATCCACTAATGCAGAGGGAATTACTGAGACTCTTTTGAATTGTTTATTAGGTCATGGCCTTGAAAATGCCTTTCTCAGTGGATGTTTGGTTGGATTTTGCTCTGATGGAGCCTCTGTTATGTTAGGGAGAAAAGCTGGAGTCTTTAGCAGGCTAAAAAGCAAGTTCCCACGTCTGATCGGCTGGCATTGTTTAAACTATAGACCTGAGCTTTCGGTTGGGGATGCTGTTAAGCAGTGCACATAAAGTTTCATGGACAAATTGTATTGTCTGTACCACCAATCCCCCAAGAATCAAAGGGAGCTCAGTTCTGCCATCTCAGAATTAGGAGTTGTGGTTAAAAAGATTGGCAGAGTCCTGAGTGTGAGGTGGGTGGCCTCATCACACAGAACAGTGCAGGCAGTGTTGACAATGCATGAGGAGTTTTATGCTCATTTTTGCAAAGCCAGTCATGATGCTGAACGCAGTGCAAATGAGAGATGCATGTTTCAGGGTCTTGCAACAAAGCTCTTATAAGGGGACTTTATAATTAACATGGGTCTCATGCTTGATGCTCTGGAGGAGCTTTAAAGATTTATCTGAAAGTTTGCAGTCAAGGGACACGTCATTATCTCGAGCTGTGCACCTGGTTGAGAAAGAAGTTGAAACTTTTTTAGCCAGACAACACAACCCTGGACCATACTACATACAGGCAGCTGAAGCAGTGGAGACTGGAACATTTTATGGGGTGACACTGTAACAGGACCCTGGGAAAACCAATCGATCCTCAAAAATTTTATGAAGCTCTGGCTGAAAGTATGCGCTCAAGAATGGTGACTGAAAGTGAAAAGTCAAAATTAATGTTCTTGTGCCAGAATCCTGGCCATCACCGTTGCCAATGTTTTATGGAGAGGATGAGATAAGAGAGCTCTGTGACCTTTTTGACATCAGTTTTTGAACACTCTAAGATGGTAACTAGAGCCTGTTTGAGGTAACTTGAGCGCACCACACTGGAGTTCCCAAAATGGCGGACGATGATCAAATTGTACATATTTTCACAAATCAGAGCATTTACACTTATGCCAACACAAGCATATACGTGTGTGTTATGCAACCTGATATATTTGGTCCACAGTCGTACCTGTTAAAACAGGACAAAATTAAGAGACAGGAGAAACAGGTCTGCGCTGCACGTAATCCCCAGCAGGACATGAGGCACGCAGGTGCAGTATCACTATTTTCACCCGCGATCTCCCAAACTCCTCTTTCAAAGCCACAGTCCACATTCAAAATACGAGTCCCATTCTCATTAAACAGAAAACTGTGGTTTCAATGTAGTCAGTTGTCCACAAGAAATAACAGCAATAAATCATCACATTTCTGTTGGGATATTCTTATATCTACTGAACATTACAAACATTATCCAAATGTGTACTTACTTTTGGTGTATCACAAACACAGTTTTCAAAACGAGACAATTCAGTAGAGTGGGAACCACTGTCTAAAAGCTCTTTTTAGACTGGGGAGGAAGTTCTGAAATTTAAACATTATATTTTTATTCTCATGGTTACTGTTGTAACCTCAGTTCCCTGATGGATGGAACGAAACGTTGTGTCAATTGTAGTGACACAAGGGGTCTCTTCTGAGAGCTTCGCGTACCTCAGAACTTGAAAACAGACCAATGAGTGGGTATTAGTTACCCAGGTATAAAGGGGAGCGGGCGAGCATCTGTCAGACATATTTTTGCACTGAGGAGCCGAGAATAAGGTTACGGCGCATTACAGTGGTAGGATACAATGTTTTGTTCCTTCCATAGGGGAATGGAGGTTACAACAGTAACCATGACGTTCCCCTTCTGTCACTCACTCGACGTTGTGTTGATTGTAGTGACACAAGGTGTCCCACTTCAAAACGCCATGCACTAACACATGTTACGTGACTGCTGAGCCAGGTGCAAGCAAGCTGTTGCGTGCTAGAAGCAGCTGGGTCGGCTGCACGTAACTCTCCCCAATGGCCCCAATAAAATGTGTCATATACCGCTCTTAGGTTCCCATTGCCTGTACGAAAACAGGCGACATGACTTGCATGGGAGCCAGCCAGCCTTTTCTCTCTATATATTTCTCGTCATAGAGTTAAAAAGCAGCTTGGGCTATCTTAATGCTATAGATGCTGTAGGGAAGGTGTCCTTTTGCGTTCCTATTCTTTCAGTCTTCGGGGACTGCCCAAAGGAGACGCAGGTCCTGCCGGCAGGGGGACCGTACCGCGGAAAATACATCATAGGAAGTTGCCTGAAGCGGGAACTATGCCTGTGGAGCCCAAGCCCAACACTCGATTCACCTCTGCTGATTTTGCAGCCAGAGGGCAGGGAGGAAGAACAGCGAGAGATCAGTGGCTAACCTGGGGAAGAAGGTGCACTGGATCAGCTTGGTGAAGGGCGCAAAAGGGAAATGTATACTTGAGCAGCCCCCGGGGCCAGCTGTGTGCCAGCGCGTCTGTGCTGAGAGGGGCCTCCGTTAGGGAGTACTAGAGTGGACAGTGGGAATTGTCTTGGGAGGAAAAGAGATCTATCTGTGCCCTGCCGAAGCGGTCCCAGATCAGCTGGACCACCTGGGGTGGGGCCTCCACTCTCCGCTGAGCGAGGCCTATTGTGACAACGTGTCCGCCGTCGTGAGTTGTGACATGTGACGGGAGCGAACGCTGCCGTGGCAATTTATTTACGCTACCATGGCGGTGCTGTCTGAACGGTTCAAGACGTGCTTGCCTCGAATCAGCAGGAGAAACCTCTGCAGGGCAAGGAGAACAGCCAACAACTCGAGGCAGTTGATGTGCCAACGCAGGCACATGGTGCCCCAACACAGTTGAGAGGCGTCTGTGCTCACCAACCCTCTTGTGTGATAAGGAGGGCTGTCTTTAAGGAGAGGGCTTTGAACTCGACTGAATCAAGCTGTTCGAAGGGTGGTCTCTGAAGGCCTGAGAGGACCACTGAGAGATCCCAGGAGGGGAACAGGCTTGGCCTGGAAGGTTTCAACCTCCGAGCGCCTCTAAGGAACCTGATAATCAAGTCGTGCTTACCAAGGGACTTGCCATCTACTGCGTCATGGTGGGCTGCGATAGCAGCGACATACACCTTCAAGATGGAAGGGGACAGCCTCCTCTCCAGCCTCTCCTGCAGGAATAAAGCACTGACCGAACTGCGTATATCTGCATGTCTTCAGATCTGGAAGAACACCAATTTGCGAACAGACTCCATTTGAGGGCATAAAGCTGCCTGATAGAGGAAGGTCTGGCTTGGTTGATCGTGTCTACGACTGCAGGTGGTAGACTGCTTATGTCTTCTGCATCCCATCCAAGGGCCAGACATGGAGGTTCCAGAGGTCTGGGCGCAGGTGCCCCGTCCCTGAGTAAGAAGGTCCTTCTTTAGGGGAATTTGACAGGGAGGTGCTGTCGTGAGGAATGTGAGATCTGAGAACTAGGTCCGTGTGGGTCAGTAAGGGGCCACTAAGGTGACCTGTTCCTTGTCCTCCCTGACCTAGCACAGCACCAGTGCAAGAAGGTTCACTGGGGGAAATGCATACTTAGGCAGCCCCTGTGGCCAGCCGTGTGCTAGCGCGTCTGTGCCTAGAGGGGTCTCCAAAGGAGAAGATGGCGGGCGAGTTGTGACATGTGACGGGAGCGTACGCCGCCTTGGCGATTTATATATGCTATGTGGCGGTGCTGTCTCAATGGATCAAAACGTGCTTGCCCTGAATCAGCGTGAGAAACCTCTGCAAGGTTTTTAAGGAAGCAAGGAGTACAGAAAACAACTCGAGGCAGTTGATGTGCCAATGCAGGTGAGAGGCGTCTGTGTTAATGCTGGGGATGAGAGCTGGGCTAAGGTTGAGGCGGAGCTGCCGGTGGTTTCCTCGCAGGGGGACGGCCTGCACTGTGATGGCGTGGCATGATGTGAGAGATGGCCTCCGTCTGTTACTTCACCGCCAAAAACTGCTGAGCGAAGTCGTCGATGGTGTCGCCGAAGAGACCGGGCTGTGACCTTTGTAGTTCTGAGAGTGAAGTCGGTGGCAGAGCACAGTTCCTGCAGCACGTCAGGGGGTCGGGGGGGAGGGGGGTGGGGGTGTGTGCATGGTGAAACCGAGCCCGCTGCCATCCCCAAATCACCTCCATCACCAACCAGGTCATCCTCAATCCTGTGGGAAGGAGCGACACGGGGGGTGGCTGGAGTGACGTTCGCTTTGAGAAACATACGTCATGACCGTAACATTGCCATGGTCATGTCCTCTCAGTAAGAATATGAACCATCCACAAACGCTGCCTCAGTGTGATCGCTACCCAGCACACGAGGCAGAATCTATGACCATCGAATCTGGAGAGAAACCAACCACATCCAGGAACTACACAGCGGCTGAAGGGCATCTTTAAAAAACGCATCCTGAAAAGTACGTTCAACGCTCGCTTGTGTATGTTGTTCTTTTACCAGAAATAAACTATTTTAGAGGAGAATAACCTCTTTCAGAGAAATCAAACTCTTAGGAGAGAAGTGCTGTTGCCCAGGGGCAGAGTCTGCACAGCATGCAGAGAGGAGAAAGTCGCTGGAATGCACCGTCAGATCCAACAGAAGCTCTCTTGCAGAGGTGGGTGAAGCAGTCGTGACACACAGCTCGCTGATCACACAACCACTTGGCTCTGAAGAAAAAAACTGTATGACAGACTCTTGCCCGGTCCCCTTTATACCCATATGTGTGGGAGCGGGAAATGCAAATTCTGTCTACCAATTTGACATTGGCCTTTTCTCAAGATCAGAGGTACGCGAGGCTCTCAGATGAGACCACTTGTGTCACTCCAATCGTTGAGTGAGAGAAGGGGAAAGTACAGTTACCTCTTATATGTATATAAAGGAAATTTAAAATTAAAATTTTATTTTAAATGTTCAATTTCTTGAACCCTTTAATGTTGAATTAAGTACAATATAACTTAGTTTTAAGATTAGTTTAAAATTTCACATATTAATTCTGTGTACTTTCTGTCAAGCAAACTCTCAGTCCTAAACCAATGCAGCTCCTATCGCTAAAGTGAAGAAGAAATAAATATCATTTGCAGTCATTAAAACTTCATTTCCTAAATGTCTTTTTAGTGTCTGTTTCCATGGTGACTCGTGGATTCAAGTCAAGTCAATTTCATTTGTATAGTGCCTTTCACAACACACATCGTTTCAAAGCAGTTTTACAGAAGATCAGGTATTAACAGAAGATAAACCTATAATGCCATGTTGATGAATCATCATTGTGTAATTAGATAAAATATGATTGTTAATCGTGTTTAAAAATAAGTCATATTATTATCCAGTGAGCAAGCTGACGGTGACTGTGGCAAGGAACACAAAACTCCATAAGATGTTGGTTAATGGACAAAAATAACTTTGGGATAAACCAGACTCACTGTGGGGGTCAGTTCCCCTCTGACTAACATCATGAATATAATGTAAATATTACTTATGTATAGTTCAAGGTTTAAAATGAGTAAGTGTTAAGGGTCAGTGTTTAAACATCGATTTTGTTTGAACTGTAAGATTAATGACTAATGTCTTTGAAGTCCATCCTGGATTAACTGCAGAAGTTCACATAGATGCAACTGTCCTTGTTAATTGGCTGATGAAGGCTTTTGTTGGCAATTGATAGTCTATATATTCCATTTCAAGAGTGTAGTCCATCAATAGAACGGGCATGCAGGCAGAGTTCAGGGTGGTGGATCGCAGTTCAACCTGGCCGGTAATTTCAATGAGGTTTGGTCCATTCTAAATCCAAGGTTCAGACAATGACATATGAAGTATCCCATGTCTTATAGTTGGAGTTGGCATCAGTTCATCCTCTGAAGTCCATCATAATAGACTGAAGCGATGTAGCAGTGGAGTCCAACACGAAGCAGGAATGGTTGTATACAAATAAAATAATATAAGCATAGATGCCATTTTGCAGAGATATAAATCATGATCAATGTTTCTGGTTTCTGGTTCTGGTAGACTAAACTAAAGCAGCCTAATTGTGGGTTGGATGATAAATGATGTGTATGTCTGGATAAATGGATGAGTCTTTAGTCTAGACTTAAACTGAGAGAGTGTGTCTGCATGTCGAACAGTGTTAGGGAGACTATTCCATAGTTTAGGAGCCAAATATGAAAAGGATCTGCCTCCTTTTGTGGATTTTGATATTCTAGGAATAATTAACAGGCCAGAATTTTGCGATCGTAATGAACGTGATGGAATATAGTGTGGTAGAAGGTCACTTAAGTACTGTGGAGCTAGACCATTCAAAGCTTTGTACGTAGTTAACCGAATTTTAAAATGAATACAGAATTTATCAGGTAGCCAATGTAATGATGATAAAATGGGGCTAATATGATCATATTTCTTGGTTCTTGTTAGCACTCTGGCTGCTGCAATTTGATTCGACACTCTGCTGAGAATGCCTCTCTGAGTTCAACATGATCGTGCACAAACTCTGGGTTAAACAGGTTGAGTGAACTAACCCAGAACTGCTATTATGAAACCAAGACCCACGAGTAAGCAATGCTTGGGTTAATCAATCATGAGTATAGGGTTTATATTACAATAAGTTAACCTTGCTTTCTGGACTACCCCCCTGAAGAGATAATTGCTTCCCTGATCTTGTTTGACAATAATGAATTGTATCCATATTTCATTTCCATCTTCCAAGCATCTGTATTTATGTTGCATTCTCAAGACCCCAAGACCATAGTATCGTAAAAATTTGCTGCCCCTTTTAGTTTAAATATTAAACATTGGATGAAACTGTATAATTTATCTTTTAAACTTTTTATCATTATTACATAGATATGTTTTCATACAATGAAGGGCTGGAATCTGCATTATATCAGTCTGATTTGTCAGTTTAGGCTGACCTGTAAGATTTGATGTCATTATAACATGCATTGTTGTTGTCTCACAGCAAAAAGTCCTCTCTCTCTTCTAGAATAAAAGTAGTGGAAATTTATATAAAGAAAGTTTTGCATCTGCCCTCATCTTTTTGTAAAAGTAAATCCACAGCAGACAGTATGGGATGATTGGCATTTCTAAATTTTTTATTTTTGAGATTTGAGTCTCAACTCAAGGTCCTTTCACAAATTTGTTCCCCCTGTCATTTCCTGTGCATCTCCACTTTCCTAATATCCATTAAAATAGACAAAAGTGTTCATGGGGAGTTAAAACAATAACTAAATCCCCATGTAACAGTCATACAGCTATTGGAAGTCTTGCTGCAGGACAGCAACAGGAACGTTAAGGTGGTGATGATGTGAGGGGAGCTGGTTACCCAAGATGTAGAATGCCTTCAATTTTTGCGGTTTATATGGTTCTGAAAACACAATAAAGGAAGAATATGACACTAGACACATTCAAAGGGCAAGGAACAGACAAAATTGGCAAAGATATGTAGACATTAACGTAGACAAGAAGAGACCATTTAGAAACAGAAAATAGCAAAAAAGCAAACAAATGCCTAAACACAATGTTGGCTGATCCAGCGGGTTTACATGAGCATAAAGAATGTTAAAGGAATAGTTCACCCAAAAAATAAAAACAATATGCAGAATGAAGAATATTTCAGCTCTGTAGGTCCATACCACACAAGTGAATGGGTGCCAGAATTTTATGCAACTCCTATACAATTCTATTATATATACTATTCCTTTAACCAATAATTTCTGACCTCTGTTTATTTTTGCTCAGTGCATCTGTGTAGCACCCTCAAGTGGCAATTGACATTTTTTTGCTGCCAGTCTGCAAATGTTGCCTTGTTTCTCAGTAGAAAAAACCTGTTCTGTGTGATAAACAATTTCAAGATATATAAATAAGATTTGGGTAAAGAAAGGAAAGCTGTAATCAGTGGACATCTGAACAAAATGTGAATGTGTGACTATAAGCAACATCTAAATTTAAAAAAAACAATTAAGTAGGTATAAGAGGGTTGGAATAAATGAGAAACCTTTAGGAAGGTTAAACATCTCATACAACATTTCACAACACTCTTAGTACATCAACAAATCAACTGAGAAACAAAAAAAGGTCTCTGAAAGATGGTCACATGATCATTGTGGCTTTTCAAAAGGACTTTCACTATCATAATAAGGTGCTGTGCCTTTTTTATTCAGTTCAGACAGCAGCCCAGAGAGAGGATTATATAGAAACCTGAGTGAAAACAACACAGGGAATTTCACACAATAATAATGACTTCAGCAACTAAAGGTCAGTACAAACACTTTAATAATCATGATATTATACACATTACATTTTTGTTACATTAAACTAAAAGCCAGGAATTTTACTGAAATGACAGCACTTTCTGTCAAGATCCTGCATGAATTTTCTTGAAATATTATTTTGGTAAATAAGAACCTGATATAACAAAGACAATCAGAAAGTTTAAAGGCAGAAAAGGTATTTTAATCCATTTAGCTGTAGTGTTCATGATTCAAACATTTGGTGCTATTGCCAAGCTTAACTGTGCTCTTTTAAAGGTGTACTCAGTAATTTTTTTTAATAATTATACATTTTAAAGACATTAATTATAATTTTGCAATATATGTAGGAAATCATAGCCACTCACATTAAAATGAAGACTCCAGTCATATCATTAACCTTATAAAAGCTGTTTTATTCTACATGGAGAGGGTCCGCACATGGGACTACTGATGAGTATTGATTTTAAATGATACTGCATCCAAGCTGCTAGGTGTATGTGTAAGTCTAAGATGACACAAACACACAAGTTACTGAGTGCACCTTTAAATTACATCAAACAATATGTTTCTTGGTTACAATCTCACTTCAGCAGTAATATTTTATATAATATAATATAATATAATATAATATAATATAATATAATATAATATAATATAAATATTAGACTTTAATAAGCACACAAATTCTGGGTCAATCAGCCATAGGGCTGTCAAATTAAAATATTAATCGAAATTAAGAAATAAATGCTAAAACTGTGTATTTGAATTTTGGATTTGTGCCAATCACTGACAATGACTTCAGAAAGATCACATTCGTGTGCTAGTAAATCTAGACAGCATGACGTCTCGGTTACTATCGTAACCTCCGTTCCCTGATGGAGGGAACGAGACCTTGTGTCGATGTAGTGACACTAGGGGTCTCTCTTGAGAGCCTCAGTTACTTCTTATCTTTGAGAAAAGGCCAATGAGAATTGGAGAACAGAATTTGCATGCCCCTCCCCTGGTCATACGGGTATAAAAGGAGGGAAGCGTGCATCTGTTCAGACAGGTTTTGAGCTGAGGAGCCGAGAGTAAGGTCCTGGCCATTTCAGCGGCTAGTACAGTGTTGTGGCAAGAAGGACACAATGTCTCGTTCCCTCCATCAGCAGATGTAGGTGCACAGTAATCGAGACATTCCCCCTCTGTTACTCACTCGCGCTGCTGCTGCCTTTTCTCTCTCCATGTTTTCTCTTTCCATAGAGTGTCAGATGTGGCTGGGGCCATCTAACGCTATAACACACTTCGGGGAAAGCGCTCTTTTCCAATCCAATTCTTTCAGGGGGAAAAGACCCTGCAGAGAGCACATACTGCCCAGCGGAGGAGGTTAACTTGTGGCAAAGTAGGTCACATGGGCTTACCAGCCACATATGGAAGTATCACAGTGGTAGGTCCTGCCTTGAAGGGGAGGAGCTCTACAAACACAGTGACTGGGGGGCAGAGGGAAATCTATCCAAGGGAGACGTGGGCCTGCCAGCAGGGGGACCGTACCACAGAAAATACATCACAGGAGATTATTGGAATAATAAAAACTGTGGAGCACCTGTTCCATTACAGGCAAGTTGATGCCAGCGGTGGGTCTGGCTGCGAACTTCCTCCGCTGAGTTCGGAGCATAAGGCTTGGGAAGAAGGACACCCGGGATCCATGACTTGAGGACTTGAATGGGGGAGTAGAGCGCACGTCTTCACCTCAGGGGAGGCACTATGCACAAGCAATACACCTGGCCAGTTCCGTATTACAGAGTTCTACATGTTTGGACCTGTGAAAACACGGGATGAGACCGGCTCAACACGGAAATTGTAAAATCTCGTGAAGGTTTTGGGTGTTGCCCAGCCCACCACTCTGCGGATGATTGCTAGAGAGGTGCCATTGGCCAGTGCCCACAAGGATGCCACACTCCTTGTAGAGTGTGCTCGAACCTGCAAGGGGAGGCACAGCCTGGGTCTGGTAGGCCAATGCAATGGCACCCCCGATCCAGTGGGCAAGCCTCTGTTTTGAGATAGCGTTCCCTTTCCACCGTCCATCAAAGCAGACAAAGAGCTGCTCAGAGTGTCTAAAGCTCTGCATGTGATCTAAATAGGTGCGCAAAGCACGCACCTCCCACGGCAGCACTTGCAGTTTCACTACATGATCCCTGAATGGGGTTGTAGGAACCTTGGGCACGTAGCCCAGTCGGGATCTCAGGATGACATGAGAGTCTGCCGGACCGAACTCCAGGCAAGTGTTGCTGACAGAGAACGCTTGCAGGTCCCCAACCCTCTTGATGGAAGTGAGTACAATCAGGAGGGCCATCTTCAAGGAGAGGGCATTTAGTACGACTGTAGTGGCTCAAATGGGGCTCTCTGAAGGCCCGGGAGGACCACAGAAAGATCCCATGAGGGGAACAGACATGGCCTAGGGACATGGCCTAAGGAACCTGATGATCAGGTTGTGCTTCCCTAATGACTTACTGTCTACTCCGTCATGGTGAGCCACTATGGCAGCTACATAAACCTTCAATGTGGAGTGGGACAGCCACCCCTCCAGCCTCTCCTGCAGGAATGAGAGCACTGATCTGACTGCTCACCTCTGTGGGTTTTCAGATTGGGAATATGCCAATTTGTGAATAAGCACCAGTTTAGGGCATAAAGCTGCCTGGTAGAAGGAGCTATGGCTTGCGTGATCATGTCTACGATGGGTGGAAGTAGAATGTTAGATCTTCCGCATCCCATCCAAGGGCCAGACATGGAGGTTCCAGATGTCTGGGGCTGGATGCCAGAGGGTGCCCCATCCTTGAGAATGAAGGTCCTTCCTCAGGGGAATTTGCCAGGGTGGTGCTGTCACGAGGAACGTGAGATCCAAGAACCAAGTCCGAATATGCCAGTAGGGGGCCACGAGAATGACTTGTTCTTTGTCCTCCCTGACCAAGTAGGCTCACTGGGGGAAATGCGTATTTGTGCAGCCCCCGGGGACAGCTGTGTGACAGCGCATCTGTGCAGAGGGGGGCTTCTATCAGAGAGTACCAGAGTGGGCAATGGGTGGAATATCAGGGGGCAAACAGATCTACCTGTGCTCTGCCGAACTGAGCCCAAATCAGTTGGACCACCTGAGGGTGGAGTCTCCAGTCTCTGCAGAGCATTACCTGTCGTAACAGCGTGTCCACTGTGGTGTTTAGGTTTCCCGAAAGATAGAGGGCGAGTTGCGACATGCGACAAGAGCGAATGCCACACTGGCGCTTTATTTATGCTACTGTCGCTGTGTTGTCTGGGTGAATCAACACGTGCTTGCTGCGGTTCAACTGCAGAAATATGCGCAGGTCAAGAAATACAGCCTGCAACTCCAGGCAGTTGATGTGCCAATCCAGACAGGGCCCCATCAAGGAGCCAGCGACTGCGTGCCCATTGCACATGGTGCCCCAGCCCAACTGGGAGACATCCGCAGTAACAATGGCGCGTCCGAACACCTGCTGTAGGGGACTCCTGCCCATAGAAAACAGATGTCTGTCCAAGGGCTGAATAAGCGATGGCAGGAAGGGGTGAGGGTCACATGGTATGTGCCGTGGCGCCATGCCCATCTTGGGAGTCGAGTCTGAAGCCAGTGCTAAAGCAGTCTCATATTCATCAACCTGAGCGGTGCGACCGTTGCTGAGAATAAATTTTTGCATCAGCATCTTGAACAGGAGACTGTGTAAGGCCCGGTTCAGAGATCGCAGGTCCAAAATTGGCCACAAGCCACCACATTTCTTGGGTACGATGAAGGGCTGTAGAAGCCCTTCTGCATCTCGGCTGGAGGGACAGGCTCTAACGCATCCTTGCGCAGAAGGATTGTGATCTCCGCATTCAGGATGAAGGGATTTTTGCCCTTTTACCGAGGTGAAGCGGGGCGGGCACCTGGTGAACTGAATCCCGTAGCTGAGTCAAATGGTCCTGGCCAGCTAACAGCTATGGGTTGGAAAGCATAAGCCATGCGTCCAAGCTCTGGGGCGAGCGGCACTAAGGGGACCATCATGTGTGATGAACCTGGAAGTAAGGCCATGTGGTGGGGGGGAGCAGGGGATGTCACGTTGGGGAATGTTGCTTAGTCCCGAGGTGGTTGTGCTGAGGAGAAGCTCGAAGCACATACCTTGCTCCGCACACCCTGGGCAGGTAGGCAACTGAGGAGGAGGTTCTGTAGAGACAACCTCTAGACTCGTCACCACCTGCCGGCCTGAGGTACGAGTGTGGTGCTGTTGGGCACGTGAAGGTGGAAGGTTCGCATTCATGGGGGTTAGACTGTAAGTGCTCAGTGTCTGATCGCCGTGAGAATGGCGGTTGTGGGCACTGGCTAAGTGACCCAGAGAGTGAGGAAACTGCTTTCTTTGTGACAATGTGGATCCAGCAGCCAGTTGGGGGTGCAGAAAACAAAGAAAAGGAAACACAAGATTCTCCAGCAGGCCCTCCAAAGGGGGATGGAGTGGTCTGGAATCCAGCTCCGTAGCAGACATCACTCTCCCTGGGTTGCCCGTCTCAGGAGCGCTTGGGAACCTTCTGGGTCCGGAAGGTGGTTCATGAGACAGGGGCATCTGCTTTCTGCAGTGAGCTCTATTCTGGGGCTGAGAGATGTGCCTGGGCTGGGGTGGAGCTGCCTGGGGCTGCCTGCCTGTACCGCAACTGTCTTATCCACCTGGGGGAGTTCCGTGTACCCGTGGACCACCCTGCCATCATGGATGGTGAGAGCGGACAGGCGAGGAAGTCTGTTTTGGGCAGTGAAAGGTGCCCTCCATGACTTCATCAGCTCATCAAGGACCTCCGGGAAGAAAGAAACCTGGGGGGGGGAGGGGCGTGGCTGTGAGCAGTGCCCCAAACACAGGAACCAATAGTCTAGTCTCGAGTCCTCAGCTTCGGAGTCCGCCATATATATATACTCTTTGAGAGGGCTGTCGAAGCTCTTAGGGGTGTAGTCTGCACTGGCATGCAGAAGAAGAGAAAAGCCATTGAAATGTATAGAGAGATATAGAGAGAATTATTTATTTCAGCTTTTATTTCTTTCATCAAATTCCCAGTGTGTCAGAAGTTTACATACACTTTGTTAGTATTTTGTAGCATTGCCTTTAAATAGTTTAACTTGGGTCAAACATTTTGGGTGGCCTTCCACAAGCTTCTCACAATAAGTTGCTGGACTCCAGACAGAACTGCTGTAACTGAATCAGGTTTGTAGGCCTCCTTGCTTGCACACGCTTTTTCTGTTCTTCCCACAAAATTTATATCAGATAGAGGTCAGGACTTTGTGACGGCCACTGCAATGCCTTGACTTTGTCGTCCTTACGCCATTTTGCCACAACTTTGGAAGTATGCTTAGGGTCATTGTCCATTTGGAAGAACTGTTTTCTACTGAGCTTTAACTTCCTGGCTGATGTCTTGAGTCCCTCCAGCAGCAAAGCACCCCCACAACATGATGCTGCCACCTCCATGCTTCACTGTTGGGATGGTGTTCTTTGGTTTGCAAGCCATACCCTTTTTCCTCCAAAACATAATCATTATGGTCAAACAGTAAAATTTTTGTTTCATCAGACCAGAGGACATTTCTCCAAAAAGTAAGACCTTTGTCCCCATGTGCACATGCAAACTGTAGTTTGGCTTTTTTATGGTGGTTTTGGAGCAGTGGATTCTTCCTTACTGAGCTGCCTTTCAAATTACGTTGATATTGGACTTGTTTTACTGTAGATATATATATATATTCGTCTTTTCCTCCAGCATCTTAACAAGGTCCTTTGCTGTTGTTCTAGGATTGATTTGCATTTTTGCTTGGTTGTGGAGGTCCACAATTTTTTTCTGAGGTCTTGGCTCATTTCTTTTGATTTTCATGTTATGTCAAGCAAAGGCACTGAGTTTGAAGATAGAAATACACTACCGTTCAAAAGTTTGGGGTCACTTGTCTGAAATTTTTCTCATGATCTTAAAAATCTTTTGATCTGAAGACATTTGCTTAAATGATTGAAATTAGTTTTAGAGACAAAAATATAATTGTGCCAATATATTAACTTATTTAATTACAAAACTAAAATTTTATTTAAAAGAAAAAATATGTTTTTGAAATGGATGACCGAATAATTAAGAAAAACATCCACTAAGTGCCCTGCATATAGATGGGAACTCCTTCAATACTGTTTAAAAAGCATCCCAGGGTGATACCTCAAGAAGTTGGTTGAGAAAATATCAAGAGTGCATGTCTGCAAATTCTAGGCAAAGTGTGGCCACTTTTAAGATGCTAAAATATAACACAGTTTTGGGTTGTTTAGTCACAGCATAATTCCCAAATTTTCATTTCTGTTATTCCATAGTTTTGATGACTTTACTATTATTATAAAATGTGAAAAAAAATAAAAATAATAATAAATAAAGAATGAGTAAATGACCCCAAACTTTTGAACGGTAGTGTACATCTAAAGGTACACCTCCAATTCAGTACACCTCCTATCAGAAGCTAATTGGCTAATTATCTAAAGGCTTCACATCCTTTTCTGGAATCTTCCAAGCTGCTTAAATGCACAGTTAACTTAAAACTTAAACTTAAAAGTGAAACAATCTGTTTGTAAACAAATGTTGGAAAAATTACTTTTGTCATGCACAAAGTATATGTCCTAAACGACTTGCAAAACTATAGTTTGCTAATATTAAATATGTGGAGTGGTTAAAAAATTTGTTTTAATGACATCAACCTAAGTGTATGTAAACATCTGACTTCAATGGTATATATACATATATATATATATATATATATATATATATATATATATACACAAAAGTTAGTTCCGGTCCTCGAATCCAATTGGACGAGAGAAGTTCCATTCCAGAACTTCACAGTGTGTATCACTCCACTTGTGTTCATGCCATTCTAAATTAAATTGTAAGAGCAGTGCAGATGTGTTAAGGGCCATCTGTCTCTTTACATTTAATTTTGTGACATTGCATATTTTAGCCAGCAAGTGGAGGCAAAACACAATTTTTAAAAGTGTGTAAAATGAACCAGTTGGTGACATGAAGTGAGTCAGCGTGACTCTGTGATCGCTCGTATTACTATTACATTACTAAAGCTAGAAAATAGCTTTTAACGGCTTTAAACGAACAACTTTCGAGTATCTTGCAAAGTAGCAGCATGGCAGTAGCACGCAGCGGCCACTCTGTATCCAGCAACAGAGTTCTGGACACACACCATTCAGCTAGATGGGTTCGCCTCGTTTTGTGACAATAGAAATGCAGTTCTGTGCGGTAAGGCTTATGGTGGTGGCCTATGTGTTTACATCAACATGGAATTGTGCAAGAACTCGGTGCTAGTTTCTAGTTACTGCTCATCACTGGTGGAGTGTGAGACTGTTAGATGCAAACCATGGGAATTCACAACTGTCCTCATAATCAGAGTGTACATTTCCTCCAATGCTAATGCTAATGCGGCACTCTGTGAATTGTATGGGGCTATTAGCGAACTGTAGAATGCTCACCCAGACAGACTGTTTATTGTAAACCTGTTTGGAGATTTCAACCACGCGAATCTCAAGTCTGTGCTCCTTAAATTCCATCAGCATGTTGACTTTACAATGACAATCATCCCCGGTGCATACTGGGTGGAGCCCCATCCCCACCTCGGCTACTCAGACCACATCCCTAATCCCAGCATACAGACCGCTCATCAGACGCTCCAAACCAGTTCTGAAACAGGTGAAAACCTGGCCAGTAGGAGCCGACTCTGCTCTTCAGCACTGTTTTGAGTGTACTGACTGGCACATGTTCAGGGAGCCTACCACAGATGGCGACTCCACCAACTTTGAGGAATACACGGCATCAGTGAGAAGTCGTGGATGACTGCGGAGGTGCGTACACTACTGAGGACCTGTGACTCCGCCTTCAGAGCACATGCACATGCCCAGAGAATCCACAGCCACTTCCAGCCACTGACACACACACACACACACACACACGCACACAAAACATCTATGTTATGGATGTAACCTCAGTTCCCTGATGGAGGGAACGAGACATTGTGTCGAAGAAGCGACACTAGGGGTCTCTCTTGAGCACCTTTTGCATCTCTGATCTATGAGAAAAGGCCAATGAGAAATTGGCAGACAGAATTTGCATGTCCCGCCCCCAGACATACGGGTATAAAAGGAGGGAAATGCATCTGTTTCATTCAGGATTTTTCTGAGGAGACGACAATGAGGTTCAGCCGCAACAGTGGCTTGGTTCAGCGACGTGGCCGGGAGGACACAATGTCTCATTCCCTCCATCAGGAAATGGAGGTTACATCCGGAACCTAGACGCTCACTTTGACCAATTTAAATCACGCCATGCGCTGAGCCGTGTATGTGTACAGCTGACACAGGAGCTGGCAGGTATTTTACCTACCAAAGCGAACGGCTGTGTCAGACTGCACGTACCCTTCCCCAGTGCCCCATAGGGGGGAACAAGGCGACGTGCAAAGCATGGGAGCAGGCCGCGCCTTTTCTCTCTCTATGTTTCTTGCATAGAGCTAAAGCGGCTGGGGCCATCTTAACACTATCATACGCATCGGGAAAGGCGATCTATCCCAGATCCTATTCTTTCAGGGGGAAAAGACCCTGCGGAGACCACACCTCCCCAGACTGGGGGAGGTAAAGAGTGGTGAAATACATCATATGGGCTTTTAGGTCAAGTCAAGTCAAGTCAAGTCAATTTTATTTGTATAGCGCCTTTCACAACACACATCGTTTCAAAGCAGCTTTACAGAAGTTCAGCATTAACAGACGATAAAAATGTAATGTCTATAAAGTCGATAAATCATCATCCTTGTGCAGGGCTCCAAACTGCGACTAAAAATGGTCGCATTTGTGACCAAATAAATTTATTTGTGAGTGTAATTTCTGTCAAGGTCGCCATTGGCGACAGTAAAAGTTTACTCCCTTTGATTTTAAAAATTTGCATTACATTTCCCGAGATACATTACAAAAGTTTATATCAAAGAAATAGCGGGGAGTTCATTGCAGGAACTAACCATTTCAAAAAAAGAGACTGTTAGAAAACACGGTGACAGTAACAAGCATAAAAAATGCACGTGATCACAAAATTGCGAAGAATGCTCCACAGACTACACTGTTAGCGAGCTGCGGGACGAAAAGGAATGGAAGGAGTTAAAAATGGAAAAAAAAATAAAATAAATAAAAAAAAAAAAAAAAAAAATTTGGCGCCTGTTTTTTCCCCCTATAGGAGCCAATCGCTCCTTATTTGATTTTTTTTTTTTTTTTTTTTTTTTTGTTTGGAGCCCTGTTGTGGAATTAGATAAGATATGATTCTTTATCGTGTTTAAAAATAATTAAATAATAATTGTATTAATAACCCCAGTGAGCAAGCCGAAGGCGACTGTGGCAAGGAACACAAAACTCCAAAAGATGATGATTAATGGAGAAAAATAACCTTGGGAGAAACCAGACTCACTGTGGGGGCCAGTTCCCCTCTGGCTAACATCATGAATAATGTAAATAAGAATTATTTATAGTTAAAAAACATGATTTAAAAAATTATTAAACTTATTAAGTGCTAAGGGTCAGTATTTAGACAGTGAATGTGTTTGAACTGCAAGATTAGTGACCAGTGTCTTTGAAGTCCATCCTTGATTAAATTCCAGAAGTTCACTTAGATGCAATTGTCCTTGTATGGCTGATGAAGGCTTTTGTTGGCAATAGTTAGTCTATGTATCCCATTTCAAGATCGTAGTCCATGGTGATGAGGCATCTGAAGTCTCCGTGAGAGGCTGGATACAAACTGGAGCTGACGAACGCTATTTACCTCGGGACTGGCGTCCCGAGATAACAGCAGAAAAGCAGATGGGAAATAATTAGCATAGCTGATGTTCATAATATTAATGCATTATAACTGACTCAGCAGTAGTATAAAAAGTAAGCATTATGTGAATGCTTGGTTAAAGAGATGCGTCTTTAATCTAGTTTTAAACTGGGACAGCGAGTCTGAGCCTCGAACAATATCAGGAAGGCTATTCCAGAGTTTAGGAGCTAAATGTGAGAACGCCCTCCCTCCATTAGTGGACTTAGATATCCTAGGTATGACCAGAAGCCTCGAATTTAGTGATCTTAAAGAGCGCGATGGATTGTATGGCGATAGAAGATCCGTTAAATACACCGGAGATAAACCATTTAGGGCTTTATAGGTCAGTAGTAATACTTTGTAATTGATACGGAACTTAATAGGTAGCCAGTGTAGAGATGATAAAATCTGTGTTATATGATCATATTTTCTTGACCTAGTAAGAACTCTAGCGGCTGCATTTTGGACTAACTGTAGCTTGTTTGTTGAGGATGCAGGGCAACCAGCTAATAAAGCATTACAGTAATCTAGTCTCGAGGTCATGAATGCATGAACTAACTTTTCTGCATCAGAAACAGATAGCATGTTACGTAGCTTAGCAATGTTTCTAAGATGGAAAAAGGCTGTTTTCGTAACAGATGAAATATGATTTTCGAAAGTCAAGTTGCGGTCTAGTATAACACCCAGGTCTTTTACTGTAGTGGATAATGTAACAGGACATCCTTCTAAATTAAAGTTGTATTGTAAGGGATTTTGTGGGTAGTTTTTTGGACCAATAAGTAATACCTCCGTTTTATCGGAATTTAATAACAGGAAATTACACGTCATCCAGCATTTTATATCTTTAAGACACTCTGTCAAGTTAGATAAGTTAGTGTTTTCATCTGGTCGTGATGAGATATATAATTGAGTGTCATCAGCATAACAGTGGAAATTAATTCCATGTTTTCTTATAATTTTACCAAGTGGCAGCATATATATTGAGAATAATAGAGGGCCTAACACAGATCCTTGTGGCACTCCATAGTCTACTGACGTTATTTTTGATTTTTCCCCATTTAAACAGACAAAATGGTAACGGTCTGATAAGTACGATCTAAACCAGCTTAATGCCTGTCCCTGAACACCAGTGTAGTTTTGTAGTCGATCCAAGAGTATTTTATGATCTATAGTGTCGAACGCAGCGCTAAGATCGAGTAGAACTAATATTGAGATGCAGCCTTGGTCAGAAGCCAAAAGTAAATCATTTGTAATTTTAACTAGCGCAGTTTCTGTGCTATGATGCGGTCTGAATCCTGACTGAAATTTTTCATAGATATCATTTTCTTGCAAAAAAGAGCACAATTGAGCGGACACAACTTTTTCTAATATTTTAGACATAAATGGAAGATTTGAGATCTTCCATTGAGGTCACATGTGGAAAGTGGCGTGGTGGTAGATCCTGCCTCATTGGGAGGGAGGAGTTGCTACAGATGAAAAATAACGTGTTAAAAAAATTATCGCAATTAATCGCAATGTCCCCGTATATAGGAAGATTCCTGAGAAATGCAAGCTTGTAGTACCACCTGTTTACTCCAGAGGGCAGTAACTGAAACATCTGTATGGGGAACGTGCAGTTTATACAGTGAAGAAAACAACCTTCATCAGTAACAACACAAACACGTGTTACGTTCTTGCGTTCAAAACACTTGATGGAGCACAAATCCAAACTAAGGGATCTCAAGATGTGTTATAAGTAGGAAACTATATTTAACTTGACACAGTGACCTAAAATTTATGTTTATGATGCAACACACCTCAGACGCTACACAAGCATGTCTGACGCAGGTGTAAATTGACGAGTCCTTAAACAAGCTTGAAATGAAATGCAGACTTTCAGTTTTAATTTGAGGGTATTTACATCCAAATCAGGTGAACAGTGTAAGAATTACAGCAGTTTGTATATGTGCCTCCCACTTTTTAAGGGACCAAAAGTAATGGGACAGATTAACAATCATAAATCAAACTTTCACTTTTTAATACTTGGTTGCAAATCCTTTGCAGTCAATTACAGCCTGAAGTCTGGAACACATAGAAATCACCAGACGCTGGGTTTCATCCCTGGTGATGCTCTGCCAGGCCTCTACTGCAACTGTCTTCAGTTCCTGCTTGTTCTTGGGGCATTTTCCCTTCAGTTTTGTCTTCAGCAAGTGAAATGCATGCTCAATCGGATTCAGGTCAGGTGATTGACTTGGCCATTGCATAACATTCCACTTCTTTCCCTTAAAAAAACTCTTTGGTTGCTTTCGCAGTATGCTTCGGGTCATTGTCCATCTGCACTGTGAAGCGCCGTCCAATGAGTTCTGAAGCATTTGGCTGAATATGAGCAGATAATATTGCCCGAAACACTTCAGAATTCATCCTGCTGCTTTTGTCAGCAGTCACATCATCAATAAATACAAGAGAACCAGTTCCATTGGCAGCCATACATGCCCACGCCATGACACTACCACCACCATGCTTCACTGATGAGGTGGTATGCTTTGGCTCATGAGCAGTTCCTTTCCTTCTCCATACTCTTCTCTTCCCATCACTCTGGTACAAGTTGATCTTTGTCTCATCTGTCCATAGGATGTTGTTCCAGAACTGTGCAGGCTTTATTAGATGTTGTTTGGCAAACTCTAATCTGGCCTTCCTGTTTTTGAGGCTCACCAATGGTTTTCATCTTGTGGTGAACCCTCTGTATTCACTCTGGTGAAGTCTTCTCTTGATTGTTGACTACCCTTCCAACTGTTGTGAAGGGTGTTTTCTTTACCAGGGAAAGTATTCTTCGGTCATCCACCACAGTTGTTTTCTGTGGTCTTCCGGGTCATTTGGTGTTGCTGAGCTCACCGGTGCTTTCTTTCTTTTTAAGAATGTTCCAAACAGTTGATTTGGCCACATCTAATGTGTTTGCTATCTCTCTAATGGGTTTGTTTTTATTTTTCAGCCTAATGATGGCTTGCTTCACTGATAGTGACAGCTCTTTGGATCTCATATTGAGAGTTGACAGCAACAGATTCCAAATGCAAATAGGACCTTTTATCTGCTCCTTGTGTTGTGTTTCTTGCCTGCTTTGTGAAAAACTCACTCTTAAAGACTTGGAGTTTTTGATTTCAGAAGAATAGACTTTATTATCAGACCATAAAGCCGAGTTGCCCCTGCAGAAACAACTGAAGTGTCTTGAATTTTGCACACGCTTACATAGGTCTCACAAGGCGTGGCTAAAACAATGAATATCCTGTTTTGAGCTGAAAAACATCTTTGGAGCCCTAACAAATCTTCTTTATCTTTAAACCAGAAGTCTTCAGTTACATCCTGTGAGCCATTTTCACACTATGTAAAAACACTTTACTAAGAGGGGCCCATCATATATCTTCTTTAGCTTCAACAAAAGTAAATAGGAAACATCTGCATGTCATTTATGTGTGAGTGTCCATGTACCCCAGATTTTTATGCTGAACCACTCACATACACAAAAAACACATATGACCAACAGAAATAATTGTAGAATAAAATGGCATCGATTATACTTGATTAATGTATACTCAACTTGATAAAAAATACACCACACTTGTAAATGGGATAATGAGGGAATAACACACACCTGGCCATGGAACAGCTGAGCAGCCAATTTTCCCATTACTTTTGGTCCCTTAAAAAGTGGGAGGCACATATACAAACTGTTGTAATTCCTACACCATTCACCTGATTTGGATGTAAATACCCTCAAATTAAAACTGAAAGTCTGCAGTTAAAGCACATCTTGTTCATTGTCGATGTCCCAATATTTATGGACCTGACTGTATATATATATATATATATATATATATATATACAGTCCTGACTGTATATATATATATATATATATATATATATATATATATATATATATATATATATATACAGGTGAAACTCGAAAAATTAGAATATCGTGCAAAAGTTCATTAATTTCAGTAATTCAACTTAAAAGGTGAAACTAATATATTATATAGACTCATTACAAGCAAAGTAAGATATTTCAAGCCTTTATTTGATATAATATTTATGATTATGGCTTACAGCTTATGAAAACCCCAAATTCAGAATCTCAGAAAATTAGAATATTGTGAAAAGGTTCAGTATTGTAGGCTCAAAGTGTCACACTGTAATAAGCTAATTAATCCAAAACACATGCAAAGGGTTCCTGAGCCTTTAAATGGTCTCTCAGTCTGGTTCAGTTGAATTCACAATCATGGGGAAGACTGCTGACCTGACAGTTGTGCAGAAAACCATCATTGACACCCTCCACAAGGAGGGAAAGCCTCAAAAGGTAATTGCAAAAGAAGTTGGATGTTCTCAAAGTGCTGTATCAAAGCACATTAATAGAAAGTTAAGTGGAAGGGAAAAGTGTGGAAGAAAAAGGTGCACAAGCAGCAGGGATGACCGTAGCCTGGAGAGGATTGTCAGGAAAAGGCCATTCAAATGTGTGGGGGAGTTTCACAAGGAGTGGACTGAGGCTGGAGTTACTGCATCAAGAGCCACCACACACAGACGGGTCCTGGACATGGGCTTAAAATGTCGTATTTCTCTTGTCAAGCCGCTCCTGAACAACAAACAACGTCAGAAGCGTCTCAAGCGCTCTCAAATTCCAAATTTGAGAGCAAATTTTGCATCTCATTTGGAAACCAAGGTCCCAGAATCTGGAGGAAGAATGGAGAGGCACACAATCCAAGATGCTTGAAGTCCAGTGTGAAGTTTCCACAGTCTGTGTTGGTTTGGGGAGCCATGTCATCGGCTGGTGTTGGTCCACTGTGCTTTATTAAGTCCAGAGTCAACGCAGCCGTCTACCGGGACATTTTAGAGCACTTCATGCTTCCTTCAGCAGACAAGCTTTATGGAGATGCTGACTTCATTTTCCAGCAGGACTTGGCACCAGCCCACACTGCCAAAAGTACCAAAACCTGGTTCAATGACCATGGTGTTACTGTGCTTGATTGGCCAGCAAACTCGCCTGACCTGAACCCCATAGAGAATCTATGGGGCATTGCCAAGAGAAAGATGAGAGACATGAGACCAAACAATGCAGAAGAGCTGAAGGCTGCTATTGAAGCATCTTGGTCATCCATAACACCTCAGCAGTGCCACAGGCTCATAGCATCCATGCCACGCCGCATTGAGGCAGTAATTAATGCAAAAGGGGCCCAAACCAAGTACTGAGTACATATGCATGATTATACTTTTTAGAGGGCCGACATTTCTGTATTTAAAATCCTTTTTTTTATTGATTTCATGTAATATTCTAATTTTCTGAGATTCTGAATTTGGGGTTTTCATAAGCTGTAAGCCATAATCATAAAAATTATATCAAATAAAGGCTTGAAATATCTTACTTTGCTTGTAATGAGTCAATATAATATATTAGTTTCACCTTTTAAGTTGAATTACTGAAATTAATGAACTTTTGCACGATATTCAAATTTTTCGAGTTTCACCTGTATATATATATATATATTTAAGTTGCTAAACATTAGTTCAGGGGCCGCAAAGCAGGCCACCTATAACCTTGAGGGCCACATTCTTAATTTGTATTATTATTTTTTTTACATACACAGGGATATATTCAAAATCAAGGGAGCTATATACTATGCTTGCTTAAAAACCTCTACCTCTTTAGTGTTTTGCTACTAAGTAATGCAAATCACTAACAAGCATTTATGAAGAGTCTCAACCCTGTTATTGGAGGAACATTTATTTTATTTTGTTATTCATATTATTGCAGAGCGCAATCTCTGTGAGCTCTTCAAATGGGTTTGACACAGATCTGCATTGTGATGAGAGACTCACGTGAGACTGAGGGTGCAAATGTTTGTGACATTTGAGTGACATATGTCCCCAGATATGAACAAAATCTGACAAAACCTCCAGTTTGGCACATGCACATTTGGAAAAATGCACCCCTGAAAAGTAAGCCCTAGGGCCTGCGGTGTCTTGATACCCCCTGGTCTGTTATAATTAGTTTTATATGAAAACTTTAGAAGTCTATGTGTCCCTGTTTAGATAACCAAATAAATATGTGTCTGTGTGTGTTTAACTTTTTTATTTAATATTTTTGTCTTTGTAGTATCTGATCTGAGGATCATTATGTTTGGTAAAACTGGAGCTGGAAAAAGTACAACAGGGAACACCATCCTGGGCAGAGATGCATTTAAAGAGACCAATAAAATGTGTGAGAAACAGAAAGGAGCGGTGGGTGGAAAGACCATCGCTGTAATTGACACTCCAGGACTATTTAATACATCTATTACTGAAGATCAGTTGAAGGCTGAGATTGAAAACTGTATGGTGATGTCTGCTCCTGGTCCGCATGTGTTTCTGCTGGTGATCAAACTGGGAGTGAAATTCACAAAAGAAGAGAGGGACACAGTGAAATGGATTCAAGAGAACTTTGGAGAAGAGGCTTTGGGGCGTACCATCATTCTGTTCACTCACACTGATCTGCTAAAGGAACAATCCTTAGATGAGTACATTAGGAAAAGCACATTTTTACCAAAAATAGTTGATAGTTGTGGTGGCAGATATCACTCATTCAACAATGAGGACAAAAGCAATAAAGGTCAGATCTCAGATTTGTTTCAAAAGATTAATACAATTATAGGGGAAAATGGAATGAGGTATTACACTCATGAGATGTTTAGAACAGCTCAACAGAACAGAAACACAACAGAAAATACATGGAAGAACAAAATGAAGCTGCCAAAAAGTTTGTGCTTTATTGTATTAATAGGGTGTTTATTACTAGGAAAACTGTATCTGAAAAATGAACAAGAACAGAAGAAGCAGCAACTGGAAACAGAGCTCCAACAGAATAAACAAGAGTGGCAGCAGATGAAAGATAAGCT
Organism: Moxostoma hubbsi; assembly: GCA_032164185.1. NCBI lineage: Eukaryota > Metazoa > Chordata > Actinopteri > Cypriniformes > Catostomidae > Moxostoma > Moxostoma hubbsi. The sequence goes on from JAVLUX010000012.1 coordinate 2,768,791, forward strand.
CACAAAGAAGGAACAGGAAAATCAGAAGCTGAAAAATTATTTACAAGAGAAAGAACAGAAGGAGCAGCAGCTGACAAATGACATCAAACAAAGGGAACAGGAGGAGCAGCAGCTGACAAATGACATCAAACAAAGGGAACAGGAGGAGCAGCAGCTGACAAATGACATCAAACAAAGGGAACAGGAGGAGCAGCAGCTGACAAATGACATCAAACAAACGGAACAGGAGGAGCAGCAGCTGGGAAATGAGCTCCTACAGATGGGAGAGGAGAAGCAGATGCTGAAAAAGGAGCTCCTACAGAAGGAAGAGGAGAAGCTGAAGCTGAAAAAGGAGCTCCTACAGAAGGAAGAAAAGCAGAAGCTGAAAAAGAAGCACCTACAGAAGGAAGAGGAGAAGCTGCACCTGAAAAAGGATCTCCTACAGAAGGAAGATGAGAAGAAAATGCTGGAAAAGAATCTCCTACAAAAGGAAGAGGAGAAGCTGAAGCTGAAAAAGGAGCTCCTACAGAAGGAAGAGGAGAAGCAGAAGCTGAAAAAGAAGCACCTTCAGAAGGAAGAGGAGAAGCTGCACCTGAAAAAGGATCTCCTACAGAAGGAAGATGAGAAGAAAATGCTGGAAAAGAATCTCCTACAAAAGGAAGAGGAGAAGCTGAAGCTGAAAAAGGAGCTCCTACAGAAGGAAGAGGAGAAGCAGAAGCTGAAAAAGAAGCACCTACAGAAGGAAGAGGAGAAGCTGCACCTGAAAAAGGATCTCCTACAGAAGGAAGATGAGAAGAAAATGCTGGAAAAGAATCTCCTACAAAAGGAAGAGGAGAAGCTGCAGCTGAAAAAGGAGCTCCTACAGAATGAACAGGATAAGCAGCAGCTGGAAAAGGAGCTCCTACAGAATGAACAGGATAAGCAGCAGCTGGAAAAGGAGCTCCTACAGAATGAACAGTATAAGCAGCAGCTGGAAAAGGAGGTCCAACATTATAAGAAGGAGCAACAGGTGAAGCAGCAATAGCATCAACATCAGCAGCAATAGCATTAGCAGCAGCGGGGAAAGTGACCACACCAGAAAGAGTAGCAGCAGTAGCTGCATTAGCAGCTGTAGGAGGATGAGCATCAGTAACATTGATATTAGAACTGATATAGTAAGTGAAACTGTAGTTTACTGCATATTTACAACTTTAGATTTTCAGATTGGAATTAAACATTTACTTGATACATATAATTTTACTGCCCAATGTCGTTATAAACATTGTGACACTCTTCTCTTTATTAGAATGTAGTTTAATGTAATTTGTCATGATTTGGGAATTATTGTTTTTATTTCAATAATTGCAATAAATAATTGTTTAAACTAGACACTTTTACACATAATAAACATCAGTGCTTGAAGTGGAGTTCACAGGAACATGAAACAGTCCTGGAACATACAGTATAAGCGATGGGTGTCAATACAGTGGTGTAAATTGTGCATCTTTGTATACTGGCCCAGTAAACGATTAGGTGACTGATAACATGTAGATGGACCTTTTTTTTTTATCAACCCATATTTTAGGTTATAATATATTTACCGTATGTTCTTTTTTCTTTATATAAAATTCAATAAATTTGAATAAAATTCACAATTTTAATCACTTGTTCGTTTTAAGTGGTCTTGATACATGAAATAATTAGTTTAAACATACAAATATTCCATGTTGTTAATTAATAAGAGGTCATAAAAATGTAAATAAAAAAAGTTTTATCTGTTTAAAAAAAATCAGCAAAATTACGTTTAAAATAGATTTGAGTACACCAATGGTTTGTCCCAAAACCTAGTAAGCTTCCTCTGAAGGTAGCATTTTAAGGCATCACAGGTGTGCTCCAGATGCAAAGGCTTTTCCTAATGGTACCTTAATTATTCTAAGATATCATTCTGGCCAAATTCAAAGGGTGTATCTCATCTCGCTCCCTAGGTGTTATTCAGCATATCATAAACATGAATTCAAGCACTGACAAGGGTGTTGATTGAATGAAGACTAAGACACTTATGACTCAATTATTTGAGACACATTTACGATGTTGTGCTTTTTACACACAGCTGCAATTAATCAGCAACATCGATGATTAATGATACTGTCATGCATTTTCATTGTAGACATTTTTTTGTTATGAAAGAGAATGACTTAAATTAAGAAAAAGAAAAAAAGAAAATATTTAGGATTTTCTAGTAACTATTGTTTAAAAGAATGTTTAACTTTTGTGTACATTATGGAATAAAGATATTACAAACAACCTCTTTTAAAGACAAAATAAGGAAGGAAACTTAGTGAGAAATAATACTCAATGCTTTTACAGTTCATTCTAGGAATATTTTGGAACAAATGTGTCAGGGAACTGGAATGATCTTGCGACTGAGACAGCCCTAGCCTGATCAGCACCCTGACTACTAAACTAGAGAGCTGATTGAGATGCACCAGAAATAATTTAGCCTGAGATTGGAGAAATTGGAATGCCCAATATGGCGTATGTAGAAAAGGAAGTTCCACCTAACAGGTAAAAGAGCCAATCGCGTTTTACTGATATCACCTGTCAACTTGAAAACTTGCATGCGCATTGGCTGGACCAGCCTGAAAAATTGTTTTTTAGTGTAATCTGAGTTAAAGAAGCACAACGTATGATACCATTGTTCTTGGATTGTACTGCCAATTTGAAATATGTTCTTTGATCATATTATTGGCCAACTGTTTGGGAGATTTCAGTTTTTCCCCATTCAAGCAGATGGGAGCTGTACTTGTATGCTGCTTGTATCCATAGAAAATAGCTGCCCGGGAGCATTCCCAAGGTGGACAGTGAGTATCAATAGCCACTTTACCACTATCGGGCCAGTGCGAGCCAGGACCATAAACTGGTCCTCCAGGGCCGATATCCTCAGACCTCGAACCACAAGAACAAAATCACTCTGCATTCCCACCAAAAGGCAAAAAACACAGCAGCGTTGCCGTAAAACACGCCTGTAGTACGCCACCCTAGGGCTTTCGAATTAAATTTTGAATATTCGTCAAATTTAAGAAAAACAAAATGCAAAATTGAATGCTAAAACTGTGTATTTCAATTTTGGATTTGTGGCAAGCACTGATAATGACTTCAGATCGATCTCATTCTTGCACTAAAAAGGCTAGACACAGCACAACTTATACAGTTTAACAGACAGCAGGTGTCTTGATATGCTTATAAAATGTATTTTTAATTAGACATATCATCTAAAAAACAGTGCTCCTACACGAGACATTGAATAAACAAAAACAAAGACGTTTGTCTAGCGCACGTTTACATAGAAAAACAAATGGATTGTTGCTGAAGTGTTTGGTGTGAACAGCCCCTTACAGTTGGTGGAGGTATTTGGCCATTAGGTCTTGCTCTCTTAAAGCATTTCTCAGATTAAGCAATGAGTTTTTAAACTCTTTGACAGAAGTTCAATTTGGAAATGTTTGTCTGTCTTGAGATCCTCACATTCGGTACCATTCTGTTGTGTTCCGTCTGTTTGAACAGCACCTTGCATGAGCTCATATTCTGAGCCGCCTCACCACCAAGTTTAGCTGAATACCACTGCTATCTGGGAATATTGCTACCCTACACACCCTGTAATAAATAAATAACAATGTGGTATTACACTGTTATTTATTATGAAGTTTGAGTCTTGAGTCTGGGGTATAACCCCCCACCCCCTTTTTTATTTCGACATTTGAAAATATGGAGCAACAAAACTTATTTATTTTATGCTCATTAGTTGAAAATGGAATGATACATTTGCCCTACACCACCCTGATGCAAACGTCACACACCTCGCCCATTGCACAAGCCAAACTAAATATGTATGTTATCTAGTGATCTAGAATTAAGTTTATATTGTATGTAAATTTAAGCTATCTAGAAATATAAGTAATCGTTGACAGCTCAACAACTTAATCTGCCATGGTGTCCCGAGTGGTCTCTCCACTAACAGTGGGATGATGTTCCAGCACACCATCAATGATCACAAACTTCCTTTGGGCAACACTTTGTCCATTGTGCATCTTAATGGATCCGAAATGCGTCAGCCATTTGTTTTGCTCAGATGCATTTGTGTGACATGATGGCACCAAGAGATGTACAAATTTATTGATAAACACTCACTTTTAGGGTGACCATATTCTGGTTTTCTAAAAAGAAGACTTTTATCGCATTGGATTGGGGTGTGGGTGGAATAATAGGGTTCAAAATACTATGAATGCAAACTTTAATACAGTGAAAAAGACACTCGATTAGCATAACAAATATATATAAATAAATACACTTTCCCAACATACTTTTGAACGTTCATGTACTAAAATAAAATATTTGATGCCATGAGTGTACCTTCATTTGTAATTACTATTATTTTGAATGGCCATGGAAAATGAAACTATGTAATGACAATTTTACCTGGTCACATAAAGTAGTCCGTTAATTTACCTGATGAACTTTCACCTTTTGCTGACCCTCTATGCTTCGAGCTAATGTGTGTTTATAAATCACTTGCACCTTTATTAGCAACGAACACATAAGTGCAGCTTTACATGTCGTACATTCTGCTTCTCACGGATATCGACCTGGACGAAGGCATGGGGATTTTGGTGCAAATCTTCTGAAAATTTGCACTTTCGTTTGGGCATTGTTTCTAATCTGCTGTCATTTGCTGCTGCTGTCAAGCGACTGTTTCATGCTGAACACAACAGCACAACAGAGAGAATGACAGGCAGGAATTTGGCTAATAGTTGCTGCAAGCCTCTTATAATTGACCAATTGGTGTGCGAGAAGGCGGGACTTACAAAGAGGGGTTAAAGCGATGCAAATATGCGCGCAAACACAATTAAGTATTAGACCAGATGCACATCATAATGTGACTAAAGCTGTATCACATTTTCACAAATTTAGAAATCCCGGCCAGATGCTTTTTTAAGGTTTTAAGAAAAAGAGGACGTTGGTCACCCTATTCATGTTTATAATTTTATATTGATCATGAGTAAAAGTTTTTACATTTCAAGATATTAAAGCTTGTTTAACAAATGATTACAGAGACAGGTGTACAAAACACAGTAAATTAAACTCTTTTGATGACTATAGCACTAGCATAGCAGCATTGTTTATCAGTTGGGTTACTAGGAGACATCAATGGTGACAGTCAAACCCCTTTTAAGCTAGCAGGAGCATTGTAGTTTAGGTTGTTTAAACATCGTTTCTGTGCAACTGGCAAAGGAATTCCTTTGTGGCTGCCGATCAGAAAATTTAATTCCGATATTTCACTTTTGACCTGAGTGGAACACAGTGCGAGTATCTAGCTAACTCTGCCTTTGACAATGACCCTACCTCAATCCCCAGTTGGCCTTCTTTGGCCCAAGGGTAATCGGTGGGCAAAAGGCCATTGGCCCTGAAAAAGCCCAGAGGAGGCACAATTAAAGTAACAGTGGGAACGCAACTGGCCCTGGCATAGACTAGCACATTTGGCCCTAAAGTGGGAATGCAGCTATTGTATGTATCCTTTTCCAGTTTGGCAATCCCAGAATGTACTGTGATTTTAAATTTAAGAGGGCAGATGAAGAGAGATGTATTGTAATTATACATATACTTATGATCCATTCAGTACTGAGAAGTATCAATAAAAAACAGCTTAATATGATAAATAACTGACTATTTTGCTCAAAATGTGCGTGCAAGCATGTCTATATTTGTATTGTTCCTCTCAGCCAATTTTATTTATGTTGGTTGTGAATTGAGTCTCTTATGTGCTTTGAATGATGTACCTCTGTAGAGCTGGATATCTTGGCTACCATGTCATCAAGCACCATTGAAGACTGTCTCAATTGTGAGGACCCTTGGAATGCAGCCTCATTTTGCAGTCTTCGTTCGCCAAATCTTGGAGTATGCATTTGGTGCATCCTTCCTGTCATTCCATCTCCCACAATACTTTTCACAATTGTTTTTTTAAAGAAAATATAAAAATGGATGTGCACCTTCACAAAGTAGTTGTAGATGTTCAGATTTTGTATTTTGTATTTATTAATTTATTTTTCGAACTTTTCACACCATGATGACAGAGGCAGGAACCTTTATGACTCAGCCGTGTGGACTTACTAGACCATCTTATTCATACTGGATGTTTGGAAGGATCCTAGCATAGCTTCAGAAGGACTAGCCTAGAAAGGACACAGCCTTACTAGGCTGCAACCTTTCGTTAGATATGCACCCTAGGTTTTGGAACAGATCCCACGTCACTCAGCAGGACATGTTTATATTACCCAAGTATTTTATGACAATAAAATTGAAAGAGTAAACTATTAGTACAGATGTTATGCATACTAATTAAGTAGAATTTTGGGTTGAGCTTTATAAAAGCTATCTACTGTATCTATTTAGCTCTGATTTAATTCCTTACATATGAATGTTGAAATTGTATATGTGTGTGGCAGCGGGGGCGTGGTCAAGCGCCCGTCCGGAGAGGGGGAGCGGTAAGGGCGCTTGCACCTGAGCTAAAATATGTCTAACACCTGTCTCTAATTTCAGTGAACACGGGGAGAGCGGCATATAAGAGCCACAACAACGCCAGTGGAGGGAGGAAAAAAGCCAGTCTAGTGTTGGCAACTGAAGCCCCCAGAGAATTTATGTTTAGAGAAAAGAGTTTATGTTTATAGAGAGATCCTGTGTTTATTATATAGTTTATGTTCAGTGCTGTACTTTTGCGTTAGAGAAATTAAAACCCATACCTTTGAGTTCACTATCCAGTTATCGTGTCCTGCTTCCCCTGTCCAGTCCAGTCCGGTGTCGTGTTACATTGGTGCCAAAACCCGGGATCTAGTCATGGAAGGTCGCCCCGTAGAGTCCTCCCAGCTGACCGAAGTCCTCCAGTCCCTCGCTACCCTCCATCAAAGCCACCAGCACTCCCTGCTTGAGCTCCGAGAGGACCAGGATCGACGGTTCTTTGAGATCATGCGGGCTCAAGCAGAGGACCGACTTGCCATCCGGAGCCTCCTCAGCCGGGAGGTCGCTCCCGCCCCAGCCGCGACCCCGGACAATCATTCTCCGTTGCCCCCTCCCATGTTACAGAAAATGGGGGCGACGGACGACCTAGAGGCTTTCCTCGATTTGTTTGAGCGCACGGCGGAGATCTGGGCCTGGCCGCGCGACCAATGGGCAGCCCGCCTCATACCATTATTGTCCGGGGAAGCCCAACTCGCGGCTCAACAACTGCCGACAGCGAACCTCCTGGCCTACCCCGATCTAAGGAGAGCCATCATGCAACGGGTTGGTCGGAGCCCCGAGGAGAATCGCCAGCTCTTCCGGGCCATGAAGCTGGACAAAGCCGACTGCCCGTTCGTGTTTGCTCAGCGGCTCTGTGATGCCTGCCGGAGGTGGCTGCTAGTGGGGGACCGCGGCGTCGAGGGTCTCATCGATCAGGTGGTGCTGGAGCAATTCACCCAGCGGCTACCCAGGAGAACGGCGGAGTGGGTCCAGTGCCACCGCCCGACGTCGCTGGAGGCAGCCGTGCAGCTGGCGGAGGACCACATGGCGGCGATCCCGAGGGCGGACGAGCCCTCTCTTTCTCCCTCCCCTTCCCCTGTGTTTTTTTCCGCTCTTCCCCATCCCCCTCCCCCCTCTCGCGCTGTCATCCTTCCAGGGTCCGTTCCTGCCCCCCGCAGGCGAGGAGCCTGGCAGAGACCCACAGTGGCATCGCACACCCCCCCCGCCACATTCAGCCGCTCTCCCCCTCAGGTGGGGGCGTCCGCCGACGCAGGTATGGGTGTGGCGCCTGGGCCAGCCTGTTGGAGGTGCGGGGACCCGGGCCACTTCCGCGATCAGTGTCCGATGATGGAAGTGGGGATGGTGGTTCGGGTCTCCGATCCACCGCATGCTGCCCCCAATCGGGCTGGAGCGTACCGGATTCCGGTAAGAATCCAGGGGGGTACACACCAAGCATTGCTGGATACCGGTTGTAATCAGACCACCATCCATCAACGCTTGGTTCAACCCAGGGCTTTGGGCATAGCTAGACGGGTGAGGGTGAGGTGTGTGCATGGGGATATTCACAAGTACCCGATGATGACCTTGTTAGTGAAATTCCGGGGAAAAAAGCATAGAGTAGAGGCAGCGGTTAGTCCCCGCCTCACCCATCCTCTGATTTTGGGAACCGATTGGCCAGCGTTTAAAGATGTGTTAGGGGGAGTTTGTAAGGATGGGTCCTGCACTAAAGTAGGGAGATGTGCGATGTGCGATGCTCTGACAGGGGAGGCGGAGCCGGGGCCGTCCTCGGCTGCTCCAGATCGGGATGACGAGGAGAGGGGCGAGGCTTCCGCCCCTCCTCTTCGCAGGGAATTCCCTGACGAGGATTTCCCTTTGGAGCAGTCGCGGGACAAAACCCTCAAACATGCCTTTGGTCAGGTAAAAGTGATCGATGGTCAGCGTCTTCAGCCAGACATCGCACTCGCATACCCCTATTTCTCAATTATAAATGACCGACTGTATAGAGTGACGCAGGACACTCAAACTAAAGAAAATAGGACACAGCTTTTGATTCCACGGAGCCGCCGGGAAATGTTATTCCAAGCGGCTCATAATCCCATGGCGGGTCATCTAGGGGAAAGAAAGACACTTCTCCGCCTAATAGCCCGGTTTTATTGGCCGGGCATTAGCGGCGACGTCCGCAGGTGGTGTGCGGCGTGCCGCGAATGCCAGCTGGTAAACCCACCGGCCACCCCAAAAGCGCCTTTGCGCCCTCTTCCGTTGATCAAGGTCCCCTTCGAGAGAATTGGAATGGACCTCGTCGGGCCATTAGAGCGGACAGCACGCGGACATCGTTTTGTGTTAGTCCTAGTGGATTACGCAACGCGATATCCGGAAGCAGTGCCTCTAAGCAACATTTCAGCACGTAGTGTTGCTGGGGCACTCTTCAAAATAATCTCCCGGGTTGGGATTCCAAAAGAAATCCTCACCGATCAAGGCACAACGTTCATGTCACGTACACTTCGCGAACTTTACGATCTATTGGGCATTAAATCGATTCGCACTAGCGTGTATCATCCGCAGACAGATGGCCTAGTGGAACGCTTTAACAAAACCCTCAAAAACATGATTCGTAAGTTCGTGCACGAGGATGCTAAAAACTGGGACAGATGGATCGATCCCCTGTTGTTTGCAGTGCGAGAGGTCCCGCAAGCCTCAACCGGCTTCTCCCCATTTGAGCTATTGTACGGGCGATGCCCGCGCAGCATCTTAGATGTTTTACGAGAAGGTTGGGAGGAGGGACCTACAAATAGCAAAAATGAAATTCAATACGTTCTTGACCTCCGAGCAAAACTCCACACTTTGGGGAAACTAACACAGGAGAATTTGCTCCGGGCCCAAGAACGTCAATGCCGGCTGAACGACAGGGGAACGCGGCTGAGGGAATTTGCACCGGGAGATAAAGTTCTTGTATTGCTTCCCACATCGAGCTCCAAATTACTCGCCAAGTGACAAGGGCCCTTTGAGGTCACACGACGAGTGGGGGATCTCGATTATGAAGTTAGGCGAACCGACAGAGGGAATGCGCGTCAAATCTACCACCTCAACCTCCTTAAATTGTGGAGGGAGGCGGTCCCTGTATCATTGGCTACGGTGGTCCCGGAGAGGGCGGAGCTCGGACCGGAGGTAAATCCAAATCCAGACTTCAATACCCCGGTCATTTGTGGAGACCACCTCTCCCCGTGCCAACGAGCAGAGGTTGCCAGGTTGCAGAAGGAGTTTGCGGACGTGTTTTCTCCCCTGCCGGGTCACACGAACCTCATCCAGCACCATATCGAGACCGAGCCAGGGGCGGTCATTCGTTGCCGCCCTCACCGCCTCCCCGAGCATAGAAAGAAAATTGTCCGGGACGAATTAGATGCCATGCTTGATATGGGAGTAATAGAAGAATCCCACAGCGACTGGTCCAGCCCAGTCGTTCTTGTCCCCAAGAGTGACGGGTCGGTGCGGTTCTGTGTGGATTATAGAAAAGTCAACGCGGTGTCTAAATTTGATGCGTATCCAATGCCCCGCGTTGATGAACTGCTCGATCGGTTAGGTACTGCTCGCTTTTATTCGACATTGGATTTAACAAAGGGTTATTGGCAGATCCCCTTGACACCAATATCCCGCGAAAAAACAGCCTTTGTGACACTTCCGTTCGGTTTGTTCGGAGCCCCAGCCACGTTCCAGCGTTTGATGGACCGTGTCATCCGGCCGCACTCTGCTTACACCGCTGCCTACATAGACGATATTATTATCTACAGTAATGACTGGCAGCGGCATATACAACATCTGAGGGCGGTCCTGAAGTCGCTGCGGCGGGCGGGGCTCACTGCAAACCCTAAGAAGTGCGCGGTTGGGCGTGTGGAGGTACGGTATCTGGGGTTCCACTTGGGCCATGGCCAGGTGCGGCCCCAAATTGATAAAACCGCGGCGATTGCGACTTGCCCTAGGCCCAAGACCAAAAAGGGGGTGAGGCAGTTCCTGGGGCTGGCTGGCTACTACAGAAGGTTCGTACCTAATTATTCGGACGTCACCAGCCCGCTGACTGACCTCACTAAAAAGGGGGCTCCAGACCCGGTCCAATGGTCGGAACAGTGCCAGCAGGCGTTCTCACAAATTAAAGCCGCACTCTGTGGGGGGCCGCTCTTGTATTCCCCTAACTTCTCTCTCCCTTTTCTATTACAGACGGACGCTTCAGACAGAGGGCTGGGGGCCGTGCTCTCGCAGGTGGTGGAGGAGGAGCGCCCGGTGCTATACATCAGCAGGAAGCTCTCACTGAGGGAAACGAAGTATAGCACCGTGGAGAAGGAGTGTCTAGCCATCAAGTGGGCGGTCCTCACACTCCGCTACTACCTGCTGGGGCGGGCCTTCACCCTCTACTCGGATCATGCCCCACTGCAGTGGCTCCACCGCATGAAGGATACTAACGCCCGGATCACCCGTTGGTATCTGGCTCTCCAGCCTTTTAAGTTCGAGGTGGCCCACAGACCGGGGGTGCGGATGGCTGTCGCCGACTTCCTTTCCAGAAATGGGGGGGAGTGGTAGGCGGGCCGGTTGACGCCCCGGCCTGAGTCGGGCGGTGGGGGTATGTGGCAGCGGGGGCGTGGTCAAGCGCCCGTCCGGAGAGGGGGAGCGGTAAGGGCGCTTGCACCTGAGCTAAAATATGTCTAACACCTGTCTCTAATTTCAGTGAACACGGGGAGAGCGGCATATAAGAGCCACAACAATGCCAGTGGAGGGAGGAAAAAAGCCAGTCTAGTGTTGGCAACTGAAGCCCCCAGAGAATTTATGTTTAGAGAAAAGAGTTTATGTTTATAGAGAGATCCTGTGTTTATTATATAGTTTATGCTCAGTGCTGTACTTTTGCGTTAGAGAAATTAAAACCCATACCTTTGAGTTCACTATCCAGTTATCGTGTCCTGCTTCCCCTGTCCAGTCCAGTCCGGTGTCGTGTTACAATGTGTTTTTGAGTGTGCTTAGTTTGCTTTTGGTAAATATAAATAAAAACAAATGTAACTAAAGTTGAGAAATTTGTATTTAATGCATTGCATTAAGAACTGCAAGCAAAAATAAAATGAGGACCAAAATGTGTGTGAAGTAGACAAATAAAAAAGGACCTAAATTTAGAATTACATGTAAAAAACGAAGAGAAATATATCTGAAGGGATGCTGAAAAGAGAAAATTATTTAGAGTAATCGTCAAGATTACAGTCATAACCCCCCTTCCCTGACGAAGGGAACGAGACGTTGAGTTGGTGAAGTGACACTAGGCGTCTTTTTTGAGATCCTCAGTTGCCTCTGAGCTTTGAGAAAAGGCCAATGAGAATTGGCGAACAGAATTTGCATGTCCCTCCCCCGGATATGGGTATAAAAGGAGGGAATTGTGCATCATTTTAGTCAGATTTTGCAATGAGGAGCCAAGAATAAGGTTTTGCCGTTACATTGGTTGGTACGGTGTTGTGGAAAAAGGGACACAACGTTTCATTCCCTCCATCAGGGAACGGGGGTTACGACAGTAACCTAGACCTTCCTCTTCTGTAACTCACTCGATATTGTGTCAGTGAAGTCACAGCAGGGGTCCCTATCCAATAATGTATCTGTTTGGTGCCGGGCTACCGTGAGAACACTGTATATCAAATATATAAAATGTTTGCATTTAGCTGGTTAACACACTGGGGATGTCATAGTAAAGAGTGGTACCAGGGAATGTTGGGATGTTGAGAAAGTAGCGTTTGACACTTAAAATAGTGTCACGAATTGAGCACATAGCATGATTTGTGTGTTTTACTTGTACAAAACACCACAGAAAAATTGGCAATGAGGATACATTTTAGCTGAGAAAATGCTTCTCATAGCAACCATAGTAGAGTTCAAAAACTCTAAGTTTGCATCACAAACTTGCTTACACATGAGCGTAGATGTCGACCCAAGGGCATAAGAGCCAGGGGTAGCAGGAACATCTAGTAACATGACCATAAAACCAGATGAAAGTGTGCGGAGAGGACCAGCCTGCCACATAACAAACTTGCTGCAGAAGGAGACCTCTAGCCAAGGCTTTAGAGGAGGAGAGCCCTCTGGTAGAATGCGCCCTAAAACCTACTGGCGAAGCTTGACCGCGTGCCTCGTAGGCCCAGGGAATAATGTCCCTCACCCAAAGTGACATAGTCTGCCAGGAGGTGACCGCCCCCGGTCATGGCTTCCAAGTGAAGAATTTCTGCCCTGACTTTACGCCACTAGCAAAAGCAGTGAACATAAGTCTGAAGAAGACTGGACAAAGTCTGAGCAGTCTTAGCTGCTCCGGCGTTACCAACGACAGGGAGCAGAAGGCTTAGAAAATAACCGGCCAAGGGTTGCGAAAGGCACCTTGAGCAGGTAGTTAGGGTGAGGGTGCAAAAAATGCTTTTGGTCATAGCTGGGGCAAACTCTAAACAGGCCGGAAAAAGAGACAGAGCCTGTAGGTACCCAAGTCTCCTTAGAGACATAATTGCCATAAGAAAAACCATCTTGAGAGTCAGAAGTCTAACAAACGCTGACTCTAGAGGTCTAAAAAGGGGGTCTTACCCTATGAAGAGGTCCTAGCAAGGATGCCTCTTAGGGGGCACCCCGCCCACCAAGGCTCGGAAAACCGCAGTGGAGGCCACATAGAACCTGGCAGTGTCGAGGAAAGTGCCCGCTGACAGTTCTTTCTACAGAAAATCCAGAACTGAAGCAAACTGGCAGTTAGTTGGTTCTGTAATATGAACTTAGGGGGGGAAACTGGGCGACTCGGGGAGAAGTAGAGGATACATTGCGCTAGAGGTCCTCTTCTGCCCTGTAAAATCTACCCAGATCAGTTCCAAGTGGAGGGAGCCCTAGCACTTGAAATGGTCTCGATAACCTCGAGAAAGCCCTGTGAACTTCAGTTGGTACCCTTAGGGGCCAAGCATGAAAGGTTACACAATTCGGGCCAGTGATGAGAAGGTCCTCCCTGTTCGGAATCGCCCAAGGCGAGCCATTGAGGAGAGGTATTCGAGAAACATATCCTTTTCGGCCAGCGCAGCGCAATTAGAAGGAGTCAAGACCCTTGCTGGCGAACCTTGCCAAGACTCCCGGAAGCAGAAAAACCGGGGGACAAAAACACATGCAGACACATTCAGGGTCATGTATGTGCCTTTAAGTCCAGACCCAAGGGGGCTGGGTGACTTAGGGAGAAGTAGAGGAGACATTGCGCTATCATAGAGGCAAAGAGGTCCTCTTCTGCCCTGTGAAATCTCACCCAGATTTGTTCACTACCTCAGAGTAAATCTGCTCCCACACACACGGGCATCCAGGGATGAAACTGTCCTGAGTGACAGGAGCTGCCCTGGGCCCCAAGGAGGTTCCAACGTGCCAGAAATTCAGCTGATGTGAACGTGGATCCCCCCGATTGTTTACGTAAGAGGCTACAGCTGTATTGCCCACCCGCACGAAGACATGGCAGCCTCAGGAGGAAGTATTTCAGGGCCAGAAATACGGCCATCAGCTCGAGACAGTTACTGTGACAAACGAACTGACGACCATCCTATCCCTTAAAGCCTTAACGACCACTTATGGCCACTACCCAGCCCGTCAGGGAGGCGTCTGTCGTTAGCAGCCTGCGACGACAAGATGCACCTAGAGTGGGACCCAAGGTAAGAACCGGGGTCTGAACCACATAGAAAGGGAACGAAGCACATGGCGCGTAACCCATATTTGCCTTAGGGGACCGGCCCTCGGATAAAACCCCCTGGCTACTATCCACAGCTGAAGCGGTCTCATTTGCAGAAGGTCCGAAGGGATCACCGCAGACACCAACGCCATGAGACCTAGTATTCAATGATACTGACGAGCAGTGCAACCTCAACCTAGCCTGATCTTGCTCAGGGTGTTCTGAATGGAAACGATTCGTACGGGAGATGATTGTGCCTGCATCATGACCGAATTCCATATAACCCCCAGATGCGTCAAGACAATATCCCTGTGCTGAACTGCCAGTTCTTGGAACTGCGGTAGTATCAGACAGTCGTCTATATAATTCAGAATGCGGATGCCCTGGAGTTGCAGAGGAGCCAGTGCTGCATCCATGCATTTCCTGAATGTGCGGGTTAGTAGGGCTAGGCCAAGTGGAAGAACCCGATACAGGAAGGCTTTGCCCCCGAAAGCGAACCTCAGGAACTTCCTGTGCTGAGGATCTATATGAAAATATGCATCCATGAGATCGATGGTGACCAGCCAAATGTGATGTTGGGCTTGTGAGACGATCCTCTTGATAGTCAGTATCTAGGACTTAGTATCCCTGACCAAGTGGTTCAAGCCTCGAAGATCTAGAATCGGACACAACCCCCCATCCTTCTTGGGAACCAGGAAGTATCTGCTGTAATAGCCTGACTCTTTCACTGGAAGGGGAACATGTTCTATGGCCCCTTTGACCAAGAGATTTTGCAGTTCTTTCCACAGTAGACATGCCTGTCCCGGTTTTACGGTAGTGGGAACCACGCCGTTGAAACGAGGAGGACGGCGAGCAAATTGAATTCTGTAGCCTCATTCTACTGTTTCCAGAACCCACATAGAAATACCTGGCAGAAGTTTCCACGCTGCCAGGTTTTCTGAGATGGGTATAATTTCTGACAATTCCTGTTGAGGGGATGTTGAGTGTTCCGCGTCCTGGATCAAGGCAGGAAGCAAAGGTACACCCAACTCTTTGTTGGAAGCCTCTTTCACCCAAAACACCAAAGGCGGCACGAGTGAAGAGGTTTCGTGAGGGTATCGAGAGGGCCGAAGTGGATGATACACGCCCCGTCCCGAGGGGAACTACCCCCACAAGGCTGGGTGCAAGACCGTCAGGGATTCTTTCTCTTAGAAATCACGCCCCTGAGGTCTTGCATTGGGGGCTGCTGAGGGTTACGAACTGGATACCAGTCTTTACGAGTGGGAGCATGATTCGCCACGTTTTGTTTTAGAGCCTCCCATCTAGAAGGACCGGGGCGGGGCTGGATGGCCAATGGCCCCTCCCCCTGAGTGAGGTGCCCACACTCAGGTCCTTCAACAGATTTAGCCTAGTGCGCTTGTAACACTGCCATAGTGTGCAGGGCAAAACCAGCCTGACCTGTTGCCTGATAAGCTTTCCCCACAAGCATGGAGGTGGTCCTGCACAGCTTTGTGGGGAGAGTAGGTCTCTTTGGCGATGATGCCAAGCCAGGTGAGAGAAAACCCGCAGGTGTCTCTTCTACCGGTGGCATCACCGAATACCCCCAAGCTTCAGCACCCACGATAGTTGAATACACCAACGTCGAGGGCACGAAGACACGGGAAGTATAAATTTCCTCCATAAAGAAAATACTTGTTATGGAGGTCATAGAAGAAAGGAAGGGACTGATATAGAGTTCCATTCCCTCTTTTATTTATTTAATTATTTTGGCCACCAGACAGAAATTTGTCTTCTAGTTTGGAGCATTTGGGGGAGGGTCTCTTGTTCGCGTGGCCAGTCTAGCTGTAGTCTGGCCACAGCTTGCGTAATCACCTCAAGTAATTTCTCAGCCGCTTTATTATTGTGCGTGAAATGTACAGAGGTTCAGCGCCCCGCCCCCCTCGTGAACCGAAGAGGCGCTGAAGCGCGCTTCGAGATCACGGGAAGGACCAGCTGGGTCTGGGGAGAGAGCGAGGGAAAGGGACGAACCCGTCTCTCTCTCCTCAGCCAGATCCATGCGAGAGCCTCCGAATGAAATGTGGGCGCTGACTCCCGGAAGTAAGCAAGGCGAGCACGAAGCATTTTGCCCGAAAGCAGATCACAATGCTCGCATTTGTCTCTTAATTCCACAGCCACTTTATTATTATGCGCTGGGATTTACAGAGGTTCAGTGTCCTCATGAATGGTGACGCATCCATTTATAGCCTGGCCACAGGTGCGTCTAATGACTACATCAGCCGAGGCTATAAATTCCGTTCATTGACGTGTTACACACATATTCACAGCTCGTTCACAACTAGGATTGTTCCCAAAGCGCTTAGCAAAGCGCAGCATCATAGTGAAGCTTTTTGTAAAGTGAACAACAAAGTTACATTAACAATACCTGACAATAGACAATGGCAAACATGAGGGCTTAAATACAAGGACATGACAACAAATCACAAGAATAAACTATAAACAAGATAACAAGACTAATAACAAAGTAATCAACCAATGATCCAATGAAAACTAGACAAATGAACAGGGGGAACACATGACAAGATCACATGAGGGAACAGGAAATCACATGACAAGACACCACATGACCAGAACAGGAACTAAACTAGAAAATAAAAGACATGAAAAACATGAACAAACAGACCTGCCAAGTATTCCTCTTGCGAATCTCCACTCTCTTCCTAACAAAACGGGGTTATTGCAAGGGGAGTGCGGAAGACTCTCTTTACAGCCGAAAGAGTTGATGTCATGTGCGTTCATGTAAACAAGGTCATTCTTGCGTGCACGCCAGTTTCAAATGAGTGACGAGGTGAATTAACACTTCAATTTCAGACTGTCCCTCACACAACACTATAAAATGTTGTGACGAGGAGGAGGGTGAATGAGGATACACTGAGAATAGAATTGCATGTTTAAAACTACTTGGAACAACTCCACCTGCTAATGAGCTCATAATTATAGCTGTAATGCTGGAACATATAGCCCTGAAAACTTTTTTAAGAAGGCATGGAGAAAGAATATCCAGCTTGTAACTGGAACACTTCGTTTTAGAGACTACATCTGCTAACTGTGCTGATGTAACTGGTTCAAAGTGAGTCAGGGAGCTAGATGGGGAAAGATTTAGTGTTGATCAAATCGTGAAGGTACAATCACACCTTTAAACTGCTCAATTTTGTGAGTAAAGAAGTTTCAAAATGTTTTACAGTTCTCTAGGGTGCCATACAGAAAATCATTTTAGGCAAGGCAAGGCAAGGCAAGTTTATTTATATAGCACATTTCATACACAATGGTAATTCAAAGTGCTTTACATAGTAGAAATTAAAAAGAAAAAAACAAGAATAATAAAATAAGAATAATTTTAGTTGGGTTTAAAAAATAATCAATTGTTTTGAACAACACTTTTGGTCGATTCGCGTTTTCAGAGATTAATGTAGAGAAAAACTTGACTTTAGCTTCCTTTACAGCTCTCTGATAGTTTGTTAAACACCCCTTTAAAAAATCATAAGAGACCTGAAGCAAGTCTCTTTTCCACTTGCTTTACTGCGCTCTTGCCTGAGAGCGTGTGTGACATAATTTAACCAAGGCTGTGAAACACCCTTAACACCCCTTGGCTTGAGCGGAGCAACATTATCAAGTGTAAAAGTACAGGATTTATTAAAAGCCTCAACCAATGATTCAGTGTCGTGAAGACATCAGCTGTGAAGTGTGAGACAAAATTCTGAAAAAAGCAGTAGATGAGTGAATGTACCGGGAGTAACGCAAGGGCTCAGAAAAAATAGGCAGAGGACAAGTAGAGACAGACTCAAATATTATTGAATAATGGTCAGAAATTCCAATATCTAAGACCTCTAAGTTTGACACAGAAAGACCACAAGTTAACAAAAGATCTAATGTATGACCCATATTGTGAGTGGGACCAGTTACATGTTGTACACAATTTAAAGACTCAATGAGGGAGATAAATTAATTTAACAGCGGTTTCGATGGACAGCATACATGAATATTAAAATCCCCAAGAATCAGGAGTCTATCACCACGTGACACCAGTCCAGAGAGAAAGTCTGTGAATTGTAGGATGAAGTCCTTATTAAATTTGGGAGGTCTGTACAGAAGGGCACAGAAAGCAGGGCCCAAGATGTCAATCTTTAGCAATTGGACCTCAAAACTGGAATATATGTCCATAGGCAGCATTCTGCATTTAAAATAATTTTTAAAAACAGTGGCAACACCACCTCCTCGTCCTGAAGTTTGTGGTCTGTCACAGTCTGGCGGTGTTAGATCCCCTAGGGCCATTTGTTCTCCAGGATTAAGCCAAGTCTCAGTGATGAATAAAAAGTCAAATGACCGTTATATAAAAAAGTCATTCAGAATAAAAGACTTGTTTGATATTGAAACATGCATTAATGAGTGCCATCTTAATAGTGGTGACATCTGTGTTTTGCGGTAAAATAAAAGGTTTTAAAAGTTTCAGCAAATTGAGATTTTCAACATTGATACCCCGCTTCAGATCACTCTCACCAGTCGCAGGGTGACAGCGTGAAGACCATATGGCCGGTATGTGGTGGTTGTCGGGGGAATCAGATGGTAATCTGCAGGGATGTCGGCGTGACCCTCGATGGGCATACCGGGGACGACGCGCAATTGCAAGAGCAGTGCAATAATTGTATACTCCGTCTGACAGGCGGTCCGAGGAATTCAAACACTGTAAATCCAGAGATGAATAGAATAAAACCAAAGTAGAAGAAAGATGATTGAATGGACTTACAAACAAGCAGGGAGCTCTCTGCAGAGACTGGCGAGGGCAAACAGCAAAATTCCAGTAGGCCAAGATAGGCAACAGAAGGCAGAACATCATCAATGCATCCACCAACACGGCTCAAAATCAAAGTCAACGTTCTCCAGCACCACTCAACATCAACCGTTAGATCAGGAGTCAAGTAGCCTATTTAGGACTGCATGTAGTAAACCTGGCGAAGACCAAAAATTGGACCGGTTATGTCCGCATGTCGATTGACAAACTTTCATCATATATCGCATAACAACTGCCAAAAGTCTGTATATCTGGGATATAAAGGATCAGAATTGCATTCCGTAATATAGCGGACACAGTCTGTATTTTATCATCTCACACGTAAACAAATGAGAGAGTAGTCTGTGAGAGACGAAACTGTTGTTGATGATGTTGCGCCACTTCATCACAGCGCAGGAAGGATAACGGAAGATCCATTGAGAACAGATAAATGAACGTGCTTCAGGTACAAGATCATCATAAGTTTAATACTCACTGCAGTCTCACAATCTCAATCAATTAATCTCTGAAATCCTCTTCCCTAGCAGTGCACAATGATAATAGCAAAATAATATTTATTTTTATTTTTATAATACTTAAAGTGAATGAATACAGATGCAACAGCATGACCCGGTACAATAATAATGAGACTTTACAGCTCTCAAAGGACACAGAGTGCCGTCAATATTGTATCATGCGATAAAACCCTCTTAAAAAAGACAGTAACCATTTTGCCTTTTTCCTGAACATTTACATTCCAAGTAAATGAAAAGTACAAATGTGTTATTTTTAGACTTTTTTCCACTCTTATAGTTGTAAAACAGCACATTTTTGAATGGCATGTAAAAATGTCAAAATCACTCAACCTTCATTGTTTCACTGGATCTGTTGCTATTTTAATGATCTAAAATACAAAGCACTGACCATTTAAAGTGTGAGTCTGTACATCTTGAAATATTTATAAACAGTTACAGTTCTACAGTGTTATTATGTGCCTAGGTAGTCTTTCAAATTAACTTATTTTACACAAAAATGACATTTCTCTCATCATTTACTCACCCTAATGTCACCCCAGATGTGTATGACTTTCTTTCTTCTGCTGAACACAAATTACGCTTTTTAGAAGAATATTTCAGCTCTGTTGGTCCTTTCAGTGCAAGTGAATGGTGATCAGAACTCAGAAGGTACAAAAATCACATAATTGCAGCATAAAAGTAACCCAAACAACTCCAGTGGGTTAATCTATGTCTTCAGAAGCGATATGACAGGTGTGTGTGAGAAGCAGATCAACATTTAAGTCCTTTTTTTACTATAAATTCTCCTCCCTGCCCAGTTGGGGGTGATATGCATATGTAAATCACAAACAACAGAAGAACTCTAAAGAGAGAAGAGCACTGAAAATTAAAATGAAAGTGGAGATTAACAGTAAAATGACTTAATTATTGATCTGTTTCTCACCGCTTCTCATTTACTTGCATTGAATGGACCAACAGAGCTGAGATATTCTTCTAAACATCTTCATGAGGCATGAGGGTGAGGAAATTCTCAAATATCCCTTTGACATTCACTTATTTTGACAACACATACAATGAAGTCTTATGACAAAGTGAAAATCTTAGTGAATGCTGTATGTGGTATAATGACATGGAGAGCTTAAAGTAATTGCATATATTGCATATTTTTGCTGTGATCTTGTTTTATTATTTATTATTATCATCTTCACCTCCAACCCCCCTTTTGGGTGTGGGCTGACTTGGACATGACATCCCGAGCTGAATATGAATCCCACTCCTGCCCTGCATGGCCATGACCATTTTCCTCTACATACCTGTACTTTTCCTGACTCTTCTGCCTCTTTGATTTCCTCACCTTGCCTGGCCCATACTCCATCTAAAGTCAATTCTAATGCTCAACAAATAAAGTTGCCCTTTAACAGTTACCTGGACTTCAGCTAGGAAGGAAGTTTGCTCCTCACCAAGAACACATTTAAGAACAACCTTATCATCTCTCTCCCCTGACTGCTTTGGAATGATTTGATTTTCCACCAGTGTCTACATACTATCAGTGTCAATTAATGCAGACACAGTTTGCACATTTACTTCTACTGGCACTATGGGGCTTTGAGACAATTTCAAAAATTGACAAGGTCCTAACTTAGGAACTGAACATACTTGAGAACTAGCAAAAGACAACATAGGACACACTGGCTTCTTATGACTTTCTTGCCCACAATGGCAAATAACAGTTGAGAAAGTCGTCTGTTGACTAGACCTTTTCTGGTCATAACTCTAGGGTTGAAATATTCCTTGAGCAGCTAAAAAGACGTCTGCCAATGTTGCAGCCAGAGAGGCAGTTATAGGATTATACTCCCTTACCATACCTTCAACTCTGGGGATAGCATTCTCAAATACTTCAAAAAAATGTTGACTTCAATCACTTCCTCTTGCCCTTTGGCTGCACTCATTTTTCATAGCGCTCCCCAAGTCTTACATGTAGTTCTTTTGGGGTATCCTCAGACTAAAATTTCAGTGAACAAAACCTTTGATGGTAAGTTTCAGGGTTAATGGCATACTTTTGGAGAATGGGGGCTTTTACTCTGCTGATTTTGCTTCCACCTCACACATTAATCTGTCTTCGCCCTCTACCAAATACAGAATTAAGGTAAGTATGAACTAACAATTCCTCCAAAATTTACAAGACAAACCCCAAAATAACAACCATAATATTTTAATTAATACAGAAAATCATTTAGAACATCAATTGATTTCTAAATGAGACTTTAAATATAAACAGATGAATGAAATGGATGGAATGAATGGGAGGGGATCCCCTCCTTTCTGAACACAATGGTACAGTCCAATTGCTTCTGGGTAGCATAAAGGTTGAGCTAAAAGTCCAAATCTCCTTTTGTTTGCTGGTGCGTGACTACTGCAGATAACTCACCCCAGAGTTTCCCAAGACTCTGGTAAATAAGAACAAAAGCAGCAGGCATTAACAAGAAGTTTGCACTAGTGATGGCAGAAATGAAGTTTTCTGAAACATTTAGTCAATAGAACCAATTGCTTAGTAAATTAATTTGCTGTTTCGAAGTGCTCGAAACACTGCGCGCTGAAGATATCTGTTGCCACCGGCGAATAAAAAAACAATACACAACAGCTTATGTTTTTCACAGTTAAAATAGCCAAATCTATTGGATATTTCTCCTCAATGAGTTACTATGTAAGACTTACATAATAAGGCTATGCCCCCCCCCCCCCTCCCCTTGCTGACTGTATCTATGCATTGTATCTGTGTAATGAGTATGGAACAAGTGGATGCCTGGAGTAATAGTTGAGCAAACTGGGCCTGTTTCCTATAAAGTGCAGGGGAGAGACAACAGGGCTTGACATTAATGTGTGTATTTTTGAAGGGGCAAGTGTGAATATATCTCTGATACTAGTCTTTATAAAAAATAATCAGATTTCTTTGATATCGCTATTTATATCCAACTTTCCGAAACTTTCGCTACTATTCTTAGCCCGCTAGCACTGCACGCGTGGTCTCTCGCCAATCGATCGTCTTACTTACACCTCTACACCTGTATAACTGAAAGCTATAATTCGCCATTATAGCACATCTGCTATAATGGCGAATATAGCGGATGTGTGTCTAACTCTACCTCTGTGTGCAGGTGAAGACACCTTTGAGCTGCATTCGGTGCAGTTGGAGCTGGAATCCGTCGAGAGGCAGATCCAGGACCTGCTAGAGAGACAGGCTGAGCTGCGAGATCGGCGGTCCGCGCTTGAAGCATCACGCGCCGATGCTCACAGGTCAGTGGTTCATAATTTTTTGACTCCGTCCTCGTCTACTCCGTGTGTTTCTCTGCACAGGATGCGATCCTCCCTGGCTTCATTCACTCCGGCACCGACACATCACCATGGACCCTGGGTGATTCCACGGCGGAAGACGCGAGCCAGGACCAGACCAAGGACCTCCCCGCCCCTCCCGGCTTTCGAGATCTCCACCCGGAACCGCTTCTCACCTCTTCGCGAGTCGGAGCGCGACGACGCCGTGATCATCGGCGATTCGACCGTCCGTCATGTCCGCGCTATCTCTGGCAAAGGTAAGGTGCGCACTCACTGCTTTCCTGGTGCTCGTGTTCTTGATGTCTCTATGCAGGTTCCCGAGATCCTGAATGGTGACGAGCGCGTCGGAGCTGTCGTGCTGCACGTGGGAACGAACGACACCAGGCTGTGGAAGACGGAGGTACTGAAGGAGGACTACAGGAGCCTGATCGAGTCGGTACGCAGCACTTCGCCAGAAACAACGATCGTCGTGTCTGGACCGCTTCCCACGTACCGACTAGGACAAGAAAGGTTCAGTAGATTATTTGCTCTAAATGAATGGTTAATGTCATGGTGTAATGAACAGAGACTGCTCTTTGTTAATAACTGGAATCTGTTTTGGGAGCGACCTAGGCTCTTCCGTGCTGATGGCCTTCACCCCAGCAGAGTCGGAGCGGCTGTTCTGTCGGACAACATCTCCAAGACGCTACACACCATATGACTAGTAAGTCAAAGTCCAAATCACAGTATTTGCTGTCCCAACTTAATTGATATAAGTACCAATGTAGAACATTATATAGAAACTGTGTCTGTTCCTCGTTTAGTAAAGCCAAACAATACATCTACTGTAGGATCTAGGAAAAATCTAATTGTAATTAAACCAGAAAATCTCAATATCAGTGAACAAAAACAATTTCTAAAGCTAGGTCTTCTAAACATTAGATCGCTCACACCTAAGGCGGTTATTGTAAATGAAATGGTCTCAGATAATAGTTTTGATGTATTTTGCCTTACTGAAACCTGGCTTAAACCAAATGATTATTTCGGTCTAAATGAGTCTACTCCGCCAGGATACTGTTATAAGCATGAGCCCCGTCTGATTGGTCGTGGCGGCGGTGTTGCAACAATCTATAGAGATATTCTTAATGTTACTCAGAAAATAGGTCACAGGTTTAATTCGTTTGAAGTACTTGTGCTAAATGTTACACTCTCAGATGTAAGAAAAAAATCCCTATTATCTCTTGCCTTGGCTACCGTATATAGACCTCCAGGGCCTTACACTGTTTTCCTAAAAGAGTTTGCAGACTTTCTATCAGATCTATTGGTCAATGTTGATAAAGCAATAATTGTTGGAGATTTTAACATACACGTAGATAACACAAATGATGCGTTAGGGGCTGCGTTTACAGATTTGTTAAACTCCTTCGGGGTCACGCAAAACGTCAGTGG
Source organism: Moxostoma hubbsi (assembly GCA_032164185.1). Classification (NCBI taxonomy): domain Eukaryota; kingdom Metazoa; phylum Chordata; class Actinopteri; order Cypriniformes; family Catostomidae; genus Moxostoma; species Moxostoma hubbsi. The sequence continues at coordinate 2,793,062 of JAVLUX010000012.1, forward strand.
TCCCACTCATCGCCTAAATCATACGCTAGATTTAATTATATCATATGGAACCAATCCAACCGATATAGATATTATACCGCAAAATGATGATGTCACTGATCATTACATGGTAACTTGCATACTACGTACCACTGAAATCTGTCATATTGCGCCACGTTATCGACCAAGTAGAACAATCCTTCCAACCACAATAGATAGATTCACAAATAGCTTACCTGATCTATCTCAGCTGCTCAGTGAACCCAAACAAACAGATGAACTAGAAGAAATGACTAGCAGTTTGAGCACCATTTTCTCTGGTACATTAGATATTGTTGCACCAATTAGATTAAAAAAGTTTAGAGAAAAAACTAGAGCACCATGGTACAACAGTGCTACGCATGCTATCAAGAGAGAAACTCGTAACTTGGAGCGTAAATGGAAACAAACTAATTTAGAGGTCTTTAGAATCGCATGGAAAGACAGTATGTCACGTTACAAAAAGGCTCTAAAAACAGCCAGGGCTGAGCACCTCCGCAAACTAATGGAAAATAACCAAAATAATCCAAGGTTCTTATTTAACACCGTGGCTAGACTAACAAATAAACAGATATCACCTGAACAAAATATTCCGTTACAGTTTAGTAGTAATGATTTTATGAATTTCTTCACTGAGAAAATAGAAAACATCAGAAACACAATTGTAAACACAATTGTTAATGTACAATCTTTTATGGTGTCTTATGATTCAGCCTCAATTATCGCCCCTCAAGAACAACTACACCGCTTTACAACTATAGGACAGGAAGAGCTAAATAAACTTATCATTGCATCTAAACCAACAACATGTTTACTAGATCCAATACCCACTAAACTACTGAAAGAAGTGTTACCTGTAGTGGAAGAGCCTCTTCTCAATATTATTAACTCGTCTTTATTTTTAGGTCATGTTCCAAGAATATTTAAGCTGGCAGTTATAAAACCTCTCATTAAGAAACCACAATTAGATCCAAATAACCTAGCAAATTACAGACCCATCTCAAATCTTCCATTTATGTCTAAAATATTAGAAAAAGTTGTGTCCGCTCAATTGTGCTCTTTCTTGCAAGAAAATGATATCTATGAAAAATTTCAGTCAGGATTCAGACCGCATCATAGCACAGAAACTGCGCTAGTTAAAATTACAAATGATTTACTTTTAGCTTCTGACCAAGGCTGCATCTCAATATTAGTTCTACTCGATCTTAGCGCTGCGTTCGACACTATAGATCATAAAATACTCTTGGATCGACTACAAAACTACACTGGTGTTCAGGGACAGGCATTAAGCTGGTTTAGATCGTACTTATCAGACCGTTACCATTTTGTCTGTTTAAATGGGGAAAAATCAAAAATAACGTCAGTAGACTATGGAGTGCCACAAGGATCTGTGTTAGGCCCTCTATTATTCTCAATATATATGCTACCACTTGGTAAAATTATAAGAAAACATGGAATTAATTTCCACTGTTATGCTGATGACACTCAATTATATATCTCATCACGACCAGATGAAAACACTAACTTATCTAACTTGACAGAGTGTCTTAAAGATATAAAATGTTGGATGACGCGTAATTTCCTGTTATTAAATTCCGATAAAACGGAGGTATTACTTATTGGTCCAAAAAACTACCCACAAAATCCCTTACAATACAACTTTAATTTAGAAGGATGTCCTGTTACATTATCCACTACAGTAAAAGACCTGGGTGTTATACTAGACCGCAACTTGACTTTCGAAAATCATATTTCATCTGTTACGAGAACAGCCTTTTTCCACCTTAGAAACATTGCTAAGCTACGTAACATGCTATCTGTTTCTGATGCAGAAAAGTTAGTTCATGCATTCATGACCTCGAGACTAGATTACTGTAATGCTTTATTAGCTGGTTGCCCTGCATCCTCAACAAACAAGCTACAGTTAGTCCAAAATGCAGCCGCTAGAGTTCTTACTAGGTCAAGAAAATATGATCACATAACACCGATTTTATCATCTCTACACTGGCTACCAATTAAGTTCCGTATCAATTACAAAGTATTACTAATGACCTATAAAGCCCTAAATGGTTTATCTCCTGTGTATTTAACGGATCTTCTATCGCCATACAATCCATCGCGCTCTTTAAGATCACTAAATTCGAGGCTTCTGGTCATACCTAGGATATCTAAGTCCACTAATGGAGGGAGGGCGTTCTCACATTTAGCTCCTAAACTCTGGAATAGCCTTCCCGATATTGTTCGAGGCTCAGACTCGCTGTCCCAGTTTAAAACTAGATTAAAGACACATCTCTTTAACCAAGCATTCACATAATGCTAACTTTTTATACTACTGCTGAATCAGTTATAATGCATTAATATTATGAACATCAGCTATGCTAATTATTTCCCATCTGCTTTTCTGCTGTTATCTCGGGACGCCAGTCCCGAGGTAAATAGCGTTCGTCAGCTCCAGTTTGTATCCAGCCTCTCACGGAGACTTCAGATGCCCCATCACCATGGACAAGGATCTTAAAATGGGATACATAGACTAATTATTGCCAACAAAAGCCTTCATTAGCCAAACAAGGACAATTGCATCTAAGTGAACTTCTGGAATTTAATCAAGGATGGACTTCAAAGACACTGGTCACTAATCTTGCAGTTCAAACACATTCACTATCTAAATACTGACCCTTAGCACTTAATAAGTTTAATAATTTTTTAAATCATGTTTTTTGACTATAAATAATTCTTATTTACATTATTCATGATGTTAGCCAGAGGGGAACTGGCCCCCACAGTGAGTCTGGTTTCTCCCAAGGTTATTTTTCTCCATTAACAATCATCTTTTGGAGTTTTGTGTTCCTTGCCACAGTCGCCTTCGGCTTGCTCACTGGGGTTATTAATACAATTATTATTTAATTACTTTTAAACACGATAAAGAATCATATCTTATCTAATTCCACAACAGGGCTCCAAACAAAAAAATCAATTAAGGAGCCACTGGCTCCTACAGGGGGAAAAACAGGCGCCAAATATTTTAAATTTTTTAACTCCACCTATTCCTTTTCGTCCCGCAGCTCGCTAATGTTGTGGATTTCGCCTGTTTTGTGAAAAACTCACTCTTAAAGACTTGGAGTTTTTGATTTCAGAAGAATAGACTTTATTATCAGACCATAAAGCCGAGCTGCCCCTGCAGAAACAACTGAAGTGTCTTGAATTTTGCACACGCTTACATAGGTCTCACAAGGCATGGTTAAAACAATGAATATCCTGTTTTGAGCTGAAAAACATCTTTGGAGCCCTAACAAATCTTCTTTATCTTTAAACCAGAAGTCTTAAGTTACATCCTGTGAGCCATTTTCACACTATGTAAAAACACTTTACTAAGGGGGCCCATCATATATCTTCTTTAGCTTCAACAAAAGTAAATAGGAAACATCTGCATGTCATTTATGTGTGAGTGTCCATGTACCTCTGACATTCCATTCCCAGACTTTTATGCTGAACCACTCACATACAGAAAAAACACATATGACCAACAGAAATAATTGTAGAATAAAATGACATCGATTATACTTGATTAATGTATACTCAACTTGATAAAAATACACGACATATCCCCTCTCTGTGACTTTCAGAAGTCACATTTCCATTTTTACTCAGAGTGCAGTTTCACAATTCAGTTGCCTCAGTTATGCTAACTAGTGACTAAATTAAGTCACACAGCTTCACTACCAATGACTAGATTATGCCACCGCACTCCGTTGGAGATCACAGAACCAAACATCTCTACTCAACTTTACTTAAGAATAGAGTAAAAGATTCTGTCCTCATATTCATTAAAAAAAAAAAAAAAAATAGAAATAAAACATACAAAATTGTTTTAAGCATGAGCGTGCAATTGGTTCAGCCTTGCATATGGATATCATAGTTATGTAGATTATATCAAATATAAAACAAAATATTCATTATAATACCAAGAGTTCCTTTTTTTTTTTTTTTTGTAGACGTCTTCAACCCAGATACTTTGCGCATCGTAGAGGGTCACCTTCTGGGGAGAGGTTAGGCTAGCACTTACACCCAGGGTGTGGTTCATCTTTTATTCATCTTCTTCATTCTCATTTGAGATACTCGAATCCTCATCCAATGTTTGTGAATCCCAATTTAGTTTATGAAGCCAATCCTGGTAATATATACTTTGATTAACCTCTAAATTAACTTTCCCATTATCTTGATATCTTAGCATTTCCATTTGTTTAACCGTGGCTTTAATGACTAGTGACCTTAATAAAGGAAGCATACAACAGAATACTAATACTCCTATCACTATTGCAATTCCCAAAAACATTCCCAGTTTAACAAACCATGCTCCCCATGCTCCTAACTTTAAATCAAACCAATCCCACATTTGATTATCTCTTCCAGCATTTGATTTAACTTCGGTTCTTAAGGTTTTTAATTTAATCATAACTTCACTAAATGTTCCTCCCGGAGCGGTATTATTTGGTATAAAAGTACAACACTGATCTCCAAACATAATACATACACCCCCTTTGTTTGCCAGTAACCAATTAAGGGCCTGTCTGTTTTGCCATGTCATTCTACTTGTTTCATGTACTTGTTCTCCTAAAGCAGATAAAGCATCATTAGTGTAATTAATAAATCTCTGTTGATTATAGTAAATATAATTGATCCACTCTGTGTTTTTATTTTGTGCAATCCAAATGAATATTGATTCTAGCCCTGCTTTGACTTCATCTCTAGCCTTAAATTCATTAGGTATACCCCTAGGTTGACCGATTGAGTCTAAAAACACATTAGGGTCTGTTTTATATGCTCTTTTCGTTCTATTCCTATCTTCCTTTATGAATTGTCCTGCTTCCCACTGTGCCATTGTAATTTCCTGAATCAATCGTACTCTAACACATATCCCTTTCCATCCTAGTGGTAAGGAGGCCATAAGTTGTTCTTTTCCACAGACCCAAAAAAAATCTGCCACCACTATTGTTTGATCTTCATATAACTCTATTGACGGTAATGCTATAGTTTGATTTTCACACTCTTCTTGATATATTTTTATTCCCTTTCTCAATCCTTGTGCTTGAAGTACTGGGGCTCTTACAGGTACATCTGAGCGCCAAGCATTTGTTTTGTCTAAGTTCCAAGTAATAGCACATCTTCCTGTAAATTCTCCCAAATCATGAATTCCTTCAGGTTTACTATAACACTCATACTCTTGGCTATAATCTATGTCATACCATTTTGGGATTTCTACCTTTCCTTTTTTCTCTTTAATGTTCTCTTTTATATCCCCATATCTACACCAATCTCCCCAATGTGGTTTATTGAATTCATCCTTAAGAATGGAATTTCCCAAAAACGCCAAACACTCGGCCGAGCAGTATGGTCTAAGATGTTTTTTTAAATGACAAAAGTTTCTATTAAAGTTGGCACATTTTTGATAGTCATGTTGATTTGGAATTACCGTTACCTTATTTAGAGGTGATTTGGAGCACAGTAGGCAATTTTCCATACCTACCTCTTTTGCTGTAAAAGTTGCCCATTCATACCATTCATTATTTTGCGCTGTTTCCCATAACTTATCTAATTCCCTAATTTTTCCATTACTATTGAGATTATTCTCAATGTTTCTACGCTGTTTTGATATCTTTTGTTTTTTATTTGATTCTTGATCTGTTTGAGTTGTTATTGAGTTGCTACTGGGTCTGACTGAGGGATGAAAAATCAATTGTAGGGAAGTCTGATTGACTTCCTGAGTAGTGTTGTTGGCTGTAGCTTGAGCTTGCATTGCCAGATGCAATAGGTATATGATGCTCATCACACATGCTATTGGACTCATTCCTACCACTTTCTTGATCTTCTCTGCTTTGCTCCACTCCCTGTGTATCTCTTTCTGAGCTTTTGACATTCTGTACTTCTTCATTCTGTGTCTCTGGTCTCACCACACTTTCTTTCGTATCGTCTGGTTCAAGTTTCTCTTCTCCTTCCTTACTTACTCTGGGTACCCTTGTACAGTGGTTCAGATGATACCAGGTGGTACTTCCTTCCACTTGGACTGCTGTTGGAGTAGCTGTCACCACTTTGTAAGGTCCTTCTCTCCTGGGCTCATTCCACTTTCTTCTGAATACTCTCAAATAGACTTGGTCACCTGGAACGACTGGACAAGATGTCTCCGTCTCTTCTTCAGGCTCTTTTTTCTTTTCCTGTAAATAGATAGCTTTATGTATTGCAGTTAGTTTCTTCATATAAGATCTGAGTTCCATTTGCAATTGCTCCAGAGGCGGTCCTTTGTAGGGACCTCTACAATATGGCACAGGCATGGGTCGACCCGTAAGCATCTCATGCGGTGTTAAGTGCGTGCTTCTGTTAGTTTGCATGCGATAGCTCATTAGCGCAAGAGGTAAAGCATCAATCCAGTTAAGTTTAGTACTTTCACATATTTTGTTAAGTTTGGCCTTGAGGGTACCATTTACCCTTTCAACCATCCCCTGAGACTGCGGGTGATAAACACACCCTAGCCTCTGTTTTATTCTCAATTGTTGCAATACTTGTTTTACAGTTTTTTGAATGAATGCTGACCCATTATCTGAGCTTATTTCTGATGGTATTCCAAATCTAGGGATTACTTCTCTTGTTAGAAATTTTATTACTGTACCTGCTCCCTCATCTGCTGATGGTATTGCTTCTACCCATCTGCTAAATCTGTCTATTACCACAAGCATATACCTTTTTCCTTGTACTCGCTTTATCATGTCCACATAATCCATCACCAGGTGCTTGAATGGTCCTTCTGGTATTGGTATGTGGCTTATTGAAGTTGCTGTTCCTTTCCTAACATTGTTTTTGGCACAAATTTCACATGTGGACAGAAATTCGTCTACCATTGCATGTAAGTATGGAGACCAATATCCTTGCTGTTTAATTTTCCTTATCACTTCTCCCCTAGCGCAGTGATCAAAACCATGCGAATCTGGAATAAGGATGTTTAAAAGTGTGGTTGGTGCGACGATCTGTCCTTCATGTGAACGCCAAATATTTCTTGTGTCTTTCTTAGCTCCTCTTTGGTTCCACATGGATTGTTCATATGGATCTGCTTGTTGTTGAATTCGAATAACATCATCCAATTGAGGTTGTGGTTCTATCAAAACTACTGGAGCTAATATTGCTACTTGACAACCTGATGCTTTCTTAGCTTCAAAATCCGCTATGTTGTTACCCTTAATGACAAAGTCGTTTCCTTTTTTATGAGCTTGACATTTGATAACAGCCAATCTTTTTGGTAGCATCATAGCAGCAATTAATTGACCTATTTGTTCAGTATGTTGAATGGGAGTTCCATCACTCTTTTTGAAACCTCTTTGTTTCCATACTGCTCCAAACAGATGACATACACCATGAGCATAAGCTGAATCAGTGAAAATATTTGCTATTTGTCCTTTTGCTAATTGACATGCTGTTGTGAGAGCTTTCAATTCTGCTAATTGAGATGAGCAAGGTTGTACACAATGCTGGGAGATTACCGGTACAAATTCATCCATGTTTTTCTTTATTACTGAATATCCTGTATGAGTTCCCATATAATCTCTAAAACTAGAACCATCCACAAAGTAGGTGACTTCTGCATCATGGATTGGTGTAGACTCAAGATCTGGTCGTAATCTAGTAAATGCCAATGAATTAGCCACACAGTCATGTGGCTCACCTTCATGAGCCAATGGAATCAGTTCAGCTGGATTGACTGTGTTGCATCGCTTTATTGTAACATCTGGATATGTAAATAGTGTTGAATATGCTAGAATGCGTGCTTGAGTCAGAACAAATTTTCCTTGTTCTATTAACTCCACAATTTTGTGATGTGTATGAATGGTTACTGGGTATCCCATGGTTAATGTAGATGCTTTTTCATATGCGTAATATACTGCTGCAAGGCCTTGTTGGTAACATGGTGGGTAACCTTGTGCTACATTGTCCAACTTAGTGCTATAGTAAGCTATGGGTTGTTTTTTCCTGCCACTACATGTCTCTTGCATCAGTACAGCTGATGCATAGCCATCAGTTCTGTTTGCCACATATAGGTGAAACGGTATAGTGTAGTCAGGATTACAGAGGGCAGGTGCCTGTTGTAGCTCTTTCTTTATAGATTCAAACGACATCATAGCATCTGAATTCCATTTTAATGGAGTATTTAAATTTTGCAATCCTGCTTGTTTCATGATTTCTCTTAGTGGAGCTGTTTTTACTGCATATCCCTCTATCCAATCAGAACTGAAGCCTGTCATTCCTAGGAAAGTCATCATCTGCCCTACTGTTTGTGGCAATGGTGTTTTACTTATGCCTTCTAAATGATCTGGGGCTATAGCTTTTGTGCCATATGAGATCAATCGTCCTAAGTATTCCACCTGTGGCTGGCAATACTGTAGTTTTGTTTTGGATGCCTTGTGTCCTCCTTGAGCTAACCTAGTAAGTACTTTAATAGAATCTCTATGACACTGTTCCAATGATGTGGAGCAGATCATTAAATCATCTACATACTGCAGCAGAGTACTGTCCATCATTAGGTCTTCTAAATCAGCTTTGAGAACTTGATTGAATATATGTGGTGAGTGTTTAAATCCTTGTGGCATTTTGGTGTAGGTATACTGTTTACCAGCATATGTGAATGCAAACAAGTACCTACTTTCCTTTGCTACCGGAATACTGAAAAAAGCAGAACACAAATCAATCACAGTAAAGTATTTGGCATCAGGGGGGACATTTGTCAGCAGTGTGTGAGGGTTTGGAACATCTGCTGGCCAATCCTCCACTATATCATTTATTGCTCGTAAGTCATGGACCAGGCGCCACTTAGATTTGTTTGCTTTGATTACTGGAAAAATTGGAGTATTACAGTAACTGTTTGTTTCCACTAATACTCCTGCTTTTACTAGACCATCTATAGTGTCTTTTATGCCTGTTTCAGCCTCAGGCCGCAAAGGGTACTGCGATTTTCTTGGCAGACGTGCACCTGGTTTAAGTTGTATCCTTATTGGACTGGCTGAATTTACCAGTCCTACATCTGTGTCATGCTGAGACCATAACTCATTTGGTACCTGACTCTCCAACTCTTTAAGTAGTTCAGCATTAATATTCTCTATCAGTTTGTTTGTTGTTATCATCTGCGTTCGTATTTTTTTGTTGATGACTACTTCCTGAGGAGTACCCATCAATGAAGTCCCACACACAATTTTTATGTATTTTTTGTCAGCGGAATGGAAAATCAATGGATTTACTGTTGTTTCCCATTGGCACTGTTTAGCTTTTTTCATCATTGGCCCCAAGTCTTTTGCATCCCAATTTTCCCCTACATATAAGGATACATATGGAGCCGAATCTACTACATTAAACCAGGTTTTTACAAATTCACTCTCAGTTATACTCAAAGCTGCTCCCTGTTTACCTATTATGATGTATTGTGAGGTAATTTTGATTTTTTGTCCTTTAGTTCCTTCCTGCCATTTCTTTTCTATTTCTGCATCTCTTTCAGGATCATATATCATTGTACAGTGAAATTCTGATTTTGGCAACTGTGCTTCAGAAATCTGTGCTTCAATAAATTTTCCCCATTTATTTATTATTTGTCTCACGTCATTTTCTATTTGTCCTATCCAGTACACATTTGCTCTTGGCTCAGAAATCATCATTTGAGTTTTTATTCCCTGTAAGTCTATATACACTCCTTCGGGAGAACACCAAATTTGAAGTTCCAATTTACACAATGCATCTCTTCCTAACAAATTAACAGGAGTCTGATTTGATACCAGGATAGGTATGGTTGCAGTTTTGTTTTTAGTTTGAAGACAAACTGGAGCGGTCATTGGAATTAGTTGCATTTGTCCCGAGAATCCTATTGTCTTTGCAAATTTTCCAGACAAGGGGAGATGTGAGGCATAATTTGAATTTACACATGTGTAAACTGCTCCTGTGTCTACTAGCATGGGTATGGTTTTACCCTCTATTTTAACCTGTAGCATAGGTTCTTGATCAGCACTGGTTGTTAAAATTGGAAGCTGACTCACCCCTATAGGATTCTCTGGGCATCCCTAATATCCTTGATTTGGGCCTCCCCAAGGGTTTACTGGACCTTGAGATGGACCTCGAAAAGGCTGCTTCCTCTCCCCCCCTCCAACACCAGGTGGTAGTTGCCATGGATTTATGGGGCATTCATCTCTGTTATGTCCCCTCTGTCCACATCCCCAGCACTCTCCTAGAGGAAATCTTTTGGGTTTGCCTCTTCCTCTCTGTCCCTCTTGTGATGGTTTTCTTTTCCACCCCGTCATCTCTGGTTGTTGAGCATAAACATTGATGATGGGGGCAGGGACCTGGTGTGTACTTGTAGAGTTTGCTGTAAGTGGATTCAGCTGCATGGTTGGTGTTGAAACATTTACAGGAGCCATTATTGTCATTTGCTCTGATTCTTCTTTTTTTACTGTAGCTTGAATCTTTTTCTTATGTTTATGTGTCAGTTCTTCAAGCTGTAACTGAGTTAGTTTTTTCTGCAGCTCTTTCTCTTGATTTTTGAGCTTTTGTTCATTTTTTCTGTATTGCTCCACTGCATGAATCACATGATCACAGAATTCCTTGTGTGTTTTGGAGGTTAAGCCAACCACGTCTTCTAGCTTGTTCTTTACAACTTCTGGCATAGCATCTACCACAGCATTTCTGAACAATGTAGCTATTAATGAGTCTCCTTCTGGATTCCCTTCAGTCTCTTGCTTCCATTTACTTAGTTGTTTTTGAACATATGTGATTGGGTTTTCTGTTTCCCCCAGCTGTTCCCCTTTTAATGCTTTAGGGTCCACTCTGGTTGGATACTCAGCACGCATTACCTGCCACACTACTGGACGGTATGCATCAAAAACAGTCCCATCCATGTAATACGAGTTCACAGCTCTCTCCAAACCAGATGCTTGAAGGATTTTTCCCATATCTGCTCCTCCTACAATTTTTGCCAGGAGTGCTTTAATATCCCCCACAGATAACAGTTTGCCCATTGTTTGTTCTTCAAAAACTCTTATCCACTTCCCAGCCCCCTCGTGGATGTTAGGGAGTCGAGTGACCAGCCCCTCAAGGTCCTGTGTAGCCCAAGGCACATAATGTCCCTGTGTACCTTTAATTAAAATGGGGAGTTGCTGTGCCAATGGTCTAAGCCTTCCTCGCTCTCTCCCCTGTGCCCACCTTCCTCCATCAAATGATGTCTCCTCTTCACTTTCTATATCCCTACTATCTAATAATCTACTTCTATTTCTCACCAATTTATCTGTGTCTCGTATTAATTTTTCTGTTTCTTTCATTCTTTGATGTATCTGTGCTTCTATTTCTTGCGCTTTTTCTTCAATCTCCTCTTCTGTTCTCACTTGCCCTAACAGTTCTTTTTCACATACAGTATCTTCATCATATTTCAGTTTCATTTTTTCTAAAGCTGCCCGTGCTTGTTCGTAACAATCTAATGGCAAGCTTTTCTCACTCTTTTTAAACTCTCTTTTTTCCTTCGGTCTGACTCCCAGTCTTGTTTGTATTTCTTTTTCTAACTCCACATGTCCCTCCATCTGCATTTCTCCTAAAACTTCTACCGTTCCCTTGAGCATTGGGAACTGACCTTCTGAGGGCACATATGGAGGTGGTTTGACAATTGCCTCGTCTCCTTTTTTACTTATCTCTTTTTCTGCATCCTTCAATATTTTTCTAGCCTGTCTTATATTTTTCAGATAATTTTCTCCTTCTGTTTTGAACAATGCTAGCACTTCTTTCTCCCTTTCTCTTTTTGCTTCTCTCTTTTTATTTTTTTTACTCTTATCTTTAGTTTTGTAATTTTTTATCAATGTTTCCATTTCCTCACACAAAGATACATCAAATGTCCCCTCTTTTGGCCATTTTGTCATCAAATCTTTGGTTCTTTTTTGCCATTTGTTTGAGAGTTTATCTATAAGTTCTTTGCACAATGGATATTTTAATCCTAATATGTCCACAGGAGTGGCTGCCATAATTACACCTTATGTATTATGATAACACTTATCTTTATTACAACCTTTGTTTAAAATCCAATTACTCAGTTGAATTTAGTTTACTGCAAAACACTGGAGTCAAAGTTTTTCTCAGATAACGTGATTTCCCAAATGAAATTCAAGTACTTTAAAGTTTTATATTATTTTATTATTCTTATTTGTTGCTGTGAAATGAACTCATAAGCACAGTTATATCACTTTAACTGTATAACTTCTCTTGTCTGAAGTTAAATACTTGTCTTTGCTTCAATCTAGTTGAGAGTTATGACCAGTCAACAGCTGCTTTTTCTCAGTTTATCTAATCTTACACCAGGCTTCCTGTCTTGCCTGAATTGAACAGTCTTTGACTAAATGTTTTCTGCCAGCCAAAAGTTAATTTTTCCCTTCCATGCACATCTTTACAGCTGTGTTGTCTTATTTTTTATTATTCTCCCTATTGTTAATTAATACTGTATTACTCTTTTGCCTCCTATATTGATGGAAGATTGAAAATAGGTCTAAATAGATATTCTTTTATATAAATTGCATATATACTCTTTATTAGTTATGCATTAATGACTGAGTTTTTCTCTCTGAATCACAGAGGCAACCCATAAAGCCAAGATTTCTGTTAACCAAGGAAATTCCTTACCAAAGTTTCACGAGACAGGCTTACATTCCCAACATCCGTTCAACATATAAAAGACAAATCTTTATTAGACAACTTTATTCCATTCATCCTGTCCCTTTTTAATTTTAGGGCTTATGTTTGTACTCAGTCATACACTTCCATACACACACTTTCAAACACAGACACGAGTACTCTCACAACCACAGCAATTTCACACTTATTACACACACAAGGCCTTTACACACACAGAGCTCACAATAACACAACACAGTTCTAGAACACAACTATTCTACCACTCCTCTTGAGTGACCCGTTCCTACAGGATTTACACACACTCCTCTTGAGTGACCCGTTCCTACAGGATTTATACACGCACACTCCTCTTGAGTGACCTGTTCCTACAGGATTTATACACACACACACACTCACACTCCTCTTGAGTGACCTGTTCCTACAGGATTTATACACACACACACACACACTCCTCTTGAGTGACCTGTTCCTACAGGATTTACACACATACAAAAATGTTTGCCTTCCTGGTCAAAAATTTCTGTACTATTAATTTTATGTCATCCTTCTAGGCCCACTTGACAGTAGAAAACTATTTATTTTATGTCATCCTTCTAGGCCCACTTGACAGTAGAAAACTATTTATTTTATGTCATCCTTCTAGGCCCACTTGACAGTAGAAAACTGTTTATTTTATGTCATCCTTCTAGGCCCACTTGACAGTAGAAAACTATTTATTTTATGTCATCCTTCTAGGCCCACTTGACAGTAGAAAACTATTTATTTTATGTCATCCATCTAGGCCCACTTGACAGTAAAAAAAAAAATTGTCTATTTCATGCAATTATTTCTTCTGGAATCAAAACCCTCTATTTATTTTCTTTATCTGAATTTGGAAGAGCTTTTAGAGTGTTCTTACCACCACAGGTAAACTGGCAAGCAACACAAACTTTTATATAAGCAAAAAATGCTTACCTTTTCGGTGGCCACCGTTTATTGTGTTGCTTGTCAAGAAAGCCCGTTGTGGTCACTCTTCTGCCCTGTTCCGTCCCTTCGTGGTCGCCATTTGTTGTGGATTTCGCCTGTTTTGTGAAAAACTCACTCTTAAAGACTTGGAGTTTTTGATTTCAGAAGAATAGACTTTATTATCAGACCATAAAGCCGAGCTGCCCCTGCAGAAACAACTGAAGTGTCTTGAATTTTGCACACGCTTACATAGGTCTCACAAGGCATGGTTAAAACAATGAATATCCTGTTTTGAGCTGAAAAACATCTTTGGAGCCCTAACAAATCTTCTTTATCTTTAAACCAGAAGTCTTAAGTTACATCCTGTGAGCCATTTTCACACTATGTAAAAACACTTTACTAAGGGGGCCCATCATATATCTTCTTTAGCTTCAACAAAAGTAAATAGGAAACATCTGCATGTCATTTATGTGTGAGTGTCCATGTACCTCTGACATTCCATTCCCAGACTTTTATGCTGAACCACTCACATACAGAAAAAACACATATGACCAACAGAAATAATTGTAGAATAAAATGACATCGATTATACTTGATTAATGTATACTCAACTTGATAAAAATACACGACACTAACAGTGTAGTCTGTGGAGCATTCTTCGCAATTATGTGATCACGTGCATTTTTATGCTTGTTACTGTCACCGTGTTTTCTAACAGTCTCTTTTTTTGAAATTGTTAGTTCCCGCAATGAACTCCGTTTTCCCCGCTATTTCTTTGATATAAACTTTTGTTATGTATCTCGGGAAATGTAATGCAAATTTTAAAATCAAAAGGGAGTAAACTTTTAATGTCGCCAATGGCGACCTTGACAGAAATTACACTCACAAATAAATTTATTTGGTCACAAATGCGACCATTTTTAGTCGCAGTTTGGAGCCCTGCACAAGGATGATGATTTATCGACTTTATAGACATTACATTTTTATCGTCTGTTATTGCTGAACTTCTGTAAAGCTGCTTTGAAACGATGTGTGTTGTGAAAGGCGCTATACAAATAAAATTGACTTGACTTGACTTGAAAAAAAAAAATTCTTGTCCGAACAGACAAGCAGACTGATTAAAATGTCAATAACAAAAAAAAATAACCTGCTACATTTGTGATAGCCTAAGTCTGCATCACTTATTAGAAAGTTCTTATTCTACTGTTGAAAGTAATCCAGAGTACACAATTTTTCAATCTGCTAGTGATCTAGTAACAGCTGCGTAGAAGTCTGCAACCCGACCTGGACCCGGGTTTCGGGCCAGGTTCGGTGTCAATTTTTAAAGTAGGACCTCGGGTCGGGTTTGTAATTAATGAAAAAATCTAAAGGCCTGCTTGTTTTACTTTCACTCGTTGAACAGACGAGTTAGGGGCTGTTCACACCAACGTATATTTGTTTGTAACTGTTCTGTTCCCATTGTTTTCCTATGTAAACTCATGCTGGACAAATTTATTTGACTGTTACGCAATGTCTTGCTGTTTCTTCAGCATCTCGCCCAGCCAGGACAGGCACTGTTTAAACACTGTGTCAAGTAAAAAATTACTTTTTTCAAAAATGCATGTCAAGACACCTGCACTCTGTTTCATTCTGTGCACTGAGTCTATATTGTTTTAGCACAGGTATCACAAAGATTCAAGATTCTGAACAATTTCAGGCTCTAAAGAGGGGACTGTTGCATTGTTTCACATTATTATTATTATTATTATTCCAGATTGTTCTGCACAAAGCAAAGTTTCAGCGCATAAACTAAGTCAATGCTTTTTTGTTGTTCAGCTCTAGTGTATTGAGGGGCTGCCTTGTTAAAACTGTATGTTTACATACTCTTATGAATGTTGCCTATATATTTGCATAAATATAGGCTATTGAAACAGTACTTGCTAGGAGAAATTATAAAAATAATGAGCGATTTCGGGTTCGGGTCAGGTTTGACCTTATATTCTGATGGTATCGTACAGGTCGTGTTTTTTGGAACGTTAATGTGCACATGAGTAGTCAAATACATTTCAAAATTCTGCCCATCATAGTGAAGTAGTCATGCAAACACAGAGTGATATCTAAAGTGAACATAAACAGTGGAGAAAAAAGTGGATTTGTATTAAACTGTTGTACTTATAAGTATAAATGTAAGTTAATAGACCTGCTGCTGTCTAGTGTGTCATTATAATAATCAAACAACCATAAGAAAACTAAAAAACTTCTCTTGACTGAGTAAATTTAGTAGCTTTAAAAGTATTAATATATTATAATCATACAGTAAAGACCAATAATAGTTTTATGTTGCATTTCATTCTGAATGTCTATTTGAATACTTGTAACTGCTGTTAAAAACTTTTAAAGCTGTAATAAAAAGAACAGAATTTTGTATTTTTTTGTTCTATTATTTTTGTTCAATTTCTATTCATTGCTATTTTATTGTTATTTTATTACTTAATGTTTACTAGTCTTGAATAATTACTAAAGAACTTCAAACCATTCTTCCATAATTAACATTTTTCTGTTTTATTTTTTTGTTGTGGTTTTAAAATTTTGGTATTGTGATAATGGATATTCTTAATAGTACGTGGTAGATCTTGCTGCAATTACATGATGAAAAAGTAAACCAAATTTTATAGAAGTGTGAGCACACCTGCTGTTAATGATGGTGATGGAGGCTTTTCTTTATTTGACTACCATCTGTAACATACAATAATTATCATATGACAAAAGTCTCCTACCCTACCCAGTGTAGTTTACATTCCTGTTGCAGATAATTTAATTGATTTGATAAGTACACTATTAGGTGTTTAACTTTGACATGTTTTTTGAGCATGTAACTTAAATATCTTTTTTTTCTCTCCAGATAATTGTTGTGATCTGACTTATTAAATGTTCACATTTAGCTGGTTTGGCACATTGCAGATGCCGTAGTAAAGTGTGTGTGGCAGCGAGGGTGTGGTCAAGCGTCCGTCCGGGATGAGAAAGCGGTAAGGGCGCTTGCACCTGAGCCAAATTATGTCTAACACCTGTCTCTAATTCCAGTAAGCACGGGGAGAGCGGCATAAGAGCGGCCACAGAACCTACAGAGGAGAGAGAGTGAGAGAGAGAGAAAGAAAGAAAGAAAGAAAGAAAGAAAGAAAGAAAGAAAGAAAGAAAGAAAGAAAGAGAGTTCTACATGTACACGGCAGCCCAGCGTTGTTGTTTATGTTCACTTAGAATTGTGTGTGTGTCATAAGTTGATTGTTTAAGAAGTGCTGTATGAGACTGTGGCCATTAAAAAGGAAAGAATTATCAGAACCCACGTCTCTGTAACTCTTTACAGTGTGGTACCCCAGAGAATATTGGGATGTTGAGGAAGTAGCATTTGGCTAGTAAAATGGTGCTTCTCAAATGGAAGGCTGCAGCTTAGTTAGTAAGTGTCCTTCCTAAAACAATCCTTCTGAGGCTGTCGGCTAGGCTCCTCCTCAGCATTCAGCACTAGAATGAGATGGTTTAGTAAGTGCGCCTGGCACACCATATGCTTAGAACCATGTGATATTTTACTTTGTTTAGAAAACCCATATACTTCAAAAACAAGAAATATGTCCTTAATCTCAATCGTTTTAGCAAAATGTTATTCTCAAAGCAAAGTCACTCATAAAAGCCTTTATTTCCTACGTTTCGAAACACTGATCTTAGAATGTATATTTAATCCCTTTCGAAAATGAAAAAAAATTGAACCCTAGACTTGTAAAAACTACCAAACTTTTAAAGCGTTTCAAATTGATGTAATTTAATAATTTTAATAATTGTACTTATTTCTTTTGTGTGTGTGTGTGTGTGCTATGTATCTTCTAATTACTGCTCCTTGCTGGTGGAGCTTGTGACTGTTAGATGCAGACCTTTTTATTTACCACGGGAATTCACCACTGTGAATCTCTGTGAACTGTATGGGTCTATTAGTGAACTGCAGAACGCTCACCCTGACGGACTGTTTGTTGTCGACGGAGATTTCAACCATGCAAATCTCAAGACAGTGCTCCCTAAATTCCATCAGTATTTGGACTTTGCAACGAGAGGGCCGAACACACTTCGTTTGTGTTTACACAAACATCCCAGGCGTGTACCGGGTGGAGCCCCGCCCCCACCTCAGCTACTCAGACCACATCTCTGTTATGTTAATCCCAGCATACAGACCGCTCATCAGGCACACAAAATCGCTCCAGGAGCAGGTGAATACCTGGCCAGCAGGAGCCATCTCTGCTCTTCAGGACTGTTTTGAGTGTACTGACTGGCACATGTTCAGGGAGGCTGCAACATATGGCGACTCCACCAACTTGGAGGAATACACAGCATCAGTGACCCGCTACATCAGCAAGTGCATTGATGATGTCACTTTCTCCAAGACCATCACCACATGCCCAAATCAGAAGCTGTGGCTGACTGCGGAGGTGCGTGCGCTGCTGAGGACCCGAGACTCCGCCTTCAGAGAAGGCGACAAGGTGTCCCTAACAATAGCGAGGAGCAAACTGTCCCGGGCCATCAGAGAGGCAAAATACGCACACGCCCATGTGGCAGGGCATCTAGGCCATCACCAACTACAGAATGCCTGTGACAAAGAAGCCTCCCATCCAGATGCACTGAATGGCTGCTACGCTCGGTTTGAGGTGCGGAACGATGTAGTGTCGAGGAAGACCACACCTCCTCCCAATGACCAGGTGCTCTGTCTTACCACGGCTGATGTGAGGAAAACTCTACGTAGCGTCAACCCACGGAAAGCTGCTGGACCAGACAACATTCCTGACAGAGTGCTCGGAGGATGCGCAGATCAGCTAACAGATGTTCTTACCGACATCTAAAACATCTCTCTGAGCAGTGCTGTCTTTCCAACGTGCTTCAAGGCGACCACCATCGTCCTCATGCCAAAGAAGTCTTCAGTGTCCTGCCTCAAGGACTACCATCTCGTCGCACTCACACCCATCATCATGAAGTGTTTCGAGAGGCTTGTCATGCACATTAAGACCCAGCTGCCCCCCTCACTAGACCCATTGCAGTTCGCGTATCGTCTAAACCATTCAACAGACGACACTATCATATACATTCGAATGCTGTTCATAGACTTCAGCTCAGCATTCAACACAATAATTCCTCAGCACCTGATTGGAAAGCTGAACCTACTGGGCCTGGACACCTCCCTCTGCAACTGGATCCTGGACTTCCTTACTGGGAGACCTCAGTCAGTCTGGATCGGGAACAGCATCTCCACCACTCTGAGCTCTGGGGCCCCCCAGGGCTGTGTGCTCAGTCCACTGCTGTTCACTCTGCTGACTCACAACTGTGCAGCAATGCACAGCTCAAATCACATCTTCAAGTTTGCCAATGACACGATCGTGGTGGGTCTCATCAGCCTGAACAAAAAGTGCAGCAGCTAACGGACTGGTGTAAGACCAACAACCTGTCTCTGAATGTAGACAAAACAAAAGAGATGGTTGTTGACTTTAGGAGAGCACAGAGTGCCCACTCTACGCTGAACATCGATGGCTCCTCTGTGGAGATCGTCAAGAGCACCAAATTCCTTGTTCACCTGGTCCCTCAAAACCAGCTCCATTACCAAGAAAGCCAGCAGCGACTCCACTTTCTTCGAAGGCTGAGAAAAGCACATCTTCCACCCCCCCATTCTCACCACATTCTATAGAGGGACTACTGAGAGCATTCTGAGCAGCTGCATCACTGCCTGATTTGGGACTTGCACTGTTTCGGACCACAAAGCCCTGCAGAGGATAGTGATAGTTTGTTTACATATAGTCATTGCCGCAAATGTAAATAAAAAAATAAAAACCTGAAGATGGAGAGAGGAATGTAAGCTGTGTCATAAAGGTTTCTGCCACTGCGGTCATGTGAATCGTTTTGTGCCCTTTTTAAAAAAAAGTTGTGACGTGCTAAACTATGAAAAATATACATTTATACCACCCCTGGAGTCACAAATTTGAATCCAGGGTGTGATGAGTGACTCCAGCCAGGTCTCCTAAGCAACCAAATTGGCCCGGTTGCTAGGGAAGGTAGAGTCACATGGGGTAACCTCCACTATAATGTGGTTCTCGCTCTCGGTGGGGCATGTGGTGAGTTGTGCGTGGATGCCGCGGCGAATAGCGTTAAGCCTCCACATGCACCATGTCTCCATTGTAACACGCTTAAGAAGTCAAGTGATAAGATGCGAGGATTGACGGTCTCAAATGCGGTGGCAACTGAGATTCATCATCCGCCACCTGGATTGAGGTGAGTCACTATGCCACCATGAGGACTTGGAGCGCATTGGGAATTGGGCATTCCAAATTGGGGAGAAAAAATAAATACATTAAATTAAAAAACAAACAAATATTAATATATCTCATCAAATGTCCAGAGGAAGGCAGCTTATTGCTGCTCGCAAACAGCGTTTTGCAAGGAATTAATTTGCAACTTTGTTTGTACTGAATGCTTACTTGCGCTCATGTCCAAGATATCGCCACTGTCATCTCCTAATATTCCCTATATTTAAAATGACTAAAAACAATAGAATTTATAAGGTGTATATAGATAGACTGACAGTATTTATAGTGTTGATTGTACTTGTATGTCATTGTGGTGTCATTAAATTTTTGGGACGTTCAGGAATGTGTGGATCCTCGTGTGTTGTCGAAACTAATAATGTCATCATCGGCTAAAACGCATGCGCATGTTACTTTCTGAATGAGTTGCGCACCCAAGCCCGGGTTCACACAAATCGCGCTACAACCGAACTCAAGACCACCTCCTACAGGTAGTCTCTGTTTCGGTACCACGGTGCGCACCCCGGTCTGCATAATAGCTTTCACATTACTTTATTATTTTTTGCGAACCGTGCTCCATTTCGAACTAAACTGCCAGTGTGAAAGCACCCAAGTTTCTGTATTTCTGTATGGAATGTTCATTATTTAGAAAGGTGTGTGATCTGAGCCTAATAATTTTTATATATTTTGAACTACAGTATGAATAAATTATGCAAATTACGATGTACTGCTTAAGACTTTAATGTTTGTAAATTCTATAAACACTGCTGTTATTGTGACTGTTGTAACTTGGTTATTTGTCGTTTTGTGATTATTTAAATCTCAACTTATTCTTGAAATATTTTTTTGGTCATCACCATCATTGTGATTTGTATGTTAAATTATAGATCCTATGTGCGGAAACCAAGTGAAAATTCTGCTGAATAAATAGATTTATTGGAAATTTTAAATCAAACATTTCTTAAAAATAGTTACTTGTTTATGGGGTAATCATAGCTACATCTGGGCCCGAAGCTGTTGCTATATCATCTGTAGGATGGGCCAGCAATGTATCCATATTAAGTAGGGGGAGTATGTCAGAGTCTTATCCTTTAAATTTTGTGTCAGGGACAAACTTGAAGCATTGAACTTGAACCCAACTTGCGTCATAAACTGCCAGTTTTAAGTCAAAGAACTTATAGTGTGATATATAGTGAAGCTTAAAGGGATAGTTTACCCAAAAATGAAAATTCTCATAATTTACTCACCCTTATGCCATTCCATGTGTATGAGTTTCTTTTGCTGAACACAAATGAAGATTTTTAAAGGAATATTTCAGCTCTGTACGTCCTTACAATGCAAGTGAATGGTGATACATTTTTCAAGTTCCAAAAAACACAGCGACAGCATAAAAGTAATCCATACGTCCTTAAACCCATGAGATTTCACATGATTTATTAATATTCTTTATGCAACGTAATTCTTGTTAGGCCCAGTCAGCTGCACATGTTTTACATATTTTTGTTTACATGTTTATGTGTTTTTGCATGCTGTTGAATGGGGCTGGTATGAAAAGAAAGGGACCCCACCACATACACACACACACACACACACACACACACACACACACACACACACACACACAAACAAACAAACAAACAAACAAACAAACAACAACAACTGCCAATCGCCATGCGGTGACGTCACCACGATGCTTGTGCCAAGCTATGTGCATGTTAATGCCACGTGAAGTGTCAAACGCCCCCTGGCAGGAGGTCACGGGACAGATCCAACAGGTGACAGAGGTCGACGGACTGAGATGACTGGCTGATGCACGTACTGTGCCAACTTGCTGTGCTTTAGCAAGTCCACTCAACTCCACATCCTCCTGTACCACATCACTCCATCTCTTCTCCAGCCCATGCCGCGCCCGCTTAGCCCCCTCTATCTGGCCAAACAAAAGCTGTTTAGGCATGCAGTGGCTGGGCATGCGGGCTACATGACCAAGCCAACGCAACCTTGCCTGCCGGAGGAGCTCACCGATGGGACTTTGTCCACATCTTTCAAAGATTTGTGAGCTCCTCACACAATCCAGCCTGGTTAAACCCAGGATGGATCTTAGGCAGGCCAGCCTAAATGTTTCTAACCGGTGAAGATGTTCCATAAGGGGGGTCCACGTTTCGCAAGAATAGAGAAGGTAGGGAATGACCGTGGCCGAGAATACCTGAAGCTTTGTGCGGAGCGACAAACCGGGTAGCTTCCACACAGCGTTACGCAACCGATGAAAAGATAATGGCACTCGACTAATTTGGAGTGAGACCTCTGCTGTCAAACCGGAGCTGGTCATAAGCACACTTCCCAGGTATGGAAAACACTCCACTCTCTCCACAACTGCCCCATAAGCAATTGGGAGCTGTGGGGGTGGAGTGTCTGATGGTACATAATACCCAGGCAGGTGCTTAGTTTTGGTTGGGCTGATGGTAAGGCCCCATCTCTTAGTGGCAAGCTCCAGGTTCATCAGCAGTGCCTCCAACTCGTCCTCTGAGTGAGCAGCAATCACCAGATCATCAGCATACAAAATGTGGTTTACCAATAGGGAGCCATCCCTTGACCGCACCCGGGCATCGATCGACCTCCCATTATATCTGTACCAGATGGAAATTCCTCCGGTACAACCATCGAAGGCTTCACGAACCACGTGGTGGAAATAGATATTAAATAATTTGGGAGCCAGAGGACATCCCTGTTGCACTCCAAGGTGAACAGGAAATGGCTCCGACTCCCAACCATGTAGTTTTACCCGGGCCCGCTCGCCATCATGAAGGTCCTTAATGATCGCGAGCAGTGAGTCTGGGACTCCGAAAGCACGAAGAACAACCCAAAGCCCAGGCCCCCTGATGGTATCATAGGCCTTGACCAGGTCAATAAAGCATATATGTAGGTCTTGCTGGAATTCCCTACACCTCTGCTGTAGTAAACGGACAGAGAATATGGCATCTGTGCAAGACAGCCCTTTCCTCTCCTCAAGCTTCTCCTCAGCATGCCTGGCAAGGTGATGTTGAATAATCCTTGCCAGGACCTTTCCCGGCACACTGAGGAGTGAGATGCCCCTATAGTTGTTACAATCTGTGCGGCCCCCCTTTTTAAAGAGAGGGACCACCAGGGCATCCTTCCAATCCTGCAGAACCCGCCCAGTGGTCCAGACTGTTGTTATGATGTCATGTAGGGCAGTCTGTGCACAAACGCCACCCTCCCTCAGCATTCCACTTGGGAGATCATCTCTGCCCAGTGTCTTTCCTGGTCTCAGGCTCCGGATTGCCTTCAGTACTTCCTCCAAAGATGGCACCTCAGCCAGCCACCCACAGGGAGCAACTTCTTCCTCCAATATTTGTGGCACCGCAGCCCCAGCAGGGTCATTCCCACTTTGTCCCCTAATGTTTTCCAGGCTGAGGGACTTCCCCTCCCCCAGGACCTCACAGAAATTCTCAGCAAATCTGCAAACCTGTTCCTGGGGATCAGAGATTGGTTCACTGTTCTTTCCCCTAACGATGGTAATAGGTGTGATGCTGCAAGTAACTTTTCTTATAGAATTAAAGAGCTATATGTGATCTTGGGCCATTGAGGCAGACTCCATCTCCTCAGCAACCCGTGACCACCAACCATCCTTGTAGCACCTCATGGCTCTCTGAACCTCCGAGTGAAGGCTGCGGTTAGCTTCCTCATTCTCTGATGTGGGATGCTGTAGATCAGTGGTTCTCAAAGTGTGGTACGACTTCCACTAGTGGTACGCAGACTTCCACTAGTGGTACACAGAGGAATCACTGAATTTCGATGTCACCGGTGTGAGTAGAACGGTGAGTGCATGACTTGACCAACTGATAATTTCAAACTGTGCGCGGAGTCATGTCATTCACAGCTATTCAAGTCTTTTCATCCACATGATGTTTATTTTAGGTTTCAGACATTTAAATTCACATAAGTACTACAAAAAAAAAACTATATATTTAGAGTTTGTAAAATACACTGAAATAGAGGGATTTTAGATTTAGGCACTAATTCGGATGAATTCGAAACGCTGCAAACAGTCGGTCAGAACTGTGTGTGATGACACTTATTTGAAGACAATCACCAGGCAGTTTCCAAGTTCTTTCAATAAGTTTACTGAAATTCTCTTTGTTGGGCATACAACAAAGGCACTAATTCATCCAAATTAGTGCCTAAATCTAAAATCCCTCTATTTCAATTAGTCCTTCGAGCTGGATCGGTGAATCACTGCAGAGATGAAGTCCCATTCTGAGCCTGATCCTCCTGTTGTCTGACCCAGACGACAGCTAAGGCTTCCTGAATATCTAGCAGATTATCAAGTTCATGGATCAGACCATGTGTGGAGATCACTACCAAATCCTTGTCTCCGTGAAACTGAAATTGAAGATGCTCCATTGAATTCAGAAAATATATCCAGAGCGTCCTCGCCAAAAAGTCAGCCTTCATACATAAGTGATCTTGTTCTACAGGATGAATGGCAAGAAACACTGGAGGATGTGCAGCATGAGAATGATGCGCTTCGCAGTCACATTCACTATATGCCAGAGATTTTGACAGCCTTACAAGGGCTTAAGGCAGAGAATGCCACACTAAAGCGTGAGATCCAAAACTAACTAGAAGTATGGAGACTCCCAACAGATCAATGACTCCTATACCAGCCCCTCGTACCAATGTGCCACGAATCACCTGTCGTCAGCCTCGACCATGCACAAGTATTCCTGTCATGCATTCTAAAGATATACGCCAACCCAGATCTGTACAGATTGAGCAGTTGACTGACCAGATGAGGGGCTTCACCCTTAAATCTAAACAAGATGAACAGATGCATACATACGCAGCACAGTCAGCTGAAGCCACTCATTATGATAAGTATACCGCCAGATCAGGGCACCAACACTTTCCGGGTGAGAGAGAGTACCGCCTACCACGACAATCTGAGTTTACACCAAGAGCTGAAATGTCACACCATCAGGAGAGGATATACAGAGGACCTAAGCCTACTATCCCCACCTTAACATCATCAGATCCAAGACAGTTCTCAAGGCTTCGGATGGCTTTAGAAAACATCCTCCCTGATGAAGCCACAGAGCGTTTCAAATATCAGATTCTCACTGATCATTTAAAGTTAGAAGAGGCATTATTAGTGGCAGACTCCTACTGTAACTCGACACACCCCTATACAGACACCATGCAAGCTCTTGTAAAGATGTATGGTCAACCCCACAAGCTGGTTCTACAGAACATTGCTGAAGTCATCGATGGTCCCAGCATCCGAGCGGGAGACGTGAAGGCATTTAAGCTGTTCGCACTACGCGTGCGCTCTTTGGTGAGCATGTTGGAGCAGCTAGGATCTGAAGGGACAGTTGAATTGGAATGTGGTTCACATGTGTCAAGGTTACAAAGTAAACTTCCTCATGATCTGAAGACTAGTTTTAAGAGGTATATACATCCATACAGAGTAACCATTCCCACTCTCTTTGATTTTGCTGATTGGTTGGAGTATGTGCTCCAAGTTCAAGATGATAGCTCCAGAATAAGTAGTTATGCTCCTGACCAGACAACTAAGAGAAGGCATGACCGCCGCAACCAGAGGTTCTCTGGGAAATCCACCTCAATCCTGATGGGTACTGAGAAATCTGTCATGGACAGTGAACCCAAAATGACTGCTTCAGAGACAAAGCATAGCCCAAATAGCTACAGAGGGAAGTTACATGCATATTGCCCTTATTGTGAGAATGCCAATCACTTCCTTAATGGATGTGAGAATTTCAAAGAACTTTCTAGGAAACAAAAAGAGGCATGGATCCGCAAGAATAATCGTTGCTGGCGATGTAGCCGTAGCCATCATGCATCTAAATGCACCTTGAAAGCCCTCTGCAAGACATGCAACAGGAAACATCTTCTAATATTGCATGATGTGAATGAGCGAGCTGCGGATACCGGTAATGAGTCTGAAACCAGAGAAAACTCCTGCCTGGTGAGCACCACAAAAGATATCCTATATGTAGATCGTCCTGTCTACAGCCGTAAGGTTCTCCTAAAAGTGAGTAAAGTTGTCATCACAAATGGGAATAATCCATTGAAGTGTATGCAGTGTTGGATGATGGGTCTGAGAGGACCATTCTCCTCCATGCCGCAGCACAGCAGCTAAACCTCAAAGGACAGCCGGAAGACCTGATACTGCGAACAGTAAAACAGGATCAGCAGGTGCTTCATGGGGCGGCTGTTTCCTTTGAAGTGTCTCCAGTCTCTAACCCACATAAGAAATTTCTTATTCAAGGTGCATTTACAGCTGAGAGGCTTGGTCTTGCGGAACATTCCTACCCGGTGGCTTCCTTGCAGAAGAAGTACCGACATCTAGCTGGACTTCCGCTACAGCAGCTAGACAAAGTGCAGCCTGTATTGCTGATTGGCTCTGACTGCCCTCATTTAATTACGCCAATTGAGCCTGTCCGCCTAGGTCCACCATGTGGACCAGCTGCAGTCAAGACTCACCTCGGCTGGATGTTACAAGGCCCCACACATGAGCTCAAACATGGGCTTAACACTCACCAATGCTTCTTTACTACTATCTCACCAAATGCAGAATTATTTGCACAGGTTGAAAAACTATGGCAGATGGATGTGGTACCTTACCGCAGTGAGAAGGTGGTGATGCGATCCAAGATGGATCAGGAAGCTGTCAGACTTCTAGAGG
Organism: Moxostoma hubbsi; assembly: GCA_032164185.1. Taxonomy (NCBI): domain Eukaryota; kingdom Metazoa; phylum Chordata; class Actinopteri; order Cypriniformes; family Catostomidae; genus Moxostoma; species Moxostoma hubbsi. The sequence continues at coordinate 2,819,741 of JAVLUX010000012.1, forward strand.
AGAAAATGGTGAGAGTTTCCATTGATGGAGTAATGCGTTATGCCACACCACTCCTTCGGACGCAGAACATGCCACGTCTGTGCATGCCTAAAGAAGCAGTTCTGCCACAACTAAGAAGTACTGAGAGGAAGCTATTAAAGAACCCTGTGCAGGCTTCGGCCTACAAAGCTGAGATTGCAAAGCTGAAGGATGCTGAATATGTGGAGAAACTAGAATCAGTTGAAGTTGACAGTTCAAAAGATTCGTGGTACATCCCCCACCATATGGTACAGCATAACGGTAAAAACCGGGTCATCTACAACTGTTCATTCCAGTATGGGGGTCACAACCTAAATGAACCCTGTTGTTCGTGTTAATCCGCTTCCGCGAGCACTCCGTAGCCATAAGCAGCGACATTCATGGGATGTTTCATCAGGTGAGGCTGCTCCCTGATGACATGTCTTTACTCCGGTTCCTGTGGAGGGATCTAAAATCAGAGCAACCTGCAGAAGTGTACCAGTGGCAGGTACTACCCTTTGGCACGACGTGCAGTCCCTGTTGTGCCACTTATGCGCTGCAAAGGCACGTTATCGATCACAGTCAGCCTGGGGACAAGGTCAGAGAGGTCATTGAAAAGTCTTTTATGTCGACAATTGTCTACATAGCCTTATCTCCAAAGAAGCTGCTAAAGACTTGGTTAACCAGCTCTGTACACTCCTAGATGCTAGAGGCTTTGAGTTACGCCAGTGGGCAAGCAATTGTCCATCAGTAATCAATCACCTTCCCCCTGAAGCAATATCCAATAGTTGTGATCTTTGGCTAAGTCAGGGCCACCAAAATGTCCATGAATCAACACTTGGATTGCACTGGCATTGTCAATCTGACACTTTGCGATACAAGCATCGAGCTACAAGCTGTTCCACAGTGACAAAGCGTAGCATCTACAGTGTTCTGGCAAGACAGTATGATCCTCTTGGCTATATTATCCCTTACACCACCAGGGCAAAGATATTGGTGCAACACCTGTGGGACAAAAAGTGTGACTGGGATGATCCACAGTTGCCAGAGGATCTACTTACCTCATGGTACTCATGGGAAAAAGAGTTGAGTTATCTAGAGAAGATATCTCTGCCCAGGTGTTATTCCAGCCCACAGCTGGATCTCCTGATCTGCAAACAGGAAATACATGTATTCTGCGATGCGTCAGAACAGGCATATGGGTCAGTGGCTTATCTGTGGACAGAAAACACTAAAGGTGAAGTGGAAGTTGCATTCCTGGCCGCTAGGTCTCGAGTTGCCCTCCAAAAGCAAAAGTCCATACCCTGCCATAAGTTATGTGCGGCTCTGAGTGGTGCACAGCTATCTCAGCTCCTCTCTACAGAGCTCACTATCTTTATCCATTCTGTTACACTCTGGACAGACTCCACAACAGTGCTTACTTGGTTGTTATCCAGCTCATGCCGTTACAAGGTGTTTGTGGGGACGAGAGTGGCAGAAATCCAAGAACTAACAGCACCTGCTACCTGGCAATATGTACGATCTGGAGATAACCCAGCAGATGATATAACTCGAGGCAAACCACCTCGTGATTTAATAAAAGGGAGTCAGTGGAATCAGGGACCTCCGTTCCTCAAACTGCCACCAGAGTGCTGGCCTGAACAACCATCCTTACATCTTGAAGAGCAGAACAGTGAATTAAGGCAGTCTGCATTCTGTGGGTTGGCAAAAACAACTACACCCTTGCCAAACCCCGAACAGTATAAAACATTAACAGAGTTCATAGAGGCTTGTTGCCAGCATCTTCATGGGGCAACACACACTGCATGCGCTGACATTCGTCGAAATATCGAGCAAACAATACTTCGTCAAGCACAGATTGAGTCCTTCCCTTCTGAGGTAAACCAGCTGAAATCAGGCAAGCCAGTTTTAGTCACCAGCAGATTGGCTTCACTGTCCCCTGAATTTGATACTGCTACAGGGTTGATCAGAGTAGGTGGGCGCTTGCGCCATTGTAATGAGCTGGAAATGGATGCTGTCCATCCAATCGTCCTTGAACCTCAAAATCCTATCACCAGACTAATCATTAAAGGGTTACTTCAGGATTTAGCATTAAGCTTTGTATCAGTAGAAAACCAGTAGTATTTTCTAATTACCGAGCTCCCCCCACTCATATCCCCCTGAGACAAGAGATTTATTTATTTTTAGTCTGGAAAAAATCCTCAGATGACGTAAAAATCGTCATTTTGCGTCATCGGAGGATTTTTGGTCCAGAGGCTTAAAACTCCAGCCAGTATTCCGCATGTTTTCACCACACCCATATGGGGCGGGATCTCACTCACAGAATGTGAAGATAGTGTCAGCCATCTTTCTGTAGAAGCTAAGAAAACAGGCTCTTGCTCTGTGTAGAAAGTTTGTATACAAGTAGGCTAATCACGATGGCGGAATGTAGTTTTGAAGTTGAAATGGCAGAAGGGGATTTCGAAGATCTGTTGCGAGAATCTGATGCTCGCGCTACCCGTACGTGCCGCAATACAGCGATGAACAGAGGCTGGAGCAGCTGCTGTAGCAGGGGAGCAAAACCTGCTTGGCAGGCAGGAGTTAGAGAATGTTAAATTATATTCAGACTCGAGTTGGGGCGGACTGGTGGTGTCAGTGCTCTCGCTGTGCGCCTATGGAAACAGATAGAGAGTCCTATTGCTGTCGCGAATTTCAGCGATACTGGACGAGATCGCTGAATCCGCTGATGAAACTGCACGATAACATGAGCATAAACTGAGCACCCAAGTTTTGTATCACACATGGACAGCGGAGTCCTGGAAACTTATTTTAGGATCCCGAAGATAAATTGGAAACGCCAGCCAAAGCCCGCAGGGACAAACGGACGGCTTAGTGTAAAGTGAGTATTTTGTTTGTTTTTCTTTTTTGTTACTAAGACATCAATGTACAGAGTTTGGACACACGGAATTATAATGTTCTTCCTTTGTAGTCAGTCAATTTATCAACTAACTCACGATTTATAGAGTCACGATGTATCAAAGCAAGCCTAGTTGTATCATATTTTCAGATACTGCCGCCTGTAACCGGTAGGCGTGGTTTGGGAGTGGCCTCGTAAGGGCAGCAAAGCAAGTGCATTCTGGGAGTTGTTGTCTTTTAGCCACATGTGTAAAAAAATACATTTTATGCCTTTTCTCTGTCTAGAATGCTTCAAATTCAAAAATAATTTCACATTTATACTATATAAATGACCAATTTTAAATACACATTCATCTTCCCAGAGGTGAAGTATCCCTTTAAGGATTATGATGGGAGATTGCATCATCCTGGACCAGAACGAGTCTTTGCTGAAATAAGGAGGACCTACTGGATATAACGAGGTCGTGAAGCAGTCCGGCGACATCAACGGCACTGTGTGGAGTGTAGGAAGTGGAGAGGATGCCCAGAAGCACCCCGCATGGCAGACATGCCCCTTGTCAGACAGCGAGAGCGAGAGTTGAATGAATCCTTCACTGCTCTGCATCATGAGGTACAGAATCACCTTGCTAATCAGCAAATCAAGTGTGTTTTCAATCCGGCTCGAAGGACCAATTGAAATAGAGGGATTTTAGATTTAGGCACTAATTTGGATGAATTCGAAACGCTGCAGACAGTCGGTGAGAACTGTGTGTAATGACACTTATTTGAAGACAATCACCAGGCAGTTTCCAAGTTCTTTCAAAAAGTTTACTGAAATTCTCTTTGTTGGGCACACATGTATGTGTGCAAACAGTGGCAACTTTGATATCGCCGGTGAAGTCCCCAGAGCATCTGCTAGCAGCAGCAAACGCTACAAATTAGTGAGAAATTATGACCCAAATTATATCAATTAGTTGGATTTATTTGGAGCGGTAGAGAGGAAGAGCCCAGGCCGCAGTGTGTGGTATGTGGCAAAGTTCATGAAACCATCGCATCTCAAACGGCATCTTGTAACCAAACACACAGCGCTGAAGGACAAGCCAGTGGATTTTTTTTTTGCGAAAACGTGATGAACTGAAGCAATACATTTTCATTTAATCTTTAAGTACAGTTTTTATTTCACTTTTAGGTGCAATACATTTTAACAATTATTTTATTTTTATTTTATTTACCTCTATGTCAGCAGCACAGTGCAGTATTGATGTTAAAACTGTGTTGTTACAATGTTCAAAGTGGCTGACAATAATAAATGTTCTTATAAATAAAACTGCCTGGTTTTTGAGCTGTGCTTTTATAGTTAGGCCTACTACTACTGTATTTTAATGTTGGACGTTATGGTGGTACTTGGAGAACCAAATATTTTCTGAGGTGGTACTTGGTGTAAAAAGTTTGAGAACCACTGCTGTAGATGATGAGAGTGGGCCTGTTGCTTTTTCTCAGCCAGCCTGAACACCTCCTCCATCAGCCAGGGTCTCTGAGGAGGTCTGGACTGTGTGCCCAAAACTGCCATTGCAGTTACATGAGCCACAGTCCTAAACCTTGCCCATTTCCCCTCGACATCCAGAGGAGTGGGGGAGTATGCCAACCCCAGCTGCAAGCAATGCTGAAATTCTCGCTTGCGACTTTCATCAGCTAGCCTAGACCAGTCCACTATGGATTTGAAAGGGGTCCTGGGTTTACACCCACCACCGGAGTGGAAGAATGGCAGGGGCATCTTACAGATGACAAGTCGATGGTCAGTGGGCAGATCAGCTCCACGGTAGGTCCTGGTGTCAAGAACATGGGCCCGCATCCGCTGTTCCATCACTATGTAGTCCAGCAGATGTTCTTGCTTGGACCCGGCATACATCCATGATGTTGTGTGGATGCGCCGATGCTGGAACAGCGTGTTGGTAATTACAAGCCCATGGGCTGCACAAAAATCTAGCAGCCTCCTGCCGTTGTTATTGAGCTGATCTGGCCCATGTCCTCCAATCACTCCTGACCAGGTGTTTGCATCATGACCAACTCGGGCATTGAAATCCCCCAACATGATGATTCTATCCCGAGGGGCCACATTAGCCAGCACCTGTGACAGGAGGTCATAGAAGGCATCTGACTCATCGGCCTTTCTCGCATCCCTCCACGGATGTTCGTCTTTGGTGGGGGCATAATTAACCACGACCACCACTCCTTGCCTCTGGTTGATGGGAAGGCGAACCCAAAGTAACCTGGGGCTCACAGCTTCCCACACCTCACCGCCAAGCTCCCACGCTGCCTTCATTCTTTTGTTCAGAAGAAGAGCCGCTCCCTGTTGTTTGGCAGTCTCCTGCCCTGAGAAGAGGACAGTCCACCCCTCATTGTGGCAAGAGCCAGAGCCGGTCCACCAGACCTTCTGAACACCACAGAGATCTAGGCGGTACCGGTCCAGCTCCCGAGAGAGGAGTGGCAGCCTCTCCTCCGCTGTGTGTTCGAACATTCCACATGGCCGTAGCGGTTTTTTGTTGTTTCTGGAGGAGCCCCTAGGGTGAGTATTCAGTCTCCTGGCTTTGCCTGATGGAGTTTGGCCAGGAGACGTCATAGACACCTGTCCCCCCAGGGCCTCCGTTGCCCGTCCAGCACCACTCGGAGGTAGGAGGTTTTTTTGCTCGACACACACACACACACACACACACACACACACACACACACACACACACACACACACACACACACACACACACACACACAGAAGCACATGAGTATGCACACGTCACCGTATAGCAGTCCAACGTGAGTGTGTCCTGCAATGGAGAAGAAAAATACCAGCAGGGTCTGAAAATCAGCACGGGATTGCTGGTGTTGCGCATACATTTAATCATTCCTGCATGTTCTGAATGCTGGGAATTACAGCACACTTTTATTCACTCATGTAGCTGCAAATGAGTAAACCAATCCATACAGATGAACAAATCAATCATTTTGAGTAAATCAGATCTTCTGCATTCTTCTCTCGTGTACATCACTGAATGCTTGAATTTCATGTAAATGCACGCAGATAGAAAGTCACAAGAAAGATTATCGCATGTTTACTGAATTTAAGATTAAAAGTGTGAATGGTGTTTTACAGTGTCTTTGTAAGCGAGCGATTTGATAAAACAATTGATCCTGTTTATAATCAACAAAACAAAGCTGTAAACATTGCAAGCACGCAAAATCGGAGTGATCAAGATTTCCTGCCTTTCACATCACAACATTTTCATATCACTCCCTCATATCATATTACAGAACCTTTGACAAGAAAGGGAGAAACAGCAAATATGCTTTGTGTAAACTGCAACCAGAACTACTCTGGGTTAAGATAATCTACTGAGAATATAAACACTTTAACACCCGTTACCTCTGTCTCCATCTACATCTACCTGGAGCTCGATCTGACATGTACAGTTATTTTTTCTGCCCTGAGAATAAGTTTAAATTAGTTTTAATTAGAATGTGAAAATATGCATAAATAATAATAATAATAATAATAATAGTATAAATATTTACTAGTTTAATATTAATAATTTAGATAATATTAAAATACACCCTTTTCTATCTTTAAAATTCATATAATATGAGCAAGTTTCTCTCTCAGGATTTCATTTGTTAACATTTTCAATGCATTTAGTCAATATTAAACATCCTGGTTACGTCCGTAACCTCCATTCCCTGATCGAGGGAACGAGATTTTGCGTCGATGTAGTGACACTACGGGTGACTCTTGAGAGCTTGAGATGCCTCTGATCTTTGATTAAAGGCCAATGAGAATTGGCGAGTGGTATTTGCATGCCCCTCCCCCGGACATATGGGTATAAAGGAGGGGACGCTGCATACTGCTCATTAGATTTTGTGCTGAGACGCTGCATACTGCTCATAAGATTTTGTGCTGAGGAGCTGAGAAAAAGGTTCTGGCCATTTCAGCGGGTAGTTCAGCGTTGTGGCAGGAGGGACACATCAGGGAACGGAGGTTACAGAAGTAAACAGGACGTTCCCTATCTGTCACTCACTCAACGTTGTGTTGATGTAGTGACACTAGGGGTCCCCTATAAAAAGGCCACAACTAGCTGAACTGCAACTCAATTGGCTACCCAAAAATAGGGACAGGCTTGTCCTAGTCATGCCTTTTTCTCTCTCTCTTTCTTCTTTTCTCCCCAGAAAAGAGGGAACTTGCTAACCGACTGCTAATCGGTGTCCATGTCAGGGTGGTCACTCCCCAGAAGACACTGCGGAGACCGCACCCTGCCCAGAGAGGATATAATACATCACATGGTCTTGCAGAGACTAGTCTGAAGTATGCCATGTGGAGAAGCCCCATCGTAGGTCCTGCCAAGTTTGGAGGAGGAGCTCTACGAGCATGATGTACCTGAGGCCTGGCGGTGGGGCGGAGCCAGGGAAGCCACATTGACTGGGTTTGAGCCCTGTGGCAGTGCTGAGTCGAGAGACATCAAAGTACTTACCTGACTCCTGGTACTCACTAGCAGATCAGACGAGGTGGGGGGAGGAGGTACTTCATCCCAGCGATCCATCGGAGCCATTCAGGTTTGAGTACGTGTGTGCCACATCTTGGTGCACAGGGGCGGGGAGGCTGCTACTGGGGCACTGGACCTGCCAGAGAGAGACAGAAGCCGGTGGTTGAGGTGACGGCCGAACACACCGGTTATATGACCCAGGGAATGAGGAAACTGTTCTTTTGTTAACACAGCTACTGGAGTGTGCGGCAAAACAAAATGAGAAGGGAACAAAAGATTCTCCTCCCGGCCCTCCACCGGGGGATGGAGTGGACCTCTTACCAGCTCCAGGGCATTGGATCCTCTCGTCCCTGGTTCGCCCGTCTCAGGGGTGCTTAGAAGTTTCTTCTTCATGGCTGGCCGTGAGATGGGTTGTGTCTGCTTCCCACAGGGGGGCTCGATGCCTGGGTGGAGCCGGTGCAGCCGCCGCAGGGAGATGAACAGATGGGGTGCGGGATCTTAAGCAGCGCCGGAGCAGGATGTGCTGATTGGCCTCCGTTTGCTGATTGACCATCGAGAACTGCTGGGCAAAGTCCCAGACAGTGTCACCAAATAGGATGGTCTGGGAGATGGGGGCGTTCAGGAAGCGTGTCTTGTCAGCCTCGCTCATCTCAAAGGCCCAGATACCAATCATCGAGCCGCGAGGGTTCAGGGGAGAGCAGAGGGTTCCACTCCAGCCCGACGCTCGCGGCAGCCCGGGAAAGCATGTCCATCATTTCAGCGTCCGCCTGTGACTGAGCAACCATTGCTGAAGGGAGAAGTCCAGCGGAGGTTTACGCATCAGACAGGACAGCGCTCTCCGATGCTGAGGCCAAGAGCTCATCACCTTCATGGCCACAGAATAAGAAAAAACTCGCCCTAGGATAAGCCGGCACCCTCATCCGAACGCCCAACCAGCCTGGAAATGGGAGGTCTGCGGGATTTAAGCGGAGGAGGTGGTCCCATTGTGGTCCCCAAATCACTATCAGCGCTCACCGCGCTTGCCTCATACCGGTAGGTAGAAGGACCGAGGCAGGGAGCGGCTGGGATGGCTTGCTTGCTTAAGAAAGCAAGCCACGACTGCAACGTTACCATGATCATGGCCTCGTAATGTGAACATGATGAATCCATGACAGAAGTCTCGCAACCAGGAATAACACATAGCCGGAATGGCATCTTTAAAAAGACGCGTCTTGAAAAAGACGTTCTGGTGTTTGCTGCTCTTTTAGAATATACTTTTTTAGGAAAGGACAAAGAAGACTCTAAGAATCTGCTGAAGTGCCCATGGGCAATCTCTGCAGTGCACCCGTGCAGAGAGGGGACACAACATTGAATGAGTGACAGATAAGGAATGGGCATTTTAATGTAGCTGGTGAGTATTGACTTGTACTCTTAAAGTGATAGTAATTCTGTCATCACTTGCAAACGTTTATGATTTTTTTTTTAGACATTGAAACTTAAAAGGAGATGTTAAGGAGAAGGTATGGCCGAAAAAATTGCATGGTGACTGGAACTAACATTCTTCTTAACATCTCATAAGAAGAGAGAAATAACCCCTACATTGGGTTATTCTCCAAAATGCTTTCAAGCACAACAAATGTTTTTTTTTTATCTCAGTAATTTTACAACACATCACTAGCATATATATCACAAGCACCACTACTACCTCTATAGAGCCCATTTTTATTAATTCTTGCCTTCACAGCTCTTTCAACCAGATCATGCTCTCATCTTTGATTAAAAGAAGACTACCCAGATGTCACGTATTAATCTCTGAGATGTCTGTTGCCTCACAACCTACAGTTGAAGTCAGAAGTTTACATACACCTTAGCCAAATACATTAAAACTAAATTTTTCACAATTCCTGACATATAATCGTAGAAAACATTCCCTGTCTTAGGTCTGTTAGGATCAATACTTTATTTTAAGAATGTGAAATGTCAGAATAAAAGTAGAGAGAATTATATATTTATGCTTTTATTTCTCCACATAAGTTTCCTTCCTCATGATGTCGTCTATTTTGTGAAGTGCACCAGTCCCTCCCGCAGCAAAGCACCCCCACAACATGATTCTGCCAACCCCATGCTTTTTGGTTGGAATGGTGTTCTTTCGCTTGCAAGCCTCACCCTTTTTCCTCCAAATATAATGATGGTCATTATGGCCAAAAGTTACATTTTTTGTTTCATCAGACCAGAGGACATTTCTCCAAAAAGTAAGACATTTGTCCCCATGTGTACTTACAAACTGTAGTCTGGCTTTTTCATGATGGTTTTGGAGCAGTGGCTTTTCCTGAGCAGCCTTTCATGCTATCCCGATATAGATCTCATTTTACTGTGGATATAGATACTTGTCAAACTCTTTCCTCCAGCATCTTCACAAGGTCTTCTGCTGTTGTTCTGGGATTGATTTGCACTATTTGCTGCAAACTACGTTCATCTCTAGGAGACAGAATGCGTCTCCTTCATGAGTGGTATGATGACTGTGGTGGTCACATGGTGTTTATACTTGTATACTATTGTTTGTACAGATGAACATGGTACCTTCAGGCATTTGGAAATTGCTCCCAAAGACGAACCAGACTTGTGGAGGTCCACAATTCTTTTTTAGATGTCAAGCAAAGAGGCACTGGGTTTGAACACAGGTACACCTTCAATTCAATACACCTCCTATCAAAAGCTAATTGCCTAATTTTCTAAAGGATTGACATAATTTTCTGGAATTTTCCAAGCTGCTTAAAGGCACAGTTAACTTAATGTATGTAAACTTCTGACCCACTGGAATTGTGATGTAGTCAATTCAAGTGAAACAATCTGTCTGTAAACAATTGTTGGAAAAATTACTCGTGTCACACACAAAGTAGATATCCTAAACGACTTGCCAAAACTTTAGTTTGATAATAGGAAATATGCAGAGTTGTTTAAAATAAGTGTATGTAAACTTCTGGCTTCAACTCTAATTAACATTTGATAAACATCTTAAAAGATCAGTTGTATAGCCTAAATGTCTCAGACATCTGCTGAATGACTTCCATTCTGGGGAAATGTCTCATAGACATATTACAGATGAGTAAGTAACCTAAAAAATACATCTTCCAGATGTAAATAGTGATGTACATGTGTTAAAAGGGTAACATCTGCAGAATTCAATATTTCATGCACAATTTATATTCAATGATATAATTTTGCAACAGTTTGAGTTGTATATTATTTTCATTATTCTGCTGTCTTTTTTTTTCTTTCGATCTTCTTTTACTCCATGCCCTCCCAAGAATGGTGATGATTATTAAGTTTTATATATTTACCGCAGCAACTGTACTAATGGTTATTATGGTCTGACAATGTGCTCTCAGTTGTTAATGGACAAAGAGTCTCATTGAAAGAAGTGTTTGTTCTGATGTGTATGAAGGGAGGATTTTTTGGACAACTGTCAATTAATTATTCTCACTACACATATTTACTAACACTCCCTGTTTGTGTTACCATTTCAGGGTGTGAATGAGGGTGGAGTATTAACATTACTGTGTTTTCATTATTGTTCTCTAAACTGAAAGTACTTTCATAAGAATTTTTGAGGTGGTGATAATGTAAAAATGACAACTTAATAATGTACTTGTTCAAACCACATTAACTGGAAAACTTCAGTGTATTCAAAACATATTTCCTAATGCTTTGTTGAAAAACTTTGAGAGATTAGTATTGACAAACATTAGTGAATATGTGCATCAATAACAATATCTACCTTTTTTGCAGCCTGTTCAAAAGATTGAATATCTTAGTAAGATGGGGGAAAGAGCAGGTCTAAGGGCTCGAGTAATGTAACAACCACAAATGTATAAAAAAAAAAAAAATTATATATATATATTTTATTTATTTATTTTTTATTTTATTTTTTTGGATCAAGGTGCTTTTTTGAGCTGACACAGCAAAATTTGCCAGTCAACTCAACATGTGAAGTCAGAATTCTATCAACTTGTACTTAACATACTTGAAATTAACAAGCATATATGCTATCTGAACTTGCTTTACAGAGTTTTCTGAACTAATAAAGATTTTCCAGCTCCCAGCATGCATTGTAGCATGAATAAGTAATGAGGTTAGTGTTATTTATACTTTTGTTGTTGCTGTCATTACTGTTAGTTAATAAATGTGTGGTGATTTTAAAAGTTCATCTTTTACTTATTGATGTTTGTTGACTGTCACTACAACTGAGGTTTGTGTGTCAAGTGTTGATATAAATTTTTTGCTAGCATGCATAGTCTTCACTTAAGAGGAGGCCATCCTGCAATGCAAAGATTACAGTGTGAACCTTGACATACTGTAATTCAGGTTCACTGGACACTAAATTTAAAGTGGTTGAATTAGAGACTTGAATAACCATTTAACCGTTGATTTAACCTATAGATTTTTTTAGACCTGTGGACTCGTTAAATCTCATACAATCAGTTCCCCGTCTGTCACTCACTTCGACATTGTGTCGAGTGAAGCAACACTAGGGGACTTTCTTGAAGACCTCGTTTACCTCTGAACTTGAGAAAAGGCCAAAGAGAATTTGTCAGACAGAATTTGCATGACCATCCCCAGGACATACAGGTATAAAGGGAGGGAATCATGCAGATTCTGATTTCTTCTTTTGAGGCAAGCGGTTGTGCGATCAGCGAGCTGAGATTACTTACTGTTCCATTTACCTCTGCAGAGTGTATGCTGTTGGAGTGGTGCATATGTTTTGTCCTTCTCTGCACAGCAGTGCAGCTTTGCCCCTGGGCGCTTTGACAGCGCTGCTAAAAGAGAATATTTTGTAAGAGTTTATTTTCTCTTTATTAAGAGCAATACACAGCTGGCATGAACGTCCTTTTCAGGACGCGTCTTTATAAAGATGCCCTTCCGCCCCTGTGTTCCTGAATGCGGTTGATTTCTCTCCATTCCTGATGGTCATTGATGCTGCCTTGTGTGTCTGGGCCGCGATCACACTGAGGCAGCATTTGTGGATGTTTCATGTTCTCACTTTGAGAACTTTACCATGGCAATGTTGCGGTTGTGGCTTTCCTTCTTAACCCTCTGGGGTCTGAGGGTGTTTTGGGCCCTGGAGAAGTTTTGACATGCCTTGACATTTGTGCTTTTATCAGTTGCTTAAAAACATATTAATGGATTATGTCTGATAACACTGTATTAACTCAAACTGGGCTACAATAATATGTGAGCAACATGGTTTGTATTTTTGAGAAAATAACGTTTATGCGTGGTTTTTGAAAAAAATAACATTTTAAGTCACTGAAATATAAGGCCATATAACACATACTAAACATTTGTCCAAAATACTTTTGAGAACTGGATCTTGTAGCCATGTAGAAATTTTACTTTTGTAAGACACTTTTAGTGTTAGAAAGGTCATATGCGAGGAGGCGTGAACTATCATGAATATTGATTGTAATTCACACCTGAATTTCCAAAATACAGTAAAAACATTGTGTGAACTCTTTTTACAATTTAAAAGAACCGTTTTCATCAAAGCTGAATTTTCAGCATCATTATTGCACTCTTTAGTGTCACATGATCCTTCAGAAAACATGCTGATTTTCTAATATTGGCATATTTAAAGTGCATTTTACTCATTTACACCTGAACAGATATTTGCAAGCACAAGCTTTGTTGATGATAATGAGGCAGCATAAACCATAATAAAATATATTCTAAACATTAATATAATTTGATATCATATTACATATCATATTTAAATCATACAGCATACAATTTATATACCTGCTTTAGCCGAAACAGCATTTAAATGTAACTAAAACTTGCTTATTAGGATATATTTCAAATGTCAATACTCTGAATCTTGGCTGGCAAGTCTGGAAACAGTCCCACTAGTAAAATATGTACATGTTTATATAAAATAGCAGTCAGCTAAATAAATGCTAAATAACTCATCAGATTGTATCCTCGGCTTGATCAAGTCTCTCTTCAAATACAAATGTTCATCGGAGTCCCGCTTTTCTTCTGAGGGAAATGTGAACTCTTCCTTATTATCCAGGAGTTTTCTCACTTGTACATCGTGCTGTCTTTGAAATGCGCAGATAAGTGAAACAACTATATGTTTTCACGGCACAGTTGGGGGCGTGTACCATTTGATTTGATCGTCTCAGCACATTAGCGTATGAATGGTGCGCTCTGCTGGTGGGTGTGATCACATTAGAGATAATTAGATGAACCAGTAAAAAGTGTACATCGCTTTGTTTCATACAGATTACATTGCAGGAGAATATTTGTTTTAAATTTGAATTGTTTTATTTAAAAGTAGACATTTTAAGCTTTTTTTAGACACATGTTTCATGTTTGTGTGATAAATATTCGCGGAGTTTCAGTTAATTTTTGTGACATATTTCAGAAATATGCTCGTGGAGACAGTCTGATAGCTCACCCTTTTTATTTTCTTTATTTTACAAAAGCACAAGGTTTTGTTGTTATTGTGAGTGTACACAAATAAAAGTAGACCCTTTATAGTCTCTAATGATGTCTTACACTTATCTGTATACCTAAAAATGATGGAGTATTTTATGTTGTTTCAGCTGTAATGATGAAAATAGCCACCAGGACATGCTGGCGCGTCCGTCGACCCCAGAGTGTTAAAGAGGAACGGCACTCCCACTGCCACCATGTTGTTCCTTCCTACAGGATTAGGGGTAGGACTGGAACCCTCTATCCACCCCACAGCCTTCACGGCTAGACTATTGGTTCCTCAGGTCCGGGCGCCGCTCACAGCCCCCCCCCCCCCCCCCCCCCCCCCCCCCCCAGGTTCCTTTCTTCCCGGAGGTGCATGATGAGCTGACGAGGTCGTGGAGGGCACCTTTCACTGACTGCAAACCACCTCCTCGCTCATCCACTATCACTACCTTTGACTGGGTGGCGGCACACGTGTACTTGGAGGTCCCCCAGGATCCACCTGTGTCCCGAGAACACCGCCACCTGGAGGAATCACCCGATGCTCCCCTCCAAGGCCTGTAGGATGACGTCGTCACTGTCCACCACTGGACAGGCCACCTCCGCCTTGCATACCATGGCCCTCCTGCAGGTTCACCAGGCCAAGGCACTCAAAGATCTGCACTTGGGAAGTCCTGACCTGGACGTGTTTCAGGAACTATGCTCTGCAACTGACCTCGCCCTCCGGGCCACGAAGGTCATGGCACGGACACTCGGGCAGGCGATGGCCACCCTCGTGGTCCAGGAACATCATCTATGGCTGAACCTGGTCGAGATGCTGGAGGTAGACAAAGCTCGCTTTCTCAATGCCCCCGTCTCCCAGCTCGGTCTATTTGGTGACACCGTCGATGAATTCGGCCAGCAGTTCTCGGCGGTGAAGAAACAGACGGAGTCCATTTCCCACATCATGTCCTGCTGCCACATCCCCTTTGGGCTGCGGTACCCACACTCTCAATAAAAGAGCCATTTCTTCATTTCCTGGGTCATCTGGCCCGCAAATGCCATTTTCACGGCAATCCGGTACCACACTCCAGCAGTCCCAGCACCCCGGACACGGACCCTTCACCTCCGAACCCACGACTGCTGTCCCCCGGCTGGCCGGTTCTGACGAGTCTAGAGGACTCCTACACGGGACCTCCTCCTCAGTCACTATCACACCCCCTGCCTGGTGTGCGGAGCAAGGTAAGTGCTTCGAGTTTTCTCTCATCACCAAAGCCTCGGTACACGCTTTTGCCTCCTGATGCTTTCCTACAGTTCGCGTTCAATGGTCATGTCCCTGTCCACTCGGGTTTTCACGAAGGTCGCAGAGGCAGCCCTTGCCCCGCGAAGGGAAGTGTGCATCCGCATATTCAACTACCTCGATGAACATGCATAGGATTTAAGCAGCGGAGGTGGTCCCATTGTGGTTCCCAAATCGCTCCCAGCGCTCACTGTGCCAGCGTCATACCCGTAGCTAGAAGGACCGAGGCCGGGAGCGGCTGGGATGGCTTGCATTCTTTAGAAAGCAAGCCATGACTGCAACGTTGCCATGGTCATGGCATCGCAATGAGGACATGATGCATCCATGAAAGAAGTCTCGGCATGGGTGGCACCCAGGCATGGAAGACAATGATAGTGGCTGTCAGAGGGTGAGAGATATCAACCGCAACCAGAAATAATACACAGCCGGAATGGCATCTTTAAAAAGACACATCTTGAAAAAGATGTTCCGGTGTGTGCCGCTCTTTTACAATACACTCTTTTAGGAAAGGAAATTAAACTCTTTCAGAATATACTCTTATGTATCTGCTGAAGCGCCCAGGGGCAATCTCTGCAGTACACCTGTGTAGAGAGGGGAGAAAGCCGCTGTAATGCACAGTAAGGATCCAGCAGAGGTGAGGGATGGAAATTGCTTGCTCAGCTTGAACCATTGGTCATTCGGCTCCGAAGAGAAAATTTAATGAGCGGTATACAGCACCCCCTCCTTTATACCCATATGTCTGGGGCAGGGGCATGCAAATACCAATAGCCAATTCTCATTGGGCTTTTATCAAAGATCAGAGGCATCTCTGGCTCTCAAGCTTGACCCCTAGTGTCACTACAACTTCGAGTGAGTGACAGATAGGGAATGGCCATTTTAATGTAACTGGTGAGTATTGACTTGTACTCTTAATGTGATAGTAATTCTGTCATCACTTGCAAACGTTTATGATTTTGTCATTATGATTGCATCATGTCTTACTGAGAAACAAGAGACTGAAACGGAGGACAATGAATAAGTTCCCCTTCTGTCACTCACTTAACATTGTGTCGATTGTAGTGACACGAAGGCTCTCAAGAAAGATCCCATGTGTCACTACAATCGACACAACGTCTCGTTCTCTCCATCAGGTCACGTAACCATGACGTTAATAATTGTAACCCCCATGAGATTTAGGTAAGATTGTTGTAAATGTTCATGTCATGCACAAAGTAGATATACTGATCGACTTGCCAAAACTTTAGTTTGATAATAGGAAATATGCGGAGTAGTTAAAAAATAAGTGTATGTAAACTTCTGGCTTCAGACTCTAATTAACATTTGATAAACATCTTAAAAGATCAGTTGTATAGCATAAATGTCTCAGACATCTGCTGAATGACTTCCATTCTGGGGAAATGTCTCATAGACATATTACAGATGAGTAAGTAACCTAAAAAACACATCTTCCAGATGTAAATAGTGATGTACATGTGTTAACAGGGTAATGTCTGCTGAATTCATATTTTCATGCACAAATTATATTAGTTCATAGAGTTGTATATTATTTTCATTATTCTGCTGTCTTTTTTTTCTTTCGATCTTCTTTTACTCCATGCCCTCCCAAGAATGGTGATGATTATTAAGTTTTATATATTTACCGCAGCAACTGTACTAATGGTTATTATGGTCTGACAATGTGCTCTCAGTTGTTAATGGACAAAGAGTCTCATTGAAAGAAGTGTTTGTTCTGATGTGTATGAAGGGAGGATTTTTTGGACAACTGTCAATTAATTATTCTCACTACACATATTTACTAACACTCCCTGTTTGTGTTACCATTTCAGGGTGTGAATGAGGGTGGAGTATTAACATTACTGTGTTTTCATTATTGTTCTCTGTAACACAGATCATTTCATGGGCAAGGAAGAGGCGAGAAACCGGCTTGTCAACATAAATAATAATTTAATTACGAACTTAAAACAAACATTTAGGACAGCAGACGTCTGCTGATTAAGCTCTCTCTCCCGATCGCCGTCTGCGAGTGGCCTTTTAACCCTCTTGACGGCTCAATCAGCCCGATACGGGACCGGGCGTGCGCAATCACGCGCCGGTCCCGCCCTCCACCGTGCCACATTCTCTAAACTGAAAGTACTTTCATAAGAATTTTTGAGGTGGTGATTGAATGTAAAAATGACAACTTAATAATGTACTTGTTCGAACCACATTAACTGGAAAACTTCAGTGTATTCAAAACATATTTCCTAATGCTGTGTTGAAAAACTTTGAGAGATTAGTATTGACAAACATTAGTGAATATGTGCATCAATAACAATATCTACCTTTTTTGCAGCCTGTTCAAAAGATTGATTAGCTTAGTAAGATGGGGGAAAGAGCAAGTCTAAGGGCTTGAGTAATGTAACAACCACAAATGTATATAAATAAAAATATTATATATATATGTGACGGATCTATTCTTTCTCCTTCATTCTGCGTTGTGGTTTACTCAAACATTCCCGAGATCCGATAAAGACCATCCGAATGACGGGCTCAATCTCTGGACGATCCCCCCAATGAATGCACGAACACAAATGCTGACTGGCGTAAATCTGTTTACTGCAGCTGTTGAATAAAATAAAACACCCTTTTCAGTGGTATTTCGCTGCAGGCATAACTGACCCACAGCGTTCAGTACACATTGCAACTCTGTGTTGCATCATCTTAACAGAATTAACCAACATTAGCATCACAACACGTGAACACACTTAGCATGAAACATGACAATCACAATAATATTAAACAAACATACAAAAAGACATACCTGTTGAATAAAATAAAACACCCTTTTCAGTGGTATTTCGCTGCATCATAACTGACCTAAATCAAATATAAAATAAAATTAACCTCGTGGCCTTGCTAACAATAGTGTGGCACAACGAGAGTTCACAAAAAGCCATATAACTAACAAAAAATATGTTAATACTCTAATTCAATGGTCGAAATATTAGCCAAACCAAATCACAAACATAAAATACTCGAAAACTCTACTTATTTTGCATTATAATCAAATGGATCTACCCCAACCAGAAACCCTGGGTTAACGGCGATGTTCGCGCGGCACTTACTGCGCGGACCACCGCTTTTAATTCCGGGAACGCGGAGGAGCGTAAACAAGCCAGTTATGCCCTCCGTAAATCCATCAGTGCAGCCAAACGCCAGTACAGGCACAAAATTGAAGAACAGTTTAACACCACTGACTCCAGAAGTATGTGGCAGGGAATTAACATCATCACGGACTATAAACAGAATAAGAACTCCGCCATGAACACCGTTGCCTCTCTCCCGGACGAGCTTAATACATTTTATGCTCGTTTCGAGGACAACAACAACACCGCCCTCGCGGAGAGAGCACTCGCGGCCGATAGTACAGAGGTTGGTTCACTCTCCGTCTCTGTCGCGGATGTAACCCGATCCTTTCGACGGGTGAACATTCGCAAAGCCGCGGGTCCAGACTGCATTCCGGGCCGCGTCATCAGAACATGCGCGAACCAACTGGCTGGTGTTTTTACGGACATTTTCAACTTGTCCCTCTCCCTGTCTGTAGTCCCCACATGCTTCAAAACATCAACTATTGTGCCTGTACCGAAGCAATCAAAAATCACTTGCTTAAATGACTGGCGTCCTGTTGCTCTGACCCCCATCATCAGCAAATGCTTTGAGAGGTTGATCAGAGATCACATCTCCTCTGTTCTGCCCACCTCTTTGGACCCATTACAGTTTGCCTACCGCAACAACCGCTCCACTGATGATGCCATTGCATCTACAATACACACTGCTCTATCCCACCTGGAAAAAAAGAACACGTATGTGAGAATGCTGTTTGTAGACTACAGCTCAGCATTCAACACCATAGTGCCCTCCAAGCTTGATGTGAAACTCCGGGCTCTGGGCTTAAACAGCTCGCTGTGCAGCTGGATCCTGGATTTCCTGTCAGGCAGACGTCAGGTGGTTAGAATGGGCAGCAACATCTCCTCTTCACTGACCCTCAACACTGGAGCCCCGCAGGGCTGTGTTCTCAGCCCACTCCTGTATTCCCTTTACACACATGACTGTGTGGCGACACATAGCTCCAATGCCATCATTAAGTTTGCTGACGATACGACGGTTGTAGGTCTGATCACTGACAATGATGAAACAGCCTACAGAGAGGAGGTGCACACTCTGACACGCTGGTGTCAGGAGCACAACCTCTCCCTCAACGTCAGTAAAACCAAGGAGCTTGTGGTGGACTTCAGGAAGAAAGACAGAGAGCACAGCCCCATCACCATTAATGGAGCACCGGTGGAGAGAGTCAGCAGCTTCAAGTTCCTCGGTGTCCACATTACTGAGGAACTCACATGGTCCGTCCACACTGAGGCCGTTGTGAAGAAGGCTCACCAGCGCCTCTTCTTCCTGAGACGGCTGAGGAAGTTTGGAATGAACCACCACATCCTCACACGGTTCTACACCAGTACTGTAGAAAGCATCTTGACTGGCTGCATCACCGCCTGGTACGGCAATAGCACCGCCCACAACCGCAAAGACCTGCAAAGGGTGGTGCGAACGGCCGGAAACATAATCGGAGGTGAGCTTCCCTCCCTCCGGGATATATATAACAGACGGTGTGTGAAAAAAGCTCGGAGGATTATCAAAGACTCCAGCCACCCGAGTCATGGGCTGCTCTCACTGCTGCCATCAGGCAGGCGGTATCGCAGCATCAGGACCCGCACAACCCGACTACATGACAGCTTCTTCCCACAAGCAATAAGACTTTTGAACACATGATCTCTCACGATCATCAATCAGCACTGCACTTTATTAATCATCACTCTGTCAATATATTCTCACTCCCATTCAGTTAATGTGTGTATATATATATATTTATACCATTACATAGTGTATGTGTATTCTACAGTGTGTATTGTGTACATTTGATATGTTAATTGCTGTGTAGGTATGTGTACATTTGTTATGTAAATTGTTCTGTGTATATATGTTGTTATTGTAAAGTGGTTTATGTCTCGTCACTGTCATGACTGCAATGTTGATCGGAACTGCACACAAGAATTTCACCTGCTGTTGCACTTGTGTACACAGTAGTGTGACAATAAAGTGATTTGATTTGATTTGATTTGATTTGAATATTACTGAAATGAGATGGAGCATGAATATACCCACCCACAGCGTTCAGTACACATTGCAACTGCTGTGTTGCGTCATCTCCCGTCTTACCGAACATTTTTTTCCTGCAGTCCCCAAACAAACCACATGAGGGCATCACTACCACCTGAAATTAACAACCGCTGCTGAATTCAGGAGGAATTCACATTAAAACGGAATAAAATACTAACTCTGTTACATATATCTGGAAATTATATTCCAGGCAGCTCATCATAATCCAGTGGCAGGCCACTTAGGACAAGAAAAAACAGTAAACCATCTCATGGCCCATTTCTACTGACATTCGCGGGGATGTTCGTAGATGGTGTGCGACGTGCTGCGAATATCAACTGGTGAATCCAGTGTCCAACCAAAAACCACCATTGTGCCCCCTCCTGCTGATTCGAAAGAATTGTTTTGGACCTCATTGGGTCGTTAGAATGGTTAACACATGGATATCGCTTTGTGTTAAACATGTGGATTATGCAACGCGATATCAAGAAGCGGTTAAAAATCAGCGAAAAATCGGTGTGTTGCAGAGACACTCTAAAAAACGTATCCCCTGAGTGGGGATCCTGAAAGAGATCCTCACTGATTAGGGCATTAGTTTCATACAAACGCAACAGACACTACTGATGCTTAATTTTCATTTATAGTATAAATAGCTGTCATCTCATCAATCTGGAGCTCAATCTGACCTATACAGGTATTGTCTACACTGTGAATCAGTCAATTTGGTAAATACAAATATTTTAAGTATGTAAAAATATAAATAAATAATATTGTAATTTAAATACTGCATTGTGTGTGTCTATGTATCTTTATGTTTTATGTTGTTTTAAGTTCATTTATAACATCAAAGTTTACGTTGACTGTTCAGATGGTTCCTCCTCCTTGCTCATTCCTTAACCCGTTACAACTACATTAAAGGATTAAAGGATGCATATCGCTCTGTCCCTAGAGCAGCTTTGGGAAAGTGTGATAACTGTCTGGTTCATCTTCTTCCAACCTACAGGTAGAAACTAAACTCAGCTAAACCTGTAGTTAAGACTGTAAAGAGATGGACCAATGAAGCAGAGCTGGAACTAAAAGCCTGTTTTGAATGCACTGATTTTTTAAGCTGCAGCCATGACCTGGAAGACCTCATTATATATTCTATAATAAATATATTTTATAAGCAACTTCTCTCTCAAGATTTTATCTGAACTAACATTCTGCCTAAAATCATCTTTTGTGTTCATACAGGCTTGGGGGTGTGTAATGACAAATTAAATTCTTGGGTGAACTTCCATCTAACTACCTGTTAAAAAATGTGTTAAAGGTATCTGCCAAGATCAACAACACAATTGCAAGTCAGCACATGTTTGCATCATGTCTTACTGACAAGCAAGTGGACTATAATTAGGCTATATATTTTAAAAATCATTAAATCTGAATAAAACCAGAGGTCAGAATTGAGAAAGTTGCCCATGTGAGATTGTTATACATTTTCAGATATTTTAGTAAATTGTATTTAGTCCCCCACCCACCCCCCCCATACCCCCCGTGTACAGGAACACCAAAGCAAAATCAAAAATCCAGTGAGATTCTCTTGAAGTGCAGATTTTCTGAGATGGGGGCATGTCAATTTAAGAAGCATGGCAAGAATCAAGTCAAATGGTGACTGTACAGTTCAGATTACATATATTTTTTTGTCCTATTGATAAAGAATAAAGCTTGCCAGAATATGACTCATTTAGCTAGTTTATGTGAGGTGACAGGCTTGTGCAACAAAATAATATTTCCAATCAGTATATGTGGCCACACAAGAATGATCAAATAAGACTAATAAGACCTAATATGCAGTGTGTATTTGAATACATGTACATATTGCATTAATGCTGAAAAAGTTTCCTGCATTTTCAGAAAGAGAAATAGATTTTTTGCAAAACTGGCCCATTCTGTCCACCTAAAATCACCTGAATGGTCATTACATCGAAATTACAAGGAGGAAGTCATATTTAGTGTGCAGAACAGAGACTGGGCTCTTTTCACTTGGGCCAGTAACCAACCACAGAGCAACCAACCAGAACAACCCAAACACAGTTGAAACACATTAACAACAGCATAGCAACAACCTGACAACTACCTAGACACTCTAGCAACTGCAGAGCAATGTGCTACCAACACAGAAAACAACTTCGCAACAGCATAGTAACAACCTGGCAACCACATACTGTAGCAATGCTCTAAAACACACAGCAGATCACCATGACAACTGCATAACATGCCCTAGCAACCATTCAGAACACCCAAGTAACCACATACTGTAGCATCAATGTGGCAAAAAAGGAAAGAGAACACTTTAGCAACCACCCAGACCACCCTGGTGTATAAAATAAATATTATTAGATGTTTTCTGGCACTGATAATTATTCATACACAATGCACCTTGGTGAAATGGAAAACATATGAACAGGTCTCCTGAAAAGGCGGGAGACTGATAACACATAACTTCATTATTATTTCACAGCTTTCATTATGTTTAAGCCTAAACGTATAAAATTTAAACTTGAGCAGTTTCTTGTCTTCAAACTCCAGTGGAGACAGACGACGGAACACTTGTTATCTGACGCGCGCTTCACTTGTGATTTTGATTGAGATTTGTGATTTGTAAGACAAATTATTCAGAACGCTTTTTAAATTTTTTGATTGGATGAATTAAATGTAGAAGATTCAACTAAAATTATTCTTTCACACATCAGACATCACTATCGCTGATCTGCATGTATTTTTGCACAAATAACTTATTTTTTGTGGTGTTCAGTTGCAAAAGTAACAAAAGGGTCTGGAGAAATGTATCTGAGTAAAATAATCAATTTTCTCTTCAAAATGTAAATTAAATGTCCAAAGAAATATTTATTCTTGAGTAAAGTATAAATATTGAAAAACTACTTAAAGGGATACTTCACCTCTGGGAAGATGAATGTGTATTTAAAATTGGTCATTTATATAGTATAAATGTGAAATTATTTTTGAATTTGAAGCATTCTAGACAGAGAAAAGGCAGAAAATGTATTTTTTACACATGTGGCTGAAAGACAACAACTCCCAGAATGCACTTGCTTTGCTGCCCTTCCGAGGCCACTCCCAAACCACGCCTACCGGTTACAGGCGCAGTATCTGAAAATATGATTAGAACATTCTAAAACGCCGTGAAAAACGCTTAACGTGGCTTACTGTACTAAGACAGTGATATTAAAAGACAAAACTCAGTACACATCATATTAATAAAACATACTATGTATAAAAAAATAAGATGAGCCCAAAATATGAACGCAGCGCGTTTAATTACACGTTAAGCATTTTCCTCCCATAGAAAATCGTTATAAGAAAACCCTTAACGTGGCTTATTGTACTAAGACAGTGATATTAAAAGACCAAACTCAGTACACATCATATTAATAAACCATACTATGTATAAAAAAAATAAGATGAGTCCAAAATATGAACGTGACGCGTTTAATTACACGTTAAGCATTTTGTATAAAAAAAAATAAGCTGAGTCCAAAATATGAACGCAACGCGTTTAATTACACGTTTAAGCATTTTTTTCCCATAGAAAATCGTTATAAGAAAAAGCTTAACGTGGCTTATTGTACTAAGACAGTGATATTAAGACCAAACTCAGTACACATCATATTAATAAAACATACTATGTATAAAAAAATAAGACGAGCCCAGAATATGAACGCAATGCATATGATACAACTATGCTACATCGTGACTCTATAAATCGTGAGTTAGTTGATAAATTGACTGACTACACGGGAAGAACATTATAATTCCATGTGTCCAAACTCTGTACATGATGTCTTAGTAACAAAAAAGAAAATCAAACAAAATACTCACTGATCCGTCCGTTTGTCCCTGCTTCGTGTGTGATACAAAACTTGGGTGCTCATGTTAAAGGTGCAGTTTCATCACCGGATTCAGCGAACTCGTCCAGTATCGCTGAAATTCGCGACAGCAATAGGACTCTCTATCTGTTTCCATAGGAGCACAGCGAGAGCACTGTCACCTCCAGTCCGCCCCAACTCGAGTCTGAATATAATATAACACTCTCTTCCTCTTGCCTGCCAAGCAAGTTTTGCTCCCCTGCTACAGCAGCTGCTCCTTCCTCTGTTCATCGCTGTATTGTGGCACGTACGGGTAGCGCGAGCATCAGATTCTCGCAACAGATCTTCGTAATCCCCTTCTGCCATTTCAACTTCAAAACTACCTTCAGCCATCGTGATTAACCTACTTGTATACAAACTTTCTACACAGAGCAAGAGCCTGTTTTCTTAGCTTCTACAGAAAGATGGCTGACACTATCTTCACATTCTGTGAGTGAGATCCCGCCCCATATGGGCGTGGTGAAAACATGCCGGAATACTGGCTGTAGTTTTAAGCCTCTGGACCAAAAATCCTCCGATGACACAAAATGACGATTTTTGCGTCATCGGAGGATTTTTTCCAGACTAAAAATAAATAAATCTCTTGTCTCAGGGGGATATGAGGGGGGGGAGCTCGGTAATTAGAAAATACTACTGGTTTTCTACTGATACAAAGCTTAATGCTAAATCCTGAAGTAACCCTTTAAGAACAGTAACAAAGTATTTGTTCTTTTTTACTATCTACCTTTTTCCCTGGGGTCTTATTGGGGAAAATAATGAGGGTGGGACTTCTGCTGGTGTCGTTCTACAGCATTCTCTTGCTCTGGCTGCAGAAATTTTAGACCCTGTTTACAGCTGGTAATAAGACCTGTTTCTGATGATCCGAACACAAATGGTCAGTGCTAAATATATTTGTAAATGGGTTGCAAAATGTTTTGTGACTGGATCACAAAAACACTTAAAGAGGTAGTAAAAAAACATATTTCATTTGAGGTTTAAAACGGCATTCTGATTCGTCTCGGACAGCAACGAAGCACCACCTCTCACCAGTCAGTCACCCGCCAAACAAATGTTTAAACTTGCATGCGGATTTAAAAATAAATGACCGTCTGATCAGAAAACTTGAAAAGGCGATTACATAACCAAGGTCGAGAACTTCACAGCTCTTCCTCAGTGTGTCTGTAAGATATCAACATGCAGGGTGACAAGATGACAAGCACACACATCAGAAGCTGAACTAACACTGATACTCCACTAAAACATCCAATGATTTTGCTCAATATGTTGTGTGTGTGTGTGATTAAATCTCAGCTGCATCTGGGAGAAACTTTACGTTGGTATCGTTCATGCTTTCTTTGCCTTTATGGCTTTTTGAGAGTTTATTATGGGTCAGTAACACACTAATATAGTGATTGGATGTATGTCTTCATGAAATCATACACACTCTCCTCAAAATCCCACCACCACATAAAAGAATGAATGGACATACCTCATTACAGCAGCTGTGTATCAATATGTTTATGTAAATTCTGTTAGTGATACCATTTATTAGTTTATTTCACAAAGCTTGAGTAATCTTTCTGTTTGAAAAGCTGGTCACATACTGCTTAATAAAGTAAAAATATATTTTTTTAAATAAAGTAAAAATGTATATTTACTTAAGGATGTAGGACTGCATGGTAACCAACTTGCTTGAACCTGCCTTAAGCTGCACAAAACATGAAGATACTTTCACTTTCCTATATTCCTGGCACAGTTCTCTGTAGTGTGACTTAAGTTCACGGGAACAGATTATCTTGGTTGTTTACAGAATCAATAATAATTTCTTATCTATCACAGCACACTGTAGGTATATCATACATGAGATTAAAACAGTTTATATTGATTTTGTGAATGTCTAGACTGCCATAACATATCTGTCAAACATTTGCCATTACATAAGAGCTGGAAACACATCAGAGCGTTCAATAACATTTCATTTCATTCAGGTATTCTACGGGTGGAGACTGAAACTAAGGACAGAATGGCAGATAAACTTTCTGGTAAGCTCAATTTTTACTATATAATTTATAACGTGCATTAGTATTTAATTTGCTCATATTTCTGAAGAACTTAATTGAAGTGTATCATTAATGGGACCCCCTCCCCCAGGCAACAACAGAATATGCTGATAAATTCAAACAAAAGTGTACAATGTGCTTGTGGTGACTTGTTAAGTCCTTTTTAAATTATAGCTGAAAACAAAGCTGCGTGCAGCAATGTGCGATACATGTAATGCAATGTATTGAAATGCCCAGATGTAATTCAATTGGCATCAAGATTAGGAAGAATGATTTAAGAGTCAAAAAATATATGTAATCTTTTTATTAATTTAAACCTTTTATTCCTTTTGATTTTGTTTCAAATATTCAGTTCAGAGAAAACTCACTATATACTAGGCTATGAAATGACATTATGTAATGCAAAGTAGTCAAAATGACCTTATGTAATGCTGATCCATTGGTTTCAGTTGGCAAATATGGACCCAGTTAGTTTCTACTTAAAACTTATTCAAATGTAACATTTCCTATCTGCATAAAATAAGAAACATTAAGGCTGAGGTATATTGTTTCTGCACCACCAAACGTCATGGTTACTTTTGTATCCTCAATTCCCTGAGGGAGGTAACGAGACGTTGTGTTGAATGAAGTGGCCTTGAGAAAAGGCCAATGAGAAATTGGCAGACTGAATTGGCATGTCCCGAACCCTGGACATAGGGAAGGGAAGCGGGCATGCGTCTTTTAGTCTGTTAGGTTTTTGCACTGAGGAGTTGAGAATAAGGTACGGCCGTTTACAGTGGTAGATCTAGTGTCATGGCAGAAGGGACACAATTTCTCTTTCCCTCCCTCAGGGAACGGAGGTTACAACAGTAACTGTGAAGATTCCCTTCTGTCATTCACTCAACATTGTTGAATGAAGTGACACAAGGGGTCCCGTTCAAAGCGCCATGCACTAGCTCATGTTATGTGAACTGCTGACACAGGTGCAAGCAAGCTGCTGTGTGCTAGAAGCAACTGCCTCATCCGCATGTAACCCTCCCCAACATCCCCAGAAAAGGTGTCAAATACAGACCTTAGGTTCCCAGCACCCCTGAGGTGCTACATGACCAGCATGGGAGCAAGCTCGGCAGCCGTGGCCTTTTCTCTTCCTATGTCTCTTGCATCATGGAAGGCGGTCTTTCCCGATCCTATTCTTTCAGGGGGAAACCTGCGGAGGCCACATCCTCCACAAACTAGGGGGAGGTGATATGTGGCTAATACACCATGTGGGTTGTCAAGCCACACATGGGAGAGGCACGGTGGTAGGTCCTACCTGATGAGGGAGGAGCTCTACTAACACAGTGACCGGGAGCAGTGGGACTGCCCAAGGTAGACACTGGTCCACCGACAGAAGGATTGTACTGTTTAAAATACATCACAGGGAGTTGCCTGAAGAGGGAATTAAGCCTGTGGAGCCCTACCCCAGTACAGAACACTTGTGGCTCGTAGTGGGTCTGGTCGCAAATTTCTCAGCTGAATTCAGAGGCCAGAAGGCTAGGGAAGAAGAACATTCAGGAAGTGACACAGTGGCTAAGCTGGGAGAGAAAGCGCACTAGATCAACTTGGTGAAGGGCGCTAGGTGCAAGTGGAACAACCAGTCGGTTGTTCCATATTACTTAGTTTCAGTCACAAAATTGAGTATGCAGTCATGGGTTCGGAGACGAGGTGACTGCGTCTGGGGAACCGGGACTGTAGGATTTTGGAGCCAGGCGCCATGAGAACGGCACGCACTGGCTGGATGACCCAGGGAGTGGGGAAATTGCTCTTTTAACAACAATGGTACCAGCTCCGGAGCAAATGTCTGACTCCCCGGGTCTTCTGTCTCAGGAGTGTTTATGAGCCTTCCGGGTCCTAGAGGATGTCCTGGAGACAGGGGGGCGGCGCCGCAGCATGATGTGCGATATCGCTTCCGTCTGCTTCTGTCTTGACCACATTCAGCCATAGTTGACGTTCCTGGACCATGAGGGTGGCCATCGCCTGCCTGAGTGCCTGCTCTGTGACCTTTGTGGCTCTGAGAGTGAGGTCAGTGTCAGAGCGCAGTTCCTGCGGCACGTCGGGATCAGGACTACCCAAGTGCAGATATTTAAGTGCCTTGGCTTGTTGGACTTGCAGGAGAGCCATGGCATGCAGGGCAGAGGCGGCCTCTGTGGCGGGGGGCGGGTGGTTCATGGGGATTTACCCAGCGAAACCGAGCCCGCTGTACACCCCAAATCGCCTTCATCGCCAGCCATGCTGGCCCCAATCGTGTGGGAAGAGGCGTGGCGCGGGGGGCAGCTGAAGTGGCTTTCTCTCGTGAGGAAAGAAAGCCTCAACCACAACGTTGCCATGGCTATGTTCTCGCACATGAAACATTCATAAAATGCTGCCTGCGTGTGATCACAGCCCAGGCATGCGAGGCAGCTCTTATGACCATCAGAAGTGGAGAGAAATTAACCGAATCCAGGAACTACACAGAGGCAGAAAGACATCTTTAAAAAGACGCGTCCTGAAAAGGACGTTCAACACCTGCTGTGTATTGCTCTTTTGTGAGTGAAAATAAACTCTTTTAGAGAAATAAAACTCTTTTAGGAGGGAGAACACTCTTTTAGACAGAAGCGCTGTCGAAGCGCCCAGGGGCGTGGACTGCACAGCATTTAGAGAGGGAGAACACCGCTGGAAATGTGCCGTAGATCCAACAGCAGTGCTCTGCCACAGAGGTGAGTGGAACAGTAGTGAGATTCAGCTTGCTGATGCACAACACCTTGGCTCCAAAGAAAAAATCTGACTGACAGACTCACGACTGCTTCCCTTTATTCCCGTATGTCCAGGGGCGGGACATGCTAATTCTCTCTGCCAATTTCTCATTGGCCTTTTCTCAAGTTTAGAGGTACACGAGACTCCAAAGGAAGACCCCTTGTGTCACTTCATTTGACACAAGTTTGAGTGAGTGACAGAAGGGGAAAGGAATTGCAAAAATAAACTTTTTTTTTTAAACCGCTCTCAGAAGATACAAACCAACAGTCCTGCCCCCAAGTCACGCCAATGGTGTGGTTAATGTTATTGCTTGAGCAAAAGGCACTTAAGAATTTCTCATCAGAACATATCTTAGTTTATTGTCATTATTATACTTACATTTTCACTTATATTCTACATTCTAGCAATTATGTCATGAAATTGCATAAACAATATGAGCTGTCACTGTTTGAAATAATGTGTGCAATTTACATTGAGTTTACATTCATTTGTATTAGAGGAGCAAAATGGTACAGTCACTTTAAGAGATCAAGGAGCCTCTCACAGTGTT
The DNA here is from genome assembly GCA_032164185.1 of Moxostoma hubbsi. Taxonomy (NCBI): domain Eukaryota; kingdom Metazoa; phylum Chordata; class Actinopteri; order Cypriniformes; family Catostomidae; genus Moxostoma; species Moxostoma hubbsi. Next base: position 2,849,332 of record JAVLUX010000012.1, read on the forward strand.
CCAGTTTAATAAGCAGAGAGGAGTGAATCTCTCTTCTTTTCTTTTTTCTAAAAAGTTTTCTTTTTTAACGAAAAAGGCAGTTTTAAAGGTATTCCAGTATTTTGCTTTAAAAGCTAAATTCAAGCACTTCAAGGATTTTTTGCAAACCATGTAAAGAGTGAATTGTTTTTTTTACAGAAAACATAAATTTTTAATGATATGATCACAACCTTGGATGACTTGGGGCTATTCATGCACACCCCTATCAGTAGGCAAAACTTTATCGTAACTTTTCTACAAAATTCTGTTCAGTCATTTCTGTGCAGCTTGGAAAGCAGATCACCCAAGAAGTTTTTGTACAAGCAGTGTAAAAATAAGAAAAATATAAATGGCACAAAGGGATAGCTCACCCCAATATGGAAATTCTCTCATGCACCTTTTGCATCTCTGATCTATGAGAAAAGGCCAATGACAAATTGGCAGACAGAATTTGCATGTCCCGCCCCCGGACATAAGGGTATAAAGGCAGGGAGAATGTATCTGTTTCTTTCAGGATTTTTCTGAGGAGCCGACAATGGTTCCGGCCACAACAGTGGCTCAGTTCAGCAACGTGGCTGGGAGGACACAAAGTCTCGTTCCCTCCATCAGGACCTAGACGTTCCCCATCTGTCGCTCACTTTGACGTTATGTCAAAGAAGCGACACTAGGGGTTCAATTTAAATCACGCCATGCGCTGAGCCGTGTACGTGTGCTGCTGACACAGGAGCGGGCAGGTATTTTACGTGCCAAAGCAACCAGCTGTGTCAGACTGCAGATACTCTTCCTCAACACCCCATAAAATCGTCAGAGCCTTCTGGGTCTTTACCCCCAGCAGGGGGGAACAAGGCGACATTCCAAGCGTGGGAGCAGGCCTTTTCTCTTTCTATGTTTCTCGCATAGAGTTAAAGCGGCTGGGGCCATCTTAACACTATCATACACATCGGGGAAGGTGATCTTACCCAGTTCCTATTCTTTCAGGGGGAACATGAGCCATCCACAAATGCTGCCTCGGTGTGATCACAGCCCAGATACACGAGACAGCACCTGTGGCAGTCAGAAGCGGACAGCACACTACCGCATCCAGGAACTACACAGCGGCGGAAAGGTATCTTTATAAAGACTCATCCTGAAAAGGACATTCAACGCCAGCTGTGTTATTGCTCTTTTTGCAAAACAACTCTTTTAGAGAAAATCAACTGTCAAAGTGCCCAGGGGCAAACTGCACTGCTGTGCAGAGAAGGGAGAAAGCCGCTGATATGCGCTGTAGATCCAACAGAAATCGCACTCAGAGATGGGAGAAACAGTGTGTGACTCGCAGCTCGCTGCATACACGACCATCGGCTCCAATGAAAATTTCGGAATGAAACAGATGCATTTTCCCTGTCTTTATACCCGGATGTACGGGGGCGGGACATGCAAATTCTGTCTGCCAATTTCTCAATGGCCTTTTCTCATAGGTCAGAGATGCAAAAGGCGCTCAAGAGAGACCCCTAGTGTCGCTTTTTCAAAACAAAGTTGAAGTGAGAGACAGATGGGGAACTGCATTTCCGGGGGTGTCTATCAAGCTTCAGTTCATGTGCCAACACGCTTATGTCACACGAGTGCTCGGGTAAACTCGGCCATATCATGAAGGTACACAGACACACTGACCAGAAGTGATTGTTTATAGTTAAAAAGTAATTTAATGTTGTTCTTTTTCACACTGAAAGCGATCGATTCACTTTAGGAAACATTCATATCACTGCTGGAGTAGAATGGATTATTTTTATGCTGACTGACCTACAAATGTCTGGTCACCATGCACACCCATTCTAAGGACCTATTGAGCCTTTTTCTAAAAATATTCAGAAGCATTTTGCTGGAGAAAGAATGTAATACACATTTCAGATTGTGTGAGGGTGAATAAATTAAGAGAAAATTTCCATTTTGAAGTGAACTATACATTTAATGTCATGTATAAAGACTTCAGTCAAGTCCTATATTGTCTTCTACAGAGTCTGAGTTTACATTTCAATCATCTGAGCTGAAGATGGTATTACTTGGAAACAGTGGAGCTTACAAAAGTGCTGTAGGTTATGTGATACTGGACAGGGAGGCATTTGAGGAGACCTGTAATAGAATGAGTGAACTACAGAGAGGACAAATAGAAGACAGAAACATCTCAGTTATTGACACTCCATGATTTATGAACTCCTTCCTAACTGATGAACAACTGTCTTTTACACGTTTCTCCAGGACCTCATGTGTTTTTGATTGTAAGACGACTGATGGGGTTCACCGAGGATGTGAGGAACATTGTGGAAAAGATTCAGTAGAACTTTAGAGAAGACGCTTTGAAGTTTATGTATAAAATTAGTGCTGTTAACTGGGCAGGAACAAATGTCCAAAAAATAATTTAAAAAGTATTAAGAGTAAACTAACATCATGTAGTGAGGGAAGATACCATGTGATAAACAGTAAGAAAGTACGCATCAACCAGATTACAAAGCTGCTGAAGAAGTTTGATGATATAGTGAAGAGCAATGGAGGAGAAAATTGCAGTCATCAGACCTACCCCAAAAAACATCGAGACACCAGAAAAGAAGAGAGAAAGAAGCAAGAAGAGTAGAGAAGGGAAGAAAAGGAAGCAAAGAAGAAAGATGCAGAGATAAAGAGACAAGAGAATGAAAAGAATGAAGAAGAGAGAAAGAGAGTTGATGAGAGAAAGGAATAGGAGAGATTAGGAGAGAAACAAAGGAAAGAAAAGAAAAATAGAGGAGGACATAAAAAAGAAGAGGAAGAATGAAAGAGACTAAATGTGCAAGAAACAGACAATATGAGTCCAGAAAAGGTAATTAAATGAAGGGAAGGAGACTGTCTGGTCTGTTTGTTTGTGCCCCACTGTTCATGTGCAACCATCTTACTGCAAGCAAATTTTGTCCCACATATTGTTAACATTAAAATAACGGCAAACATCATAATTAATGAATGTATTATAAAACAGAGGAAATGGGATTGTTATCATACTATCATACAATTCGTAAACAATTCGTAAACAAGCGTAAACAAGCCAGTTATGCCCTCTGTAACTCCATCCGTGCAGCCAAACGCCAGTACAGGCACAAAATTGAAGGACAGTTCAACACCACTGACTCCAGAAGTATGTGGCAGGGAATTAACACCATCACGGACTATAAACGGAATAAAAACTCCGCCATGAACACTGCTGCCTCTCTCCCGGACGAGCTTAATACATTTTATGCTCGTTTCGAGGATAACAATAACACCGCCCTCGCGGAGAGAGCACTCGCGGCCGATACTACAGATGATGGTTCACTCTCCGTCTCTGTTGTGGATGTAACCCGATCCTTTCGACGGGTGAACATTCGCAAAGCCGCGGGTCCAGACGGCATTCCGGGCCGCGTCATCAGAGCATGCGCGAACCAACTGGCTGGTGTTTTTACGGACATTTTCAACCTGTCCCTCTCCCTGTCTGTAGTCCCCACATGCTTCAAAACATCAACTATTGTGCCTGTACCGAAGCAAGCCAAAATCACCTGCTTAAATGACTGGCGTCCTGTTGCCCTCACCCCCATTATCAGCAAATGCTTCGAGAGGTTGATCAGAGATCACATCTGCTCTGTTCTGCCCACCTCTCTGGACCCATTACAGTTTGCCTACCGTAACAACCGCTCCACTGATGATGCCATTGCATCTACAATACACACTGCTCTATCCCACCTGGAAAAAAGGAACACATATGTGAGAATGCTGTTTGTAGACTACAGTTCAGCATTCAACACCATAGTGCCCTCCAAGCTTGATGTGAAACTCCGGGCTCTGGGCTTAAACAGCTCGCTGTGCAGCTGGATCCTGGATTTCCTGTCAGGCAGACGTCAGGTGGTTAGAATGGGCAGCAACATCTCCTCATCACTGACCCTCAACACTGGAGCCACGCAGGGCTGTGTTCTCAGCCCACTCCTGTATTCCCTTTACACACATGACTGTGTGGCGACACATAGCTCCAATGCCATCATTAAGTTTGCTGACGATACGACGGTTGTAGGTCTGATCACTGACAATGATGAAACAGCCTACAGAGAGGAGGTGCACACTCTGACACGCTGGTGTCAGGAGCACAACCTCTCCCTCAACGTCAGTAAGACCAAGGAGCTTGTGGTGGACTTCAGGAAGAAAGACAGAGAACACAGCCCCATCACCATTAATGGAGCACCGGTGGAGAGAGTCAGCAGCTTCAAGTTCCTCGGTGTCCACATTACTGAGGAACTCACATGGTCCGTCCACACTGAGGCCGTTGTGAAGAAGGCTCACCAGCGCCTCTTCTTCCTGAGACGGCTGAGGAAGTTTGGAATGAACCACCACATCCTCACACGGTTCTACACCAGTACTGTAGAGAGCGTCCTGACTGGCTGCATCACCGCCTGGTACGGCAATAGCACCGCCCACAACCGCAAAGACCTGCAAAGGGTGGTGCGACCGGCCAGAAACATCATCAGAGGTGAGCTTCCCTCCCTCCTGGACATATTTAGAAATGTACAGATTTTAACGTATACTGAATCCATGAATTTACAATTCATGGAATTTAGTGGCTGATTTTATTGTATTTATAATTAATAACATTAATTCAATGTTCAGTGCTGCCACATTTATTTTACACTCATGACTCATTTACCCAGTGGCATTATAACGGTTTCATTCTGTTGTGTAATTTCTGTTGCTGTATTCAACTTCTTTAAAACATTATCAGCAATTGTTTAATTGTTTATGGAGCATTTATTTTGTTTGCCATGGGACACTAAATAAGTTCAATATATATATATATATATATATATATATATATATATATATATATATATATATATATATACACTCACCTAAAGGATTATTAGGAACACCATACTAATACTGTGTTTGACCCCCTTTCGCCTTCAGAACTGCCTTAATTCTACGTGGCATTGATTCAACAAGGTGCTGAAAGCATTCTTTAGAAATGTTGGCTCATATTGATAGGATAGCATCTTGCAGTTGATGGAGATTTGTGGGATGCACATCCAGGGCACGAAGCTCCCGTTCCACCACATCCCAAAGATGCTCTATTGGGTTGAGATCTGGTGACTGTGGGGGCCATTTTAGTACAGTGAAGTCATTGTCATGTTCAAGAAACCAATTTGAAATGATTCGAGCTTTGTGACATGGTGCATTATCCTGCTGGAAGTAGCCATCAGAGGATGGGTACATGGTGGCCATAAAGGGATGGACATGGTCAGAAACAATGCTCAGGTAGGCCGTGGCATTTAAACGATGCCCAATTGGCACTAAGGGGCCTAAAGTGTGCCAAGAAAACATCCCCCACACCATTACACCACCACCACCAGCCTGCACAGTGGTAACAAGACATGATGGATCCATGTTCTCATTCTGTTTACGCCAAATTCTGACTACCATCTGAATGTCTCAACAGAAATCGAGACTCATCAGACCAGGACACAGTCTTCATCTGTCCAATTTTGGTGAGCTCTTGCAAATTGTAGCCACTTTTTCATATTTGTAGTGGAGATGAGTGGTACCCGGTGGGGTCTTCTGCTGTTGTAGCCCATCCGCCTCAAGGTTGTGCATGTTGTGGCTTCACAAATGCTTTGCTGCATACCTCGGTTGTAACGAGTGGTTATTTCAGTCAAAGTTGCTCTTCTATCAGCTTGAATCAGTCGGCCCATTCTCCTCTGACCTCTAGCATCAACAAGGCATTTTCGCCCACAGGACTGCCGCATACTGGATGTTTTTCCCTTTTCACACCATTCTTTGTAAACCCTAGAAATGGTTGTGCGTGAAAATCTCAGTAACTGAGCAGATTGTGAAATACTCAGACCGGCCCGTCTGGCACCAACAACCATGCCACGCTCAAAATTGCTTAAATCACCTTTCTTTCCCATTCTGACATTCAGTTTGGAGTTCAGGAGATTGTCTTGACCAGGACCACACCCCTAAATGCATTGAAGCAACTGCCATGTGATTGGTTGATTAGATAATTGCATTAATGAGAAATTGAACAGGTGTTCCTAATAATCCTTTAGGTGAGTGTATATATATATATATATAATAAAATTAAGACACAAAAGTAAAAATATTCTACTACAGATTACACAATACATGCTGTAAAATGTAATTTGTAATGTATTCCATTAGATTACTCAAGGTCAGTAACATATTCTAAATACTTTGGATTACTTCTTCAGCACTGGTCTATTTTATCACTTGTTTTGATTATAAAAACTAAAAATTCACATGTTAAATTCACATTCTCTGAAAAACCCAAATATCTGATGCAGTGTTGTTTCTAAAACAAGAAAAATCAAACGGATCTTGTTTTAAGGATTTTTAGATATTTTTACAGGAAAACAATTCATGAAAAAAAATATGATTTTTGCCCTAACATCAAAGATCTTACTAGAAAAAAGAAATTCAATAACTTGAATTTTTTTGATAATAAATATGATCGTGTCTGGTCACATGTGCATGTAAAATGGCTAGAAATAGCATTTTAGCTTAGCGTAAAGCTAACAATTTACACAAGGTTTATTTGTATTTCTTGTGCTCAAAACTTACTTCAAACGTACTTCTCTGTCATAAGAAATTGTTTCACCACTGTTCAAATGCACTTTGGATCATTTATATGTATAAATGTATTACATCTGAAAGAACTAAATATGAAACAAATGACAATAAAATGCAAAGTAATCTGTTCAGTAATCAAAATATATTTTCTAATTACCAATGATTTAAATTGTAATTATAGCGGAATACAGTTACTTATATTTTGTATTTTAAGTATGTAATCCCATTACATGTATTCCCTCACTCTCCATCTCTGCTATTAATCCTTGAGATTTCCAACCCAGCATACAGGTACACTGTCCTTAAACCATAATCACACTCAAAACTACATTTAAACAATTAAAAGAGAAAACATGAACCCACATCGTGGTGTTCGAAAACCTTCTAGTTTTCTAGTTTCAGGATTTTGCAGAAAGGGCTAAATAGTGATTTGCGAACGGCTTGCACGAGCAGCATGAGACTCGTCACTCTTTAATAGTGTTAAGTCTCTCATTTATCTGATAAAAACTCTGTGTGATCATTAGGAAGATTACATCAAGATGTAGATTGGAATACAGGTGTGAAAACTTCATATAAATAAAATAGCCAGCACCTCTCACACTGTTGCTTGCATACTGGTGATTACCTCTCTGTGTGATTTTGAAAAATGTATGACATAATATAAGAAATATTTAAGACACGATTTTGTGTTCAGCAATCAAATAAACAAATTTGTCGGCACAGTCATTGACCAGGAAAATAAACAAATGGTACTTCATGTCAAAAAAGGTTGCCAACCCCTGTTCTATCCAAATGTACAAATATATACGTATATATGTTTACATGTTCAAATAAAACCATTCAAATAGCTACATATGATAATGAAATCTGGATTACTGTGGATCCAACAATATATTGTGTTCCTGTTTATGAATTATTGTAATCATGTCAGTCCCCAATCTAATAAAGGTCAGGCACCCCTTTGTCTGAATGACTCTCAATACTCAAAACTATTGTTTGTTCACCATGCTTGCACTGTCATTTATGGGCAGATTACTGCTTTGTAGAGGAGTTTCAATTTATTTTGTTAGTTTCACAAATGTATTATTTATTTGAGAACAGATTTTCAGATATCAGAATTTATGCTTTTTTATATAAATATAAATAATTGAAATTCAAAGTCAGAGAATAATCACTGACTCTGTGTGGGCCTACGTGCCTACGCCACTGTGTTCAATAAACTATATCTATTTCCATGAGCAATTTTCAATAGCTTTTTGTTGTCAGTAATTTAAAGAATAAGCCTATATAGAAAGTGACTTATATATGAACTATTGGAATAAAAAGTGCTGAGCAGAAAATACTGCTGGTAATTATAATTCATTGTTAAAGCTGTGGACTCTTAACATTCATCTTTAAGTTATAGAGTAACTTGTATAAATAGCAATTCACTGGTAATGTCATTCTTGTCAGAGCCTCCATTTTTAGATTTAAAAATGTATGTATTATCATTAAGAGAATGAAAATTATTTTGTAATTAACATCATTGATGGACAGTGAATATAACACTATATTTGTTGCGATGAACACATAAAACTGACATCAAATATGTAACTGAACTTCAGTTGACAGCTAAAAGTGTTCCTTTGTTAAAAGAAGTAAAGGAATTATTAATTTCATAATAATTGTTAGCCTGAGGTATGAAATGTGTGTATCAGATTTATAGACCTGGTATTTTGGGACATAAGAATCAAGTGGTGGCACATACTAATATAATAATTATCATTATTATTATTATATTAAAAACATCACTCAATAAAAAATATTTTCTCATTGTAACAGATCTGAGAATTGTGCTGTTGGGTAACACTGGATCAGGAAAAAGTGCAACAGGAAACACCATCTTGAACAGCGATGCATTTGAAGTGAAAAACTCTCCAGGATCAGTTACAATCAACTGTGAGAAACAAGAAGCATATGTGAGTGGACGGAAAACATCAGTTATTGACTGTCCAGGTCTAGCTGACACTAGAGTTAATAAAGAAATACTGCAGAATGTAACAGGGAAGTGTATGGACTTGTCTGCTCCTGGTCCTCATGTGTTCCTGTTGGTTATGAAACTTGGTATGAAATTCACAGATGAAGAGAAGAACACTTTGAAATGGATTCAGGAAAACTTTGGAGAAGATGCTCTGAATTACACCATCATTTTGTTCACTCATGCTGATGTCCTGAAGGGCAAACCTATAGAACGTTATCTCAGTAAAAGCAATGATCTGAAGCAGATGATTAAGACCTGTTGGGGCAGATATCACTCATTCAACAATGAGAACATAAATAATCGAGATCAGGTCACAGAGCTGCTGGGAAAGATAGATACAATGGTTAATTTTAATGGAGGGATGCACTACAATAATCAGATGAATAAAGAAGCCCAGGAAAAGCTAAAAGCTAAAAGAAACTAAAGAAAGATAAAATATCAGCTATGGCTGCAGGAGGCAAAGTATAGATGACTGCTGTAGAATCAGTAAAACCTTTTTAGTTCTAATTAGTAGTTGACATTAGATTGACAGGCACACATTTTAATGTGATTTAATGTGGGGATTGTTTAACTGCTATATCCATGCATAGATTTAGTTGTTTAGAGCAACAGCTAAACAATATTGCAGATGAAATGGAAGAACACATCCTGATTTTTATTTCATTTTGATTCAGTTTATTCTAGAAACTTTTCCACTACTAAAGCTTTGATAATAATTAAAAATTAATTCTCACCTGCATGACTTGTGAGTTCTTTGTAGCCAACTGTCATCTCATATTCAATATATTTGTTTTATTTTATTTGCTCTGATTCAAAACAATTTCGACATGATTAGCAGGGACTAAAATAACTAAGCAGGGACTAAATTTACTATCCTTACTAAACTTTGCAGCATATGCCTTTTTTTGCCTTTACTTTTCCTTTTATATAAAAAAGGACAACAGTATGGTTGAAATAAATGTTAAAGCAAAGTTAAACTATAAACTTGCAAACACAATAAGACTTTAAATTCCTTGTATATGTAACAAGCTTAGGACTGGAGTCGGATTAGAATCCATTTGCAGAAGTTTAATAAAAGAAGTACAGTTCATACAATCCAAATCGATAAACAAATAGTGTGTGTAAAAGTCCAGGCAGAGGTCACAAACACAGAGGCAAATCACTAGCAAAAAAAAAATCCAAAACAGTAATCCAAAAACATGATTCAATAGAGCAGGTCAAAAAATCCAAACACATGAAATCCACATAAAATGAAAAACGCTCAAGGCAGGAAAAAAATTGGGCAATACTTTGCAATGTAGTGTTGCAGGCACATGGATTATATACAGTGAGGAAAACAAGTATTTGAACACCCTGCTATTTTGCAAGTTCTCCCACTTGGAAATCATGGAGGGGTCTGAAATTGTCATCGTAGGTGCATGTCCACTGTGAGAGACATAATCTAAAAAAAAAATATCCAGAAATCACAATATATGATTTTTTAACTATTTATTTGTATGATACAGCTGCAAATAAGTATTTGAACACCTGTCTATCAGCTAGAAAATGCTAGAAAAATTTTCATTAGAAAATGGAAGAAGCTAAACATGACTGTCAATCTCCCTCGGACTGGGGCTCCATGCAAGATCTCACCTCGTGGGGTCTCAATGATCCTAAGAAAGGTGAGAAATCAGCCCAGAACTACATGGGAGGAGCTGGTCAATGACCTGAAAAGAGCTGGGACCACCGTTTCCAAGGTTACTGTTGGTAATACACTAAGACGTCATGGTTTGAAATCATGCATGGCACGAAAGGTTCCCCTGCTTAAACCAGCACATGTCAAGACCCGTCTTAAGTTTGCCAATGACCATTTGGATGATCCAGAGGAGTCATGAGAGAAAGTCATGTGGTCAGATGAGACCAAAATAGAACTTTTTGGTCATAATTCCACTAACCGTGGTTGGAGGAAGAAGAATGATGAGTACCATCCCAAGAACACCATCCCTACTCTGAAGCATGGGGGTGGTAGCATCATGCTTTGGGGGTGTTTTTCTGCACATGGGACAGTGCGACTGCACTGTATTAAGGAGAGGATGACCGGGGCCATGTATTGCGAGATTTTGGGGAACAACCTCCTTCCCTCAGTTAGAGCATTGAAGATGGGTCGAGGCTGGGTCTTCCAACATGACAATGACCAGAAGCACACAGCCAGGATAACCAAGGAGTGGCTCTGTAAGAAGCATATCAAGGTTCTGGCGTGGCCTAGCCAGTCTCCAGACCTAAACCCAATAGAGAATCTTTGGAGGGAGCTCAAACTCTGTGTTTCTCAGCGACAGCCCAGAAACCTGACTGATCTAGAGAAGATCTGTGTGGAGGAGTGGGCCAAAATCCCTCCTGCAGTGTGTGCAAACCTGGTGAAAAACTACAGGAAACGTTTGACCTCTGTAATTGCAAACAAAGGCTACTGTACCAAATATTAACATTGATTTTCTCAGGTGTTCAAATACTTATTTGCAGCTGTATCATACAAATAAATAGTTAAAAAAATCATACATTGTGATTTCTGGATTTTTTTTTTAGATTATGTCTCACAGTGGACATGCACCTACGATGACAATTTCAGACCCCTCCATGATTTCTAAGTGGGAGAACTTGCAAAATAGCAGGGTGTTCAAATACTTATTTTCCTCACTGTATATGTGTAACAAGAAGTGATACAATGGAATCAAGAAGTGAAACATGACTAATTTTCAGATGACAGTGCCCTATGGCGACTGGAGATGTTATAAAATCCCCCCTCCTAGGAACACCTTCAGGTGTTTTTTTCTTGGGGCGCCCTCTGAGTCTTGGTGCTAGATGATCCGGATGGTCACGATGGTAATCACTGATGAGCGATGGATCTTAAATGTCCTTGGCTGCCACCCATGATCTTTCCTCCAGGCCATATCCCTCCCAGTCCACTAGATATTGCATCTGGTTACCTCTCCTACTAGAATCGAGGATCTTCTGCACTAAGTAGGCAGGAGAACCATACATTTCCAGTGGTGGTGGAGGTATTGATTCCATAGTCTCAGGACCAGATGCAGTGTGGACCACTTTCAGCAGAGACACATGGAAAGAGGGAGGGATACGGTAATTAGCAGGAAACTCCAGTCTATAGGTAAAAGGATTAACTTGTATTAGAATTTTAAAAGGACCTACATACCTGGGACTGAGCTTCCTGCTGGGTAGACATAGTCGCAGATCTTGGGTAGACAGCCAAACCATCTGGCCAGGCTGGTAATCAGGGTGTGGGGCAGCTCCATTTTAAGCTTGATGTAACCTGACGTGAGCGCTATCCCACACCCTCTCACTCCTTCTAACCCAGTCACCCACAGCAGGTACCTCAGAGGGTTCCCCCGACCAGGGAAACAGTGGTGGTTGATATCCTAACACACACTGGAAAGGAGTAAGTCCTATGGAAGAATTTATCAGGGAATTTTGCATGTATTCAGTCCATGGAAGGAAAGTGCTCCATTGATGCTGCTCAAGACTACAATATGAGTGAAGCAATTTCCTGGTTCAGCCTCTCCACTTGCCCATTAGGTTGTGGGTGATAACAATATGTTAAACTCAACAATTACCAAGATGTTGGAGTTGGGGAAGTCTGCTATGAAGTCGATGGCTAAATGAGACCGTGGTCACTGTGGAGTGGGTGGTGGTTCCAGTAGACCAGCTAGGAGTTGTCTAGGAGTTTTAGACTAAGCACAGACATGGGAAGCATTGACATATGACAGTGGTTCCCAAACTTTTTAAAGTGGCGTACCCTTTCAAATATTCAACATATTCACACAAGGTCATTTGAAAATATAACAGTTATCTTTGTAAAACAACACACTGATGTACGTATACTGAATAAATGGCTTACCAATTGAGATGGGAACGCTTGATATTATATAACTGCATAACTTGAAAACTCCCCCCTCATCATGTATGCAAGAATAGTGTTAAGTTCTGTGCCTGGAATTGCACATCACTGCAGGTACGGTGTTGCAGGTACGGCATTGCATGCTGATTTCGACCATTAAGTATCTGTGCAATTGCGTGATCACCTCAATGTGCTTTTTATGTCACATTTGACACTGTTAGCAAGGTTGAGCTCATTTGCTGAAAAAACATCATGCAGCGGTGTAAAAAACGGGTCTCTACCTTGCGAGCAAATGTGATTGAAAATGACTGCGTGTGAATATGTAAAATTATTTGGTGCTGCTGAATGTCTGACACCTGTCATCAAAGCTTATGAACTTTATACCATCAGAATTAAAACTCCCTATGCATCTAACCTTAAATACAAATTCCATTTTAAACTGCAGGGGAAAAAATAAATAAACTAAAATTGTGGATGACTGACTGAAGTATTTTCACTTCACTACGTCACCTAGCGCTGGACTGGGCTGTTGAAAAATAGAAGCATGAGTAAATACACTTTTAACCCCAAAATATCGGGTTATTTCATTGTATATTTTTCTGACCTTTATGACACAACCATTTTGCCATTTCTACACTAGTGGGCACACAAAATATTTTTTGCCAGTGTGAAATACATGAACTGGGTTTGAATGTTATTTTAGACCAGGGGTCGGGAACCTTTTTCAAGGAGCCAATTTTAAAATTTTTGGTTGATGCATTTTTTCGAAAGTCACAAACAAATATTTTACTATTTTACTACGTTTTTCAAGAAAATACATTTATATTGACATTAGACTACTTAAAAATAAACAAATGTGCAAATATTAATAGGTAACGTTGCAAAATGGAATTGAGTACACATGTTTGTACGGGTCTCCATAAAATTACTTAATTTTACTTCATGAAAAAGTTAACTTCCCTTTTGGGCTGGGCGATATGTAAAAAACATTTTAATGATGATCGCATTTAAAATATCAATATCAGATTATATGGTCAATCCCCAAGGTCGGTGAATATTTTTTCTTTAAAAATGTTATACATTTATTGAAACACAAAAAACTTGAACAAAAGACATTTCTAACTTCAAATTGCACTTTAAACAAAACGGAAAAGCAATACAAATAATGAATTTTTCCTTTTTTTAATAAAAGGATTTTTCTGAGGAGCTGGGAGTGTCCGGCCACCTCAGCGGCGTGGCCAGGAAGACACAACGTCTCGTTCCCTCCTTCAGGGAACGGAGGTTACATACGTAACTGAGACGTTCCCCGTCTGTTGCTCACTTGCACGTCGTGTTGAAGAAGCGACACTAGGGGTCCACTTCAAATCACGGCATGTGCTGAGCCATGTACGTGTACTGCTGACACAGAAACGGGCAGGTATTTCATGTGCATAAGCGACCAACTGTGTTTCAGGCCACACGTACTCTTCCCAAATGCCCCCAAAAAAGTCGTCAGAATCCTTTTGGTTACCCTAGAGGGGAACAAGGCGACGCTTCCAACTAGGGAACGGGCCAAGCCTGGAAGGGCCTCTTTTCTCTCTATGTTTGCTCGGCATAGAGCAAGAGCAGCCGGGCCCCTTACCGTATTGCGGGAAGGGGGTCTTACCCGAATTCCTATTCTTTCAGGGGGAAAAGACCCTGCGGAGGCCACACCCACCCGAAAGGGGAGGTAAAGGTGGCAAGATACATCACATGGCCTCTTCGGTCTCATGTGGGAAGAATGGCGCGGTGGTAGATCCAACCTCGAGGGGTGGGGAGTTGCTACAACATGACGACCGGAGGGCAGTGAAAAGACTGCCTAAGGGAGACGTGGGTCAGCTCGTAAGGTGACCGTACCACGGAAGTACACACAGGAGGAGTCCGCATAGGAGGCCTGACCTGAGGAGCACCTATTCCAGTAGGGGTAGTCTGGGGTACCCGTAGTGGACTGGGTCGGCAAGATCCTCCGCTGAACTGCGGACCCAAGAGGGCTAGGGAGGAATCAACCAGGGACCTAAGAGGGTCTTCTGGGAAAGAAGGCGCACTGTTTTACCTCGGCAGAGGGAAAGGGCGCTGGACGCAAGCGATTCACCCGGTCAGACTGTCGACGCGTACCGAGTTCTACCGGCTCGCACCTGAGAAAACACGGGACGAGACTGAATCAGTTCTGAGATTGAGACCATCTTTAGGTAGAGGTCCCTGAGTCCGTCTGATTCTAGCTGCACTAAAGGGAGTCTCTGAAGAGACCACTGAGAGATCCCAGGAGGGGAACAGGCTTGGCCGGCAGGGATTTTACCCCCAGGCACCTCTTAGGAATCTGATAATTAAGTTGTGCTTACCCAAAGACTTGCCGTCTACTGTGTCGTGGTGGGCCGCGATAGCGGCTACGTACACCTTCAAGGTGGAGGGGGACAGCCTCCCCTCCAACCTCTCCTGCAGGAATGAGAGCACTGACCTAACTGCACACTTCTGTGGGTCTTGAGCTCGGGAAGAACACCAATTCGCTACCAAGCGCCACTTCAGGGCGTAAAGTTGCCTGGTAGAGGAGGCTCTGGCTTGCTTGATCTTGCTTGCTGTCTATGACAGCAGGTGGTAGATCAGCTAGATTTTCTGCATCCCATCTAGGGGCCAGACGTGGAGGTTCCAGAGGTCTGGGTGCAGATGCCAGAGCCTGCCCCATCCCTGAGAAAAAAGGTCCTTCTTCAGGGGAATTCGCCAGGGAAGGGCTGTCACGAGTATTACGAGATCCGAGTACCAAGTCCGAGTGGGCCAGTAGGGGGCCACTAGAGTGACTTGTTCCTCGTCCTCCCTGACCTTGCACAGCACCTGTGCAAGAAGGCTCACTGGGGGAAATGCGTACTTGCGCAGCCCCGTGGGCCAGCTGTGTGCCAGCGCGTCTGCCCCGAGGGGAGCCTCCATTCGGGCGTACCAGAGCAAGTGTTGTCGTGATAGCGTGTCCGCCACCATGTTGAGGTTTCCCAGGATGTGAGCGACTTGAGTCGCTGCTGGCTCCAAAGGAGGAGACGACGGGTGAGTTGTGACATGTGGTGGAAGCGTACGCTACCGTGTTGGTGCTGTCTGATCGAATCAAGACGTGTTTGCCCTGAACTAATGGGAGAAATCTCCGCAGGGCAAAAAGTACAGCCAACAACTTTAGGCAGTTGATGTGCCAGTGCAGCGGGGCCCCTATCAAATGACCCACATCAGCGTGCCTGTTACACACGGCACCCCAACCCAATTTGGAGGTAGTGACCAGGACGTGTCAGGACACCTGCTGCAAGGGGACTCATGTCTGCAGAAAGCAGAGGTCTATCCAGGGTTTGAACGTTTAGCGGCTGGCGGTGGTGAGTGTAGTTTGGATACTGAGACTACAGTATGTTTGGAAGCAGGGGT
Organism: Moxostoma hubbsi; assembly: GCA_032164185.1. NCBI lineage: Eukaryota > Metazoa > Chordata > Actinopteri > Cypriniformes > Catostomidae > Moxostoma > Moxostoma hubbsi. The sequence goes on from JAVLUX010000012.1 coordinate 2,865,279, forward strand.
TAATTATGGCATTAAATGGCATCTATTGTCAGTGCAAATGCAGAGGAGTAACTCATAAGAGCCTGATTGGTTTTGAAGGAGTCTTGAGGAGTGTTACATCTTATAAAATTTTAAATTGTCACTTTATTTGGGAAAATGTAGAGACTTTGTTTTAGACAAATTTAAAATGTTATTTCTATTCTGATTTATTGCAAAGTTGTTAATTGAATAACTCATTGCATAATTCATTATTCATGAAAGTACATCAATAAAGGTTGAGTTGGGATAATGTAGGGATGCCATAGGAATCATCAGAAGAGTGAAGTAAGCTATTCTTTATTGTTAACAGGTATAAACAGTCACCATTCCCAAACATTCATATAAATAGTGTCAGTGCAATGACTTCATTATTATTTGTATTTATATTTCAAATTTATAACTTTATGTACAAATTTATAATTATTTTTTTTACAAGTTTTGCCAATATATTTTCAGAAGTCTACACTAAGGTGAATAAATGAATAATTTCCTTTGTGTAATCTGTGCACAATATGTTGTCACAATGAAAAAAGATTTTCTTTTCTTTCAAAATATTTTAAGTGTATTTTTAACACAAATATATAAATTACTTTCACTATAACATTTTAAAGTTAGTGAAATGTTAAAGCAAAAGTTAACAAATAAACTTTACATGCAGTTAAATTAAACAAAAAAACAAAAAGTGTCCAGTTTAACAATGATATTACAAGCCCATATGTTCTGAAACATTTGCATTAAGACCCTCATTGTAAATTACAAGGTCAACATTTCCAAAAAGGATACATTTCTAATGGTCTTCAACACCCTTTAAAATATGTTGGTATTTCATTTAACTTCTTATAGCATGACCCATAAAGCCACTGCTGCTGATAATAATGCTAATATTATTACAGCATATCTTTGTAAGACATTGGTTAGTTTTACACAGATAATTTTTCCCTGTGCTTTTTTATACATTGCATTAATATAGTACTTTCCTTCATTTCTCTCCACAATTTTATCTATTTTCTCCAGCAGCTCTGTGACCTGAACTTGATTCTTTCTGTCTTCGTTGTTGAATGAGTGATATTTGCCAGCACAGCTGATTATAAACTGTCGTAGATCTTCATTCTCTTCTATATGAGCCTTCAGTGATTTATTCTTCAGATTATCTTGATGAGTGAACAGAATGAAGAGGTGACGTGAAGCATCTTCTCCGAAGTTCTCCTGAATCCATTTCACTGTGTTCTTCTCCTCTTCTGTGAATCTCACATCCAGTCTCATCACCAGCAGGAACACATGAGGACCGGGAGCTGACATCTCCAGACACTTCACTATTTTAGCTTTCAGTTTTTTTTCTGTCATTGGTGTATCAGATTTCTTTACCGTCTTTTCACCCATGAATGTGTCAAACAGTCCTGGAGTGTCAATTATGTCGACGATCCTTGAACCTTTTTTTGTCTCTTGTTTCTCACAATCTTGAGTTACTGATTCTGGATTAAAGTCCTCTTCAAATGCATCTCTGCCAAGGATGGTGTTTCCTGTTGCACTCTTTCCTGATCCAGTTTTACCCAACAGCACAATCCTCAGATTTCCTGAACCAAATCGATAATTCACACACAATCATTTGTCAGGCAGGAATGTTTACAAATACTGGCTTGACATTAGAAGTACCAGTACACGTCTACTGTGTCATGCCCAACAACAAACTTTATTATTTGTATTGTTGTACTACATAAATTGACTGATTCATCGATTTCTCAAATTGTCCCTCAACTGCAATACCCACAGAAAAATATATTGGAGTGGGTGTTTAAAATCAACAAATGGAACATTTGCTCACTAGTGTCAGAGAGGGTGCTGTGTCTTAAAATTCAATACAAATTCATTGATTGCAACCCTAACTCAAAAATGTTAATTGTGCAGTATACAGGGTAAATCGGCATCAGGTAAAATGTTCCAGGAAAGGAATGTTAGTCCTTTAAGAATCAATACCCAACAAAACATTTCCACAACTGGGAATATATATAAAACTATTTGTGACAATACAATACAATTATTATTATTATAATTATACATATTTTCATATTTAATTGCTAAATGGCTATTTCCTAAATTGTTACATATATTTTAAGCATAAATCAATGCTCTTTTTGTTTAAATGTAATTAAGTATTGATTTAAATGATTTGCATTTGTAATAGCAGTAGAGATGAATGAAAATCTAAAAAGCTAAATAGTTTAAAAAGGTATTTTAGCAATGCAATTTCTTTTCCAATTCTGTAATTTAATAGTTGCAACATTTTTGTTAAAATGTCCAACTTACTTGATGAATGACATAAAATGAATTTTAACTGACCTGTAATTGTTGCCATTTCTGTACAAAGCCTTGTAATGTCAATGATCTTTAAAAATGTTTGCTGTGCTCTCTCTTTCTCTTTCTAAATGAATGACTGTGACTGAGAGTGCTCTTGTTAACTCCTCAAATTTATTTTGATCACATGACTGAAGCTGCAAATCTGTTTGGATTTAACAATGATACACATTGCCATTTGTCCATGATTTTCCAAGATAAAAATATCTTTGCTCTGTGTTTTCTATTTTATTTCATTACTCTTTTAATTTGGCAAGTCTTTTGTAGACACATGTAACAGAGAACAACAAAACTAGGGTGAAGCCTGGTTATGTTACAAAATACCACATAAAATTATTTGTGCTTCTATGACATTTAGACAGAGATGGCCGGGCATAGGCCACCAATCACTCTGTAGTGGCAATAAAAAATAATTATAAAATGCAAAAATGTGTTAAAATTGAAATACTGGCCTGTTATTGGTGGACAGACTCTTTCGCATTCACACTTAGAAACCAAGGGCTGTAACCCACAGGCTTATGAAACTCACAAGAGTGCATTTGATTTTGTGTTATGGTTCAAGTAAGTATCGTGAGTGTTAACAGTTTGAGGGTTACCTTCTTAGAAAATATAAAAAATTAACACATTTAATTAACAACTAAAAGGTTTTCGCATGTGTTGTAGTTGCAACGAGATCATCTTTCAAAAGCATTAAGTTTGTCTATGAAAAAATAGAAGAAAAGGCAATTGCAAGAGAGTTGGCCAATGGTGTGGCCATGCTTCAGCCTCTGGTGGCCTGGCCACCTCCTATCTCTGGCCCTGCAGTTAGAGAAAATGTACCATTGTTACACATCATGATAGCTTTTTAAAATAATTAATGGTAACACTTTCTATGAAGCCTGTATTTATAATGCATTATAAGCGTATTCTTAATGCCTTATAATAAACCTTATCATATCATAAATGTATCATATATAACAACAGTTATACTATATAATACTTACCAATATATGGTTATAACTTATAAGATTACAATGCATTATAACACACGATGAAACCTGTATTTTACATTATAAGGGTATTCTTAACAGATTATAATGTAATGCCCTATAATAAACTTTCTTGTGACTTTGTACATTCTCAGCATACAAATGATTAAAAATGTATAATTTATAGTGCCAGTGCCTAGCTTTTAGTAGGGCCGTTACTTTGTTCATTTTTTAGTGTTCCTGTTCATTTGAAATGTTCATTTATTTCCCCTTAATTCATTGTTTTATTTGCCCATGTACAGCACTTTGATATACACTTGTTGTTTTTTAAATGTTGTGCAAATATTGTTATGCCGTTTTATTGAATTAAATATTGTATTTTTCAATAACAATGTTCAAAGGAAATGTGTCTTAGAACCAATTCATAATATCTTATGTCTGTTTAAAAGAAGATGTACAGTAGTTTATATTACTTTATTTAAAGAAGACAAAGACCACTTATAAATGATTATGACCACATTATAAAGGATATGCATTGGATATGCCATTTGACTTAAAGCGGTAAAAGACCACTCATAAGTTGTAGGAAGATATTGCGTAGGTTTTGATCTTAAATAACAATGTCAAAATATGAAACATAATACTTTATAACTATGAGACCTATAATACATTATAACTTAAAATAAATGTGGATAAAACGTGTGTAATGCAGTATAATCTTAAAAGTTACAACCGTAAATAGGTATTACAGTATAGCATATTATATCTGTTGTTACAATTTTTCTGAGACAAAACAACATATCAAAAAGTTTATTATAAGGCATTATGCATGCATTATAATATGTTAAGAATACCCTTATAATAATAAATATAAGCTTCATAGAAAGTGTTACTCAATTAATGATGTTTAAAACAATTTAAAAAATACATTCACTTTTGAACAGGTACATCAGTAAAAAGAGAGGCTACTGAACCTGAGCAATGCAGACCTCTGGTGGTCATTTACAGTAAACAGAAACTGATCATGTCTCTGCCTGTGTGTGTGTGCACTCACTATAACAGGATTAGTGCTATTCAGTGGCATAACCAGGGTGTAACCATGAAAAGCAGACCAGACTTGAAGACAAGATGAGTGACACTCACGTGCAGTTTAATACACATTTTCCGAAATGACAAATAAAAGCAAGAACAAAACAAAAAGCAAGACTTGAAAAACACTGACAGGACTTTACTGAGATTAGAACTTGACTACAAATATACTAATGCTGCGTCCTAATTTCCATAATAGATAGTATGAATAGACAGATCTAGTGATGGGTTGTTCGTGAATGATTAGTTCATTTTGATCTAATCTTTTATGTGACACAGAAGAACGGGTAGTTTCAGAGAGCATACCTGTCAAGTTTTGGATTTGAAAATAAGGGAAATTTTCCGGTGCCCACCGCGAGCAGTTCCACCACCCCAACCAAGCTCCAGTATCCCTTACATTTTAAGACAGGTGTTATAGCCTAAATGAAAACACAAAAGGGTATATATGAAGGCATTTATTTAAAGGCTTATTTGCATATTTTCTGTTCATTTAACATTTACATTTTATTTTGATTCCACACATTCTTTTCATTTCATATTGCTTTTCTTTTACAGTTTTCTTTTTATTTCACATAACTTTTCTTTACTCTTTTAGTGAGTTATTGTACAGATTTGTTGCAGACTTTGCATTCTTTAAGACTGTTTTGGAAGGAGTGTATTTGTGGGCTGGGCCAGAGTGGTTAATTTTACATGAGAGTAGAGCGCAAACATTTCTGTTGTCTAACGTCATCCTATTCTCTGTAACAATCTTTTGTACCATGCTAAACACCCTTTCTGCACTTGCATTGCTATGGGGAATGCAGAGTAAAGCCTTCATAAGTTTTGGCAGCTCACTGAACCTCATGTCCTTTCCTACCAGGCCCCAGAATCTGTCAATTCTGTCTTCTTGGGGGGAGTTGCTTACTATTTGTCACCTGATAGTCTGTGAATTCCTCTCTCATCTTATCCTCTTTCAGCCTCAACTGAGGGAACAGGGCCCCAAGCCTTTCCACTGTAAAGTAAAACAAGTGTTTGACTGAACATTGCAGATCTAAACAAGTATCAAGTATACTGTGCCAATTATTTGTTTAGTTATCAATGGGGAACTGTCCCCAGAGGATGTTGTTATGATGCGATGTAAAGCCCTTTGAGACAATTGTTTGTAAAAATGGGCTATACAAATAAAATTGCCTTGCCTTGCCTAACATCAATAGGCTTTATGCACAGCTGCACTACTTCCTGAACATAAGCCAGCTCCTTTATTTCCTGTCTTACATTATTGGACAAACTGATTAATCCAGGTGTGTCTGACCATTGCTAGGGTGGTTGCTAGGGTAAGTAGTGGAGCTGGGCATAAATCCTATTGGAAACTCTTTCTAATATCTACCTGTCCCTGGAGTTATGTTAAGACGAGCTGCAGGGTCCAGCACTTTCAGGTCCCTCAGGAGTGGATGGTCGAAGGGAAAGGAGGAGAACATTTTCTTAAGAACTGCCTCATAGAAGCTTCTCACAGTTCTACAACAGCAAAAAATGAATTAGTGGTAATATTTTTAGGCACACTACTGCCAATACTCTCATACTGTCAAAAGATGATATCATAATATAACTACTGGGTAATATACTCACTGAAAGATTTTCTTCTCGGCTGACACAGGGAGCTCAGCGCTTCTCATGAATCTCTTTGTGTTTGCTCCGATAAAGAGATCTTCATCAGCCAACTGATGTCCATCTCCATACTCCACCTCACTGAGAGGTACACCCACGATTGCCCTGGCTGGTATGAGGTAGCCCAGGATCCTCTTCATCAGCCTGCACATCTCCTCTTCAAGTCTGTGAATTTGTACTCCCTCTGACTGCAGATAATATCAATGGTCACAACAAAATAACAGTGAAATAAGAATGCTACAATAAGCACAAACATTTAATTATATACTATTATTCACTCATTAATTCAATATCATTGACACCCACCTGGAAGGCAATGTTAAATTCAGATAAAGGCTTAAGGGCAGCACTCAGGAACAGGAAGTAGGTCTTCACGATTGGATCACGCTGATGGGTTGCCAGATCACACACTTTAACACTCCTCTCCACCTCTTCATGACTGTTAAAGTAGGCCTACAGTACACAGAGATACAGGGTGGCAATACATGGTTAAAATGGAAATATAGCATAGTAAACTGTGTAGATATCTGCTGAGTGGAGTTACCATCCTACCTGTAGTGCATCCCACTGGTTCAGCACCCTCTGGATGCAGGTTAACAGACTTAGCCATCTGGTGCTGCAGTACCTGAGGAGCTTCAGGTGGTCTGAATCAGTGAAGTCTACAAACTCTTTGTAGACTTCACATCTTTTTGCACTGAGAGATAGAAAATTACTCTGTTAGTGGTTGGAATTGTGAATGAGTGTGTGTGTGTGTGTGTGTGTGTGTAAAGAATATGAACTGCAAGCCTACTAGGCTACCTTGTTCATGAGTTAGCCACATGCAATGTTGTTACATTGTAACACACACAACATTAGGCGAGAGAAATAGCAGGCCTATATGTATGCATTTACCTTTTATCAAAGTGGGTGTATATCCCCACCAGGATGTCTTCCACTGCTACCTGGGCTGCTCTGATGCCACAGCCAGTGGCCAGCTGTACCAGGTGGCAGATCCAGCCAAGGTCCTGGACGTGGGGCTGGCTGGTCTTCAGTCAGCTGATGACCGAGTTATGGCGGCCTTTCATAACACTCGCATTATCAGAGTTAAAGGCAATCAGGTTATACCATGGGATGCCTCTTTTTCTGTTGGAAACAGGAAAAAATGCCACAAAACCTCTCAGACAAAATATAGGGGTGTAATTATATGCAATCTACTAAACATGTCAACAACACAGTGCAGTTCCCCTTACCTTAATGCTTCACTAAGCTTTTCATACAGATTTTCTGCATTTCCTACATTGCATAGGCATCTCCAGGAATCTTGAAGCGACCTGCAGAGTGGCCTCATCATAGAGTCTAATCAGGATGACGAATTCTTTGTCTGATGTTCGATTCGTCGCACATCAGTGAAAAGGGCTGAGATCGGCATGTTTTGGCCAACTCGTCCTCTAGTTCTGCTACTATGGCACCTGTTGAGTGTCCAGTAATTAGCTAGTAAGTTAGCCTACAACATGCATGACATGGGTTAACGCTTAAATGTTTGAATAATTCAAACACATTTCAAACCCATTTTATACCGTTTTAGCAAACGTACAGTAGCCCAGCAGTAAGAAAGATAGGTAGCTATATGGCTAGCTAACTTACCTTTGATGATTTGAGTAGCCTTAGTTTTTCCCGTTGAGTATTTTCGTGCAATAGCAGAGTCCGGGAACATGTCAGCTACACACTTGTCGTGGAAGGAGAAAGGAATGTTGTTTTTGGCACACAGCATTGTCATTTTTACCTCTGCACGTGTGACCTGGTCTGCCTCGGTGACATTTCTCGTCACGAATGCCTGGGCATGTTTTTGTGCCTCTAACCCCGCGCTTGTGCTTGGCGGATTTCTCGTGCTGACATACTTCATTCTTTCCCCCGTGTGAGATGCTACAGTCGCAGTTACAACACTTACAAAGCGTGACTGTACCCCACCCTGCTCCTCTTCAGAAAAGTAAATTTGCTGTCCTATTTATCATGGTATTTACATGAGGGTTTTGTTTTTTGTTTTTGGCAGGAGTGCCTTTCGTCTCTGTCGTAGCGTCCATCATATCGCATTGTCACTCATCATCTGACCTCACACACTAACCTCGCGACAACTGCCACCTGCAGTGCCTGTAGTAGGCTACTCCAGGTGGCAGCCCGGGCTCGGGGTATTATTATTTTTTAATAACGCGGGATAAAATACGGGAGATTTACGGGAAAATACTAATATGGGAGGACGGCGGGAAAGAAGGGTAAAATACGTGAAACGTGAAAGCACCACCATCCATCCATATTATATTCTACACCCTAATCCTGTGTTCTGAAACATGTAAAAAGTGCCCTATATACCCGTGTATCCCGTTTAACCCGTGTTATAGTTTAAAGGTATTTTGCTTCTAATTCTGTGAATTGACGGTGCCTCGCATTCATGCCATATTTATTTGTGCCGTTCAAGGCTGCGATTCTCTTTTCTCCCAGCAGATGGCGCAAGGGCTCACTTGTAGTCCTACAATAATTGTGTATGCATGTGTGTAGCATATACATATATACATATATACCTGGAAAGTGTATTATTGTATAACTAAATACTATATATATAGGTGCTGGTCATATAATTAGAATATCATCAAAAAGTTGATTTATTTCAGTAATTCCATTCAAAAAGTGAAACTTGGATATTATATTCATTACACACAGACTGATATATTTCAAATGTTTATTTCATTTAATTGTGATGATTATAACTGACAACTAATGAAAATCCCAAATTCAGTATCTCCGAAAATTTGAATATTACTTAAGACAGATACAAAAAAAGTATTTTTAGAAATGCTGGCCAACTGAAAAGTATGAACATGAAAAGTATGAGCATGGGGACCTGCGTGAAGTTGCCCCCCACCCAATGCAAAACGTCGGCAAAATAGTCTAAATCGTTTGTGCTTCATTGGTGCTGTTAACATTTTCGTTTGTGCTGCTTCGGGTTTTTTTAGATATTAAAAGAATATTTATAGGTCAATCTGAGGTCAGTCAGCCCCCCACATGCTCCAAATTCACCCCAAATAGTCTCACAAAAGTCCTTAAAAGTTAACAATCTCCCATCTTCATCTATTAAATGAAGAACTGACCAAATACCCTTTTCAAGCCACTCAATAACACATAGAGACTTATATTTAGAAACAATAAATCTATTGTTCCATATAGGGGTTTTATGTGGAGAAAAGTTGTGGTTATATAATAACTTCCAATATAACAAAATCTGGTGGTGAAAGGAAGATAATTTGATTGGCAGTCTGGAAACAGTAAAATCACATCTCAATAGAAAATCAATTCCACCCAATTTTCTAAATATACCTCTGGGAATGCAAAACCAGAAACTAGTTTCATTTGTTAGAAAATGTTTAAGCCATTTGACCTTCAACATACCATTTATACAATAGAAGTCAAAGGCTTGTAATCTACCATTTTCATAATCTTGTATAAATTGTGCCTTCTTTATATAGTGCACATGTTTTCTCCATATATAATTGAAATTAATTTGATTAATGGTCTTAATAGCTCTATTAGAGATAGAGACACGATGCAGGATAGATACATCTAGAGAGACTTTCCATTTTAGTTAAATAAATCCTTCCAAAGATAGACAAATCCCTTTGCATCCATGCATCAAGCCTGCCTTTGCATTCATTCCATCTGTTCCAGACGTTTTTCTTTTCCATCATGACTTCATCCTTAGAAATGTTTATGCCTAAATATTTGACAGTCGTTTTGATCGGAATATATGCAATTTTAAGAGGGCATTCATGTATGGTAATAATTTCACATTTGCCAATATTGAGCTTTAAACCTGAGAATTTAGAAAAAAGGCTAACTATCTCAATTACTTTAGGAACCTGGTCAAGATCTTTTAAAAATAATGTTGTATCGTCAGCCAATTGACTAAGTATAATTTCCTGTCCAAACATATTTAATTTTTCAATACTATAATTTTTAATTAGGAGAGCCAACATCTCTGTAGTCAGAATAAACAATGAGGGTGAGATGGGACAGCGTTGTTTGACTCCTCTCTTGATATCAAATCTGGGTGAAGTACCTGTTGGTAAGGCCTCTGAACTATTGGTATTTGTGTAAAATAACTGAATAATATTACAAAAATTTTCACCAAACCCATACATTTTCAAACATTTAAAAATAAATAAATGTTCTAACATAAAGGCTTTATAGAAATCTAAAAATAAAATAACCCCATCATCCTCTGTTTCTTGATTATATTCCAGTAAATCCAAAACCAGTCGAATATTATTATGTATAGATCGGCCTCTAATAAATCCAGTTTGTGTCTCCCCAATAATTTTGGATAAACCAAATTTCAGGCGATTATTATATATGTGGTTAGTAATTTGTAATCAGTGTTTAGCAAAGTTATAGGTCGCAAATTGTCCAACAATCTAGAGTCTTTTCCTGGTTTGGGAATAAGTGTTCTTCGGGAGACTGTGAACAATGTCCATTATCACCTGTTCTCAAACCAGGGCAGGCCAGCTCGGTAATTCTGCTACTGCCATCTAGTGGTAGCTGCCTGCCTTGCCTTTCAGTTGCGTGTGGATCGTCAATGTTGAAAACTGCGGAAAGTAAGTCTCAAAACCCAAATGAACTGAACAGGATCAACTCGAACAAGGAATCAATAAATGCACGCGTGTCGCCTGATCCAGAAATGCACGGATTCCTTTTTGCACGTGGAAATTGTCACACTTTAATGCAAAGTAGAACATTTATACTCACAAACATGACTTTATTTGTACAAATTGCTGCACATTTATGTAATTCTTAATTCTACAGACACCGGTTGAAAAGCATTTGTTTCATTGTATAGTGACACACATTTACGAATCGCGTTCACGTTAATGAATAGCACTGGCTTGTTCGATAGTTGTGTGTGTGTGTGTGTGTGTGGGAATGCTGTAAACTGCGAAAAGGAAGTCTCAAAATCCAAATGAACCGAACACGATCGATTCGAACAATATGTCAATAAATGCATGCATGTCTTCTGATCCACAAATGCACGGATTAATTTTTGCATGAGCAATTTTTGATTTATTAACCCCTTATCCCTCGAGGGAGTGGCGATACTTTTATTACCTTTTTTAAGCTTTGTTTTATAACAAATATTCAACTGACTATCATAAACTATGCATCATTTGAAAGGTAAAACACTCAAGAATCATGTTCTAAACTTGTTTTTGCAATCAATACACCAGAGAGGAAAGGGTTCAATTAAATGCAAAAGGACTTCTCATTTGAAAATGAGCAAAATGAACCGCTATACTCATCTTTCATCTCGTATGGTTCAGATCAGTTCGGACGAATCCAAGAAACAACAGCATACATTTCAATGTAAGGGTCCACTCTTCAAAATGGATCCCACTTTTTAATCCAAAACAACGAAAAATAGGGAAAAAAATGAAATATCCTCCTTTGGTTTGCATGAGCGTTTTCGAGATAGAGTTCGCATCATTCCATATTCCATCTAATCCATATTCCAACACTCAAAAGCTATCTCACCCCTGTAGTTTAGACTCTTCCGGATGAAATGAGTCACCCCCCTTCTATATTTATGATGTATTGAATATAACAATAATGGAAGGAAAGGATTATAAGAAGTCAGGTGAAGATGAGTTGATTATAAAATAACAGTGGAGATGACTAGCAAGATATGAGATTACAGTGATACGTTTATATGAATGAATGGTGCATTGAATATAAATATAATTTATTTTGTTAAAATGTTGTGCTGAAATCATTTTTTCTTGTGTAGTTTGATGGGCAGAATAGTTCTGAATGGATAAACATGTATTGTAGTATGTAGTGTTTACTCCTTATGTCATTTGGTAACCAGGTGTCCATTTGAAGTCTCCAAGTGGCATTTTGGAATGGACGCCTATACTTTTCTTGAATAAAAGCTTACAGGAACTACATTTTTGGGAGTATCATCCTCAAATTTGAATCAAAACTTGGTCAGACATTCAGTTTTATCTTTATGGTGTTTTCAGGCCCTTAACATAAAATTCTGATACATTTTTCCCTAAATGAAGTTTATTAAAAAAAAACGTTAGTCAATTTCATGTATATTTTACCTTGTTTTACTCTGTTCCTATGCTACTTTGAGTTATAATGACTCTTGGGTAACAAAGTTTCAAGTGTCTAGTTTAAAAAAATATCAGAGTTATGAATGTGGACCATAGGGTTCAAGAGCTACAGAGATTTGTATTTGGGTATGTCGTTTTCAGAAAATTCTCAAAAATAGGGGTGCTGGTTAAGAGGTTAATATAGAACAGAACATGTTTATTTGCAAATAGGTCTGTATTTGTACAAATCGCTGCACAATCATTCAATCCCGAATTCCACCGATTAAAATCAAATGGCATTTGTTTGTGGTTAGTAAAATACATTCACAACATTTATCTAGTATGCATAATTGTGTGTGCATTCATTAATCATAATGACACTAAAATCATTCCATAAAATGTAACATGATTTCTATAAAACACACGATGGCATTTTTCAAATGATAAACAGAATAACTATTCTAAACACGTGTAAAAACAATACAAACAAAATATAATTATTTATAAGCTGAAACAAAAATCAATGAGGTTGTTGCTCCACCTGTGTATTTGATGCTGCTAAATCAGATACTTCAGATGCATCACTAGACTTCACAATCAGATGAACTGCAATAGGCCTACAAACGCATATCAACCTGTATAATTGAGAACCAACTGTTATAATCCAAGTCTAGATAAACGTTTTAATGCAAAGATGAACTTGACGATTTGATTATTATGTCCCACTCTCTAAGCGCACCCTGGCATTCTTTGAAGGCCCCCTGGGGGGGCGGTCTCTTCAAATAAAGGGACATAAAAATGTAAAGGGACATCTCTTCAAATATGTCATACCCCACAAAAAGAACATTTTTATACTCAAACATATTGATCTATATTCAGAACAACAATGCTGAAAACATTAAGGAATAAATCCACAATAATTTGTTTATATAGTTTATATAGCAGATCTACTGGACTCTCAAATGTTTTTGAACAAAGGACACCCCCTTCATAACCTCAAATGTTTGGCGGACCCCCATCCCACCACCATCACCATCACAAATCTCAGTAATGAGTTTAAGTTAGTTAAAATACATATGATATAAAGCTTTCAGAAAAATTGTGCATTGCTGTGAGGCTTCCTTTGTTTTCAATAACATTTACAGCCAGCGATTCTACAAGTGAGGGATACAACACATGAGACACATATTAAACAAAGGACAAACAAACACCATAAAATGAAGTTAGGAAAACGGTGGTTTTAGCTGCATGAAAAGGGCAATGAAACTTCCCAGAGAACACTACAAATCGCAAACAATTCTGTTTTTTTTTTTTTTTTTTTTTCTAGTCTAACCATGACTGTACACATGAGTAAATATTTCTAGATTTCTAGAGGGACTAGATTCATATTCACATACTTGACAGATATACTAATGTGAAAATTAAATACGCTGCATTAATTGAATTAAATAATATTGGACACTATTAGACGGTATGGTTAAAGTTAGTTTTAGGAAATATATTATCACATTTAAAGTGAAGCTATAGCATCAAAAATTTACATTTTATACTTATAATATCACAAAAGGAAAACTTTATCTAGCAAGCTGAATCAAAATAATTACATGTATATGTATACTGTACAATCAGAAATGATCAAACTAGCTAATCCAGTGCTGGTCGGCTATAGCTAGAAAATTCACACTTATCGTGGTTGATACAAATTGAAATACATGTTGTTACATTTTTTATTTAGAACCAACAGCGCATTGTCTCAATTTTTGATGGATACCAGGTTTTCTGAAACTCACACACTGTATGTGTCCCAAGCAGGTTTAAGTTTTTGGATCTGTTGCAATGATAACAACTCTGAGATCAGCTTCAATCATCAGCAATTAAATCATTAAAAAAGGAATATTCTATGTTCAAAACAAGTTAAATCTAAAGTATGCAACTTTCTTCAGTGTTAAAATATGTTCTTCTATCTCAGTTTATTATGCAAAGACAACTATATTAAGAGGTTCATTTTCTTGAAAACTATAATAGTTCTTGTTTGTTTTGAGCAGTCACTTAGACCCCACCCACCTACATTAATTTGACCAATGGCACACATCGGGGGCAGGACAATCTCTGTTTGGCCAATGGCAGATTACGGGTGTACTCACACAGCTGTTTTGAAAATGTTGTATAGTTTTGCAATTCCCTTTGGTGGCAGTAATGTTGTAAAAATGACAGTTCAGCTTTCAGCTCAACAGTCAGCATTTGTGGCATTATGTCAATAAGCACAAAAATAAATTGACTCATGCCTCCTTTTCTTTAAAAAAGAAATAATCTGGGTTACAGTGAGGCACTTAAAATGTAAGTTGGGGGCAATCAGTAAACGTTAAAACACAATGTCTGTGATACGTAAATGCATGAGTCTAGAGTGAAAGATTTTCAGTAGTTCCTCATCTTGGTCTGTAGCACAAAGTCACTGAGGAGTCAGGATAAGGCCTAAATCCAGCATAGAGGGGTTGAGTGAATGTGGTGTTGAATGTGTGTAAGTGTGTGAGTGTGTGTGTGTCAGAGACGCTGTAGAAGGACAGAATGCCATCTGATGAGTCCAAATACACTCCTATTCTGTCAGAGGAGGGTGAAGGTGGAGGAACGTAAGTGTTCTTATTGTTGTGACTGGCAGAGCACACATTACCGTTTTTAGTCCAGTAAAGACTCCAGGACTTTTCATTGAGTCCAAACCGACTGTCACGGCCTTGTTTTCTACTGATTTCTTTATATGCCACTGCTATGTGACCCCCACCAGACAATTTAGCCTCCCAGTAACAGCGTCCAGTCAGACTCTGTTCAGACAGAACCTGCTCATAGTGCTCAAATCTGTTTGGATGATCAGGATAGGACTGAGCTTCAATCAAACGTGTCACATTTTTTTTGTCCACAGACAGTAAGAGGGTAGGGTGTGCTGAGTTTGGATCCAGTGTGAGATCACAGAAATCTGAACACAAAATTTTCACATAAAAATTCTGAGACAAAGCATGCGTTTATAAGAAGGAAAGAGAACAGAGAGAACTTACATTTCAGTAGTCCTCGTGTGATTCTGGATTGTTCATTATAGTTCAACCTAAAAAAATTTAATAAAAAAATTAATCACAAGGATGGTAACTTTATCTCATAACAAATTGAAGAGGATCTTCTATAACCATTCAGAACTTCTCATATAATGGTGTTAGGTTGTTTAGATGCTTTGATAATTCTAGGTAATACAACTGTCTGACAAAGTCAGAAGGTCATAATGTTTCAGTAGACTGTGTAATCTGCGCATAGAGAGCTGCGGAACTGCAACTCTGTACATATCGTAAATGGGTCATTCCTACAATTCGGTGACAATCCAGCTTTGAAACTTAAAACATACTTTTACAAGTTTCTTCACATTTCATCATTACTGGGACATATTAAAGATTGTATTAGTCCTACTGGTCAAGCTAAATTACTACAAAATTCAGATGTCCATCCAGTTAAATGGGCAGCACGGTGGACATTCAGTGGATAAATGAGCCACTACATGTTCTGTGATAAAGGAAACATATGTAAACTAATATTTACAATTTTATTTCTTTTAACACAAATTTATTGAAATTTTAAAATTACATTAATTTCCCATACATCTTCCCATAACAGGGTGGACATGTTATGCTTGACCACATATGGAATACATAAATAAAACAATAGAGTTGAAATAAACTTCAAAAAACAAAGTAATTTTGCAGAATGGCTGATGTCCACCTCTGGTGTGAGTGATGTCATTTCCTAACATATATCTTCAATGAAATGTCATGGTACCTTCACATAACAGGGTGCACAATAAATCAAGGGAAAAACTAAAAAATTGTTAAATTTATTACACAAATGAATACATGTTAGAGAGAATGTGACAATAAACTTTCAACTGTATGTGGGGGAAAATAAAAATCCAATGATTTAACATTTATTTTTGTCAAAGATGGTTGGAGTTTTTGAAAGATGGAGTTTTTGGGACATGAGGAAGTTGCAGTGCAATAGAAAAGTATTGTAATTATTTAATATGTAACTTTTTTTAGTCCAAAGAAGTGTTACATTATAAAAAGTCTTTACTCTTTAACAAGCCTATAAAAATTTTAATTTGATAAAATGTATATAAATCACACACACACACACACACACACGTAACAGGGATTTAAATGACACAGAATTGTAGGAATGAGCCATATTTACTGCACGAGACAATACTTTACATTGAAAAACAGTGCAGACGGATGCAAAAAAAAGTTCAGTGTGAACGTCCCCTACTAAACTTAAAATAAAACTGATTTAATACAATGACAAGGAAGAAGAGAGAAAAGGCTTAATGTGAAAATTGTATATTTCTCATTGGATTAGTGTCTTTGGCACTAAATAGTGTTTATCATAAGAGAAATGTAAGAAAACCATGCTAAGGGTTTTAACTAAACCTGTACTACTGTACATTTATTTTGTATTAATGCATTTACTGTTTTTTTAGAATCCAAATGGTGGGAAACAATTAACATGCACTTGAATGCTATATGATTTTGACATAATTATCTTGCTTCTGACAGAAGACGTCCAGAAGACAGCCGTTTCTGTCAAGTGTAGTGTCTGTGTAATGCAACATCTGATATCTCACAACTCATACGAAAGGTGTGGGTGTGTGTGTTTTTCAGGACCATTTCCCTCGATTTGTGAAATATTCTCAGCAGTTTGGGTGTGTGGCGCTAAAATACGGCAAACTGCATTGCGTATGTTCCTCATACGAAACACAATTTTTTCCCTTAATTACGGGACAATTCCTTATTTTACAAGACGTTTGGCATATTATTTTATGATACTACTTCAGCGTCTCTCTCTCTCTCACAAAGAATCTCCAGTTTTACAAATAAACATCCAATACAATTAAAGGGAAACTAACACAACAGTAGATTATGGACTTCTGAAGCAGCAAAAAAGTGGATATACCAAGGTTATACACCAATATTGATCCTTAGAATTAGTTATACGCAAACAGCCCTGGGAAAAAGCATACAGAGTATATGTTCATTTCGTCCTGACTACACCACTGATTGGCAATGCTTCTTTAAGTGCATTTGCATACAATTTATTTTTTTCCCTTTTTGCCCTAAAAATGTCTAGGTGCAGAGACTGTAAATCAAAGAGATTCCAAACGTTGCAGGACATACTGTATATCTTCAGCCGTTTCATCTGAATTTTTTCTAAATTATACAGAATTTGACTGGAGTCCACGGATCCTCTACAGTGGAACAACAGTGGTGGGCTGAGGTGCACAAGTAAAGTAAAAGCATTCGTCATTTTTGTGCTTTTTAAAATACGTTATTAGTTTGACTTGAAAAAGCCAACATACTGCTCTTTTATTTACACTTATTATTAGGTTGGCTTTAAAAAGATAACCTACTGATCTACTATTTAGGGCCCAAACCTTGAAAGAGCAGAGACCCTATTGTTCTTCTAAGGATTATTAGTATATTGAATGTATTAAATGGTGTTGCACTGGCGATGCGATAAAGTAATATCAAAAATGGGAAAAAGGTAATGTCTCAAATCTTGTGCGTGCATCGTGTGATTTACATCAATATTGGGCTGTATGCTTGGCCTTGTGGGCTGATCACATTGATGTGGCTATTGAGGGTCACGTTTGTAGCACCACCAACAGGCGGAATGATGTGTGGAATGTTTAACAGACTTTGAGGCAATTCAGGTAAACATAAGAGGGATAATTCAGTGCTTTTTATTTTAATAATGTCAAGACAGTGCAGATTTAAATACTTAAGTGCAGATTATTGATAACTTAAATCGTGTTGCCATGGCAATGCATTAAAAGTCATTATTGCTTTTTATGTATATTCACATGTTTTTGAGGTACTTCAAGCTTGAATTTTCATGATATTTTGCACAGAGTTGTTGGCCATTAGGGCTAGGCAAAACGTAACACGGGGGTGGCTGGGGAGCTCTGTAACACCACCTTTTGACAAAAGTTAGGGACAGATTCTTCTACGTCACCAAACTTGTTACATATATTGTTCTCATTAAACTGGGAAACTTTCAAAATTGAAGTCATTAGCTCCACCCAACCCCAACAGGAAGTCGGCCATTTTGGATAGATTTTTAAAAATGCAGGACCTGAACCTTTGAATACTCCTCTTAAGGGATTAATGTGACTGGCACCAAACATATATTATGCCAAGACATTGAAGATTCCAAAATGTGAACATATTTTTGATATATTGAACGGTGTAGCCATGTGGAGGCAACAAATTAAAGGGCAAAAGTGAAACAGGAAGTTCCTTATATCTGTGTGCATTGTATAGTTTTCATAAAAATTCAGCTGCATGTTTGGTCATGGGGGTTGATCACATTTAAGCAGTTATTAGGGGTCACGGTCATAGCACCACCATCTGGCAGCTGGAAGGCAATTAAAAAAAAAAAATGGACTTTGAAATAGCCCTCTTGTGTTTACATGAATTGCTTCAAAATTCTTTAGAAAATTTCAAGACACTGCTGATGTAAAATTGTAAAAGGATATTAGATATCTTAAATACAGTTGCCATGGCAGTTTATTTAGCAAGTGAAAGCAGTTTTTAAAGTGAAGTAAAAAAAGCTATAAATGTTTGTTTGTTGTAATGAAAATGTACTGCACAAACTTTATATATTTAATATAAATAAAATATAATATAGCAACTGAAATTTAAAAACACTAGAAAATCAAAGCCCTTTCTGTTCCAAATTTTAGGTCGAGTGGCAGTGTGCTAAGATGCATTACCAGAATATGTCTGTGGCACGGTGGAGGGCGGGACCGGCGCGTGATTGCGCACGCCCGGTCCCGTATCAGGCTAAATTGAGCCGGCAAGAGGGTTAAAAGGCCACTCGCAGACGGCGATCGGGAGAGAGAGCTTAAATCAGCAGACGTCTGCTGTCCTAAATGTTTGTTTTAAGTTCGTAATTAAATTATTATTTATGTTGACAAGCCGGTTTCTCGCCTCTTCCTTGCCCATGAATTATGATCGCGTTACAATGTCCAATAGAGGACAGCCAAGCTCCATTGGTGAATGATTCCCAAAATATCACATCTGCACAATTATCTGAGTAAGCTAAGCAGGAATTGGCATAAAAACACAATTTCAATTTGACAACAATACAAAAAGATAATTTACATGAAAACTTTCTAAAAGGACATCTTTTTTATATATATAAATGCGATAAATGTGGGAGTGTAAGATATTAAGTTTGGGATCTAAACAAAACTAATGTTGAAACACTTTTAAACCCACATGTGAAATGACAACATTTTAATGCACAAAATTATATAAGATGTTTCCAAGATTAGAAATATTATAATAACTTCTGGTTACAATGCAAGTGGAATTAGCCTTTGGAACCATTTTCATTTTCAACAAACATATTCGATTTTTTCTGCCATAAATTATACAAGATAATTCCACTAGATCGCTCGAAATGATCACGTGGTTGATGCCACTTTCTAAACTGAGAAAGGCAAGTCCATGTAACCATGTAAACCTCACACTATTGTCTAAACAGAATGAAGATTTATTGTATTCATATATTATTTTATAAAAATAACGAATAAGTCCCAATGCCCGGTTGCAAAAAACACCTCACATTTTTCCCTTAAGTATAACACCTAGTGTGATTTTCCCCAAACAAATCCACCACATTTTTCATGTTTCCAAGATAAAAATGGTTTTATGTTCCAATTTTCATCCCACCACTTTCGCATCTTGTTTAGAGCTCTCCGACATATACAGTAAAGAGGTTGACCGAGGTTAGGCGGGGGGACAGAGGGGTTGACTGCAAGGATTATGGATTGAGGGGAGTCTATAATCCATAAATCATGAACTCACCAGAACCGTGACAGTACCCACCTCCTGGCATCCCCAGCAGAATCACCAAGGTAATTCTGCTGGGTATGCCAGGAGGTGGGTACCGGTGAGTTCAACGGTTTGTTATTTTCTCTCCCTCATATGTCTCACACGCTGCTCACACCGATTGTTCTCATGGGTCTCACCAAGGTAATTGGTGATGATTAGCTTACTAGCAGCTCCTGCCTTTCACTAATTCACTGCACTGAATTTGGTCCCGTCTCGTTTATCTATTTGGTTGCCTGTCTCTGCCCGCATGTTGTGAGTGTGGTTGCCTTCCAGTTTGCCTCACGCTTGTTCTCTGCACTCATGAGACAGAGGACTTCAGAGGACTCATCTCTGCCTGTGTGTAGGAAGAGTGTCTGCCTTCCAGTCTGCTGGGCATTGTTTTCTTCACCTCACTACACTTCAGAGGATTCACGGATTTGCCCATTAAGTGGCCAAGGCACACATGCATCCTCAAACTCCTCCCCGCAACTGCACCTGGTACTGGTATCCTCCGTCTTTGCCAGCACAGTGCAAGTTAATATTCATTGTTAATAAATCATTTGAACTGTTCCTCTGTTTTTGGATCTCTTTGTCTCACTCTCTGCCATCCATCTATCCATCTTAAACTTTCAGACCAGGCTTTTTCAAGCCAACCTAAAGTTTGTCCACAAACTTTTTAATCTAAATATTTGTTATTATTTTAGATTTAAATAGACTAGTGTGAGAAATGATCTTTTCTATTAAGGGGCAACATTTCTATTAAGGGCCAAGTTATTTTTAGGGGACTTTTTTTTCCATTGAGAGGGAATTTTTAGTACATATTTTTTCTAACCATACCAAATAAGACAATATTACATCAAATATGGCAAGTTAATAAATTCAATAATATACATGTTAAAACTGAATGATCAGATGATAAATTACCTGTAAATTAACATCAAATAAATTTAATGTGATAAGTACAGCATATACTATGTCTAGAATCGAAAAATAAATATCCAATGTTACAATTTAGAAATAGAAATTATGTGCATTATTATTATTGCCCATTTTCAATTTCTAGGTCATTTTTATCACCTACAGTGTCATGTTTGACCTGATATATTTCTGACCCTGGTTAAAACCAAACACATTTGTAACAGTAGAAGGATGTGAAAGGAACATAAAACAAGGAATCTCCCAATGATGAACCAGATTTGTGGTGGTTCACAATAATTTTCTGAGGTCTTGGCTGATTTATTTAGATTTTCCCATGATGACAAGCAATGAGGCACTGAGTTTTAAGGTAGGCCTTTAAATACATCCACAGGTACATCTCCGATTCAGTTAGGGCTACAACTAATGATTATTTTGATAATCGGCTAACATAATATCGTTATTTATTAGAACGATTATTTGACTATTCGGGTGATTATTGCAATGATTAATCATTAGCTCTTAACCAAATATTCACCTTGTACCTTGACTTAAAAGGTTGTAATAAGCATGCTTACTAATAATAAAGATGACAAAATAATCTTTTTAAAATACCTCTAAATTATATTCATTGAATTAAAGGGAAAAAAGGATTGTTAAATTCACAAAAAAAAAAAAAAAAAAAAGTCACTGCAAAAAAATAATATTGTAATCAAGTGTTTGGTCTTGTTTTCCATTTAAAAATATCTAAAAATCCTTCAAATAAGAGATACATTTACCTGATAAACATCATAAGATATTTAAACTTGCTTTCAGAGAATGTATCTTTTTTCACTTGTTTATTCTACTGCCGGTGCAGTAAAGACAAAATACACTTACATTCAATATACATTCTCTGAAAGCAAATCTAAATATCATATGTTGCTTCAGGTAAATTTATCTTGTTTTAAGGATTTATAAATATTTAAAAATTGTTAAATATTTAATATATTCAACATTCTCAGACAACAATTTTTTCTTCTGCAGTTTAGCAGCTAAATTAAATGTACTTTATTTTAAAGGAGTTTTAGATATTCACATTGGAAAACAAGATTTATTTTCTTTCTAACACAGATTTTCTTCATGATAAGAAACACTGCAACACTTGTGGTGATGGGGGCATGGTCGTGTGTCTGTCTCTGGGAGAGAGGGAGTGGTGTAGTTCGTCAAGCTGTTTGACATGATTTCTAACAGCAGTTTCTCATTACAGCGATAAGAGAATGAGTGTGCAGCATTGCCAACTGTGTATATTACGTGTTGAAACTATTGAGTGTTTGTGTAGAAGTTTATTTTTGAGAGTGAAAAACCTGAAAAAGTGTGCATCGCTGCAAACAAAGGTCCAAGAATAAAAGCCTTACTTACCTGCACCCCGTCTCCTTTTTCATACCCAAACCTGAATATCTGTTACAACATGTGTCATGATTCACTTCATGGTAAGCCATTACGTTGCATGTGCGAGGGACAAGCGTTCCCATGCCAGAGTGTACATCAGTGCAGTTTCAATCTCTCGCCCTCAGATCAGGTTATAGCACGCGACTCGTAGAAGTGGTGATGACCGCACAGATATATGCCAGTATCAGAGTTTGTACTTATTTACATGACTTGCTTCTCTATTATTTTACTTTAATTACTTTAATAAAGGATGCATTAAAGATATAACAGCAGGGTGTTTCCTTTAAAGATGCTCTGACATGCAAGTTTTGCTTCGGTGGAATGGCTCAGCTTATTAACAGGAGTGCTTCTGTATTTAGTTATTTAGCATTTTTGTATAATTTCCTCATACTTTGCGATCCACATCACTTGAAGATGTTTGGTATGTTTTGCGTACATCTAGACTGTAAGCTGTGTTTTCTTCCTCTCCTCAGTCAGGCGCGAGCTGCAGTGCTGCTCTCCTGCGGGCGGCATCATTAGTTTCATATCTGATCTCATGTTACTTAGACTATTCCGACAATAAAAAAATTTGATGACAATTTTTTTTATAATTGATACATACATAACATTAAATTATATGTTTGCATTTTGCATCTTGTACATAAATGTACAAATTTAAAATGAAAACCATATTAAAAGTGAGTCATTGTCTACTGCTCTTGTAATTAACTCAGCGAACAGGACTGGATTAAATGATCAATAAATTATTTTCTTTTGTGTTTCAAATAAGAAATAAAGTCCTGAACAATATGAGGGTGATTATTTATGAAAATGTTCATTTTTGGGATTTTAAGTTTTCCTGAGTTATGTTTTTCTAGACTTTTATGGGGGTTTTTTGTGAAGAAACTGAAAAATGCCGCCGTTTATAACTACCTACTAACTCTACACAAAGCTTACATTTAGTTTTGCCACAATTTATGGCTCCATGAATAGTAACCACAATTGCCCATATAATTTGCCCTTCCAAATTTTGCATGTAATACTTTGTGACATCTCCACAATATTATATGAGTTTTATTCTTAAACAAATGTACCATGCCATGTTTTGACCCAACATACTTGAGTTTGCCCAGTTTGCAGTTTGGATCATTGAGTCTCTCAGAGAGCAGTTTGACTCCTGATTCTCCTGGGTAATTGTAGCTCAGATCCAGCTCTATCAGATGTGAAGGGTTTGATTTCAGAGCTGAAGCCAGATAACAACAGCCAACCTCTGTCACCATACAACCAGATAATCTACAAACACACATCAACAGTGAAGATGAGATTCATTTTGAAGACCTCCATTTACAAACACCAAAGAAATCGTTGTTCTTTACTGATTGAAGAATCTGCACTTTTTCAGCATGAAAATCATTGTTAATTGGTCTCTTTATTTTAACACATTTCCTTCCTTTGATTATGTTATGCCATCCACGTGACAGAGCTTTACACACAGAAGTGTTTAGTTTTGTTTTAACATCCTACATCCTAGGGCAGTGGTGGCTCAGCGGTTAAGGCTCTGGATTACTGACCAGAAGGTTGGGGGTTCAAGCCCCAGCACTGACAAGACACCACTGTGTGCCACCTTGAGCAATACAATTTCACTGTATATATGCAGAAATGTATGTATAAAGTGTGACAATTGGGCAATAAAATTAAATTAAAATTACAGTCCATGTAATTTTAAAAAAAAACTACTGAAAGAAACTACTGAAAGAAAACTACTAAAAAAAACTACTGAAAGGACTTAAAGTCAGATTTATCAATGCTCTTTAAAATACCTCAGAATCTCTAGTTTACAGTTTGTGTTCTTCAGTGCATCAGATATCAGCTTCACTCCTGAATCCTCCAGGTCATTGTTACTAAGATCCAGCACTCTCAGGAGGGAGTTTGATGATTGTAGAGCTGAAGCCACAATTTCACAGTGCTGACCAGTGAGATTAAAGCCAGCAAGACTAAAGAGATGAAGAAAAAAACTTTCGTGAGATTTGTGGACAATTTTAATATGTTATTAAGGACCAAATTGGTCATCCTGATACAACCATTTGTGATGGCTCACAAAACTGAATCCTGCATTGAAATCATTCAAAAAGTTTTACATTTCATATAATTTTTTCACTCTGGAGAGTAAATGTTATTAAAACTCAGTTGCAAGAATCATACTTGTTAAATCAGCCACAGCAGTAGCTATAAAATATATATTTTTTAAATCCTCCAGTAACAATTTATTGTGATTGGCCCATTCTGAACAGCGCTGCCAAAATTAACAGGTACCATGTGACAGCGCTGTCTATGCGCTGCCTGCTTCAGCAGTGGTCTAGTGGTCTGTCGTTGTGCTTTTCTGAAAATAAATAAATACATTTAATTTATTAAATTATTTAAGCAATGCATTTTAAGATTTTATATAATTCAAGAACTTAAGCACCTCTTGGTAAAAATGGATATTTTCAACGGTTTTCAGGACTTGAATTTGAAAAAGCCAAATTAAAATTTGTACTTCAAGCACCTTGTGCAAACCCTGTGTCAAAAACGTCTGTTTGTTTCATCTGACTATAGAACTCTGTCCCATTTTCAGTTCCAGTAGTGTCTAGCAAACCGAGTACACTTGAGTTTGTTCTTGAATTAGAACAGAGGCTTTTTGCTTGAAACCCAACAATTTGTGTGATGTAGAGGACATCTGACTTCATTTCTGCAATTCTCCAGCTGTTATCCTTGGAGATTTTTTGCCACTCAAACCATCCTCCTCACCATGCATGAAGACGAAATAGAAGCATTTTTATAGAAGCATTTTTAATGCTGCAGCTATTTTCTTGTAGCCACTTCCCATTTACTGAAGCTCACCAACCTTTTGCCAAACATAAATATATTCTTTGTTCTTTCCAATTGTGATGGGTGATTAAGGGAATTTGGCCTGTCTGGGGTGTGATATTTATCTGTTTATTTTTTCTATTCTTTTTCTCTAGTTGGAAGCTGGATCGATAGTTGTGGGTTTTGATCTACTGTTGCTCATTGAATTTATTTGGACTGGATATTTTAAAATGAAGAATCTGCATGCTTGGAATTCACTCCTTAAATCGTGCTACCTGCATGGGACTTGTTTCATTGGTAGCTGCTTTGGATTGTTGTTCACTAGAGATCTGCCACACCAAAGCAACCTAGCTACTGCTGAGCATGAGCCCTCATTGCCCAATGGCACTGCCAGTTGGACAGTTTGACCCACGAGTAAGTTTCCACTTTCGCGCTGGTTGTCAGTTGGTGAACAATGATATCGCTGGAAACTGGGTATCCCAGTTATTTAATGTTGTGGGCATTTAGAGTTTATGTGGGGCACTGGCTAAAATGTTTTATCTACTACTTGGTTATGTATACGGGGCTGTAAGGATGTGGGGTCTGCTGATGCACATCCTGATTATTTCTGGACTTTTGAACGACTTGTGTGATAAAAGGCAAGATAAACCTACAGAACTATGAGTTGGGACATGCTTTCACCCTCTGTTCGAACCACGCCACCCTCCAGTGAATCCATTGCATAAAGGATACCAATGTGCAGATCACCCATTGGTATCTAGCTCTCCAGTATTTTAAGTTCAATGTGGTCCACAGGATGGAGGCGCAGATGGCTGTAGCAGTTGGGTGATGGGGTTATGTGTTGATGGGGGCGTGGCCGAGCAACGAGGCCAGTATAGACAGTACGGTAAGGATTAAAACCTGTAGAAAATCACCTCTAACAGCTGTTTTGTGTATGCAGTGTGAGTGGAGAGGGATAAAATGAACTGTGTACATGCATATTGTAAAATAAAGTTAATTTGGATCTGACATCGCTGTCCCCTGCTTCCTCCTTCATAAGAGAGCTAGTGATCTGTCACAGTTGTAAAATTAATGTTTATTTTTTTGTTTGCTTTTTTTTAAAGTCTGACACCGTACAGTACTTTGGCTCAACAAATGTGTGCAAGACTGCCTTGGCACAAGGACCATATAGGTGACATCATGACCAAGTCCTAGGAAAGCTGCCAGTGATTCTAGAGGTGTGTAAAGTCCAACAAAGGCCATCATGCTCCTCAAGGGAAGTGCATTAGGTTTGTTAAAAAGGGAGGAGCCACTCATGTCACTGCACAGAGGTAAGCAAGATCAGTCTTGACACCTGGAAATTATTGGTCAAAGGCCATTGACCTTGGCCAGCAGCTGAAATTTCCTTCAGCAGTATCCATTATATACATGACGCCTGGTGTAGTGTTATGTTCAGCGTCAGCTATAAAAGTCATAATGATTGAGCTTACTGTCCCATGGGAAGAAGGACTGGTGGCAGCCTAGGGAGGAAGTTAAAATATGCTAATCTATCATCGAGTGCTGAAAAAATCATCATCAATCCTCCAACAAATTTCACAGTGGGTGCTAGACACTCTGGCTTGTAGGACTCTCCAGGTCTCCGTCTAACATTTAGAGGACCAGGTGGAGGACCGTGATGATCTGAGGGTGCTTCAGCAAGGCTGGAATCAGGCAGATTCGTCTTTGTGAAGGATGCATATAAGGTTATCCCGGAAGAAACTTGCTTCCTTCTGCTCTGACAATGTTCCCCAACTTTGATGATTGTTTTTTCCAGCAGGACAATGCTCCATACCACACAGCCAGGTCAATTAAGGTGTGGATGGAGTACCACCAGATCAAGACCCTGTCGTGTCCAGCAAAATATCCAGACCTGAACCCCATTGAAAACCTCTGGAATGTGATCAAGAGGAAGATGGATAGCCACAAGCCATCAAACAAAGCCAAGCTGCTTGAATTTATGCGACAGCATGAGCATAAAGTCACCCAGTAGTAATGTGAAACACTGGTTGAGAGCATGCCAAGATGCATGAAAGCTGTTAAAATCAGGGTTATTGCATTATTTGAGGTATGAAAACACTGCATCTGTTTTGTTATTTTGACCAGATGTCATTTTCTGTAAATGCTCTAAATGGCAATATTTTTAATATATATTAAATGATATATTATTTATTATATGCCGATTTGCCGGTGACATATTATAAAATGTTGTGAATAATGCAATGACTTTATTGAGCTTATTATTTGGACATCTAAAACTAATTTAAAACAATGTACATTTACTTTATGAACTATACTGCAGAAGAAATTTTTTTTATCTGAGAATGTTGAATATAATATTCAAACTACAAATTTTTAAATATCTAAAAATCCTTTAAAAAAAGATGCATTCACCTGAGAAGTGGCATATCAGATATTTAGACTTGCTTTTAGAGAATAGGTATTGAATAAGTATATTTTGTCTTTACTGCACTTGCAAAAGTATAACCAAGTGAATACACGCATATACAAAATACACTTATATTTAAGATACATCCTCTTAGAGCAAGCCAAAATATATGTTTCTTCTCAAGTAAATGCATCTTGTTTGAAGGATTTTTAGACACAAGACAAAAACACTTGATAACACAATATGATTTTTTACAGTGAATTTCTTTACTGAATAAAACTTAAAAGTATTTTTCCCCCTTTAATTCAGTGAATGTCATTTAGAGGTATTTTTAAAGATAATTTTGTACTCTTTATTGTTAGTAACACAACCTTTTAAGCCGGGGCACAAGCTGAATAATCAAAGTTAAGAGCTAATGATTAATCATTGCAATAATCACCAAATAGTCATAATTGTTATAAAAATTGTTACATTATTCGATTATTAAAATAATCATTAGTTGCAGCCCTAGTCATGACATTTGCTTTTACAATGGAAGTGAATTTTTGGAGAGTTTAAACAGAAATGTGAAGCTTATCATTTTATAAAAGCACTTTAATTCTTTTGTGAAAACTCATGTATTATTTGAGCTGTAAAGTTGTTTAAAATGTCATTTTTACAGTCATTTAAAGGTTTTCGGGTTTGCTGACATCGTCATGATAACGAAGTTGTACTATTGGCAATAACTTTACAAAGAAAATGTTGGTAAGTGATTTTATCAGACTAAAATCCTGTTTACATGGATATTGTTTCTGTCTTGTGGCTATACTATTGATATAGTGTGTATTTTAACTTTCAAAAATTGCACCTTACTGACTTCCATTATAAGGGCCTCACTGTAAACCAGATTTTTGCTTTGTTTAAAGAAAATGAGGAACGAGTCAAAATAAATTTTTGTGGTAATCAGCATTAAGCCACAAATGCTGTTGATTGAGCTTAACTTGTACTGAACCCAGAACATTCCTTTAAGAAATACATCTGATTGGAGTCAAATTACACAGGGATTTATTGACCGACTAGTTAATTAACCATCGACACAGCCCACCGAGTAGTTGATTTTGAAATTATGGCATTTTGCACATCCCTAGTGAAACAACACTTTTGTGTTTTAACAGTAATACATTTTAAGACATTTTATGAACTTGTTTTCACTGTCAAAAAGACTAATCAAATTCTGAATGATTCAATGGTGTAAAACGTATGTAACCGAATAAGTATAGGTACAAACACTTATTGAATGAGTTTAGAATTTATTACTCACAGAGCTTTTCTGCAGTTGCTCACAGCTGGTATCAGTCTTCTTCTACCCTTCTCTGATGTGTTGTATTTCTTCAGGTCCAGCTCATCCAGCACATTCTCTGACATCTGAAGCATGTAGGCGATTGCTGCACATTGAGCAGAAGAGAGTTTGTTCTCTGAGTGTTTCTCTGATTTCACAAACTCCTGAATCTCACTGTACATAATCTGATCTTTCATCTCCAGCAGACAGAGGAACAGATTGATGGATCTTGCAGTGGAAAGATGTTTGTCATACTTGATTTTGTCTTTAATGTATTTTGAGATTTTCTTGATGCATTCTGAGCTGTTCTCTGTGTGTGTCAGTACACCCTGTAAGAGTCTCTGATTGTACTCCAGTGAGATTCCAAGCAGGAATCGCAGGAAAAGATCCAGGTGTCCATTTTCACTCTGAAGGGCTTCATCTACAACTCCTTTCAGCAAATTATGTAGTGAAGCAATAGATTTCAGGGCATCCATAGTTGTACTTACATAGTAGTGAAAAACATAAAAAGCAGCCAGAAACTCCTGAAAGCTGAGATGTATGAAGCTGTAGATTTTCCTCTGATGAATCACAGATTCCTCCTTAAAGATCTCAGTGCAGATCCCAGAATACACCGAGGCATCAGTGATGTCTATGCCGCTCTCTTTCAGGTCCTCCTCATAGAACATGACATTGCCCTTCATCAGCTGTTTGAAAGCCAGTTCAGCAAGTTTCACAATCACTTCTCTGTTGGACTGCAGAAGTTTCTCTGGATCTCTCTCTTCATACTTCTGATTCCTCATATTGATCTGAATGAGCAGGAAGTGGATATACATTTCAGTCAGAGTTTGAGGGATTTCTGCACTGCCATCTTGTTTCAGGATGTTTTGAAGCACAGTGGATGAGATCCAACAGAAGACTGGTATGTGGCACATGATGTGGAGGCTTCTTTCTTTTCTAATGTGTGAGATGATTCTGCTGGCTTGATGCTCATCACTGATTCTCTTCCTGAAATATTCCTCCTTTTGAGGGTCTTTGAATCCCTGAATCTCTGTCACACGCTTGATGTATTTGGAGGGGATCTGATTGGCTGCTGCTGGTCTGGAGGTGATCCAGATGAGAGCAGATGGAAGCAGATCTCCTTTGATGAGGTTTGACATCAACACAGCCACTGATGAAGTCTCAGTCACATCAGAAACTTTCTCACTGTCTGAAAACATCAGTGGAATTCTGCTTTCATCCAGACCATCAAAGATGAACACAACTTTACACTCATCATAAATCTTTGAGTTCAGATCATGAAGTTCAGGATGAAAGTCGAGAAGAAGTTTGTGAAGACTGTACTGCTCATCTTTAATCAAGTTCAGCTCTCGAAATGGAAGCACAAACATGAAATCTACATCCTGATTGGCTTTTCTCTCGGCCCAGTCCAGAATGAACTTCTGCACAGAGACTGTTTTTCCAATTCCAGCAATGCCTTTAGTAAGAACAGTCTTTATTTGGTCTGTTCTCTTCTCCTCACATCCTGGTTCAGGTAAGGGTTTAAAGATGTCATTGCAGTAGATTGGAGTGTCTTGTAAGTGTTGAGTTCTGGCTGTTTTCTCCATGTGTAAAACCTCATGTTCTTCATTCACCCCTTCACTCTCTCCCTCTATGACGTAGAGCTGTGTGTAAATCCTGTTCAGGAGCATTTGATTCTCTTGTAGTTTGATTCCCTCAAATAGGTTCTCATAATTGTTCTTCAAGCTGGTTTTGTGTTGGTCTTTGACTCTTTGAAGAACATCATCTACTGGTTGGTGAGAATCCTGCTGCAGGTTTTCAGTCTCCTCCAGCATGACTGCATCTGTATCTTGCTGCCTGATATGAGTCTGTAAGAACTCCACAGATCTGATTACCTTATATGCATCCCCACTATGAAGAAAATAAAACCACAAAAAGACAATTCAGTAGTCAGAATAACCCTTGGAGAACATCAGATATATTAATGTGACAGTGTGATATGAGTAATGTTGGATGAGAATATTAATCTCTATAGCACATTGTGAGTACATTGTGTTATTTCCATTGAGCTTCTTCAAAAATGTATAATTTGAGATGCACTAGAGTAAATCAAAAACTTTGTTTATACTAACAAAGGGTCAGAGGTCACTGCTCCATCACTAAATTCAGGGGGATTCACCATAGAGTCGTCACTCTTCATACACACAAAGCTTGGTTCTGGAAATGCTGCTCTTTTCTTCTTCCTCCTAGTGATAGTTGCAAAAGACAAACAAAACCACATTTTAGATCTGTCTGTTGTTTCTCTTTCTATTTTTTTTCCCCCAAGCACTGGCTAGTGTCTTTATAGCTTTAATGCACACGTTGTTTTAAATAAAAGCATCTGCCACATGCATAAATGGCTTGTATATTACCTGAAGTCACAAGTCTCTACTCCATCACTGAATTCAGGGGGATTCACCATAGAGTCGTCACTCTTCATAGACACAAAGCTAGGTTCTGGAGATGTTGCTCTTTGCATTTGGTGCTCATAAGCAGCACACTCTTCTGTCTGCTCACATAAACTTGTTTTAGAGGTAGTGCTCTCCTCCTCTCTCTCCTCGTTGAGACTCATTTTAGAGGCAGTTTCCCCAATTTGTCTTTAATCGGACAGTTTATGAACAATTTCAGACCTTTATATGGAAACAAAGTAAAAAAATAAAGATACATGTAGACTGACTGACTGACTGATCCAATTTTTCTCTTAACTGATTCAGTGCATCATCAGAAGAAAATAACCTCCAAATTAGGGATGTGCCCACAGCCAAATACCTTATTTGGAAAGGCACGAATAATGACTTCAAAAGGAGATAAAGGATTCATACGAATAATATAAAACAAATTTGTATGAATGATTATCCAAAAAGCACAAGGATAAAGCAACATTTTAAATAAACATTTCCAAAATTACAACAATTATGAATCTGTGCAGCCAATTTTTCTAAAGTGTAAACCTTATGAATGAAAATGCTCACATTGTGATTTCAGATTGGATGTGCGCGATCTTAACTCCGTTTGTGGTCTCTGTTAATTGTTTGCGTCTGAAGCTTGTCAAGTGTAACATTAAGATACGACATCATATACACTTTCCACTTCTTGAAATGTCTATGTTAATATATTGCACGATTCACACATGATTCTCATGTATTTATTTATAGCTTAAACCAGAGTGTTAAGTAACCTGACCTGAAGTGATTTAACGTCGGAGCTCATCTTTCCATCTCTTAAAGATAACCACATTTATATCCACATCAGCGATTAAGGTAATAAACTGGTTAAGACTTTATTCTGAAAAAAAAAAGTTAAAATTCTCCATAAAGGAATATTCCTCCTTATGTAAAACTAAGAATTTAAAACATGCACCATCTTCTTGAACACTGGTAAGGCATTATATAAATGTATCATTGTTATGATTATTATTAAACTTTCAAATTACTTTTACTTGGACTGGTAGCTCTACCATCCCTGGACTCACAAGTTTGAATCCAGGGCATGCTGAGTGACTCCAGCCAGGAATTGGCCCGGTTGCAAGAGAGGGTAGAGTCACATGGGTTAACCTCCTCGTGGTCACTATAGTATTGGGTGCACAGTGAGGCGAGCGTGGGTGCCACAGAGAATAGTGTGGGCCTCCACCTGCACTATGTCTCCATGGTAACGCGCTCAACAAGCCACGTGATAAAATGTGCGGATTAACGTCTCAGAAGCAGAGGCAACTGGGATTCGTCCTCCACCACCCGGATTGAGGTGAGTCACTACGCCAACACAAGCAGAAGCGTTTGAGCTCATAATGTTAAAGTGCTCATCTGTTTCATTCTCCCTCTCTCTCCTCAACAGTTCCCTGTAATTTTAACTGCATTTTGGTCATTTTGTCTACTCGAGTACTCGTCGAGTCTTCAAGGTGCAACTACATGTTCATAACTGCATATATAATAACATGTCTGACAAACGTCTTTGGCTACTGCATTGCATCTTGTTGTTCCAGTGTATCGTCAATTCATTATCATAGGCTGTTATAAAATAGTATGTTACAAAATCTACAAATTTTGCCTAATCAAAATATAATGCATCATATTTTGTCATTATTTGTAGATTCGCTGCCCAAATCTGAAAGAATGTGCACAACATGCATGTGTCCTTTATTCCTTCAGGTTACCATAGTAATCTTGCATCTGGTGCTGGGGCAGCTGGGAAGGGTCCGCTGTCGTTATACAGAATGGTACTTCACTGCTGCCTTATGGAGTTTGTTTTGACACATGAGACTACACTCTGAATGGAGCGGAACACTTCAGATGCGGATTTAAAACATCAATAATGTTGCAGTCTGTTGTGTTTCGTCTGTTTGAACAGCTCCTGGCCTGGGCTCATAGTCTGAGCCACTTCACCACAGAGTTCAGCCGAAAATTGCTACCCTAAATACAACTGTAATGTATTAACAATATGCTATTTCGATGTTATTATAGCTTGAGTCTGGGGTAGTATACTGGGGCATCAGTGCAAGTGTAACACCATTTGAACTATTGATGCGTTTGCCATCTCATTTTCTTTTGACTAAACATTTGAGAATATGGACCAACTAAAACGTTTTATTTAATATTTATTTTATGCACATTAGTTGAATGTTAGTTATAAATGTTCTATGCAATAATATAACAGTGCAGGGTCACGGCACCATTGTGACACTATTGTCCTACCCGCTCCATACAGGACTCAAACCGGCGTCTACGGCATGAGAGGCGGGTGCGCTAACAAGGAAGCTACAGCCTCTTGAAACTTGACTATTAGTTTGTATATTGATATTTATATATCTATTTCATTTTCAAAAGTACAATAGTTTCATGGTTCAGTCAGTACTGTTTATTAATACTAATAATACAATTCAGCATTATTTTACTTTGTGTTATTTTTATATTCAGTATCAATTTTAAAAACTATCAGTTGATTAATCGGTTATCAGAAGGTACGGCCCAACTTAATTATCTGTAAAATCCACTATGGGTCAACCTTTATTCCATCAGGATCAGTGGATCAGGATAAACTCAGGGTTTGACATAATTATTGATATCTCACTGATCATGTCATTGTTATCACGTCTGCTCTAATGAGACTTACTTGGGCCGGGCGTACACAGTGCCAGTTCTGGCACTCGGGAGCCCCAGCACACATTACGAGTCTGTTTATCGGATAACTGTTCAGATTATTTATCATTATAAGACATCAAGACAGACATTGCTTTAATAAAAAAGAAGACTGGCATGGCTAGAGGATGCATTATCTGAAAACTCATCTGCCGATTTAAAAATATATATATGGATAATTATTACAAATGCTGTCCAACAGCATATTCAGATTTTGAAAGGAGGCGGCTGTGTAATTTCATGACTGCATACATCAATCATAATGTCAGTGTGTTACTGCAGTGCATAATAATACAGTGCACAAAATGTACAAGATTAAAAAGAAAGTGTTCAAAATTAATGCACCATTTCAGCCGGTTATACTTGGATATAATCTAAGCACAAACATGACATGTAGTGCAGAATTCTGAATTAATTTTATTATAAAATGAATTATTATTAACTGTATTATTCGGCTTTAGATGTAGGCTAGTCCTCATCCGTGTCATACTTATCACTGATTGCATGTTGAGAGATGAAAAACTGAAGAAGTCTTTGACCATGTGAATGCGTTTTAAAGGCGCTCTTAGCAAATGTTTTAAATCTTGTTTTATCGCAGCGGTTCATTTACAGTAAGAGCTTTCAAGGCACTTAGAGCAGCAGTACATGAGGGTAGTCCTGACCCGAGACTAATGCAGGAGCTACGCTCGGCAACCGACTTCGCCCTCTGAGCGACGAAGGTCACGGCTTGGGCTCTCGGGCAGACTAATCGATAAATCAGAATCCCAGACAAAAGAAAAAACTCCTATGAAATAAAAGGTTGGGGGGGGGTGTATTATTGCAACACAACCTGATTTTAGAATTCCCCCACCTCAGAAATCCCAATTTAACCCCTGGCAGCATCAGTGGAATTGTTTTTTTTTTTTTAAATGTACAACAATAACAAGTTTGTACTTTAAATTGCAATTAACACATATGTTTCATTTGGAACAGTGGTTTAAGGCTGCTGGAGCCCCAACTTATATGGCAAACTTTAGAGCAGTCTACCTGTATTGTAACAAGGATCATGTGGAGTAAGAAATATTGTCATTAAAAGTTGCAGAGTTGACATTAAAGGTCAAAGGTTGAGCATGTCAACATTAAAGGGACAGTTTACCCAAAAAGGAAACTTATTTTATCATTTACTCACCTCATACCATCCCAGATGTGTGACTTACTTCTGCTGAACACAAATTAAGATTTTCAGAAGAATATTTCAGCTCTGTAGGTCCATACAATGTAAGTGAATGGTGACCAGGACCTTGAAGAACACACAAAGGCAGCATAACAGTAATTCATAAGACTCCAGTGACTTCAGATGTGATATGATACGTGTGGGTGAGAAACAGATCAATATTTAAGTCCTTTTTTTTACTATAAATTCTCCTCTCTCCCCGTATGCATGAAGAATGTGAAAGTGATGATTGATAGAAAAACTTTACTCCAATTTCACCCACACCTATCATATCACTTCTGAAGACCACTGATTTAACCACTGGAGTCAGATGGGTTACTTTTATGCTGCCTTTATGTGCTTTTTTGAGCTTCCAAACTCTTATCACAATTCACTTGCATACAGAGCTGAAATATTCTCCTAAAAATCTTAATTTGTGTTCAGCAGATGAAAGAAATTCATACACATCTGGGATGGCATGAGGGTGAATAAATTAAGAGAGAATTTTCATATTTGGGTGAACTATTCCTTTAAAGATGATGGAAAAAGTTATTTTATTGTTTATTGTGAATGCATGACATGTCATTACAGTGGCGGATTTAGATATGGGCAGCATGGGCAGCCGTCTGGGGCAACATCGTGCCGGGGGCGGCACGGGTTGCTTGTCAGGATCGGCACCACCCCTTTTATTCCACATGTCACAAAATGTAAAATCATTATTCAGATAGCTCGTAAGACCCTTAAATAAATAAGGTATTACTGTTTTATTTCTTTAGTTTAATTTATTATTAATTCTAACGTTTGACAATAAGGTTGCATTGTAACCAGTGGCAGTTCTAGCTTGTATGGCATCCAGGAATTTTGTGTTGAATGGGGGGTTCACCAAGGTGACCAACAATCAAGAATCACCACCGAGTCATTATCACGAATGTCTAAATCAGACGTAGTTAACGGGAGCTGTTCATGTTCTCCAACACTCTTAAAGCCACAACAGATCATGTGTGGTTTTGATGATAATAGCAACATATTTAATTATTAAATTAATTTAAATCAATGTTTATTTTTGTAAGTCTGATCAGTGACGCTAGTTGTGCATAAATTACATACTTCAGCTTTAATGATAAAAAACAAGATGAAAAAAGAAACATGATGAAGTTCTTCAAACTTCAAGTAGCTTAACAAAGATAATGTTTAGCATTAGTTTGACACAGGGTTTATGTCTATGTAAAACTCAGCCGCGGACTGCACATTTGCATTACATTTACATGCCTCAGAATGGCGTATCTTATTATTTTTACTTTCGGTTTGGTTACCGGGATAAATGGAAATAGTTTTTTTAACTCCTCACAGGAACAAAAAACACACTGCCGCAACCTAATATCAAAGGCAAACATGTAAACTGAGAAGATCACACACAATGACTAAAGCCAGAGCAGCCATACACTTTGTTGTTGCCTTGAAATACTATTTATTTCATAATTGAATTAAATTTTTAGTGGCCTATAATTTATATTATATATGTAATTGTAATGTTCTGTGTTCAAATCCATGTCTGCTCTGAGCAGCATAAAAAAGGTCTGTATAAATGCAACTAAATGCCACTTCAGATGCAGCTTCTGTGCCACCTTTGCAGTGTAAAGATGGCTTTAAATGTTTGTAATGTCTTTGGACAGATACACAACATAACTTTATATCTAGAAAAAATATCAAAATTACTTTGCACTCAAGAACTGAAGAGATGTTTATCATAAGAGGTGTATATTATGTCATTTAGAATAATTGATTAGATCTGACCCACCTGTGTCCTGCTCTGTTCTTTGAATCTACTTTAGGTTTTTACAAGATTTACACATTTTACTACTCTAGAGCTGAACTGCTATGATGGACAATATGGAGGATGAAACCTGCAAAAATAAATAAATACACAAATAAATAAAAGCACACATTAATGCAAATAAAATATAAACATATAAATGGTTGGCGAGATGCGTTTTGATGTGCAAATGGTTTCTTAAAGCAAGTTACATTGAGTCAGATTAGAATCTGTAACTTCTAAAATGAGAGGCAAAACATACAAACTTTATTCTCTCTCTCTCAATATGGCTTTTATTGACGTTTGCAAAAAGTCAATACAGTTGTTTGGTGAGAGGGAGTGGTGTGGCTCCTCAGGCTGGTTGACATGATTTCTAACAGTTGTTTCTCATTACAGTGAGACACCAGAGCGCAGTGACTGCATTATTGTGTGTTTTATGATTATTAGTAGTATAGTTGTGAAGCTGAAGTGTTCAAGAAACTGAAAAGAGAGAATAAAAACTACCTCCTTTTCCATACACGAACCCGTAGATCCCTTACAAGTTGCTTCTGTATGGAGGATGACACCTGCAAAAATAATAAATACACATATATTATGTATGAGTGGATGCATGCATACATGATTTTTCAAGAATGAATGAGTCTGTCAAATTTGGCTGCCAAATGCCCTAAATCTTCTATGCAGTTATGGCAACTGATGTTTGACTGTCATCTTCTCATTGATAAACATAATAAAATAAATTATGTAAATAAAAAACATATTTCAGAGGAAAGGTAAATACAGAACTGCATTCAGAAATTACAATTAAAAATCAATTTAGCGTTTCCTTACTTTTACATTTCCACAACCACTTGTCATGTCATTGTATTATTTTAGCATTGTGCCGCTTTCATTTACTTATTTTTTATGTATTATTTTTATGCAGGTCTTTTCCTCCGTATTTCTGTTGCCCTCAAAAGATGTTGCAGATCATTTTTCACACTCACATTAATTTACCGTTAAACTTTCAGTAAGATTGTGTATATTGACCAAACATGCCAGAATAAAAGATTTTACATCATTACTTCCAGTCTACCATTTGTATACACACTGAAACAATGATCTACATTTCACCAGTCTGAGCAACTGCCAAAATATCTTAAATCACTTTTATCATCGACGTTTCCAACATTTTGTTTACCTCAAGTCGCTTTTCGGAATATGAAGATTCGGCTGGAAATCACCTGTAAAGAAATGCAGAAATGGAAGTTGCAGCTTATTTTTATGACTACCACAAAATATACAGCCGTTAAAATACAGACTTCCCGTTTAATGCCTCAGAATGGCGTTTCTTCTTCTTTTTACTTTCGGTTGGTTACCTGGATAAATGGACTCATTGTTTTTAGCTCCTCCCTGGAAAAAAAAACGCACTGCCGCAATCTAATCTCAAACGCAAACATGGAAAATGAGAAGATCACACACAATGACTAAAACAAACACAGGACAAGCGAATAGTTTCCAAGGCAGGAGTAGTAATAAAAAAGGAAACAGACCCACTGAGAGAGAGAGAGAGAGAGAGAGAGAGAGAGAGAGAGAGAGAGAGAGAGAGAGAGAGAGAGAGAGAGAGAGAGTGTGTGTGTGTGTGTGTTTGTGTGGGTTTTTTTTCCCTTTCTATTTCTTGTTATTTTCCCATCAGTTTGATACTCCACACTCTATCCAGTTGATGGTGGAAATGCACCATAAATTGGTTAACCCGCGATAAAACGTCAAAAAAGAAGATTATTTGAGAGTTACCTGAGAAATGTGATGATGACTAGAGGGAGATTGTTCAACTGGATTAGATGACACAACAACTCTTTCTCACTTTTACAAAAGCAACATAAATCATCAATATATCTTGCAATTAAAGATTTAACAGGGTAGATGGTATGTAAAATTTTGAAGTGTACTTCTTTTACTTTATTATTAATACAATATTTATAGGGGATTAACCAAGCACCCTTCCAGCTAATGTTTTCAATTATAGAACTATGTTCTGTTTTTGAAGAATATTACATATATATTTGTTATTGCATTTTTTCTCCGTTAGTTCAACACCATATAATATTAATTTAGGATTTGTCACTGTTGGAGAGCTATAGCAAATATGACTTTTGACAAGCTGAATAAGGGTTAGAGGAATAGCTTTAATGGCTAAACTAAATTCCTTAAAATGTACGGGGAAACAGTGATTAAGCATTAATTGTTCATAACAGATTCCTATAATTGTCAAAGATATAATATGATTAATGTCTCTGTTAAACCAATTTCTTAAAAATAAAGATTTAATTGCAACAGTTATGTTAGAATTATTCCAAATAAAGGAGGTATGAGGACTAAGGTACTATGCGCCCAAAGGGACCAGGTGCTTGCACACCTCAGCCACTTCAGCTTCAGGTCACCTGGGGAAAGAGCAAGCTCTCTCCGGTTCAGAGCATCTCCTTTCTCGGTCTGGAGTCAGACTCAGTCTCAATGTTAGCATGCCTCACGAACGAGCACGCGCAGTCAGTGCTCAGCTGCCTCGCTCGCTTCAAGCCAGGCACAGCTGTTCCTCTCAAGCAATTCCAGAGGCTTGTGGGGCATATGGCATCCTCGGTTGTGCCGCTCGGGGATGCATACGAGACTGCTTCAGCACTGGCTCCAGACTCGAGTCCCGAGATGGGCATGGCACCGCTGCACATACAGTGTGAGAATCACCCCCTCCTGCCGTCAGACTTTCAACCCTTGGTGCCCTATGTGCCCAAGGGTCCTACGACCCCGTGTCGGGACCAGGTCAGTAACCAGCAAGCGCTGCACCAGGAGGAGGCAGACCCAGCCTCTTTGTTGCTGTGTGCTTTGCATATCTATTTGGACTGCACGCTGAGTTTCAGATGCTCTGAGCAGCTCTTTGTCTGATTTGGCGGATGGCGGAAAGGGAACGCCGTCTCCAAACAGAGATTAGCCTATTGGGTTGTTGACGCTATTGCACTAACCTATCACACCCAGGCTGCCCTTGCGGGTTCGAGCACACTCTACAAGGAGTATGGCATCCTTGTGAGCACTGGCCCACAGCAACTCTCTAGCAGACATCTGCAGAGCAGCGGGCTGGGCAACACCCAACACCATTGCTAGTTCTTCAAACTCAGGGTTGAGTTGGTATGTTGGCACGTGTTTTGTCAGGTCCGAGCCCATAGAACTCAGTAAACATGCAACAACCAACCCGGTGTTCCGATTGCACTTGCGCCCTTTACCAAGTTGATCCAGTGCACCTTCTCTCCTAGGTTAGCCACTAAACTCACTTCCTGGATGTTCTTCCTCCCCGTCTCTCTGGCCGGTGAGTTCAGCGGAGGAATTCGCCGCCAGACCCACCACGAGTCAAGTGCTCCGTGTTGGGCTTGGGTCCCACAGACATAGTTCCCACCTCAGGCAACTCCCTGTGATGTATTTTCCACGGTACGGTCCCTCGACTCAGCAGATCCACATCTCCCTTGGGCAGTCCCTCCTGCCCCACGGTCGCTGTGTCTGTAGCAACTCCTCCCTTGCCAGGCAGGATCTACCACCACACCATGTCCACCGGTGGCTTGACACCCCCCCAACCCCCCCCCCCCCCCCGTGTATTGGCCACTAATTTCCTCCCCCCCAGTCTGGGTAGGTCGTGGTCTCGCAGAGCCTTTTCCCCCTGAAAGAGTAGGAATGGGAAAGGACGCCCTCCCCGACGCATTTATAGTGTTAAAATAGTCCCAGCCGCTTTTTAACTCTATGATGAGCCTTCCTATGTGGGTACTGGGAACCTAAGAGTGGTTATGACACTTTTTCGGGGCGTTGGGGAGGGTTACGTGCGGCCGACACAGCTGCTTCTAGCATGCAACAAGCCTGCTTGCACCTGTCTCAGCAGTTAATGCAACGGTTTAGTACATGGCATTTTTAAACGGGACCCCTTGTGTCACTATATTCGACACAATGTCGAGTGAGTGACAGAAGGGGAACATCATGGTTACTATTATAACCTCCGCTCCATGAGGGAGGGAATGAGACGTTGTGCCCCCCTTGCCAAGACACTACCCTTACCACTGTAACGCACCGTAACCTTATCCTCAGCTCCTCCATGCAAATCCTGAATGACAGACGTTCACCCACTCCCTTTATACCCGTATGTCAGAGAACAGAGGTTACGTTTTATATCCTCATTTGTAGTTTATATAAAAAAAAATATAGAGGGTAGTAGTCAAATTATTTTCATTTTCTTTTTCTTGTTGGAGTTTAAAACACAAGTCACTTTTTCTAGGTAACTAAAAAACAAAATTAAAATAAGAAAAATAAGAGACTCCTTTGAATTTGAGGCTATAACTCTAAACACGGGGTATTCAAATGCCACATGTGGTAGGTTTAGAAGTTAATCTTAACATAGGCCGAACAAGGCATATACATTTAGCTGCAGTTTTGTAGAGGGAAATTAAGTCAGATATTTATATTCCGAGGAAATTAGGTAATGGTGAAAAAGTTGATGATTGAAGTGATTTAAGTTAATTGCTTTTGATATTCACTCAGACTGGTGAAATTTAGACCCTTGTTTCAATTTATTTAATATTGTAGACTGAAAGCCATAGTGTATTGATATTTCTAGGTGTTGTCATGTAAACAATATGACTGAAAGGTTCTTGGTAAATTATTGTGAGTTTGTCAAAAGTGACTGAGATATATTGAGACAACTGACAAATTTCTGGTGGAAATTGTAGAATCTACAACATATTTTGATGGCAACAGAAACACCAGCTTACCATCTGCAAACAAGTTGTATTTGACTTTAAAAACTAGTGATGGTGGAATCAGTGCCGGGCCATCCTTTATATAATATATGCAAGTTGCTTTGGGCCCTGTATGAAGACATTATAATCCTCCAGTACTTGTTTTTGTCGCCATGCAAACAGGAGAGCTCCTTTATGCAAACAAAACCATAATAGTAAAAACATTATATAACAAGCAAATACACTGTACATGTAATGCCAACTGTGGAGGGCGTTGTTATAATTATTAAGAATTATTTATTTTCCATTTCAGGAATGTGACGTAACGTAGTAGATAGGCTTGTCTGTGGTTACTACATATACATCAAGAGCTGAAAAAAAGAAAACACGCCAGGAAAGTGAAACGATCAAAGAAGGTATTTTATCATATTTTAATTTCTGCATTAATGTTT
The DNA here is from genome assembly GCA_032164185.1 of Moxostoma hubbsi. Classification (NCBI taxonomy): domain Eukaryota; kingdom Metazoa; phylum Chordata; class Actinopteri; order Cypriniformes; family Catostomidae; genus Moxostoma; species Moxostoma hubbsi. The sequence continues at coordinate 2,907,616 of JAVLUX010000012.1, forward strand.
AATTTCATCTTCCTCTTGCGTCTAGCTTTTTTATTATTATTTTTTTTCCAAGAATTCATAGCTCCACACCGACGTGAATGCTTTTTACAAGTCTGAATCTCATAATTGAAGTAAAAGCAAAACTAGTTTCAAAAGTTAAACCAGTTGTTAGATGTTGCAGATCCGAATTCTGTCAGACATTTATCAGTCATTTTGATAAACATTAATTTTCCATCAACCTTTTTTATTCAGATTGTTTACATACATAGCACTAGAAATATCATGAAATTTAAAACATTATACATGATCACTTTTAGTATACAATATATCATAATAATAATAATAAACTAAAACAATGATCTAAATTTGACTAGTCTACGAGAATCACTAGTCATCGATGTTTCCACCATTTTGGTTTCCTCAGGTGGTGTACACAGTCGGAATATAAATATATGCGTAAAATCACCTGTAAACATCTGCAGAAACCCAAATTGCAGATGATTTTTATTTGACAACAGTGTAATATGAAAAATTCCCTCTTAACCTACCAGAAATACTGTCGTATTAATATTCCCAGTGTTTCGGGTCAAAGCCTCGGAATGGCGTCTCTTCTTCTTCTTCTTTACTTTCGGTTTTGGTTACCTGGATAAGGTGAAGTGATGGGTTACTCGCGAACGAGCATGCCGGCTCGTGCCCATCACTAATAAAGTCACGAGTTGTTTTTTACTCCGCGGGGAAACCCGTTTGGACTGAACGTCACATAATACTGGCAGATTATATTTTGTTACAGAGCACAAATAAATAAACATAAATGTAAATGTAATTGTTCTTTTGGGCTTGAAAACAACTTGAAAAAGTTTAAATGACTAAAGATTAAATGAAAGAAGCTTATAAGATGTTGTGTTGCTTGATCAAAAATCAATGAAAACTTCAGTACAACTACATTTAATACATTTATTCATTATTACCAAAGATTTTCGTCAAAAATAAAACATGACTTTTGTGAACAATGCTTATCAATTTAATTCAACAAAACCTCAGCAAAATATTTAATTTGAGTTCAGTCAATCTTATTGACTATTCCTGCAAATAGTTCCAGTAAGGGAGGAACTGCCCCATTTGAAAAATCAAATCCCAGTTTAATGACTTAATTTCTCTTTCACTCCCTCAGGTCTGTGCGGAATTCAAAAGAATTACAAATGTGGGCCTCAAAACAGCCTTTATGACATGATGAACATGGCAACACCCTCATAAAAACAGATCAGACCTTGTACTGTAGATGAAATGAGATTATCCGGGACAAACTTGAAGAGCAGGTATGGTTCCTAAACTTATAAATACTACAGAATGAGTTGTTATCTGTAAATCATTTGAATAAACTGTTTGAGAATATATTACCTCTTACCCATAAAGTGAAATCATCATAAGCTCAATAATCACAATATGACATTTTCCCCAAATCGTGCAGCCCTGTTCTAAGCACATTTCAGCTTTTTGTTCATACAATGCGTGCGAGTGTGTGCCATCGGGCTGCTGACTATTTGATGGTCCAAAAGGCATATTTAGACAGCATAAATGTAATCCACATGACTCCAGTCAGGATGTTCATTAATATTTTTGCTGCAGTGTTGATCATTCATTGATACACATGTGAGCACAGCCTGACGGAGCATAATAAGGACAATATACAGATAGCCGTTCATCTTTAATAGAGGTTTGGGAGGACATTTTAAAGATGCTGCCTCAGGATGTGTGTAGAGCAGCGAATTGCATGTTATCCCTGAGCTCTGTAAGGACATCGTAACGTGTTCTAGCCGAAACTACTTGAGCAAAACATAATTCAGTACGCACTAAGACCTTGTTTATAGTTGCTATTTATTTTGTTCAATGATTCAAAATAAACATGTCTCTATTGACTGATCACACATTACATGTTGGTCTTGTACGTCTGTTTCTCAAACCATTTGTAAAATGTTCTGTAACTCGGTGTCATCTACTGGATTCTTGAAGATCAACAGGTATTTAAATTAATGCACATCACAGTATTAAGATGTATCTCGGGTGATCTGATCACATGTGTTCAGACGAGACATATCGCTGTTGGGCACACAAATGCATCTCTTGTGAACACTTGTGACATATAGCATCACTACATCATAAATTAATAAACCAGATAAATGTCACAAAAGACAAAGCTTGGAAAAATGGTACACCAGGTACAGCTCAAATTTCATATACTGTAATTACACATGAAGACACACTGAAGAAGATCCGTAAAGATCTCGTACATGTACATGTAAACTCTTTTTCATTTTTCAGGTATTTACTTTTATAGCCAGTTTCAACTCTTGATTTAGTGCAAGTAACACCAATATCTAAACTACTCTACCCGATTCAAAACGTCAAAAGAACCTAGGGTGTTTAATACAGATATAATAGTCTACAAGTTGCACAGTGTATGCGACGGGACATCTTACCTGTCCTCTTTTCCACTCTTGTTACAAGTGCAGCGAGTCATAGAAATAACACCACCGAAAAATGTGTAATGAGTGACTAAGTAAATCATTAAACAATTGGACATGCAGGTCACAAAGAGCACGTAACAATACAAAACAGGGAGCTAACCGGCAAAGCTGTTATCAAACCAAAAGGCTACAAACCCATGAATTCATCTGGCTTTTAAAAGGTAGGAAGCGGCATCCATTAGTCAAGAGAGATATGACGTCATCAGGGTAGTGAAGATTGGCAGCTCAGAGAACCAATAACAGTAACCTTATCAGAGAGTGTGAAAGAGAGGGAAACAGAGAAAAAACAAGCAGGTGTAAACATACATACATCTCTATGCATAGAGAAGATTTACACACATATTGTTGATGTCTTGTGTCTATACTTTGTTGTACTGTAAAATGTCTTCTACCACAGAATGAACAGGCGTTTTAATATCAAATTTTGGGTTAAAGATTCATAATGGTGTTTTCTTATTGTTTTGATTGGATAAGGTGTTAACATGTTAAATGCTAAAGCATCTCTGAAAGAGAGTGTAAATGTGAACAGATGTGCTTCATGATCAGGATCTGTGAACTCCAGTCTTCCATCATCACAGTCCAAACACACCCTGATTCGTTTCATGCCCGTCACATGACAGGGTGATGTCATCGCCCAGTATTCTCTGTCCCAAAGAGATTACCCAAAGGCCTTCCTCTGGACATGCCTCAAACATCTCTGTGTTTGATTGACACCTCAGCCACACCCACTGTCCAGTCTGAGTCCACTCTTTCATTTAAAAAGTTAAATATTGATGTAAATATTAACATGATATTAAATAATACAATGGTTTTGCTTGTTGCTTAGTGTGTCTCATTTGAGAAAATTGCTTCATATTTTAAATTATTCAGGTAAATAGTAAAATATAAAGAAGAAGTTGAAGTAAAAAGCAAACTAGGCACAAAGTAGAGCAATAAAAGCAAAACACTAAAGAGCAGTCAATGGATTATTATTTATATATCAGACATTTTAGGCTGCATTAGTGCTTTTACTTTGCAAAGTTTTATGCTCAAATACGAAAATTTGACACATATAGTTGATTTGTTTTGTTACATGTGTTTGCATTCACGCAAGACAGTGGCTGTAGATGTGTAAGTAGAGGTTATTTTGTTCCTCAAGGTTTTCTGTTAACTGTCAGCATTGCTCTCAAAACTAATACTTTAATTCTGTCTACTGGTTTTTCAAATGTGCTACAATATTAGTAATTCAAACAAGTATTTCAAACTTATAAAGTATAAATGGTAAATATAATAAACATGGACAGATTACATGTTACATAAATATTACATAAATAAACTTGACAGATTACATACAAGTAAAATAATCATACAAAAAAAACATGGGTAAACATGGCATAATTCTCATTATCCTCAACATTGTATACATGAAAGCAGAGATACACACTTCACTGTGTGAGAATATCGAGGGGAAGAGCTCCACACATCACCTTGAAATCCCCAAACCAAAACAAACATGTTCAACTCAGAACCATGAACCATAAATTGTAATTGATCTGAACAGGATCCCATAAGACCATCTCACCAATCACACACAGAGATTTAAATTGATACTGTACAATAAATAGACAAGTATGCAGGACTATTAGAGATCTTCTGCAATCTTTGCTCAGTGGAATGTAAAATCAGATTTTTTTTGTGCATTTTTCTTTTTATGCAAAAGATTCTGAGTGCCAACTGTCTGCATCATCCTTAAAGCATTAATATGTCTGTGGTAGATTAGATATTTTCAGGATTTAAATCGGTTGAGTCATTTTGAGTTACCTGAGGTTGTTCAATGTGCAACAGAGGACCCATTTACACCTGGAATTCAAATGCATTTTCAGTGATCGGATTGGTATCAGATGCTTGGCCACATTACATGCAAGTTGTAAATGCACCCGAGAGACATTGTTATTGATCGTGATCAGATCACTGAAATCAGATTCATAGATGTCAAGGACAGATTCTGGCCACATTCAAAGAAGGTGAAAATGTGTTTTTGTTAACGGATAAAACAATGTGTATATAAGTGATTAGTTATGAACTGTATGAGTTTGTGCTACAGTTGTACAGTTTTAAAACATTGTGTTGTTGGTTCAAGATAGTATTTAAATTTGCTTTGGCAGCCCAAAATTATGTTTTAGTTACCACCCAAAAAAATTAAAAGAAGGAAAAAACCCTGAACTGTCATAGAAAAGCATTTTAATTTTCCATCAGGTGCCCATTTGCTTTTAAAATTCACCATATATAGAGAATTGTTTGTCACCACAGCATCTGATGTAATCGGTAATTAGCTTTTCATATTGCTCAAGGAAATATTAAAAAGATCTCTGATTGGCACCAATGGTCTCTATGGCCCACTTGGGATTATGATGCTTTTGGAAAACACAGCCCAGATGTGTAAATCAGCCCAGATTTCTCAATAAGCATGCCGAGGCCCATTAAGGGCAAACTTCTAATGGGGCAAAATTATTTAAAATTATTTGTTATATGATTAATTACAATAATTAAATTTATATAAAAAATGCTAAATATGTAAACAAGTAAATGTAGGCCTACAAAATGCAAACTGACACCATATTGCAAATATATGACCTCCGTTTCTACATCTGCCATATTGGATGTTCCAATTGATCCAAGTGGTCCATCTTGGACAAAATAGTCTCTGGAACTGTTAAAGACTGACTTCCGCTGTTGAGGCCGCTACAATTTGGGGTGTTTTTACATGACATCAAAGGACAAGTCAGAACATTCTGAGGAGCTGTTCACACTGAATGTGTTTTAGCATTAATCTATGTAGTTTATTTATTGTTTTTTATGCAAACATATGCCAGACCTACGTCCTTGACACTTCTGCACAAGAACATGTTCAGGTCTGAACTTGTGATTGCTTTAGCTAGCTGTACATTACCGGCGTCTCACTGGTGCTGTTGGCCTTACTAATGAACTTAAGAATTGTGCCTGAAGGCAGATAATGCAACTATTTGATCCTTCTTTTAAAATGGCCAAACACAGTAACAGTGCAGAATAGTGGCATCAGCTAAGTTTACAGACAAGTAATATCAGTTTAAGTTTTTGCAAACAATGAAACAATAAAACAATGAACAAGAGTAAATGAATGAAGACTAAATAACGAATAAACACATGTTAAATGGGAGTAAAACAAATGAACAATAAAATAAATTAAATCAAATTTTGATTAACAGCTAAATGCTCATCAAAAATAATGCTCTTAGAGCCATTTAACTTCCTAAAAATTATCATCATTGAACACTTTTATGATTGCAAAATTTACCAGAAAATATCAAGGATAATTTTTCTCAAGATATCTGAAGTAAACATTAGAGCATATTTCTCTAAATGTAAAAGTTCTAATGGATATTGTTTATTGAAGCATTGAACGTGCATGATTGTACAGGTATGTGATTATTACAAATCATATATGTCGTATTTTGATTTTGCATGATTTTATCTGTACTGACACAAATTAAAAACATCAAACTTCTTTCATGAAACTGGTCTTTTTTGTAGATGGACAACTGGAGTCTGAGCTTTCTAATGATAATATAAAGATTAAAGCAGAATTTAAACATACCTTCTTTGATCATTTCACTTTCCTGGCACATTTTCTTTTTTCAGCTCTTGACATGTAGTAACCATAGACAAGCCTATCTACTACGTTACGTCACATGCCTGAAGTGGAAACTAAATCATTCTTAATAATAATTATAACAACGCCCTCCACAGTTGGCATTACATGTACAGTGTATTGGCATGTTATATAATTTTTTTACTATTATGGTTTTGTTTGCATAAAGGAGCTCTCCTGTTTGCATGGCAAAAAAAAACAAGTACTGGAGGATTATAATGTCTTCATCAGAATATGGGGGCCCAAAGCAACTTGCATATATTATATAAAGGAAGGCCCGGCACTGATTCCACCATCACTAGTTTTTAAAATCAAATACGTCTTGTTTGCAGATGGTAAGCTGGTGTTTCTGTTGCCATCAAAATATGTTGTAGATTCTGCACAATTTCCACCAGAAATTTGTCAGTTGTCTCAATATATCTCAGTCACTTTTGACAAACTCACAATAATTTACCATGTACCTTTCAGTCATATTGTTTACATGACAACACCTAGAAATATCAATACACTATGGCTTTCAGTCTACAATATTAAATAAATTGAAACAAGGGTCTAAATTTCACCAGTCTGAGTGAATATCAAAAGCGATTAACTTAAATCACTTCAATCATCAACTTTTTCACCATTACCTAATTTCCTCGTAATATAAATATCTGACTTAATTTCCCTCTACAAAACTGCAGCTAAATGTATATGCCTTGTTCGGCCTATGTTAAGATTAACTTCTAAACCTACCACATGTGGCATTTGAATACCCCGTGTTTAGAGTTATAGCCTCAAATTCAAAGGAGTCTCTTATTTTTCTTATTTTAATTTAGTTTTTTAGTTACCTAGAAAAGGTGACTTGTGTTTTAAACTCCAACAAGATAAATAAAATGAAAATAATTTGACTGCTACCCTCTAAATAGTTTTTTATATAAACTACAAATGAGGATATAAAACATCATGGTTACTGTCATAACCTCAGTTCCCTGACATACGGGTATAAAGGGAGTGGGTAAACGTCTGTCATTCAGGATTTGCACTGAGGAGCTGAGGATAAGGTTACGGTGCGTTACAGTGGTAGGGTTAGTGTCATGGCAAGGGGGACACAACGTCTCGTTCCTTCCCTCATGGAATGGAGGTTACGATAATAACCATGACGTTCTCTTCTGTCACTCACTCGAAGTTGTGTCGAATGTAGTGACACAAGGGGTACCATTTAAAAACGGCATGCACTAAACCGTTGCGTGAACTGCTGAGACAGGTGCAAGCAAGCTTGTTGCGTGCTAGAAGCAGCTGTGTTGGCAGCACGTAACCCTCCCCAACGCCCCAAAAAAGTGTCATAACCGCTCTTAGGTTCCCAGTACCCGCACAGGAAGGCGGTGACCTGTGGGAACAAGCCAGCCAGCTGCGGCCTTTTCTCTCTCTATGTTTCTCATCATAGAGTTAAAAAGCAGCTGGGGCTATCTTAACGCTATAAGTGCGCCGGGGAGGACGTCCTTTCCCGTTCCTACTCTTTCAGGGGGAAAAGGCTCTGCGGAGACCACGACCTACCCAGACTCGGGGGAGGTAATTAGTGGCCAATACACACGGGGGGTTGTCAAGCCGCCCGTGGTCATGGTGTGGTGGTATATCCTGCCTGGCAAGGGAGGAGTTGCTACAGACACATCGACCGGGGGGCAGGAGGGACTGCCCAAGGGAGACACGGATCCGCCGTGTCACCGTACCACAGAAAATACATCACAGGGAGTTGCCTGAGGTGGGAACTATGCCTGTGGGGCCCAAGACCAACACGGAGCACATGACTCGTGGTGGGTCTGGCAGCGAATTCCTCAGCTGAACTCACCGGCCAGAGAGACGGGAGGAAGAACATCCAGGAAGTGAGTTTAGTAGCTAACCTGGGAGAGAGGGTGCACTGGATCAACTTGGTGAAGGGTACAAGTGCAAGCAGAACACCGGGTTGGTTTTTGCGTGTTTACTGAGTTCTATGGGCTCGGACCTGACAAAACACATGCCGAGACCGACTCAAGAGGTTGAAGAACTAGCAAAGGTGTTGGGTGTTGACCAGCACGCTGCTCTGCAGTTGTCTGCTAGGGAGGTGCCATGGGCCAGTGCTCATGAGGATGCCATACTCCTTGTAGAGTGTGCTCGAACCCGCAAGGGGGCGGGCACGGCCTGGGTGTGTTAGGTTAGTGCAATCGCGTCAACAACCCAATTGGCTAACCTCTGTTTGGAGACGGCGTTCCCTTTCTGTTGTCCGCCAAATCAGACAAAGTGCTGATCAGAGCATCTAAAACCCTGCGTATGGTCCAAAAAGATATACAAAGCATGCACCGGACACAGCAACAAAGAGACTGGGTCTGCCTCCTCCTGGGGCAGCGCTTGCAGGTTACTTACCTGGTCCCAAAACAGGTCGTAGGAACCTTGGGCACATAGGGCACCAAGGGTTGAAAGTCTGACGGCAGGAGGGGGTGATTCTCACACGGTATATGCAGTGGCGCCATGCCCATCTCGGGACTCGAGTCTGGAGCCAGTGCTGAAGCAGTTTCATATGCATCAACCCGAGCGGCACGACTGCGACTGAGGATGCCATATGGCATCTGGAACTGTTTGAGAGGAACAGCTGCGCCTGACTTGTAGCGAGCGAGGCAGCTGAGCACTGACTGCGCGTGCTCGTTCGTGAGGCGTGCTAACATTGAGACTGAGTCTAACTCCAGACCGAGAATGGAGATGCTCTGAACCGGAGAGAGCTTGCTCTTTCCCCAGGTGACCTGAAGCTGAAATGGCTGAGGTGTGCAAGCACCTGGTCCCTGTGGGCGCATAGTACCTTAGTCCTCATACCTCCTTTATTTGGAATAATTCTAACATAACTGTTGCAAATAAATCTTTATTTTTAAGAAATTGGTTTAACAGAGATATTAATCATATTATAAAAATCTTTGACAATTATGGGAATCTTTTAACTTATGAACAATTAATGCTTAATCACTGTTTCCCCGTACATTTTAAGGAATTTATTTTAGCCATTAAAGCTATTCCTCTAACCCTTATTCAGCTTGTCAAGTCATATTTGCTATAGCTCTCCAACAGTGACGAATCCTAAATTAATATTATATGGTGTTGAACTAACAGAGAAAAAATGCAATAACAAATATATATGTAATATTCTTCAAAAACAGAACAGAGTTCTATAATTGAAAACATTAGCTGGAAGGGTGCTTGGTTAATCCCCTATAAATATTGTATTAATAATAAAGTAAAAGAAGTACACTTCAAAATTTTACATACCATCTACCCTGTTAAATCTTTAATTTCAAGATATACTGATATTGATGATTTATGTTGCTTTTGTAAAAGTGAGAAAGAGTTGTTGTGTCATCTAATCCCTCTAGTCATCATCACATTTCTCAGGTAACTCTCAAATAATCTTCTACTTTTTTCCCCTTTATTTATTAGGGACCATGCACAATTTCAAACATAAATATTACAATTTGATGCATTGTACCAGAGTTAGACACAGGTTAATTTACATCTGCAGTCCCCAGGTAGGGTACAAACAAACAAATAACACACCCCCACCTAATAAAAACTCAATAAATTATGTTTCTCTAGGATTTTGCAATGGTGGTACCGAAATGGCTTTTTATCAAAGATTTTTATAGCTTGCTTATATAATGATTTTAGAGATCTGATGGCAGATTAACTGGCCTGTCCCCAACAGGTAATGCAGTATGAAATATGTGAAAAAATTAAAGCATGCATAAATATTTTGGCTACATCCATAGGGAGAGACAATCTAACCTGTCTAAGTTTGCCAAGTTATATTTGATAGTTTTTGTCATTTTCTTGATGTGCTTCTTGAAATTAAGATTCGAATCTAAAATAATACCAAGATATTTAATTTCAGTAACTATATCAACTGATTAATTTTTAATAAAGATGTCTGCAGTTTGAATCTGCCCCTTGGTTTTACAAAAGAACATACCTTTTGTCTTGCTAATATTCAAGGTAAGACAAGATTGTTCAAGCCATTCAACAACACCTTGCATGGCATGAGTTAATTTCTCAGCTGCTAGGTGAGCGTTTTTTGCATGTGTGTACAGAACAGTGTCATCGGCATACAGTTGTATATCAACTCCGTGACAGTGTTGCGGAAGATCATTAATATAAAGACTAAAATGTAAAGGACCTAACACAGATCATTGAGGTACGCCCATTGTGTTTTTCATATAACTGGAGCGTGTATCTTTAATTCTAACACACTGCATCCTATTTGACAAGTAAGATGAGAGCCATGCTAGTGATGGTGCTGAAAAATTTAATTTAGAAAGCTTGGAAATAAGGACATCATGATTCACTCTATCAAAGGCTTTACGCAAGTCCAAGAATACAGCGGCAACAACTCCCTTATCAAGCTGTGTTCTTACTTTTTCTGTGATGTGTAAAATGGCTGTTTCCAGTTATAAGGAAAGCAGGTGTGTGTAATTGAAAGATTAATTAATTGTGTGATTGGGTGATTTGGTTAAAGTCTCTAAATGTTTCTTAACTAACGTACTATCCATGTTAAAAGCATCTCTACTCTTAGAATTTTTTAAAGAACAGATGATTTTTTTAACTTGTCCTTCTTTTTTGACTTTTTATCAACTGGATAGTGTGGCGTATCAGATTTATGGGAAAATAACAAGAAAGAGAGAGGAAAAAAACACAAAGACAGGCACACACACACACACATACACACACACACACACACACACACACACACTCTCACTCTCTCTCTCAATTTCAATTTCAATTTAATTTCAATTTAACGAGCTTTATTGGCATGACAAAGACATTTTGTATTGCCAAAGCAATTACATAGAAAAAACAAAACAGGAACTAAACTAGGACATGACAACAATAATAAATATAAATAAATAGCATTAATGCAACATATGGGGTCAGTAACATATGGGGGGGGGGGGGGGGGGGGTATTGGGGTCAGGGGTCATCGATACATCATGTGTTGTTATTGGTTGAGTTCTGGTTGTCCCGCAGGTTTCTACAGGATAGTACAAATCTTGCAGCTATATTTGCACATTCCTCTTTTTCACCCAGAATAAAACACATTTTTTGTGTCGGGGTGCAGTCATTGAAATCTGGGCATATGTTGTTAATTTTGGGGTAATATTTGTTTCTAATTGGTTGGTATTTTGGGCATTCTGTGAGGAAGTGCAGTTCTGTCTCAATCACTCCCAGGATGCATTGGGAGCACAGTCTGTCCTCACGGGGTAGCCATGTCTGTCTGCGGCGGCCCGTCTCTACGGCCAGACTGTGTTCGCTGAGTGTGTACATCGTCAGTGCTTTTCTTAATTTTCTGTCAGTCACTGTGGTCAGATAGTTTGCCACCGTGTACTCTCGATTTAGTGCCGAATAACATTCCAGTTTGTGTTGAGTTTTAATGGTGTTTGTCCAATGCGTGAGGTATTTCTCCTTTTCTTTGTGTATAATTTGGTTAGGCCGAATGTTTGTGAGTGTGCCATTATCCTGAGACTGGCCGATCTCCTCAGGTGTGACTTCAGTCAGTCTCAGGACAAGCTGGCATAGGGGACTCTTCACCCCGCTCAGCTCTTGGTGTTTTAGGGCTTTATAATGGTATGTGTTGGGGTCACTTGTCTCTCTCTCTCTCTCTCTCTCTCTCTCTCTCTCTCTCTCTCTCTCAGTGGGTCTGTTTCCTTTTTTATTACTACTCCTGCCTTGGAAACTATTCGCTTGTCCTGTGTTTGTTTTAGTCATTGTGTGTGATCTTCTCATTTTCCATATTTGCGTTTGAGATTAGATTGCGGCAGTGCGTTTTTTTTTTTCCTGGGAGGAGCTAAAAACAATGAGTCCATTTATCCAGGTAACCAACGAAAGTAAAAAGAAGAAGAAACGCCATTCTGAGGCATTAAACGGGAAGTCTGTATTTTAACGGCTGTATATTTTGTGGTAGTCATAAAAATAAGCTGCAACTTCCGTTTCTGCATTTCTTTACAGGTGATTTCCAGCCGAATCTTCCTATTCCGAAAAGCGACTTGAGGTAAACAAAATGTTGGAAACGTCGATGATAAAAGTGATTTAAGATATTTTGGCAGTTGCTCAGACTGGTGAAATGTAGATCATTGTTTCAGTGTGTATACAAATGGTAGACTGGAAGTAATGATGTAAAATCTTTTATTCTGGCATGTTTGGTCAATATACACAATCCTACTGAAAGTTTAACGGTAAATTAATGTGAGTGTGAAAAATGATCTGCAACATCTTTTGAGGGCAACAGAAATACGGAGGAAAAGACCTGCATAAAAAATAATACATAAAAAATAAGTAAATGAAAGCGGCACAATGCTAAAATAATACAATGACATGACAAGTGGTTGTGGAAATGTAAAAGTAAGGAAATGCTAAATTGATTTTTAATCGTATATACCTTCATTTATTTCTGAATGCAGTTCCGTATTTACCTTTCCTCTGAAACATGCTAATGAGAAGATGACAGTCAAACATCAGTTGCCATGACTGCATAGAAGATTTAGGGCATTTGGCAGCCAAATTTGACAGACCCATTCATTCTTGAAAATCATGTATGCATGCATCCACTCATACATAGTGTATTTATTTATTATTTTTGCAGGTTTCATCCTCCATAGAGAAGCAACTTGTAAGGGATCTACACATTTTTGTATGGAAAAGGAGGTAATTTTTATTCTCTTTCAGTTTCTTGAACATTTCAGCTTCACAACTATACTACTAATAATCATAAAACACACAATAATGCAGTCACTGCGCTCTGGTGTCTCACTGTAATGAGAAACAACTGTTAGAAATCATGTCAACCAGCCTGAGGAGCCACACCACTCCCTCTCACCAAACAACTGTATTGACTTTTTGCAAATGTCAATAAAAGCCATATTGAGAGAGAGAGAATAAAGTTTGTATGTTTTGCCTCTCATTTTAGAAGTTACAGATTCTAATCTGACTCAATGTAACTTGCTTTAAGAAACCATTTGCACCTCAAAACGCATCTCCCCAACCATTTATATGTTTATATTTTATTTCCATTAATGTGTGCTTTTATTTATTTGTGTATTTATTTATTTTTGCAGGTTTCATCCTCCATATTGTCCATCATAGCAGTTCAGATCTAAAGTAGTAAAATGTGTAAATCTTGTAAAAACCTAAAGTAGATTCAAAGAACAGAGCATGACACAGGTGGGTCAGATCTAATCAATTATTCTAAATGACATAATATACACCTCTTATGATAAACATCTCTTCAGTTCTTGAGTGAAAAGTAATTTTGATATTTTTTCTAGATATAAAGTTATGTTGTGTATCTGTCCAAAGACATTACAAACATTTAAAGCCATCTTTACACTGCAAAGGTGGCACAGAAGCTGCATCTGAAGTGGCATTTAGTTGCATTTATACAGACCTTTTTTATGCTGCTCAGAGCAGACATGGATTTGAACACAGAACATTACAATTACATATATAATATAAATTATAGGCTACTAAAAATGTAATTCATTTATGAAATAAATAGTATTTCAAGGCAACAACAAAGTGTATGGCTGCTCTGGCTTTAGTCATTGTGTGTGATCTTCTCAGTTTACATGTTTGCCTTTGATATTAGGTTGCGGCAGTGTGTTTTTTTTCCCTGTGAGGAGTAAAAAAACTATTTCCATTTATCCCGGTAACCAAACCGAAAGTAAAAATAATAAGATACGCCATTCTGAGGCATGTAAATGTAATGCAAATGTGCAGTCCGCGGCTGAGTTTTACATAGACGTAAACCCTGTGTCAAACTAATGCTAAACATTATCTTTAAGCTAATTGAAGTTTGAAGAACTTTATCATGTTTCTTTTTCATCTTGTTTTTTATCATTAAAGCTGAAGTATGTAATTTATGCACAACTAGCGTCACTGATCAGACTTACAAAAATAAACATTGATTTAAATTAATTTAATAATTAAATATGTTGCTATTGTCATCAAAACAACACATTATCTGTTGTGGCTTTAAGAGTGTTGGAGAACATGAACAGCTCCCATTAACTACGTCTGATTTAGACATTCTTGATAATGACTCGTGGTGGTTCTTGATTGTTGGTCACCCTGGTGAACCCCCCCCCTTCAACACAAAATTCCCGGATGCCATACAAGCTAGAACTGCCACTGGTTACAATGCAACTTTATCGTCAAACGTTAGAATGAATTAAACTAAAGAAATAAAACAGTAATACCGTATTTTTATTTAAGGTGCTTACGAGCTATCTGAATAATGATTTTACATCTTGTGACATGTGGAATAAAAGGGGTGGTGCCGATCCTGATGTCGCCCCAGGTGGCTGCCCATGCTGCCCATATCTAAATCCGCCACTGTAATGACATGTCATGCATTCACAATAAACAATAAAATAACTTTTTCCATCATCTTTAAAGGAATAGTTCACCCAAATAGGAAAATTATCTCTTAATTTATTCACCCTCATGCATCCCAGATGTGTATGAATTTCTTTCATCTGCTGAAAACAAATTAAGATTTTTAGAAGAATATTTCAGCTCTGTATGCAAGTGAATTGTGATAAGAGTTTGGAAGCTCAAAGCAGCACATAAAGGCAGCATAAAAGTAACCCATCTGACTTCAGTGGCTAAATCAATGTCTTCAGAAGTGACATTATAGGTGTGGGTGATATTGGAGTAAAGTTTTTCTATCATTCATCACTTTCACATTCTTCATGCATACGGGGAGAGAGAAGAATTTATTGTAAAAAAAGGACTTAAATATTTATCTGTTTCTCACCCACACGTATCATATCACTTCTGAAGTCACTGTTTTCACCACTGGAGTCTTATTGATTACTTTTATGCTGCCTATGTGTGTTTTTTGGAGCTTCTAGGTCCTGGTAACCATTCACTTACATTGTATGGACCTACAGAGCTGAAATATTCTTCTGAAAATCTTAATTTGTGTTCAGCAGAAGTAAGTCACACATCTGGGATGAAGTAAATGATAGAATAAGTTTCCTTTTTGGGTAAACTGTCCCTTTAATGTTGACATGCTCAACCTTTCACCTTTAATGTCAACTCTGCAACTTTTAATGACAATATTTCTTACTCCACATGATCCTTGTTACAATACAGGTAGACTGCTCTAAAGTTTGCCATATAAGTTGGGGCTCCAGCAGCCTTAAACCACTGTTCCAAAAATTGAAACATATGTGTTAATTGCAATTTAAAGTACAAACTTGTTATTGTTGTACATTTAAAAAAAAAAACAATTCCACTGATGCTGCCAAGGGTTAAATTGGGGTTTCTGAGGTGGGGGAATTCTAAAATCAGGTTGTGTTGCAATAATACCCCCCCCCCAACCTTTTATTTCATAGGAGTTTTTTCTTTTGTCTGGGATTCTGATTTGTCGATTAGTCTGCCCACGCCGTGACCTTCACCGCTCCGAGGGCGAAGTCGGTTGCCAAGCGTAGCTCCTGCATTAGTCTCGGGTCAGGACTACCCTCATGCACTTCTCTAAGTGCCTTGGCTTGGTGTACCTGCAGGAGCGCCATGGTGTGCAAGGTGGAAGTGGCGTGTCCAGCATTGCTGTAGGCCTTAGCCGTCAGTGACGACGTCACACTGCAGGCACTGGACGGGAGCCTCGGACAACTCCGCCAAGTGCATGTGCTTTGCGGGCACAAGTGCACCGCAACCGCTTGCTCCACTTGGGGAATCGTTGAGTAGCCCCTTGCCCCTCCGCCATCGAGTGTAGCGAGAGCAGAGGAGCTCACGGACTGCGTGCGGGCAGTGAAAGATTCCTTCCACAGACATGAGGAGCCCGCTCTCTGATGCCGTGATTGTCAACTCATCTTCGTCCCAATCGAGATTGCGAGCCCACCGTAAGATGGACCGGCAACCTCGCTCCAGAGCTCAGTCGGAGCATATGAGCGTGACGGTGAATGGGAGGTCCGTGGGGGAATACCCAGGGGAGTACCCAGCGGAGAAGCTCCCATTGATGTCCCCATATTGCCCCCAGTGCTAACCGGCCCTGTTTCATACCCGTAGGTAGAAGGACCGAGTCGGGGAGCCGCTCTTACGAGGGCGAGCCGTGACCGCAACGTAGCCATGGTCATGTCCTCACAATGAGAATGTGAACCATCTAGGAATGCTGACTCCGCGTGGGTGGCACCCAAACACATAAGGCAGCAATCGTGGCCGTCAGAAGGGGAGAGCTATCGACCGCAACCAGGAAATATATACTAACGAAAAGGCATCTTTAAAAAGACGCTTTTGTTTGCGCCACTCTTTTAGAGAAAATATATACTCTTTATGATTTTATATATATATATATATATATATATATATATATATACACACAGGTATGTGTATATATATATATATATATGTATATATATATACATATATATATATATATATATATATATATATATATATATATCAAGATCTGCTCTGCTGTCGAAGTGCCTATCGTTGTTGCTCAACACAACAGTAGTGTGCGAGGGGTAGAACCGCTGTAATGCACCATAGATCCAACAGCTTAGAGAGGGGGAGATGACTGTAATGGCAGGAGGGATTTAGCTAAGTGATTGCGACTGCTCGACTCCGAAGAAGATATCTTAGTGTGTTTGCAATCGGCAATCCTTTTATACCCGTATGTCTGAGGGAGTGGCATGCAAATTCCACACGCCAATACTTATTGGCCTTTTCTCAAAATCAGAGCTGTCGGGGCTCCTAAAAGTGAACCCCTAGGGGCAGCTCATCGACACAATGTTGAGTGAGTGATAGATAGGGAACACCCATTTTGAAATTTAATCTTACATTTATAGTTTCTATTAATAAAATGTCTGTGGCACAGTGGAGGGCGGGACCAGCGCGTGATTATGCACGCCCGGTCCCGTATCAGGCTAATTGAGCCGTCAAGAGGGATAAAGGCCACTCGCAGACGGCGATCGGGAGAGAGAGCTTAATCAGCAGACATGTCTGCTGTCCTATGTGTTTGTTTTAAGTTCTTCATTAAATTATTATTTATTTGTCAAGCCGGTTTCTCGCCTCTTCCTTGCCCATGAAAATGATCGTCTTTACATTGGTGCCGAAAGCCCGGGAAGGAAGAGGGATACGCCGTAGCGGAGTTCTCGCCACTTCTCAATGGAGCAGCCGCGGCCATCTGCCGGGAGACGGAGGAGCCCAGCCACCTGGACGCGGAGGAACGGCCGCCGACCGCGAGGGGAGGAGGGGCTCCTGGCCGACAGCCTGGAGCGGTTAGGGCCGCTGCCAGGGGCGGGGGAGTCCCATAGTAGCCGCTGGAACGCGGCGGGGTTGGAGACTGCTGACCGCGTGCGGGGAGGGGCTCGCCGCCGACTGCCTGGAGCGGGAGAACCGCTGCCAGGGGCGGGGGGAGGCCCCTTCGACACCCCGGGAACGCGGCGGGGCGTTCCGTCCACCAGGGGCTGAGGACTGCCTCCGATCTGCCCGGAGAGGCGCGGCTGTTGTCCTGTAGAGGGTGGAGAAGTGGCTGAGGAACGAGCTACGGCGTATCAGAGAACCGGCGAGTACGTTTTTTTTTCTTTCTTTCCTTTAATCTCTCTCTCCTCTCTCTCTCGATACCACTCTGCGTTGGCCTTTTCCCTCTTTTTTAAATTATGGTGTTTGTGGGAGGGGAGGTACTGCCCAGTGTAGGAACCCTCCCCCCCCCCCCATTATTAATTGTTGTTTCCCTCCCCTTGCCCCCTCCCTCGTCCAGGCTGATGGGGATGACCCGCCGGCAGACCGCGCGGGAGGCGCCCCCCCCAGGGGATGTACGTCAGGCCGGGGGTCCCCAGCCTGAGAGAACGGGGGAGGAATGTGGCACGGTGGAGGGCGGGACCGGCACGTGATTACGCACGCCCGGTCCCGTATCAGGCTAATTGAGCCGTCAAGAGGGATAAAGGCCACTCGCAGACGGCTATCGGGAGAGAGAGCTTAATCAGCAGACATGTCTGCTGTCCTATGTGTTTGTTTTAAGTTCTTCATCAAATTATTATTTATTTGTCAAGCCGGTTTCTCGCCTCTTCCTTTCCCATGAAAATGATCGTCTTTACAGTCTTGTATATGCCTTTTCATAATAATAGCCCAATAATAATAATAATAATAATAATAATAATAATAATAATTATTATTATTATTATTATTATTATTATTATTATACAATTATTTAAAAAATACATTGTAAAATAATTGTCTGGTGCCGCTTTCGTATTTGCTGCCTCTACCAGTGCCCGCAACTGACTAGAGGGAAGCATAATGAGCTTGAAATATACTCGCTAAATAGAGACAGAATGTGTCAAGTGCTTCAAACAAAAACAGAATCAGAGAATACAGTACATGGGATGGATTGACAAACATGATTTATTTTTTCTTTTTGGAATCGGAGCCAGAACCAACCACGTTCTGGTCCATACCAACCCATTTTAACCCCTGGATGCTGCACTGGATCAGTGAAGAGTAAAAACTCTCCAAACTGCATCAATCTACCTTTTTTTTGTGTGTGTGTTTGTACATAAAGGTCTCAAATGAGTCTCTAAACAGTCATCAACATTCAAAGAAAGGAGGTAGACACTGCCTCAAAATGAGTCTCAATGAGGAGAGAGAGGAGGAGAGCATGCAATGTACAGCATCTGCAGAATCAAGTTGTGTGTCTGTGAAGAGTGATAAATCCATGAGTCGTTCTCCTGAATTTGGTGATGAAACAGAGACCTCTGACTCCAGGTAATATGAAGATGCCTTTATTATATCAACTTGAAGTTCATTAAAAGTTGTACAGACACTAGTCAGTTCTTGGAACAAGAGATTGAAAGAGAAACAGGTATAAAACGTTGTTTTGTGTGTGTTTTGTCAGTATCACCACGAGGAAGAGAAAAAGAGAATCGTCTCCAGAACCTAGCCATGTGTCTTTGAAGAGTGATAACTCTATGAGCCATCTCTTTAATTTCAGCGATGGAGCAGTGACCTCTGACCCTTTGTTAGTATAAACATGTAGTTCCCCGTCTGTCGCTCACTTCGACGTCGTGTCGAAGAAGCGACACTAGGGGTCTCTCTTGAGCGCCGAAAGATACCTCTGATCTATGAAAAAAGGCCAATGAGAGTTGGCGAACAGTATTTGCATACTCCGCCTCCGGATACGGATATAAAGGCGAGAGAAATACGCTCGTTCATTCAGTAATTTTCTTCGGAGCCGAAGGTCGTGTTTATGCTGACTGCTGCGTATTACACTGCTGATCCTGCTTCTGATCCTCTGACGCTCTGCTGCTGTTGGATTTACGGCGCACTACAGCGGCTGTTTTTCTCTTCTCTGCCGGCGTGCAGTTTGCCCCTGGGCGCTTCGACAGCGCAGTGTTTGAAAGAGTTTCACAATATAAAGAGTTATATTTCTCATAAAGAGTTTATTTCTCTAAAAGAGCAATACATAGCGGTGTTGAACGCCCTTTTCAGGGCGCGTCTTTTTAAAGATGCCATTCAACCCCTGTGTAGTTCCTGGATGCGGTAGAGTGCTCTCCGCTTCTGACGGTCACAGGCGCTGTCTCGTGTGTCTGGGCGCCGATCACACCGAGGCTGCGTTTGTGGATGGCTCATGTTCTCATTGCGAGAACATGACCATGGTAACGTTGCGGTCGCGGCTTGCTTTCAATAGAAAGCACGCCACTCCAGCCGCCCCCCGTATCGCTCCTTCTTCCCACGGGATTGAGGACGATGCGGTTGGCGCTGGAGGCGATTTGGGGAGGGCAGCGGGTGCGCTTCCGCCGGGCACGTCCCCTCGGACCACCCGCCCCCCGACACGCTCGTTTACCTCCGTCCAGTCTCGAGGTAACGGCGACTCGCCTCCGGGCCGGTCTGCCTATCCTCTTGAGCCTGAAGCCGATGAGCTCGCCGCTCCATCGGAGAGCGCGGCGTCTGACGCTGACTCCTCCCCTGGACTGCCGCCTTCGGGCCAGCAGGCCCAGGTTGAGGCGGATGCGCAGATGTCCGACATGCTTGCCCGGGCCGCCGTCGGGGTGGGGTTGGACTGGAAACCTCCACCCTCCCCACACCCGTCACGGTTGGATGACTGGTTCCTGGGGTCTGGGCGCCGCTCACAGCCACGCCCCCCCCCCGGTCCCGTTTTTCCCGGAAGTGCATGACGAGCTGACGTCGTCATGGAGAGCCCCGCTCTCCGTCCGTCAAAAGCCCTGCTCGTCCGCTCTCGCTACCCTCGACGGCGGAGAGGCCCACGGGTACACGGCGATTCCCCAGGTGGATAGGGCAGTTGCGCTCCATCTTTGTCCCGGTGACCCTACCACCTGGCGTGGGCGCCCTGTACCCCCTTCCAAGGCCTGTAGGACTTCATCCTCCCTCAACAACAAAGCCTACAGCGCCGCGGGACAGGCCGCCTCCACCCTGCACGCCATGGCTCTCCTGCAAGTCCACCAGGCCAAGGCGCTCAGAGATCTGCACGAGGGTAGCCCTGATCCCGACGTGTTGCCCGAAAACGCGCTCAGCGACCGACCTCGCCCTCAGGGCCACGAAGGTCACCGCGCAGGCACTCGGGCAGGCGATGGCCACCCTAGTGGTCCAGGAACGTCATCTGTGGCTCAACCTGGTCGAGATGCGTGAGGCCGACAAAGTTCGCTTCCTCGACGCCCCTGTCTCCCAGCTTGGCCTCTTCGGCGACACCGTCGAGGACTTTGCCCAGCAGTTCTCCGCGGTGAAAAGACAGACGGAGGCCATCTCACACATCCTGCCTCGCCGCAAACTTGCTGCCAGGGCCACTGCCCCGTCTGCTCGCCGAGGGCGTCCTCCTGCGGCTAAGAAACCTGCTCCGCCTCAACCTGGGCCCAGCTCTCAGCCCTTGCGTCGAGCACACCGCAAGAAGCAGACGCCCCCCGTCTCCCGGACTCCCTCGAGGACCCGGAAGGCTCCCAGGCGGTCCTGAGACGGACGACCCAGCGACGCAGACGTTAGTTCCGGAGGTGGTAAGACCACTCCGTCCCCCGGTGGAGGGCCGGGAGGAGAATCTTTTGTTTTTAAACAATTTAATTTGCCGCCCCCCCTTAGATGGGGTTGCGGTACCCACATTCTCAGTAAAAGAGCTATTTCCTGTGTCTCTGGGTCACCTGGCCCGCAAATGCCGTTCTCACGGCACTTTGCCCTTAGATCCCGACAGTCCTGGCCTCCTGGACACGGACCACCCGTCTTCAGCCCCACGACTGTCCCCCGGCCGGCCGGTTCCGACGAGTCTAGAGGACGCCTACCCAGGACCTCCTCCTCAGTCGCTAACCCGCCCCCTGCCGGGTGTGCGGAGCAAGGTAAGTGCTTTGAGTCTTTTCTCAGCACCTCAGCCGCGGGTCGCCCCGTCGCCGCCCAACGCTGCCCTACCTGCTCCGCCCCGCTGCGAAGCCCCGCCGGGTACGTCAAAATTAATCGTCCCCTTAGTGCCCCTAGCGCAGAGGTTGGACGCGTGGCTTTCACTTCCCAACCCGTCTCGCTGGCTGGCACGGACCATCCGACTCGGTTACGCAATTCAGTTTGCCAGGCCCCCGCCCCCCTTCATGGGCGTCCGCTTCTCCGCAGTACACGGCGAACACGCCCATTCCCTGCGCGCGGAAATCGCGACTCTTCTGGCCAAAGACGCGATAGAGCCTGTCCCTCCAACCGAGATGAAGAAGGGTTTCTACAGCCCCTACTTCATCGTACCCAAGAAAAGCGGCGGCTTACGACCAATCTTGGACCTGCGAGTTCTCAACCGAGCGTTGCACAAACTCCCGTTCAAAATGCTCACGCAGAAGCATATTTTAACCTGCGTCCGGCATCTAGATTGGTTCGCAGCGGTAGACCTGAAGGACGCGTACTTCCACGTCTCTATCCTGCCCCGACACCGCCCCTACCTGCGGTTTGCGTTCGAGGGCCAGGCGTATCAGTACAAAGTCCTCCCCTTCGGCCTGTCTCTGTCCCCTCGCATCTTCACGAAAGTCGTGGAGGCAGCTCTTGCCCCGCTCCGAGAAGCCGGCATCCGCATACTCAACTACCTCGACGACTGGCTCATCCTAGCCCACTCGCGAGAGTTACTATGCGCTCACAGAGACCAGGTGCTCAGGCACCTCAGCCGTCTGGGGCTTCAGGTCAACTGGGAAAAGAGCAAGCTCACTCCAGTTCAGAGCATCTCTTTTCTCGGGATGGAGTTAGACTCGGTCTCAATGTCCGCACGTCTCACAAAGGAGCGTGCTCAGTCAGTGTTGAACTGCCTCGCCGCCCTCAGGCCGGGCACAGCGGTCCCCTTAAAACTTTTCCAGAGGCTCCTGGGGCATATGGCATCCGCCGCGGCGGTCGCGCCGCTGGGCTTGATGCATATGAGACCGCTCCAACACTGGCTTCAGACCCGAGTCCCGAGACGAGCATGGCGCCGCGGCACGCACCGGGTAACAATCACCCCCGCCTGCCGACAAACATTCAACCCCTGGACAGACCTCTGTTTCTTACGGGCTGGAGTACCCCTACAGCAGGTGTCCAGACGCGTCTTGGTCACAACCGACGCCTCCAGATTGGGTTGGGGCGGCGTTTGCAACGGGCACGCAGCCTCAGGCCGTTGGAAAGGGGCCCAGCTGCGTTGGCACATCAGCTGCGTTGGCACATCAACTGCCTCGAGTTGTTGACCGTCCTCTTTTCCCTGCGGAGGTTTCTCCCGTTAATTCGGGACGAACATGTCCTAGTCAGGTCGGACAGCACCACTGCGGTCGCGTACATAAATCGCCAAGGCGGCGTACGCTCCCGTCACATGTCACAACTCGCCCGTCGTCTCCTCCTTTGGAGCCAGCACCGACTCAAGTCGCTGCGTGCCACTCACATCCCCGGCAACCTCAATGTGGTAGCGGACGCGCTGTCACGACAACGCTTGCCTGGTGGAGAGTGGAGGCTTCACCCCCACTCGGTTCAGCTGATTTGGGAACGGTTCGGCAAGGCCCAGGTAGACCTGTTTGCCTCCCGAAAGACCTCCCACTGCCCGCTCTGGTACGCCCGTTCAGAGGCTCCCCTCGGGGCAGATGCACTGGCACACAGCTGGCCGGTGGGGCTGCGCAAGTACGCATTCCCCCCAGTGAGCCTTCTTGCACAGGTGCTGTGCAAGGTCAGGGAGGACGAGGAGCAAGTCACTCTCGTGGCTCCCTACTGGCCCACCCGGGCCTGGTTCTCGGACCTCGTACTCCTCGCGACAGCCCCTCCCTGGCGAATTCCCCTGAGGAAGGACCTTCTTTCTCAGGGACGGGGCACGCTCTGGCATCCGCACCCAGACCTCTGGAACCTCCATGTCTGGCCCCTGGACGGGACGCGGAAGATCTAGCTGGCCTACCACCCACGGTCGTAGCCACGATCAACCAAGCCAGAGCCCCTTCTACCAGGCAACTCTACGCCCTAAAGTGGCGTCTGTTCGTCAATTGGTGTTCTTCCCGGGCAGAAGACCCACAGAGGTGCGCAGTTAGGTCAGTGCTCCTGTTTCTACAGGAGAGGTTGGAGGGGAGGCTGTCCCCGTCCACCTTAAAGGTGTATGTTGCTGCTATCGCAGCTCACCACGACGGCAAGTCTCTGGGCAAGCACGACTTAATCGTCAGGTTCCTAAGAGGTGCCCGGAGGTTAAATCCCTCCCGGCCAAACCTGTTCCCCTCCTGGGATCTCTCGGTGGTCCTCGCCGGTCTTCAGAGATCCCCTTTCGAGCCGCTAGAATCAGCCGGACTCAGGGCCCTCTCTCTAAAGACGGCCCTGCTGATCGCGCTCGCCTCCATCAAGAGGGTCGGGGACCTGCAAGCGTTCTCTACTAACGACACTTGCCTGGAGTTCGGTCCGGCAGACACTCATGTGATCCTAAGACCTCGACCGGGCTACGTGCCCAAGGTTCCTACCACGCCCTTTAGAGATCAGGTAGTGAACCTACAAGCGCTGCCCCGGGAGGAGGCAGACCCAGCCCTCTCACTATTGTGTCCAGTACGTGCTTTGCGTGCCTACCTGGAACGCACCCAGAGCTTCAGGCGCTCTGAGCAGCTCTTTGTCTGCTTTGGAGGACAGCAGAAAGGGAACGCTGTCTCCAAACAGAGGTTGTCTCACTGGGTGGTGGAGGCCATTCAGTTGGCCTACCACACCCAGGCCGTGCCGCCCCCCTTACGGGTGCGGGCCCACTCCACTAGGAGCGTGGCATCCTCATGGGCACTGGCAAGGGGCACCTCCCTAGCAGACATTTGCAGAGCTGCGGGCTGGGCAGCACCTAACACCTTCACGAGATTCTACAATCTCAGGGTTGAGTCAGTTTCGTCCCGTGTTCTCTCAGGTCCGAGCCCGTAGAACTCGGTACACGTCGACGATCTGACCGGGTGATCCGCTTGTTCCAGCGCCGTTTCCCTCTACCAAGGCAAAACAGTGCGCTTTTTGTCCCAGAGGACCCAGGTCCCTGGTTGATTCCTCCCTAGCACTTCGGACCCGCAGCAGTTCAGCGGAGGAACGTGCTGGTCCAGTCCACTACGGGTACCTCCGGCTACCCCTACTGGAATAAGTGCTCCACAGATCAGGCCTCCTACGGGACTCCTCCTGTGTGTATTTCCGCGGTACGGTCACCTTACGAGCTGACCCGCGTCTCCCTTAGGCAGCCCTTCGCTGCCCTCCGGTCGCCGTGTTGTAGCAACTCCCCCCTCCTCGAGGCTGGATCTACCACCGCGCCATTTCCTCCCACATGCCCAAAGTGGCCATGTGATGTATTTTGCCACCTTACCTCCCCTGTTGGGCGGGTGTGGCCTCCGCAGGGTCTTTTCCCCCTAAAAGAATAGGAATTCGGAATAAGACCCCTTCCCTCGATGCGGTAAGGGCCCCGGCTGCTCTTGCTCTATGCCGAGAAAACATAGAGAGAAAAGAGGCCCAGCCAGGCTTGGCCCGTTCCCTAGTTGGGAGCGTCACCTTGTTCCCCCCTAGGGTAACCAAAAGGATGAAGACGCTTTTTCGGGGCATTGGGGAAGAGTACGTGCAGCCTGAACACAGTTGGTCGCTTGTGCACGTGCAAAATACCTGCCCGCTTCTGTGTCAGCAGTACACGTACACGGCTCAGCGCATGGCGAGTTTTGAAGTGGACCCCTAGTGTCGCTTCTTCGACACGACGTCGAAGTGAGCGACAGACGGGGAACGTCTCGGTTACGTATGTAACCTCCGTTCCCTGATGGAGGGAACGAGACGTCGTGTCTTCCCGGCCACGTCGCTGAGCCGAGCCGCTGAGATGCCCGGAACACTCCCGGCTCCTCAGAAAAATCCTGAATGAACGAGCGTATTTCTCTCGCCTTTATATCCGTATCCGGAGGCGGAGTATGCAAATACTGTTCGCCAACTCTCATTGGCCTTTTTTCATAGATCAGAGGTATCTTTCGGCGCTCAAGAGAGACCCCTAGTGTCGCTTCTTCGACACGACGTCTCGTTCCCTCCATCAAGGAACGGAGGTTACATACGTA
The DNA here is from genome assembly GCA_032164185.1 of Moxostoma hubbsi. NCBI lineage: Eukaryota > Metazoa > Chordata > Actinopteri > Cypriniformes > Catostomidae > Moxostoma > Moxostoma hubbsi. Next base: position 2,933,283 of record JAVLUX010000012.1, read on the forward strand.
ACCGAGACGTTATTGATATACTGCAGTGCTTCTTAGAATTTTTTTTTGAAAAATTACGGAAATAACATCGAACTCACATGTTTTTTATTCTTTTAAACATTCTCTTCAATTATTACACATCTCCAAAGTTTATTGTCTTATTTTGATGCTCTTTTTTTTGGTGTCTTGTTGATGTTCAGTCACACCCACATCAGGCAGCAAAACAGAGAATCTGTCTATCAGACACACAGACAGTTGGAGGAGACTGAAGACCTTCAGCAGGATTCTCTCCAACCAGTAGATGATGTTCTTCAAAGAGTCAAAGAACAACAAAAAACCAGCATGAAGAACAAGTATGAGTGCTTATTTGAGGGAATCAAACTACAAGAGAATCAAACGCTCCTGAACAGGATTTACACACAGCTCTACATCATAGAGGGAGAGAGTGAAGGGGTGAATGAAGAACATGAGGTTTTACACATGGAGAAAACAGCCAGAACTCAACACTTACAAGACACTCCAATCTACTGCAATGACATCTTTAAACCCTTACCTGAACCAGGATATGAGGAGAAGAGAACAGACCAAATAAAGACTGTTCTTACTAAAGGCATTGCTGGAATTGGAAAAACAGTCTCTGTGCAGAAGTTCATTCTGGACTGGGCCGAGGGAAAAGCCAATCGGGATGTAGATTTCATGTTTGTGCTTCCATTTCGACAGCTGAACTTGATTAAAGATGAGCAGTACAGTCTTCGCAAACTTCTGCTGGACTTTCATCCTGAACTTCATGATCTGGACTCAAAGATTTATGATGAGTGTAAAATTGTGTTCATCTTTGACGGTCTGGATGAAAGCAGAATTCCACTGATGTTTTCAGACAATGAGAAAGTTTCTGATGTGACTGAGACTTCATCAGTGGGTATGCTGATGTCAAACCTCATCAAAGGAGATCTGCTTCCCTCTGCTCTCATCTGGATCACCTCCAGACCAGCAGCAGCCAATCAGATCCCCTCCAAATACATCAAGCGTGTGACAGAAATTCAGGGATTCAATGACCCTCAGAAGGGGGAATATTTCAGGAAGAGAATCAGTGATGAGCATCAAGTCAGCAGAATCATCTCACACATTAGAAGAGTAAGAAGCCTCCACATCATGTGCCACATACCAGTCTTCTGTTGGATCACATCCACTGTGCTTCAAAATATCCTGAAACAAGATGACAGTGCAGAAATCCCTCAAACTCTGACTGAAATGTACATCCACTTCCTGCTCATTCAGATCAATATGAGGAATCAGAAGTATGAAGAGAGAGATCCAGAGAAACTCCTGCAGTCCAACAGAGAAGTGATTGTGAAACTTGCTGAACTGGCTTTCAAACAGCTGATGAAGGGCAATGTCATGTTCTATGAGGAGGACCTGAGAGAGAGCGGCATAGACATCACCGATGCCTCAGTATATTCTGGGATCTGCACTGAGATCTTTAAGGAGGAATCTGTGATTCATCAGAAGAAAGTCTACAGCTTCATACATCTCAGCTTTCAGGAGTTTCTGGCTGCTTTTCACTGGTTTCACAGTTATGCGAGTACTACTACAAAAGCACTAAAGTTTTTTCATTCATTGCATACATTTCTGAAAAGAGTAGTAGATAAAGCCCTTCAGAGTGAAAATGGACACCTGGATCTTTTCTTGCGATTCCTGCTGGGCATCTCACTGGACTCCAATCAGAGACTCTTACAGAACCTACTGACACACACAGAGAACAGCTCAGAGAGCATCAATAAAACCTCACAGTACATCAAAAACACAATCAAGAATGACAAACATCTCTCCACTGCAAGATCCATCAATCTGTTCCTCTGTCTGCTGGAGATGAAAGATCAGACTCTGTACAGAGATTCAGGAGTTTTTGAAATCAGACAAACACTCAGAGAATAAACTCTCTCCTGCTCAATGTTCAGCAATCGCCTACATGCTTCAGATGTCAGAGGAGGTGCTGGATGAGCTGGACCTGAAGAAATACAACACATCAGAGGTGGGTAGAAGAAGACTGATACCAGCTGTGATCAACTGCAGGAAAGCTCTGTGAGTAATAAATTTGTGTGCTTTTAAGCATATTATGTTTTGTAGTTTGGGGAACAAACACAGTCTCTGTATGATTTCTAGGTGACACAGCCTCTATGTGTTATAGATTATATGGCCTATGTGACCATCTTAGAAAAGGTACGTTTTTCTTTAGCCAGCACTTAAATTCTAGTACCACATTTCTTCAAATAGAATCACCTATATCCAAGGCATTTTCAAAACATTTCTCCAAAGATGTGTCTTTGAGTTGGAAGAATCTGTTGGAAAGACTAACAAGAACAGGAGTGTTTCAATAGTGTTTTTTGTCTTACTACTCCTTCAAAATGTCACCCACTTCCTCTGCTGTGGGGGCTCTAATGCTGGTGTTATGGATCAACTGGGGATGTGTGCATGCAAGTGAATAATTTTACTTGCCTTTTCAGCAGATTTGTTCAATGTGATTTGTTAATGTGCAAAGAGAAGTCATTTTGCATATTATAAAAAATGTTGGTGTCATTATTAAACAGAGTTGTTTCATCGATTTCTGATCTAATGAATTTGACACAGTTTAAGAGTGTGTTACATCTGGAACATCTGGATTCCCATGTTAACATGATCCCCAGTTGACGGCCTGCAGACACACAAACTTGTGGCATCTTTTTTTCTCAAAAAAAAAAAAAAAAAAAGAACGATATAATATAAAACTACTGATTTAAAGTTCTTGATTGTAAGTACAAAAACATCCCAAATATTCAGATATTTACAGTTATATAAGTAGTTTAAGAGTGTAATGGAGACCAACTCTTTTGTGTTTTCTCAGTCCTTCATGTAGGTGGTCACTACAGAGCTTGTTTGGCAGATTTTTTGGCTGTGATTGGCTGGTGTAGCATTTTTTTTTCAGGATCATGGGTGGTGTGGTTCTTCACCTAGAATTCTACTATTGAACATGACTTTTAAACAATGAAGTTGAAATGATGTGGACTGGTTAGATTAGATTCAACTTTATTGTCATTGTGCAAAATACAAGTACAGAGCCAATGAAATGCAGTTAGCATCTAACCAGATGTGCAAATAGCAATATGTGTGAGTATATACAATATGGGTTTTTTGAGTGCAAAGTTATGATGTAGAGAAGCAGAGACCAGCTCAAAGCAAATGTCTATAATACAGTACAAGGTGCAAATAAAGAAGCATAAAACTGAAGGTGCATTATACAGAATTAGATATACATATGTAAATATGTTTATATGGCCGGTGACCATAACAGTGCAAGCTGCATCAGGAGGTAGAAGTTATGTGCAAGAAATGTGCAAGGGAATGTGCGAAAAAAAAAAAAAAAAAAAAAAATATATATATATATAAATTCATAAAAAAATACAAATATGTGGTTTGAGTGGGATGTAGTGTCCAGCGCCTGAGTTTAGAGTTCAGTAGGCTGACAGCTGAGGGAAAGAAACTGTTCCTGAATCTGCTGGTGCGACAGCGAAGACTCTATAGCGTCTCCCAGATGGTAGAGGAGTAAACAGACCATGATTGGGGTGAGAAGTATCTTTGATCATGCTTCTCACCCTCCTTAGGCAGCGTTTATTGTGAATGTCTTTGAAGGGTAGCTGGACACCAGTGATGTATAGAGCAGTTTTCACCACCCGCTGGAGTGCCTTCACGTCTGAGACAGTGCAGTTGCCATACCACAGTGTGATGCAGTTTGTTAACCCTCTGGGGTCTGAGAGTATTTTGGGCCCTGGAGAAGTTTTGACATGCCTTGACATTTGAGCTTTTTTCAGTTGCTTAAAAACATATTAATGGCTATAGTCTGATAACACTATTTTCAGCACAAACTGGGCTACAATAATATGTGAGCAACATGTGTGTACATGTTTGTATTTTTAAGAAAATAACGTTGAAAATATGCGTGGTTTTTGAAAAAAATTTAATTTTCAGTCACTGAAATAAGGCCATATAACACATCCTAAACATTTGTAAGCAAGATTTTGAGAATTGGATCTTGTAGCCTAGAGTTTTTGCTACAAAATGATGCAAAGATCACTCATTCATACAAAACAATTTAGTAATTTAACTTTTATAAGACAATTTTAGTGTTGAAAGGCGATATGCGAGGAGGCGTGAATGATCATGAATATTGATTGTAATTCACACCTGAGAAGACAAAATACCCTCCCCTGGGCCTATCAATGAGGAATGTGACAGAAAGAGAATGACTGTGAGGAGACTTAATGATCAAAATCAAGTTTTAAGTTAAAAGAAGTAATCTGACTATATATTTTCTTTATGTAAAGACTTTACTTAATTTTAGACCTACACTACCGTTAAAAGAAGTCTCTTCTGCTCACCAAGACTGCATTTATTTGATCCAAAATACAGAAACAATATTGATATTTTGAACTCTTTTTACAATTTAAAAGAACAGTTTTCTATTGCAATTTGTGTTGAAAGCTGAATTTTCAGCATCATTACTGCAGTCTTCTGTGTCACATGATCCTTCAGAAATCATTATAAGATGCTGATTTTTTAATATGGGCATAGTTAAAGTGCATTTTACTCATTTACACCTGAACAGATATTTGCAAGCACAAGATTTATTGATGATAATGAGGGAGCATAAACACTAGATAAAATATAATCTAAACATTCATATTATTTTTATATCATATTACATATCATATTTATATTATACAGCATACAATTTAAATACCTCCTTTAGCCGAAACAGCATTTAAATGTAACTAAAACTTGCTTATTAGGACGTATTTCAAATGTCAATACTCTGAAACAGTCCCACTAGTAAAATATGTACATGTTTATATAAAATAGCATATCAACTAATGAAAACTAAATGACTTACCTGTCTGAAATTGTATCATTGTCTGGATCAAGTCTCTCTTCAAAATACAAACGTTCATCGGAGTCCCGCTCTTCTTCTGAGGCAAATGTTAACTCTTCCATATATTCCTGGAGCTTTCTCGCCTGTGTATCGTTGCAAACGCACAAATACATGAATGAAATGTGTTTTCACAGTTGGGGGCGTGTACATTTGCATTGATCGTCTCAGTACATTAGCGAATGAATGGTGAGCTCTGATGGTGGGTGGGATCACATTACAGATAATTAGTTGAACCAGTAAAAACTGTACATCGCTTTGTTTCAAACAGATTGCATTGCAGGAGAATATTTGTTTTAAATTTGAATTGTTTTATTTAAAAGTAGTTCAAATGACTGTGTTCATCAACAGCTTTCTTTAGACATATGTTTCATGTTTGTAAGTATTCCCAGAGTTTCAGTTCATTTTTGTGACGTGTTTCAGAAATATGCTTGTGAACACAGAGACTGCTGAGAGCTCACCCTTTTTCTTTATTTTACAAAAGCACAATGTTTCATTGTTATGTGAGTGTACACAAATAAAAGTAGACACTTTATAGTCTCTAATGATGTCTTGCACGTATCTGTATGCCCCAAAATGACAGAGTATTTTAAGTTGTTTCTGCTGTAATGACGAAAATATCCAGCAGGACGCGCCGGCGCGTCCGTTGACCCCAGAGGGTTAAGACACTTTCATTAGTGCAGTGGTAAAAGTTCAGCAGGATGTGGGGGGGCAGGTGAGCTTTCCTTAGGTTCCTAAGGAAGTAAAGGCGCTGTTGCGCCTTTTTGATCAGAGTGGAGGTGTTATAGGTCCAGGAAAGATCCTCAGAGATATGGACACCCAGGAACTTGAAGTTTGTCATATGCTCCACTTCGTCCCCATCAATGTAGATGGGAGTGTGTGTGTGTGTGTGTGTGTGTGTGTGTGTGTGTGTGTGTCGCTTCCTAGTCCACTGGTAGTCCACAATCAGTTCCTTGGTCTTCTGGGTGTTGAGTGTGAGATTGATGGGTTCAATAGGAATATATACCACAGATTATTAAGGTCAGAGCTCAGGGATGGTCTGTCTATAAAGATCTAGAAGTTCACTGATTCTTGGGACAAAACAAGTCCTTGCATACAAAAGTCCTCATTTTGTTAAAATCAAGAAATTCTAAATAATGAAAATATTGAAAATAATAATCCTTGAAATCCTTAAAATCTAACGGAAATGTGTATACTTAAAGAATTAATTACTTATATTTTTATTAGTTTCATTGGAATTTCATGCTTGCTCTATAATTGAAAGCACATTTAATTAACCTGCCCTCAGCAAGAGGTCACAAGGTTAAACTGCCAAACAAAGTGTTTAAAAGTTTAGCAAATTCAGAAATCTATATATTAAATGAAAGCTATGGGTCTGTAAAATATAAAACAATGTATAAAGTAAATTTTAAATATTATTTTCCCATAAATAATTGAAATCAAATGTGTCCTCACTTTGCATCAACTCATGGAATAATCCAGACAATGTCATTGTCAGCTATTACTCTGGTAACCCCATTCCCACCTCTTGCTCATGGTGGATGCAAGAGTGGACATGTGGTCTGATAAGTTTTATATATTGTTTTTTATTTTAAACAAACAATATTTCGTCTCTGTGGTCACAGCTTCAACATGTCAAAACTGTGATCACTGTATGAAAATTTCTGTCGGGATTTGTTGGATAGATTTTTGCATTTTAGTTTAGGTTATAGAGTTTAGCTTCAACTGAGGAAAAAATTAAATGGCTCCAGTGAACAACATGGTTAAGATGAAAAAATAATCTCCATCAGAATTTCTGAATTGTGTCAAAACAGAAACAAAATTATATAAAGAATGCATTTTATCACTTAACTCATTTACTGAACACCATTATTACAGTTGTGCGCAAAAGTTTGCATACCCTTGGAGAATTGGTAATATGTACCATTTTTAAAGAAAACATCAGTGTGCAGGCAGCTCCTGGAAACAACCACAATGTCTTTTTCCAGAGCAGCCTGTACTTCTCCTGAACAATTCTTCTGGCAGTTGTGTCTGATATCTTTCTTGGTCTACCTGACCTAGGATTGGTTTCAAGAGATCCCCGAATTTCTTAATAAGTGATTGAACAGTACTGATTGGCATTTTCAAGGCTTTGGATATCTTTTTATGTCCTTTTCCATCTTTATAAAGTTCCATTACCTTGTTACACAGGTCTTTTGACAGTTCTTTTCTGCTCCACATGGCTGAGTATCAAGCCTGCTCAGTGTATCCACGTAAGAGGTGCTTCTTCTTCTTCTTTTTTATTTGTGGATCGCAGTCTAAAATAGCGCATTACCACATCTACTGTGGGTTATGGATCAGAGACTCTTTCCCTTCTCTCCACAGACTTTTCAGGACTTGTGCTTCCAATGGCGCTGCGTGTTTAGCTCCTCCATTTCAGCCCCAAGTCCATCACTGCCCAGAGAGAGGAGGGAGAGAACAATAAAAAAATACTTTTATGTCCTAGCTATATTCTATCACTTAACCGTGTTATATTCAGAAATTGTATTAATAGACTATCCTCTCTTACTGGATTTAAAAGCTTCTTTAAGGTTAATTGTTGTTCTCCTTTTCTTCTGTAATTCATCTGCTAGTTTATTTCTTTCCTCTTTATATCTGTTACACTGTATTAATACGTTTCACTGTTTCTCTAACTCCACACCAATCACACACTCCTGTTAGATGTTTTTCCTATTATATACCTTGTTGAGTTAAGTCCTGTATGTCCCAGTCTGAGTCTAGACAAAATACATTCTTCTTTCCTCCTCCCGCCTGAATTCCTTCCTCTTCCTACTAATGCTTGTATTAAATGTAGATGTCTACCCTTTTGTTCATTATCCCAATAAAATTGCCATTTTTTTATTTAACTCCTTTTTTATTATTGATTTGATTTCGGATGTACTATACATTACATGTCTATATTTTCCTTTGCCATAACTTGTTTTGATAATTTATCTGCTTCCTCATTCCCTGATCCTCCAATATGAGCTGGAACCCATAAAAACTGAACTGTCTTATTTGTCTGCTGCATTATATATAATATCTGTAGAATCTCCATTAGGGTTGCAATGGTATGAGATTTTCACGGTATGATAACCGTCTCAGAAAATATCACGGTTTCACGGTATTACACAATTACTATTATCAGTGAAAACAGAAGGGTTATTTTATTTATTTATTTATTTATTGTTGAACAAACACTTTATTATAATTTAAACTTGAAACCATTTATTTTATTGAAGTATGTGTAAAAAAATTCTCCCTTTTGAAAATAAATAGAAATATAAGAAAGCTAGCTGAATTATAATAAACAGAATTATAAACATGATAAAAAATAGCAGGTAACTACAACATGTTATATAACTAAAGCATGTTAGCATAGCATGTTAAATTAACTACTAAATGAAAAATAACATCAGCTGTGTGAGCATTTAAAGTAATGTCCGATGATTATTAACAGTTAACATATACTGCTCCTGTCTGTACCTTTATCTCAGTGCTTCTCAACTGGTTTTGCTTCAGGACAGATTTTACATTGGAAATCAAGTGGCGACCCATCATAGTAAAAACATAACCTGCATTTAATGTATCTTGGGTCGCATTTCCTTTTATGTTGCATAGTTTTGTTCATGGTTTTCCAGTACATGGACATGCATCAAGTGACATTATTTTTGTTGTTGATGTCAACAATAATATCTACAGGAAGTTTTCTCTCCACCTTTTAAAAATGTAAGAACATATTTACTTATGAGTCCATTATTATCCCGTTTGTTAACTAATATTACATGTTTATACACATATTACACAGAAGGAAAGGCTTCACATTATCATGGTTATGTCAGTTTGCTAGTCTTAAATAATAATAAACTAATGCATTTATGAAAAAATAAATACTAGCTGAAACACATCTTGAAACATTAACTACAACTGCCACTGTTGATATAAAATGAGGTCTGATAGATTCTACTTTTAGACAAGGAATAAAGGAGATGCACGTGAGATTCTCCGTCGAGTTGCATTTTTTTCTCAATACGTAGATAAGCAAATGTACATGGTATGATAACCGTCAATTTTCAAACCGTGGTATACCGTGAAACCAGTATACCGCTGCAAACTTAATCTCCAGCAATATATCTTGTCTAGTTTCAGACTGCTGAGCTTCCACAAATAAGAGGGCAGAGCTTGAGTCTGAACATATGAGAGTTTCATTTTATCCCATATCTTTTATTTAGTTAATTGCTAGCAAAATTGCTAGTACACATGAGAGCTAACAAACTCATTGACTATTTATACACACACACTAATTGCAATTTAAAAAGCTTCAGGTGTGGGAAATTAAACTTTAATTGGCATTTAAACCTGCGTGTGTCACCTTGTGTGTCTGTAACAAGGCCAAACATTCAAGGGTATGTAAACTTTTGATCAGGGCAATTTGGGTGATTTCTGTTATCATTATGTAACGCGCGTCGCGGCAAGAGCGCAACCCTCACTCTCGAAAAGTGAAATATGCAAATGAGCGTGAAGGAGGTGCACCGCTTCAAAATTTGGACCAGCGATCTGAAGACTAGACTCGCTCAAGAGACTGTGTCAGCAACAAGGGAAAAGAAAATAGTGACAACACTGGCTGCGTTAGAACAGGTAAGTGTATTTCAGGAAAATGTTAAGTAAAGTAAAAAGGGAAAAAACAATAAAACTGAAATTCAAAACATCACCACATAACACAAAAGAGAAATGACCAGGATGACAGTAAAATTTGCTCTAGAAAAATTAAAGTGTGACCTTCTTACACCCCTATTTATATAGACTTATACTTCCTATTTAGGTTCAAGCTAATATGTCTAATTGGTTCTTACTCTAGTAATATATGTATGCAATCTAGTTTTATCTATTTATTCGAATTGTTTTTAATTGACTTATTTGGCATAAAGATATTTTTTAATTTTTTAATTTAAACCAATAACCCTTTGAATCACCCTTTTAACTCTCGTTCTCCAGAAAAATAGAAAATAAATATATATATATATATATATATATATATATATATATATATATATATATATATATATATAAACCCAAATAAAAGAAATAAAATACAATAGGACTTGAAACAAAAACACAAAAAAACACAACAGTAGGGAAAATGAAATCACACTTAATTCAATTTACTGCTTAAACAGCAGTCTCAATATGACTCAGGTTTTACCAAATCTCAGCTCCAGTTCACTGCTGCTTGCACGAGATCCTTCTTCCGCAATTTAGTTCTAATCAACACAGTCAGAAAAGGAGGAAAACATGTGCACAATCCTACCACTTCGTTCATTCCTTGATCCACAAATCGGTCCTAATATGGGCATGGCTCGCCAGTTCCTGCTTGCAATAGGTTTCTTTTTCCCGATGTGAAGCAGGGACAATACACGTGCAAAATCTCCGTTGAAAATCGTCCAGTGTCCAGGAATGTGCAGCATCCAACTCAGAAAATAGTGGAAGATAGAAAAGAAAGGAAAAAAAATGGACAAAGGGGGAAAATAAAATAAGAGAGACCAAAAGAAAAGACCCAACCTTGCAAAAGACAAGGCCAAAGATACAATTAGACATTTCCTTCAAAAATATACATCATTACAACACTTAGTCTGCATATAAACAACAGTCAACATCTGACTTCAATTTCGTCTAACTTTAGCACATAAAATTTTCATAAGTGTGCGGAGAGCAAATTTTCAAATGACGCGCTTAGGCCTCATCTGCCCGTATTACATGTGCGTCACAATCGGCCATTAACTCATAGCTCGAATACACGACAAAAACCATCAGAATAATATCTGTTAACTGCTCAAAGTAACTTTTAGCTCTGAAACATTAACACATTCACACAATATTTTTCCTGTTTTTAAACAGAAAATTAACTTATGCATCTTTTACATACAACCGCATATAACACCAGCGTTTAACATTTGAACACCATTTTATCAAACATTTACATAAGCCAAACCCTCAGTAATTGAGAATTTAATAATTTCACTTACCAAGAGAACTCAATTTCTCAATTATGAAATTTTCAAAAGGCAAAAACTCCCAACTGTAGGCCCGAATCCTCTGCAACTTTCGTGTAATCAGTCACACATTCACCCGTAATCATTTACCGATGATTTCGTTCCAAATCTACACTTCCATTTCAAAGTCTCTCTCTGTTATTTCTCTAAATACAACTATTAGTTTGTTCATTCTAATTCCATTTTTCTTCTCTTTTTTTTAGGATCACACCAGCTGCTTCTCTCTCTCTCTCTCTCTCTCTCTCTCTCTCTCTCTCGCAAGGAGTGTTGCATCATCTCCCGCCTGGCTCCACCTAACCCATTAAGGCGGGGCTAACTCCCCACTTCTAATTGGATCAATCTTCATCCTATTAGATAGAATAACTTTTATAAATGAGTTTTATGGACTTAAAGGGATACTTCACCTCTGGGAAGATGAATGTGTATTTAAAATTGGTCATTTATATAGTATAAATGTGAAATTATTTTTGAATTTGAAGCATTCAAGACAGAGAAAAGGCAGAAAATGTATTTTTTACACATGTGGCTGAAAGACAACAACTCCCAGAATACACTTGCTTTGCTGCCCTTACGAGGCCACTCCCAAACCACACCTACCGGTTACAGGCGGCAGTATCTGAAAATATGATGCTTGTATTGATACATCGTGACTCTATAAATCGTGAGTTAGTTGATAAATTGACTGACTACGTGGGAAGAACATTATAATTCCAGGTGTCCAAACTCTGTACATGACGTCTTAGTAACAAAAAGAAAAACAAACAAAATACTCACTTTACACTAAGCCGTCCGTTTGTCCCTGCGGGCTTTGGCTGGCGTTTCCAATTTATCTTCGGGATCCTAAAATAAGTTTCCAGGACTCCCCTGTCCGGCCCTGCGATGGACTGGCGACCTGTCCAGGGTGTACCCCGCCTTTCGCCCGATGTTAGCTGGGATAGGCTCCAGCCCCCCGCGACCCTGTATGCAGGATAAGCGGTTGACGATGGATGGATGGATGGATGGACTCCCCTGTCCATGTGTGATACAAAACTTGGGTGCTCAGTTATACATGCTCATGTTATCGGTGCAGTTTCATCAGCGGATTCAGCGATCTCGTCCAGTATCGCTGAAATTCGTGACAGCAATAGGACTCTCTATCTGTTTCCATAGGCGCACAGCGAGAGCACTGACACCACCAGTCCGCCCCAACTCGAGTCTGAATATAATTTAACATTCTCTTCCTCCTGCCTGCCAAGCAGGTTTTGCTCCCCTGCTCCAGCCTCTGTTCATCGCTGTATTGCGGCTCGTACAGGTAGCCGCGAACATCAGATTCTCGCAACAGATCTTCGAAATCCCCTTCTGCCATTTCAACTTCAAAACTACCTTCCGCCATCGTGATTAACCTACTTGTATACAAACTTTCTACACAGAGCAAGAGCCTGTTTTCTTAGCTTCTACAGAAAGATGGCTGACACTATCTTCACATTCTGTGAGTGAGATCCCGCCCCATATGGGCGTGGTGAAAACATGAGGAATACTGGCTGTAGTTTTAAGCCTCTGGCCCAAAAATCCTCCGATGACGCAAAATGACGATTTTTGCGTCATCGGAGGATTTTTTCCAGACTAAAAATAAATAAATCTATCGTCTCAGGGGGATATGAGGGGGAGGAGCTCGGTAATTCGAAAATAATACAAAGCTTAATGCTAAATCCTGAAGTAACCCTTTAACTTATACATTTTCTTATTTTCTCTTCACAGATATTAATAAAATAATGTTATATATTCATGTTAGTGTGTTAGTTTTTTTACATCAACAAGGTCTCTTTAGTAACCTGGGTTACAATTATGATTTAAAAAAAGGAGCCAAACAACTATGTGATAATAAATGACTTCATATGATCACTATCCTTAAATAAATGACCAAAATCAGTGCCAATATTTCACAATTTCTGCCAGGGTATGCAAACATTTGAGCACAACTGTATTATATTCATGATTATACTCTCTTGTTGGATGAAGTAAAACCAAAATATCATGCTTTTAGTGTGTCTGATGGAGTTGATACAAATTACAGTAAGATGAAAGTTATGAAGTGAATAAATATACATTTTCAGAAAAAAAAGCATTTTTATACAAACCTGTAGCCTAACATGGTTCATTAGCTGAGACATTTGTTGACCAATATATATATCCATTTCAAAATGATATAGTATTAAAAAACTAAAACTAATTTTATACATGTTTTGTCACTTATATCTTTGAAGATCAATGGGATCTTTACCTCCAGAACCAGACTATACTGTTGATATATACTCTGGCAGTTGTGTTCTGTGTCATATTTTAAGATTTATGAACTTGAATTGGCAGGATTTCTAATCAATACATTAAGAAAACAAATTATTTACTGCAACCCTCATTGTTAATGTATGCCATTGCAGTTTCTGCATGGCAAACTTTAAGGGCTCATTTTGAGTAATTCACTTAAAAACACATTTTTAAGTGAAACTGTATTTGTATGGCTTCAAGATGGTTGTATGAGAATCTGTGCACAAACCACACTAAAATGTGTACTTTGCTCTCTTTCAGTCTTGTTAACTGTAATCTCACCGGTCAGCACTATGAAATTGTGGCTTCAACTCTACAATCATCAGAGTCCCACCTGAGAGAGCTGGATCTGAGTAACAATGACCTGCAGGATTCAGGAGTGAAGCTGCTCTCTGATGCACTGAAGAGTCCAAACTGTAAACTGGAGATAATGAGGTGTGTACAGAGTAACATAAAAGATGATAAATGATCAACACATTCGATTTTCAGACATAATTTTAATGGTTGACAGATCTTGGCTGTGTCATATGACAAAGCATAACACTCATCCACTGTCATGTGCATAGCACATGGAGACTTCATATTTCTACGTTATTAAATCACAGCATGTGCACTTTAATGATCACACTGTTCAATGTAGTTTATCCTGAGATGTGACGCTTCTGTCAAAAACATGTGTAAAAATCAAAGCTCATGTCAAAATAAAAGCATGATCCTAACTAAAAGCTAGACTCTGGAAATTGGCGAAATTGCGACAGAAATATATTACAGCTGTGTAGTAAAATGTAATTCACTGTAATATTATTATTACCATTATTATTAAGAAGTATATCACAAGCAAAAAGGTTGTTAAAAAAAATTAAATAATATGTTGGAAAGTAATTGTTCTATTTTTACTTTCTAATGTTGTCTAATTAATTTATTACACACCATTTAAATTTTTTATGCAAATTACTCTTTAAAAAATTTAATTTCATTTTAATAATAAAACAATAAAATAGAAAACAGGAATAAAAAATATATATATTTATTTCAGTAGGATCCTACTTAGAAACACTTAAGCAATGCATACTTTATTAAGAACAATGTGTTCCCCATCTGTCGCTCACTTCAACGTTGTGCCGAAGAAGCGACACTAGGGGTCTCACTTGAGTGCCGAATATGCCTCTGATCTATGAAAAAAAGCCAATGAGAAGTTGGCAGACAGTATTTGCATAACCCGCCACTGGACATACGGGTATAAAAGTGGGGAAATACGCTCGTTCATTCAGAAATTTTCTTTGGAGTCTATGGTCGTGCATGCAGTCAGCTGCGAGTCACACACCTGTTCCTGTTCCTCTGACACTTCTCTACTGTTGCATCTACGGCGCACTTCAGTGGCTTTTCTCCTTCTCTGCACGGCATTGCAGTTTGCCCCTGGGCGCTTCGACAGCACAGAAACTTAAAAGAGTGATTTTCTCTAAAAGAGCAATTCATAGTGGCGTTGAATGTCCTTTTCAGGACGCGTCTTTTTAAAGATGCCTTTCCACCACTGTGTAGTTTCTGGATGCAGTAGAGTGCTCTCTGCTTCAGACGGCCAGAGGCGTTGTCTCGTGTGTCTGGGCAGCGATCACACCGAGGCAGCGTTTGTTCATGCAGCTCAAGTATTTACAGTATATTTAATTCAGTGCATAACTATTCTCTTTTATACCTGTAATGTTGAGATGGGGTAATATTTAAAGTTTTAAAATATTTATATTCATGATTCTGAAAGAAAGATGCAAAGATTAGATGAATTCTTTTAGAATTATGTGACAGACTTCTATGTAGTAAATAATTGGCATAATCAACAAACATTCACACTAATCAACTAAAATATGTCTGTTATTAGCCACTTACTAGTAAATATTTGTATTTCCCTCACCAGTGATTAAGTTTTGTAGTGGCAAAGCACAGAGATCTTTTACTAAATAATTTACTGAATCATTTTTATTTTACCACATTGAGGGGTATCCTTAGAGTTTGTGTTATGATTTTTTTTATTATTTGTTTTACTCTGTAATTCATGTTCATATTAATTTCAAAATTAGTTTATTCAATATGGGACTTTTATTTTGAAAAATGCCATCCTAAAGCGCTGGCTGTAAGCTTTCACTTTAAGTTACTGGTACTCAGTCCACTGTGAACTGGAATGATTAAATGGGACAATCCATTAATTGAAACCCATACTTTGATATATCAACACAGATTCACAGCGGCTAATAAACAAGCCAATTTTGAGTGTGCATAACGCCGTCTGGTCTCATTGTTAACTGCACACAAAATGCAGATTGAAAGCATAAGGTTGTGCTGGTTACTGCTAAATATTCATAAATGTGATACAATGCATCATTGGAGTCCATTGTTGTTTTTTGGAGAAACATGATTTTAATCTCAGCTTTACATTTGTCAATTTTATAACACAATTCAAACAACAAATGTTGTTTTTATGCTCTTTAATTTTGAGCATGACACATTGTATATCCATTCAAACAGAGCGGACACATTGCTTGCTCTCCAACTTATAGCACAAAAACATGAATGAACATCAGAGCGTATGTTGAAAAATACAGTACAGTTTACGTTACTCAAATCCAATATCTTTTTCTTTAGATTATCAGGCTGCATGGTGACACAGGTCGGCTGTGTTTATCTGGATTCAGCTTTGAGGTTAAACCCTTCACACCTAAAAGAGCTGGATCTTAGCTACAATCACCCAGGAGAATCAGGAGTCAAATTGCTGTCTGAGAGACTCAATGATCCAAACTGCAAACTGAACAAACTCAAGTATGTTGAGCTAAAATGTGACATGGTACATTTGATTATTTGCACAACAGCAAGAAAAAACTACCAATAACATAACAAGGAATAGGCTAATGTTCTGATGTCTCCAATTCTACTGTGAGAACTTGGACCCAAGTGCAGAGTTAAGCCCAAATTCAGCCAAGTCAAGCCCATAGTGTACTTCGATCTTGATGTGAACGCTCGTCATCTTTGTACAGTCGAGCACAAGCCTTTCAAAATATACTTCATATGAAAGTGTGTGCAAACACAGGCACTTGACACATGTGTAAAACGATAGCTAAGCTTTACTATTCCTGACCTGCAGACAGGCCCGCATTAATGCACGGGCTTACTGGGGCTGAAGCCCCAGGGCCTATGAAGACAAGGGGCCTATCATAAGCCAATAAAAAAAATCACATTGTTTTGTAGTTTGTAGAATTTTCTGTCAATCACTTGATATTCATGTTTTTGGCTGCTGATTGATCCAATTTACAAGTGACCCACGTGGGAAGCATGATATGACAGCCTATCAGAATGTGGAGAAACAGTTGTAGCATGTGATGTCGTCTACTCTAATAGTCTGTTCAAATGTATTCTTATAGTCAATCACAGAAGATAGCGGATAGCTAAATCAAAATGTCAGGAAAGAAAAAGTTTGAGAGTGGTGCTCATAAGCGAAAAATATTGCGACAGAAAGAAAACAGTGAGAAGGAATTGTTAAAAAAGATTCCAAAGCTGACAGGATTTTTTAAACCTGCAAATGAAGGCGAGTCAAGCTCATTAACCGGAGCACCAATGAACAGTGCAGAGGACGAGCAAACAGGCAGGAGACCGTTAACTTGTAACATTTTTTATGGAATACTGTCTTCGTTAGGCTATATCTCCCCGAGAGAAACTTATTTCTGCTTTTGTTGTATATAGACAAACATGTTCATTAGACTTTTTTTTTATTGTGGGCCTACAAAACCTCTCAGCCCCAGGGCCTGACGGCAGGTTAATGCGGGCCTGCCTGCAGATTGCAGCATGGAGCATTGTCAACAGAACATTTTGTCTTTGCCTAGTATCTGTGCTATTTATTTCCAGGACTTAAGACCCATAAAATGTATTTGTACTCTTTCAGACTAGAGTACAAGTGCGGGTATCTCCTAACCTCTTCATACAAGTGGTGTTTGCTGTCATTTGACTCTTCCAGTTCTTCTTCGACTACCTCATGAATACAATGGCCCAGGGGCCAGTATTGCCTCTTTGTGGATGGTTTAGTTAAGTGTACATAATTCCTGGCACATACGCATTCTGTGCTTTCAAAAAAAAAATCCACGTATTCTGCTGATGATGAAATTTGCATCACAATTTCTGTACCGAAGTACACTTTTTCAAGTGCCTCTAAACATCACAATCATTATTCACTATTAAATCAACAATCAATCATTACACTTTGCTTTCCATTTGAAATGTGTACATTTATATAAAAAAATTGCATCAGAGGTATTTTTGTGTCAACAAATAGTAAACAGTTTTTCAAATAAAAAGTCACCTTGTCACCTTTAATATGATTATTATTTTTATTTTATTTATTTTTTTGTCTCTGAAGACCTCATATAGTATCTGTACATAACCCTCACTCTTTCTGAAATACATCAAATTAACTAGTAATAAATGACAAAAAATAATAAAAAATTAAAAAACAAATGTAATTACCACATTTGCATAATTTGGCATATTAGTTGCTTACAGTTGTTGTCAAATGGTTACAGATTTACTTTAGAGAATTCTAACTTCTTTGATATCAGAATTGTGAAGTTGGATTAATGTTAAAGAGAGAAAGTTACCATCCCTTGTGTTACATTTTGTTTTTCTGTCAGTGTGGACCATAATGAACCCTTCAGAATCAAACCAGGACTACAAAAATGTAAGTCTTTTTCTTTTCTTTCCTTTTTTGCATAGTGAGTGGTGGTGTGGTAGTGGGCTAAAGCACATAACTGGTAATCAGAAGGTTGCTGGTTTGATCCCCACAGCCACCACCATTGTGTCCTTGAGCAAGGCACTAAACTCCAGGTTGCTCCAGGGGGATTATCCCTGTAATAAGTGTAAGTAGCTTTGGATAAATGTGTCTGCCAAATGCATAAATGTAAATATAATTTGTCACATAAGTGAATCTCTTTTTTGTGTGTGTGTTCAGATCACTGTGATCTCACACTGGATCCAAACACAGCTCATCCTTGCCTAAAGTTGTCTGAGGGGAACAAAAAGGTGACACATGTGGAGGATCAGTCATATCCTGCTCATCCAGACAGATTTGTGTACCAGGAGCAGATTCTGTGTAGAGAGAGTATGACTGGACGCTGTTACTGGGAGGCTGAATTTGAGCGAGGCGAGGGTTTAATAGCAATGACATATAAGGGAATCAGTAGAAATCAAGGGATTAATTGTCGGTTTGGAGTCAATGAACAGTCCTGGAGTCTTTACTATATTAACAGTGGTAACGTTTATACTGTCTGGCACAATAAAAAAACCATTGAAATACCAGCCCCCTCACCTCCCTCTAAAAGATTCGGAGTGTATCTTGACTCGACGGCCGGCACTCTGTCCTTCTACAGTGTCTCTGACACACACACACTCACATGCTTACACACATTCAACACCACAATCACTGAACCCCTGTATGCTGGATTTAGGCTTTATCCTGATTCTCCAGTTTCTCTGTGTCAGATAGAAAACCCTCAGGTGAGAAATAACTGAAAATGATTCACTCTAGATGCATGCATTGAAAGACTGAAAAATATTTTTCACAGTCACACTAATGTGCTGCAAAAACTAATAATTGATTATAATCAATTATAATCGATAATGAAAACTATCAACATTGAATTTCCTTCTCAATTAGTTGGATATGTGTGGCATGCAAGAGAAGTTCTTTCAGTGATGTCACTTTTTAGCAGTTAAAAAAGTGTTTGCATGACATCTAGTTTGAGACAAGCCTCTGTTTTAAAACATACTATATTAATTACAAATAATGAAATTGTATGTAACCAGTGACAGTGTGCAATCATATGTATCAAACAAAATTCTGAAGCTCAGAAGAATTATTATTTCTATTCTGAAGTCAACATTGCCCAATGCTGTGATGATTTTTACATTCACATTCTCCATCACATTTTACATTTTAACAATTCAAATAAAGGTTACAGGTTTTATTAGTAAAATTGTTTTGCATACTTCTGAAAAGTAAATACAACAAACATTCAAACTTCACTGTTCTTAATTCAGGCTGTTTTTAAAGTATGATCAATTGAACTGAATTGTGAGACGAGTGAGTCATTACACCATTAATCATTTATGTTTCTAAAAAATGCACATTAATTAAATACAGGAAATAAGAATGAACTTTTTTTCTGATTAATCGATTATCTGAAAATTATTGAAGATGAACCTATTTTCATGATAATTTTTGTTGCAGCTCCAATGCAAACTGTTTTAAATGTGATCTATCTATTAAAATATGTGACAATGAAGAAGTAAAAAGCCATAGATATACATTTACAAGGAACTTTAGTGGCTTTAACTTAAATGTTTTCATGGTTTGAGCATTGATTTCATGAATTAGATATGATGACTTGAATATAAATGTATCTATTATTTACTTAAACAGATATTCCTTTACATTTCTATGTATAATATTTGAAAATATACATAAATTCATTTGTGTGCTTGTGTTGTTGTCAATAAATAAATAAAAACTCAATAAGTTTAAGACTGCATCAGTTCAGGTCTTGCTCTAGATATGAGACTTACTCAGTAACCCAGGAGTCAGTTGGTGGAAATAAGAAGGTGTTTAGAAAATATATATACTGTATATATATATATATATATATATATATATACACACACACTCACCTAAAGGATTATTAGGAACACCTGTTCAATTTCTCATTAATGCAATTATCTAATCAACCAATCACATGGCAGATGCTTCAATGCATTTAGGGGTGTGGTCCTGGTCAAGACAATCTCCTGAACTCCAAACTGAATGTCAGAATGGGAAAGAAAGGTGATTTAAGCAATTTTGTGCGTGGCATGGTTTTTGGTGCGAGACGGGCCGGTCTGAGTATTTCACAATCTGCTCAGTTACTGGGATTTTCACGCACAACCATTTCTAGGGTTTACAAAGAATGGTGTGAAAAGGGAAAAACATCCAGTATGCGGCAGTCCTGTGGGCGAAAATGCCTTGTTGATGCTAGAGGTCAGAGGAGAATGGGCCGACTGATTCAAGCTGATAGAAGAGCAACTTTGACTGAAATAACCACTCGTTACAACCGAGGTATGCAGCAAAGCATTTGTGAAGCCACAACACGCACAACCTTGAGGCGCATGGGCTACAACAGCAGAAGACCCCACCGGGTACCACTCATCTCCACTACAAATAGGAAAAAGAGGCTACAATTTGCAAGAGCTCACCAAAATTGGACAGTTGAAGACTGGAAAAATGTTGCCTGGTCTGATGGGTCTCGATTTCTGTTGAGACATTCAGATGGTAGAGTCAGAATTTGGCGTAAACAGAATGAGAACATGGATCCATCATGCCTTGTTACCACTGTGCAGGCTGGTGGTGGTGGTGTAATGGTGTGGGGGATGTTTTCTTGGCACACTTTAGGCCCCTTAGTGCCAATTGGGCATCGTTTAAATGCCACGGCCTACCTGAGCATTGTTTCTGACCATGTCCATCCCTTTATGGCCACCATGTACCCATCCTCTGATGGCTACTTCCAGCAGGATAATGCACCATGTCACAAAGCTCGAATCATTTCAAATTGGTTTCTTGAACATGACAATGAGTTCACTGTACTAAAATGGCCCCCACAGTCACCAGATCTCAACCCAATAGAGCATCTTTGGGATGTGGTGGAACGGGAGCTTCGTGCCCTGGATGTGCATCCCACAAATCTCCATCAACTGCAAGATGCTATCCTATCAATATGGGCCAACATTTCTAAAGAATGCTTTCAGCACCTTGTTGAATCAATGCCACGTAGAATTAAGGCAGTTCTGAAGGCGAAAGGGAGTCAAACACAATATTAGTATGGTGTTCCTAATAATCCTTTAGGTGAGTGTATATATATATCTCAAGTCAAGTCAAGTCAGTTTATTTTTGTATAGCGCCTTTCACAACACACATCGTTTCAAAGCAGCTTTACAGAAGTTCAGCATTAACAGACGATAAAAATGTAATGTCTATAAAGTCGATAAATCATCATCCTTGTGCAGGGCATATATATATAGTTTATTTTTTTTAAGATCTGCATATCCACAGATTTTCTGAGGAACCACTGGGTCTCCATAAGAAGCACTGTAAAAACTATCATTAAGTGTGTTACACTTGGTCAGTAAAGTAAGTTCATCTCAAGATGTGCTGTTATTGACTGTCATAACTATCAATATAGTTAATAACATAATAACTAACAACTCAAAGTTGTGAAAGATATCAGTGTAACTAACTTCTGGCCATGACTGAATGACATCTATTGCTTCTTCTTCTTCTGCTCTTGAGTCTATGGCAGCCCATAGAACCGCTTGCGGGAAAGTTATGAAATTTGGCACACAGATAGAGGACAGTCTCATGTGTCACCACACCAAATTTGTCATCTCTACCTCAAACCCTCTAGCACCACCAACTGCCCAAACTTGCACTAATGTTTATGTAAATAACTTTTGAACTGAGAGTCCTAGAAACAAAATTATTTTTCCTCTGATTCCATGGCTCAAGACGATTCGAATGTACCTTACGACGTCATTTTACATCATGAAAATGTTTCCGCCATTTTTAATTTTCTGAAAACCCTACTTTTTCGAACTCGTCCTAGGCCGTTTTTTCAGATTTGCACGAAAATTACTCTGCATCATCTAGAGGCAGTCATAAAAAAAAAGTTATTAACAGTATTTTGATAAACAATACCGTTGTCAAATGGCACTTCAACAAATTCAACAAAGAATGCAAAATTGAACTTGAGGCTGTATCTCCGTAACGCTTTGAGTGATTGTGACAAAACTTGGTACATGTCATCACCATTAGTCTCTGAGGTTACCTCAACTCAATTTTATTTACAGAGCACTTTCAAAAACCACACTGGGGACCAAAGTGCTGTACATGGAGTTACAAAAAATAAATAAAATCACATAAATACAGCTTAAGAATGCAACAAACACTTAAAACCAATAAAACTAGAATAAGAACTAGTTGAACAACTAGTTAAGAACAACTAAAATTGACCTAGTACAATTTATAATGCAATTAATTAAAAGCTAGGGAAAATAAATATGGATATTATTTTATTCCAAAGTATAGGGGCTGCCACCACAAAAGCTCGAGATCGAGGAACTGACAGACACAGCTGAACACCAGAGAGGAGAGACCTTGAAGGTTGATGCAAACTTATTAAAGCACAGATGTACTCAGGTGCAAGACCATGAAAAGCCTTAAATACATACAGCAACACTTTGTACTTGATTCTGCATTGGATTGGTAACCAATGTAGTGAAATCAATACTGGGGTAATATGCTCTCTTTTCCTTGTTCCAGTTAAAAGCCTAGCAGCTGAATTCTGGACCAGCTGCAGGCGAGAGAGAGAGGCCTGACTCACACCAGATACAAAGCATTACAATAGTCCAATCGAGAAGACACAAAAGCATGCCCAACCTTCTTCAAATCATCAAAATGTCCTCGAGACTCGTCAGCGCTGGCCTGCCGGGGCTGGGCAGTCGTTGGTCTGGAGGTGAGATGGCCACGTCTGGGGAGCCGGGACTGCAAGGTTTTAGTGCGGAGGTGCCGTGAGAATGGCGTTTGCCGGTGTGATGACCCAGAAAACTATGGAATTGCTCTTTATTGATAAGTTGGGTACCGCAGCCCGAAGGGGGTTGCGGCGAAGAAAAGGAAAAGAAAAACTGAGGATTCTCCTCCCGGCCGGAGTGGTCTTGCTACCAGCTCCAGAGCAAACGTCTGGCTTCCTCGGTGCACCGTCTCAGGAACGCTTTAGGGGTTTTAGGGGCCCTAGAGGGGGTCCTGGAGACAGGGGGCATATGCCGACTGTGGGGCGCTCAACGCTGGGGCTGAG
Source organism: Moxostoma hubbsi (assembly GCA_032164185.1). NCBI lineage: Eukaryota > Metazoa > Chordata > Actinopteri > Cypriniformes > Catostomidae > Moxostoma > Moxostoma hubbsi. The sequence goes on from JAVLUX010000012.1 coordinate 2,956,502, forward strand.
AGCTGGGTCTAGGTTGAGGTGGAGCTGCCATTGGATTTTTGCAGTGGGATGCCGACGAGCAGACGGGGGATGGCCTGTGCTATGACGGCGCGGCATGATGTGGTAGATGGTGTCCATCTTTTTCTTCACCGCCGAGAACTACTGTGCAAAGTTGTCGATGGTTTCGCCGAAGAGACCGAACTGGTAGATGTGGGAATTGAGGAAGCGGGCTTTGTCAGTGTCACGCATCTCGACCAAGTGCAGCCATAGATGGCGTTTCAGGACCACGAGGGTGGCCATCAGCCGCCCGAGTGCTTGCGCTGTGACCTCGTAGTTCTGAGAGCGAAGCCGGTGGCTTCTCTTTCAGAGAAGTCAACTGTTTTAAGAGAAGAGAAGCGCTGTCGAAGCGCCAGGGGGCAGAGTCTGCACGCGTGCAGAGAGGTGAAAGCCGCTGGAATGCGCTGTCAGATCCAACAGAAGGTGGTGAAGCAGTCGTGTGTCACATAGCTCGCTGATCACACAACCGTTCGGCTCCGAAGAAAGAATTCTGACTGACAATGACTCGCCTGCTCCCTTTATACCAGTATGTCGGGAGAAGGGGCATGCAAATATTGTCTGCCAACTTGACATTGGCCTTTTCTCAAGTTCAGAGGTACGTTTGGCTTCCCAAGAAGACCCCTTGTGTCACTACAATCGACAAAACGTTGAGTGAGTGACAGAAGGGGAACTACATGTTGTTCTGCAAAATTCTAACAATATTCACATTAACTGCTGCTGAGATTGAGGTACAGGTAGGTTTAGGAGTAGTGGTAGTGTTAAGGTTAGGTTTTAGGATAAGCGTTGTGTTAGGATTAGTGTGTTAATGTGTTTTGCTGTCCCCTTCTGTAAATCACGTCATTTAATGAATTTAAAGGGATATTTCACCCAAAAATGAAAATTCTCTCATTGTTTACTCACCCTCATGATATCCGTGGTGTGTATGACTTTCTTTCTTCAGCAGAACACATTTGAAGAAAATTCCAAGTGAATGGAGATTTCTTGTTTGAAGCTCAGTCAGTCAGCATAAATGTCATCCATACAATATCAGCTGTGAGTTGCCCCTCTACCATTTTGTATCGGCAAGTAACATCTTTGTAATATCAGTCTGAAGGTGTGACACCCCCAACCAAATCGATTTGTTCTGAGTCTGCTAATGTGACACTGGCTTAAGGGGTTGTGGCAGGGTGAGCAAGAGATGGACACAGTGGATGTGGTGTCAGGCCATGTAAATTTACTGGAAATAATAAACAACATAAAAAGTCAAAAATGGGGAATAAACATGGGGAATACATTTCTCCTAAATAAATGTGTATCTGGCATCCTTGCGATCAGTGGGCCAATGTTAAGTTGGGGACTAAAGGGAGGGTAAGGTCCAGGTGTAATGGGTGGGGTCTGGCGGGCGCACATGCTCCTCTCCTGGGTCTGGTTGCGAGGGGCAGCGGCTTCCCTGGGTGCCGCGGTGTGTAAAGAGAATGCCATCCTGGCTTCCTGGGCCTTCGGCCACAATGCATGCTCCAACTGTCACGATTCACTGTTGTCTGCCCTGTGTTTCACCTCTGTCATCTGTTCCCCATGAACTACACTACCCATCATCTCCTGCTCTCATCCTTTCTGCCAGCTTTCCTTCATTGTCCTCACCTGTGTTCTGTAACGAGGCAGATGAAGGAAGAGGATCTAACTGCAGCTTTTAATGAAAAAACAAAGGATGAACAAGGTAACTCAGAATATAACGAAAAACAAAAACACAGGAAACCAAGAACAGGGCTAGGAACAAGACATGAATACATTTAACAACTGACAAAGACTGCTAAAACAACAGGGCTTTAAATACACAAAGGATGATGACTAAATTAAACACAGGTGAGGACAATGAAGGACAGCTGGCAAAACATAGGGCAGACACCGATGAGAGGTGCACTCCTCGTTTTAATGGCAGCAGTGAAAAGGCTCTAATATTCTCAGGTGCACCTCATTATTCAAGAGGTCAGAAGAAAAAATAACTATTCTTTGGGGTCTTCTTGCAAATACCTCTAATTGTCAGCATCTTTCACACCAAATAATCCCTTCTGAACTAACTATGTGTGGAGTTTACTGTGATAAAATTGCTGTTTTATAAGCGAAGTCACTGACAATTTTGCGACAGGTTTGTGTCAGTTTACGGCTCTCCCCATTCATCTGAATGCTAGTTGACCGTAACGCTCTCATGTTAAAATGCGTATGATGTAACAACTATATAGAAGATCTCTGCTGGCGCACTTTTCAAACGGTACAAGACGATAAACACAAACATATATGCTTACTGAATCTGCAGTCATGAATAAACATGCAGAAACATGAGGTCTAAGCAAAAAAAGAAACAAAAAGAAAATGTGTAATTACCAAATTTGCCAGTTTATTTCCAAAGCATATTAGTTCCTGTGATATATTCCTTGTGAAGTTGGATTAATGTGAATTAATGTTAAAGAGACAAAGTTACCATCCCTTGTGTTACATTTTTTTCTGATAGTTTTTTTCTGATACATTAATTCACATCTATATATCTTCTTGCAAAATGTTAAAAAGACCAAATAAAGTGCTTCGGGTAACAATGGCATAATAAATGCATATCAAACAGAAATATTTGTTTATATTACCTTTAACTATGGCCGCTGCTGTATTGGTTCTTTTTATATGGTGTCATGGCTGAAATTGGAGCTTTCATAGAATTCTGCATTTTCAACTTGTAAAAAGTGTTCACATCATTGTCAACTCATAATTACAAGTTGAAATCTTGTAATCACTGTCCAACATGATGTGAATGCACTACAAACTAGTGGATAAAATTGATTGAAGCTCATCTTTGGGTTGTGTGCAAGTCCATAACCCAAAACCTTCTTGGGACACATACAGGAGATTCAGAAAACTTGATAAAGAGTACTGTCTGATGTATTGATCAATTATTAATGTGTGCTTACGAAAATATCATTTTTGCTATTTCCTGGGCATTAATTAAATTTAGGTCATTGGTTATTGTTAGGTCATTGATTTTAGGTCACTATGCAAATGCATAACTTGTAGAAATAAAAGATTTGGGACAATAAGCAAGAAAAATACAATAGATGGACAAATATGTAGTGAAATGGAACGTTAGTGGCTTAATTTTAACTTAACCCTTTGTGCGTAAATTTAAAAAAGTTATTCAGAGGTTCTTAGAGGACAAAAATGTCTGTGTCAAAAAAATGCCATAATAATTTTATATTATTTTACACTTTCAATTAGTTAATTTTTTTAACTAACATCCATCCTGATCCTGATCATAACTACCAAATATTCATTTATTTTCAAGATTTTACCCCTTTAAAGGCCAGTATGTTTATATAATGCCACTGTTGTTTTTCACACACACACACACACACACACGCACACACATTCAAAACACACTCTGACATCAACACACATAATTTTATCTGCATCATTTATTCAGTTGTCCTGCAGTTACCTATAATAGAGTAAACAGAGAATAGGGGAAAAGCTTGTATTTGCTCCATAGGCTAAACATGAGAAAAATGGCACCATCTGGTGGAAAATATAAAACATTTTAATTTTGAAGCCAGGGCCCCAGAATGAAAGCATAATATCATAGAATTCATAATTGTATGCTTTAATGGCACTGGGATCAAATATTGATATTACTATTTTGTGTAAACTGTGTATTATAGATGTATTTTAGGAACTGAGGTTGAAAGGCCAGTGGTGGCTCAGCAGTTAAGGCTCTGGGTTACTGACCGAAAGGTTGGGGGTTCAAGCCCCAGCACCATCAAGATACCACTGTTGGGCCCTTGAGCAAGGCCCTTGACCCTATCTGCTCCAGGGGCGCTGTTTCATGGCTGACCCTGTGCTCTGACCCCAGCTTAGCTGGGATATGCGAAAAAACTGCATTTAATTGGCTCTGCACAATAACAGTGCAGTTGAATCTTAATCTTAAATATCAAAATTCACCCAAAAATACACACCTTTTGCAAAATGTATGATGTTGGCATTAACAGCCAAAATGATCAGAAATACAAAAAAGAAAAGACAAATATGTCCCGAAGGATTTCCCTAAGATTTCTTTCTTAAAAATTAAAAAACAAAAAAAAACATTCAATATCGAGAGTACATAAAAAATGTGTGCTGAAAACAAAGTCCTTGTCTTACCCCCAATTCACAATTTGTAAGCCTACAATAAAGATTTATAAATCATGGTGTTGGGTCGCTGCGATGGACTGGCGACCTGTCCAGGGTGTCCCCTGCCTTTCGCCCAATGTTAGCTGGGATAGGCTCCAGCCCCCCGCGACCCTGTACACAGGATAAGCGGTTGACGATGGATGGATGGATGGATGGATGGATGGATGGATGGTGTTGGGTCGGATTTGGCATAAATCACAGGCTTCTGTCATTCATCCCTGCATGTTTCATCATGTCCATAAACTCAGAAAAGAAGGACCAGCTACAGTCACATCAAGTGTGTTCTGGGGATATGTTGTTCAGGACATTAGCGGGAGGTTCCGTCTCTCTGTTTGGCGAAGTTCTTTCCTTGCTATATTGCTTGGATTTGTTTTCTGGCTGGGTTGTTGAAGCTTATATTTCTTGTCATGCTTTAATGAATCAGACATTACTAAGGGGATATTGTGTTTAGTGATTGTGATGTGTTTAATAGGATACATTTTCAGTTGAAGTTGCTAACATGTTTATTTCAGAGTATTTTATAACATTGTTGCAGTTTCGAGGTTCCCCAAGTGTGCATGTGTGATTTGTTTTCATTTCTTTTAACCCAGTCGCAGAAATGTAAGCACAGCATAGTTCTATCAGGAAGACTCGTAGCTGTACATCATCGCACCATTAGCAAGGTAACTCCTACTCAGATCCAGCTCTCTCAGGACAGAATTTGATGATTGTAGAGCTGAGACCACAATTTCATAATACTGACCAGTGAGATTACAGTAAGACTGAAAGAGATTAAAATATTGTGAAAATATGAATATAAGTTTTGTGAAAAGGTTATCATACAACCATCTTGAAGCAATACAAAGAGAGTATATTTACCTATTGATTAAGTTGCTTTCCCTTGATAGTAAGAAACTATTGATTCATTTATGTTAATCAAACTGAGCCCCAGTTTGCCATGTCGAAACTGCAAAGGTAACTGCAGAGGCTATTTTAGAGCCTAAAATAGCCTCTAGTCTGAAGGAATATAAAGACGTCTTTGTAGGTCTAAACTCTCGAAGATGAATAGTTCAGTCTCTCATATCAGTTGTAGTGTGCATGCGGCAACTGCCTATGAATGTGAACACAGTCAAATGAGGAATATTTTGAAAGGTTAGCGTTCAACTGTATGTAGATGCTAAGCGTTTGCGTCAAAAACAAAGTATACTTTGGGCTTAAGTTGTTTTGAATTAAAAAGTGAAATGCATAAATGGCTAGTATGTCAGAGGTCTCTGCTCTATCACTGATTACAGGGCTCAGATTCATCATGTATTCAACACTCTTCATAGACACACAACTTGATCCTGGAGATGATGCTCTTTGCATCTGGTGTTCATAAGCACCACACTCTTCTCTCTGCTCACAGAAACTTTTTTTTTAAGAGGCAGTATCTCCATTCTCTCTCTCTCCATTGAGACTCATTTTAGAGGCAGTGTCCCCTATTTTCTTTTCTCAGCCTGTTTAGAGACTGATTTCAGACAAATGTTAAAAAAAAGACACACATACAGGCAGTGACTGATTCAAATTAGAAGGTTTTTACTGTAATTAATGTAATTGATCAGAAGAAAATAATTCCATAAAAAATTGCAGGATTTTACGAATCGTTGTGCTTTTCAACCCTACTACATCATGTGCTTTATCTTAAGGAGTCTGCCTTGCTTTGGGGAGAGTTTTATTTTGCAGGATTGGAGCAATTGAACATCATTTTATTAAAAGCTGTCAGGAGATGCAGCAGATTAAGTGAAACATCTGATATA